>OX459062.1:16559695-17159695 GCA_949775005.1 Orthosia gothica | reverse complement strand
TTCATTTTTTTTTTTCATTCATCATCATTTCAGCCGAAAGACGTCCACTGCTGCACACAGGCCCTTCGCAAGTATAGGTGAATGACTCCCATCAACTCTGGCCTGCTACTGAGAACGTCCTGATAGATTCACCCAACATACCTAACCTGGGAATCGAACCTAAAACCTCATACTCAACAGTAGCGCTTACGACCCCTGGACCAACAAGGTAGTTGAAATATGCCTAATCTGCACTGGCCTTTTTTCTGAATACGTGAGACTCAAAATTCTAAACGGTTAAGTGTCCACCGGATACGTACTGTCGAACGAGAGGTTACGAGTTTGATTTCCATCTGCTGCTGGTACGCAGGTATCGGAATTGGTAGAGTATACAGCGTGTCTAACAACAATGCGAAAAAAATACCATGGATACATGATTCTGGAACCCCTAGAGTTGGAATTTTTAGTCGGTTTTAAAAAATAATTTCATAATTTTTGAAAACCTACGAAAAATTGCAACACTAGGGGATTCAGAATCATGTATCCATGGTATTTTTTTCGCGTCGTTGTCACACACACCCATAGATATATTAAAAACACAAGATGCACAGTCTCGAACAAAAGTAACACTCGAAATTCACCAATTATACGTGGGTAGTTTGTTATACTATAAACATATTTTTTTGCAAATTAAACCTTACCCGGAGTGTTTAAAGTTGTTTTACAAAGCAGTGTCCAAAAAGCAACTAAATGCATGACCGAAGTTAGCCGGTAGGACAAGGCATGGAGTGAAGACGAATATTTTTATACTTTTTTAGGGTTCCGTACCCAAAGGGTAAAGACGGGACCCTATTACTAAGACTACGATCCGTCTTTCTTTCTGTCTGTCGGTCAGTCACTAGGCTGTATCTCATGAACCGTGATAGCTAGATAGTTGAAATTTTCACAGATGATGCATTTCTGTTGCCGCTATAACAACAAATACTAAAACAGAATAAAATAAATATTTAAGTGAGGCTCCCATAAAACAAACGTGATTTTTTTGCCGTTTGCCGCGATAATGGTAGGGAACCCTTCGGGCGCGAGTCCGACTCGCACTTAGCCAGTTTTTTTATAAGACATTGAGTTAGTTTTTTAAGAGTTTGTTGAATAGTGTTATATGTTTTGTCTGAGCGTAAATCTATTTTTGGGTAGGACATGTGTATATCAATAAAACAAATATTAACTGATAAAATCGTCGAATTGACGAACTCTTCTCCTTTTGGAATTCTGGAAATATTTGTTACAAAGTTAATACAAAAAAGTGAATAAACTTATTTATAAAAAATTAAACACAATGAATAAATCGACTCCATTGAATAAGAACAGTATTATGCGACTAAAATAAAAGGAGGCTGTTATGCATCGTTCTTATACTAACAAAGCGGCCATTGAAGTTTGAGGTATTGTACTTGGAACGATAAGTGACGTTTTAAGACAAATTAAAGGAGACCAAAAGTGGTACCAATAAGTCTCACGCATCAAGACCAAAATTTTATAGTAATTAGTTTCATATTTTTTTACGACATTACGCGTCGCGGATTAGATTTTTGAATAGGGAATTTACTTTTGAGTTTAAAAGTATGGATATTGTTTTACTCTCTATACATGACGTTCCGTTTCACATAGTAAATGATTAACGTAACCTTGATTTTTGAAAGTGTCATGATCACTGTAAAAAAATTATACGTTTCCAATTCTACATTAATAAAAAAAACTAGAATAGAATCTTATCATTTACTTATAAAAGATTAGGTATCATTATTTTATCTATGGTTAATTTGGCCGTTCACAGCAGCCGGTCATAAACATGTAGAATGCATTAGAATCGATTTTTGATAAATCTACTAACCAGTAATGGTTTCTATTGTTTAATAAATAACTATAACGTTCATGTATAACGTGTCTATAATAACAAACAAAACAACAACATATATTTTACGATTTTATGAAATAACTGCAAAACCCGGGTTTTGTTTTCAAAAAGATGTTTTGTAGGAGTTAACATGGTCAGTATTTAGTCTATAAAAAACAAAGTTTGATTTTGATGCAGCTTGGTACGGGATTCCATACATCGATGAGCATTCTCCTTTAAATCACATATTGCTTTCTATATCTATACTAATATTATAAAGTTGAAGAGTTTGTTTGTTTGTTTGAACGCGCTAATCTCAGGAACTACTCGTTGGAATTGAAAAATTCAACTTTTGTTGAATAGTCCATTTATCGAGGAAGGATTATAGGATAAGGATTATATAACATCACGCTACGACCAATAGGAGTGGAGCATAAATGAAAAATGATGCAAAAACGGGGAAAATTATTCCATTTTGCGAGCTTCCGTTGCGTGCGCTGCGTAAACGATCAAAGTGCCACATTCATGTGTATATAGTATACAGTAGGGTAGGTAGGGTAGGGTAGGTGGTACAAATCATGTAACTCTTTTACTTATCGAAAATACGATATCCCATCATTTTTTAACGTTCTTGAGGTAATAATTTTACAATTTCTCAACGAATACTTCGGCAGTTTTAGCGAGTGCGAGAGCGCCGCGAGACTATTTGAAATGAGCGCACGTTTTAAAATGTTCCGCTCATTTTATGCTGACGGTATTTATGTGTGTATCTTGGGTTTTTTATATGTCAATGCACACACCCCATATTTACCTAAACTTGACGAGAAGTACCACCACATAAGGTGGGTAGGCATCATCATCTCAGCAGAAAAAGTCTACTGCTTAACATAGTTCTCCTCCAAGTGTCGCCATCGCGCATCCAGTGGATTCACAAAACCTTATTTGGTTATCAGAGTGGTTAATACCTCCTTTGAAACCCCAGAATAATGATCATGACGTAATTATACCGGGTAAAATTTAACTAAGGCGTTTCATACTAAAATTGTTCCTAATTTTTTTTTTTTTTTTCGACTATGCATTCAAAAACCAATAAAAAATATAATGAAATCCCGTTATTATTACGTCACGTTCATTATGCCGGGTTTTCAGAGGAGGTATTATCCACTCTATTACTTCCCTTACTCAAGTTTAGCTAAATATTCTCTAAATCTATTAGTCAGTGGTAAGATTTGGAGACCCTGAAGTCTTAATACAGAACGCTAGAAGATTGATTCTCGAGTTCTTTTTATACTAGCTTTTATACGCGACTTCGTTTGCGTAGCATTAGTACTTCGAATAGCCATTCTTTTAATCCGGGCTTTCATTAATCTCCATCATACTTGAAAAATTATATTTTCAGCACTTTCCACCCTTTAAGGATAAATTCCAGTATAAAAACTGTCCTATGAGGATTACCAAACTATCTCCATACCTAATTGCATCTAAATTGGTTCAGCGGTTTAAGCGTGCAAGGTAACATTATATATTATTATATTAGTATGGATATACTTTTTGTTTGTTGCAGGAACCGAAAAGACTCAGTAGTGTGAGGTGCGCCCGCACTGTAAGATATTCCCCCTCCACCTTATCAGTTAAGTCGTTACTCATTTACTTTATTGTTAATACAAATATATTATAATTGACTATTTATAAATAAATGAAAATACAAATTTTAGAATATTATTAATACATTGTTTTATTTTACTGTTTTACAGAACTCTTTAATAAATAGTTATCTTAGTTACTAAATCCGAGTTAGTAACTACAACGGGCCCATTATGTATGATATATTTTTATTCAAACTCGTGTTAGCAACTAACTGTGTTAAGTTTTGACGCAAATGGGCCTTAGCATAGTCTCAGAATAATAGAAAACACCAAAAATGTTACACATCACTTCAACAATCCAACTTAACTCGTAAAAGGATTCTTTCATATTATTCTGATTTGTTCCTCAACTGGAAAACGCATTCATTTGTTTCTAATCCACGTTACAATCTAATTGTATTACTTCTGAGATTACATTTTATTTCTCTTTAGTCCTATTAGGAGGATTTTAATATAATGTTTAAGTAAATCTAAATAATGATTAAGTACATAACATCACGCCTATATTCCAAAAGGGTTAGGCAGGCACCTATAGTGCCAACACATTTCGCAAGTTATGTTTCCGCCTCATGTAATAGGGGGCGAGCCTTTTGGAATCAACCGGGCGCAAGTCCAGACTCCGGCCTGCCGCTGAGAAATTACAGGTCGAATAACGAGAGTCGAATCCAGGACTTCATGCTCAGCACTACACGGCCACTAGGACAATGAGGCAGTTAAATATTAGGTTGCACAACAAAAATTGTCACCTTCAGAAATTGCATCTTCACCATTATTTCTGTTCCCATCTTGTCTGATCCCTCCCTTTCCATTTCACCAATAATTATAATATTCTCCTGGAGATAGGCAGTTCCAATTGCACGCCATTTGGTTCGATTTCCAGCAATCTGTCTACAAGCTGCTACCAGCCACCCTGCGAAGATCATCGCTCCACCTGAGGGAGTCCTACCATACGTTTACCAGAGTGGTTTCCACTCAAAAACAAGTCTACCTTAACGGTCATCGGATCTACGGCTTATATGGTCCTTTGAATACCTTTGGTACAAGTCCCCTTCGACCTCACTCTCCTCATCGTCACCATTCATTATATCCCTGCACCTAATGCGGCGTAGGAGGCGGGGGAGAAGTAGCCTTATCCGCATGCTGTTCTCCATTCTCCTCGTCGTCGTCTCCTTCATCCCCATTCTCCTCGCCGTCCCCGTTCTCCTCCCCGTCGTCTCCGTTCTCGGTTTCCCCGTTGGTCTCGGCATCGGCGTTCTCTGTGCTCTGTGTGCGCTCCGGTGCTTCTCCTGCATTCTCTTCTTTGCTGGCGTGCCGTCTCTGGAAATAGAAGATGGATTTTAAAAAGGGTAGGTGTGTTTTGGTGATGACGAGATCAGGAAATGTGGTAATGGTTGATGTGTTTGTGAGAAAGTTGCGATTAGTTGGCGATAAGAACAAATAACTAGTCGTTTTCTCAGCAGTGTAACAGTCAAGATTGTCCAGACAGAATTTGGAAACTAGCTAAGAATATTGGTATTGTTATCAGTCGCATTTTGAAAAGCCATCTTTGTTTCTTTGAATAATAGGGTTGCTGCTGTTCAAATATATTCATGCATAGCTTAATATCTCTCATAATGGAACAACGAATGCTCTAATCACCTATAAATCGGCTCAAGAATTATTTTGCGAATATTATTTGGCTAACTTCACAATAAAAAGAAAGTCTTGGTACAAAAACAATTGAAAGATCTGGTCTTACCTTCTTCTTCTTCTTACTCTTGGACTTGGGTTTCTTCTCCGGCTCGCTGTACCCTGGCGGGAAGAAGCGCGCGCACTCTTCTTGTCCCATCACATGGTCGGCGCTGACGTGCAGCGGGCCCAGGGCCAGCAGGTCTTCCGGAGGGCCTTCAGGGAACAAGTCCTCGGGCTCTGCTAGCTCCGGCTCGGCTAAGCCTACTGCGATCATCAGGACTATGGTCTCGCAGCTGTGGACGTGATGATTTATATTCCCGTAGAGAAGAAGTAAGTGAAGAAACCATCACTATTTGGCATTTTTATACGATGGTCAGTTTGGTTTAAAATACTATTAGTGTTGTTGTTGTGCGGTTTTTATTACTCGCTAACAAAATATAAACTTAGTGGTCATTGAAAAATAAATATATAACTTCTATTACGCATAGGCATTAATTACCGCGGACAGAGAAATGAGGTAACATTATTTATCTTCGGCTTTATTTTAAGCGCGCTAATTTGATATTTGTTTAGCAGGGAAAACGCGTTTTATATCCCTGAAAGCCGCGATTTTAGGCATAGACATATTCGCACAAACAACATACTTAACGAGTTCTTTAACAAAACCTACTAGTCTTTCTCGGGCCTCAGATCATACTGGTCAACATTCTTGCATAATAACTTGGGCTCGTCAATGTTGGGGTCTGCGAAGAACCCGTAGCGCAGCAGCCTGGCGGCCACCTTGGGCAGGCCGGCCATGCTCAGCACGGCGCGACGCTGCCACGCGCCGAACATGATGAGAATGTGCGGGGGCTCTGCTGGCGGGGCCGGCTCCACCACCGAGCTTACCATCTGAGGAGAAGGGCAAGCATTTTGAATAACATCAAGCCTGTCTTGTCATCTTACTAATATTATAAATGTGAAAGTTTGGATGGATGTGTCGATGTATCTTTATGACTCAATCACGCCAGAACGGCTGATCGGATATGGATGAAATTTGACACAGAGATAGATTATAGTCTGGAATAGCACATAGACTTTTCATCCCAGTATAATGTTCCGTTGGGAAGCCGCTGACAGAAGCTCAGCAGTCAGAAATGTAATAAAATTTTAGGTACTGATTAAAAAGAGGGTCCGTGGACTTTCATGCACGTTCTTCTTCATAGAGACCTAACGACACCTGCGACTGTGGAACTAGCTTCATCTTTTGCTTGACAATTCAAAACCTTTTTATTTAATTAAATAGTTTATTTGTAATAAATGATTTGATTGGGCTAAGTCGTAAGCATAGATAATATAAAATTAGCATACAGATGCCTCATCTACTAGCGTTATTCATCACTCTGATTACTCCGATTATTTTTTGTACATCGATCGCGTTCGGTTCCGTTCCACGGCGATAGATATATCACCATCTATATCCGTGGAACGGAACCGAACGCGATCGATGTACAAAAAATATTCAGTATAATCAGTACAGTACGTCGGCACGGTTTCTTTGTATGGGATGAGACACCTTGGTTGTAGGTAGGATGAGTGAATAAAGGGAAGACGAGCAGAAAACTATGTGGAGATAAAGTGATAATGAAAGATACGATATGTTTGTCTAACGGGTGTATCTACGATTGGTTCCTTTTATGTCGAGTTCCCTTACTTCGAGTCTGAGAGTCTATTGTTTTTGCAAAATATTACTATTTTACGGTTTCTTATACCGTTACGTCGAGTTTGGTTAATAGGTACTGTCAGGATTATGAAAAGTAATTAAGCTTGGCATTTTACGGTAAATCATAGATAAACTGTTATCCAAGCGGCATGTTTAAAGCCACGAGTTGTTGTTATCGTATTTAGACGGTTTGGTCATTGCATCCTTAGGTTAGCCCTCCGTTTTACCTTAGGAAACAGCACGTCGAGAACAGCGGCCCGTTCGTGCCGGTCTTTAGGCACGAACAGTCCGATTGTGTTGCCGTCACGGAGCTCTGTGGTGGGCAGCTTCTTCCTTGCGTCGTCGTCTTCAGCTAGACCGTCTCCGCAGAGTGCTCTGCGAGTCATCTCTGTACGGGCAATGGGAGAACAGAAGATTTATTACTCGCTCAAAATGGGTAACGGTAAATCCAGGAACAATGAATTTGTTGGTTTTGTTACTGCGGATTTCACCGACACTGACGTTCAAATTTTAAACTACTAGAGAAATACTGAGTGGGGAACATATTTTTACCAAAAGCACTTGATATTGATATTGTGGAAGTGTTCTTTATCTTGATGGGAACTGAGAACTATATCAATGACTATATTTTTCCATGACTTATTCCATTACCAATAATATCTCCCTCTTTATCAGGCATCTTCTTGAACAGTAACGCTAGTGAGGGTCTCTCGATAAGCGCACCTGCCGCGTTGGGTTCACCAAGCTCTGGTTCCTCCACAGCCAAGATCTTGGCGCCCTCCTTCCCAACCACGATCGGGCACTTATCCGCCAAAAGTACACCTGAAATTTAAAGATCCAGAATGAAAAAAATACGGTAAGTTTTATTTCCTAGCGAAAATCAAATACCTATTATTGTCAGGACTCAGGAAATGATATTTGTTAACGGAGTAACTAACGCTTTTTCGTATTTTCTTAAAATTGAGTGCAGATAAATTAAACGTCAGTATCTACTGGAAAGCAATATCTTGCATGCAATTTCGACTTTGATATAAATCAATCAGGATCCCATGAGGCAATGAATCTAGGGAGAGGTAAAACTATCGAGTCGCTTTTTCAGGATAATTTTAGTAGGGTAAATATTCGGTATGTTAACAAGAACATACCAAAAGGTTCAATAGTATCAGTGATCTTCCTCAAATGTTTCTGCGCGTGCGGCAACATGAGCGCGGGACAGATGTCGTTGAAGTGCATCTCCAGACGCTTGGCCCGCGCCTCCCGCCGCCCGAATCTCGCAGCTTCTATTGCTGCAGCCTCTTTCACTTTCTTCTCTTCTTCAATCTTTTCTTGAACTGTTGCGACTTCCTGAAAATTTTGAAATGAAAATTTAAGTTTGCTGACGCAACTGAGGTTTGCTGTTAGAGAACCCAACTATGGGTTAAGCTTGCCTGTGTACATAAACTGTCCTATTATATTTGTATGTTTTTGTTTTGTGTACAATAAAGAATAAGAAGTGGGTCAGGGCTTGATTTTAAGCGTGGACGTTTTCCAGTTTTCTCAGGTCTTCTCGGTGGGAGTCTGGAGACTGAATTATATTGGCGAAATAGTTTTTTAAAACTTACTTCCTAAAATTATTACACATGTAAAGTTTTCAGTAGTTTTTTCAAATCTTGTTCGAGTACTTAATAATCTTAAAACAGACATTGCCCTTTTATTTAGCCGCAACTGTCTCTTTCCAAAGGCTTTCTTCCATTCCTTCCTCTTTTGGTGCCGGTTTCCTACCCCGTTCTTAATTACCTGTTCTGGAGTAGTAAGCTCGTGTGGAGCTCTCTTGGGTCTCTCCAGCTCTCCTTTCTTAGCCAGTTCTTCATTCCGCAACTCTTGTTCAATGGTACGAGCGATGCGTGGTGCGTCTGCTCCGAACACTACGTTCAGGAGTTGACCAGCCTGGAATTCAGATATTATGGTTTCAGAAAATGTATGCAGAATCAAATTTTTAAAGCTAAATAGCTTTAAATAACTTAAGAAATAGCTCATTTTAACACAGCGTGTATTTTTTTGCCATAATCAACGGGTTCGATTTGAATATTGATTTTTCAAAAATCCAATAATGCAGTTTTAGTTTTCATCAAGATCGGCCTCGTGACTCCTTTGAGTGTTTTTCGCTATTCCTCATAGCTTCGGATTTGGCCATCCACGCTCTCTTGAAAAATAAATAAATGAAAATAGGTATGTGTTAGTAGGTAAAAGGTAGGTACCTATTTGGTGAAAAGGTAGGTACCACCGTACCGCTTTGCGACACCTAAACATTTACCCACATGAATTTAAAGCGCCAAACCCACAAAACCTTAAAACTTCAATGATAAAGCAAAGTTTTCGAGCAAAACTTTCTTTAACGGCGGTAGATATGCAAATGTATATGACTGTAGTTTTTTCAGGCGTTTGGTCGATACTCACATCCGTGCCGGTTGGCCACAAAACACTGTTTCGTACATATGAGGTTAGCTGGAAAACACCTATATTAAGCAAATCTTGTAGGTAGGTATATATATTTCGTACGAGGTCGTACAAGGCACATGTCAGACTCATTCGTTGTTCGAATTCATCGGTTCATGTGTTAGTGTGCTTGTTATTTATCATTAGTTCACCCCTTGTAGCAATGTGTTTGGAATGATGTTTTCTAACATTATCGAAATTGAGTAATCTGTGGAAACTTTTTGGGTTTCTTCGACGAATGATAGTACCTACGTAATACTAAGATCTAATTAGTCTTTTAACCGTTTTCGAAAAGGAGGAGTATCTTAGTTTTAACTGTTTTAACCCCCGCCGGAAAAAGAGGGGTGTTATAAGTTTCACGTGTGTTGCTGTGTATAATATTCACAGCGGATCTTTGTGTCTCTGAAGTTGGCTCTGTCAACTATTGCGCACGAAACAGATTAACTGCATAGAGTAAGCAAGATAGGATGATGCGACAAACGTATGCGAGTGAAAGAGACAGTTATACAATGCTATTTTCACTTTCAATATTGTCACAAAAATAGCTACTTCGCAGCCAATTCAGACACACAAAGATCCGTTGTGAGAATTATATCTGTGTGTCTGTCTGTGGCATCATAGCGTTTAAACAGATGAACCGATTTTGATTTAGTTGTTGTTTTGTTTGAAAGATGGCTTTGTCGAGAGTGTTCTTAGCTATGTTTGAATGGAATCGGTTCAGCCGTTCAAAAGTTATGTGCGTTTTACTGTTTGAATCGGGGTGTTTTCGCAAGATAAATGGGTCGGGGGTTTTAAAAAAAATTAAATTTTATTTGTTCAATACAGTTTTCCGGATTTTGTTTTTTGAGAAGATATATATGGGTAGTAGGTATAGGTGCCTTTGTGCTATATTGTGTTAATCTTAAAACTTACTGCGATAAACATCCAGGTAGGCTCGCTACGTTTCCTGAATCTCTTCAGATCTTCTATTGTGTCTGACTTAGCCTGTGAAGGTGAAACATTGCCTACACATATTAATAGGTACATACGTACTAATAACTACTACTATATACTATACACTATCATCACTATTTATTATAAAACAAAGCCCCCGCCGCGTCTGTCTGTCTGTTACCGATAAACTCAAAAACTTCTGAACGAATTTTTATACGGTTTTCACTAATAGACATAGTGATTCATGAACAAGGTTTAGGTGTATAATTGGTTAAGATTTTGTGTAAATTGGTTGAAATATAACGATAATTATTGAAAATGTCGTAAAAGTCATGCCGCCCGGGAGTTTACATCGAAAACGCTGTTGCAGAAATTAATGTTTGGTGCTATGGTGACCTAACACACCTTTCTTGTTATGATAGGATATGGTAAAAGTTAAAGTCTTGAATTATAAGGTAAACAACTATATTCAATCTCTGGCCCACAGTTTGGTAACCGAGCGAATGTGCATACCTACTTGTGTTTGATGCAATTATGCATTTTCGCTGAGTGTTCGATTAAAACTCGAACAGCTGTCTAATCACATGATCTAACCAAGATTTTGTCTGGACTTTAAAGAGACTGTGACCTCTGAGTTTGTTTCGGCCTTTCTTCACAGAGTAGTCAGATAGGAAACGCCGACCTCATCTATGTAGTTTAAAAAAATATGATCAATGTGTAAAAGTGTTTGTACAAACCAATTTATAGAAATAAAATCATTTATCATTTGAGATATAACAAAACAATATATGGTGGTATATTCCTGCAATGGCATATAATTATCTATTTTTATTAAGTATAGCTTTTATACATATTTTAACTTCTAATAAAATGGTCAAGTATAATGCGGTAATTAGAAATTGGCTATTATTGGATAGACGGATACAGTATTAATCCTTATAATCTTAATTACGTTAATTAGGTACCTTAAGCATTTCATGCACATTGTGATAATCCTTTACACCTTGCAATGTAAAATAATATCTTAGGAGTTATCGAAAAATAAAAAAACGCGCGCGAAATTAAATTCAAGCGCACGCGCGTCACACCGACGATGACGGGACTCGCTTGATTCTCGCTTTTAAAGTAAAATTTCAAGATTGCACGTTTGATTTGTGTTTGGTAGATAGGAAAGAAAAACACGTTGGTTTAATATGCTCTAATAACCGTGCGAATCCCATAGTTATAATAGATCTTCACCTATAGTTGACTAGCTAATTCTCACGGCTTCGTTTCCGTGGTCTATTACACAGGAACCCTGGATCTCGATCTATTTTCTTAGTTTAATAGTGTAAATTTATATCAATGAAATGGTTTCCTTTTTATTCAAAAATATTAGTTTAAATGACATGTCAGTGTTACCACGGCTAGATGTAGGTTGTCTCCTCCCAGCTCCACTTTGATCTTCTTGAGGTTGCCCACCATGCCGATGCAGGGCCCACACCACTCCGAGTATACGTCCACCACTGCATATACATAGATTATGTCACAAATGAGGTGCCAAATGATTTTGCTTAATGTAAGGTGTCGATCTACACTCACATTAAGCAAAATCATCACATCACATCACATCAATCACAGATAATTTAAGGAAATTGAAAGC
This sequence comes from Orthosia gothica, assembly GCA_949775005.1. NCBI lineage: Eukaryota > Metazoa > Arthropoda > Insecta > Lepidoptera > Noctuidae > Orthosia > Orthosia gothica. The sequence continues at coordinate 17,147,753 of OX459062.1, read as the reverse complement.
CTTGCATAATAACTAAACTTGATCTCCAGCGGAAAAGTGTTTAAAACTTTTATCATTTCATGTTTTTTACATAAACTTTTAGATAACCAAAGGAAGGCACTTATTAATTAAATTTGTGTGTGTTAAATTAAATCGTTTCACCAATGTAGCCTTGATTAATAGAGCCTCAATTAATGGATATACAAATTGATTTATCTCCTGTTTTTGCCGCCGCCACTTACATACTTTGTGGTTCTTGGTTCTGTTGGGAGTCGACAGGTCTCAAAATACTAAAAAACTCTTCAATTTCAAATTTGATAAATTAATCGCCAATTCGATGTGGTGACACTGGAGGAGGCCTATGTCCAGCTGTGGACGTTCCACCAATTCATCAGGGAACATCGCTGGCGTAATGAACTTGAAGAATAAACGAGCGATTGGCCGGAAAATTCAACATATAGGAAAGCTAAAAAATCTGTGAATCACACCTTTGCCCAGCTGTGGGACACTTTATAATACCAGTCTATGACTGTCACACTGAAGGATAATAAAGGCTTCTTACACAGGAAAGGCACGATACAATACTTTAGGTTGTTTTATTTTAAACTCACCCAACAGTCCATCTCTGGTCAGAAACTTGTGCCACTCATCATCAGTGTTCAGCTCCGCCTGCAACTGAACCTGCGCGTTCTTCTTGCCTGCGCCGGCCGCGGCAGCCGCAGCGGCAGCGTTGGCGACCGCACTCGTTAGCGCCATGCACTCGAGTGAGTGCCGGAGCGCCGGAGACAGAGGGAGGTGCGAGGTGAGCGATGTGTGACGAGCGTAGAGGCGGCATTTTGAGGGGTGCAGATTTGTTAAAGCTAGGTGATTTGATAGAGGTGTGCGTGTATCAGAAGCAGCTCTTCTTATTCTCTACTCAATTGAAAACTCTTTATATATTTTAGGCCCAGTATTTCACGCCGATTGCGGCGACATTGGCGAGTATAAGGTTTTGCAAAGTGCAGGTGTATGGGCACTTGGGACACATCAAGATGTGTGCCATATTCTGCGAAGGGGCACCGCAATGACACTGGGTATGAGACGGGTCTATAACCCCATTTTGCCAAATTGTATTTACAGCGGCCTATAGTGCGGGACACGTAAGTTGAACCAAAATGTATTATCGTTCTCTTGAAATTAGACGATTTAAACCGAAATGAAGCTTTTCTATGTGACCTAACAGTTGGCAATTTATATATTGTAAACGATTAGGGCGTAGAAAAGGGATTTATTTCAGTTTAAATTGTTTAATTTTAAGAGAACGATAATACATTTTGGTTCAACTTACGTGTCCCGCACTATACCTGGGTACGCAATCAATTGGGTGCTTTCCATACAGGCCACTGCAGTTCACGATCATCAGAAGTAGACGATATATGCATTGTGATTTGGTCTGTTATTTTATGTAGGTACCTACATAAAGCCAGATAACTTTGCGCAGTAGGTAGATATAGTTCTCGCCAAACTTCTTGGCCGCCCTGAAGTTGGCTTTTCTATGCGCAAGGCACGGATCGGTCTGTTTTCGTATGAGATTTAATACTGCGCAGCTATTGTAGCCAACTTCAGGTCGACCAAGAAGTTTGGCGAGAACTATACTGTTAACGGAAATGAGACAAGAGTTATACAGATATGATTATTATTATGATGATTATTTTTAACCGACTTCAAAAAGGAGAAGGTTCTCGATTCGACAGTTTTTCTTTATGTCTGTCTCCTCAAAACTTTTTAGTAATGATTCTTCTTTTATTTGAATGCTGGTGCTTCCCATGTGGTCACATTTAAATTTGGAGAAGATCTGATGAAGAACTTCGGAGATATACAACAGAACTCTTCAATAAACAAGCGCAAATCTCTCGGGATTGCTGCAATCGCATGTCTGCTTATTGTTTACGCCATTTCATAACATAAAACCACGCCGCCGCCGCGGTACGCTCTTAACACCTTAACTGCCAGATGCCCGACAAACAATACATTTTCTATTGTGTCTCGTTCTCTGGCAGCCAAACTGTTAAGTGGTACACTTATGTGTACAGTTCACCCTGGTACACTCTCATTTCACCGGTTATGTTCAAGTTTTATGTTATTCGGGTATAATAATTTTGTGTATTATAGGCACCTTACTGTATAACTTATTCATTATGTATCACAATTAAAACTGTAAAACAAAAAACAAAAAATTTTACAAAAAAAAAACAACCGACTTCCAAAAAAGCACTACAAAGTGAAAAATAACTTCGATTTCGGAAGTCGGTGTCAAAAAAAGAAGAAACAAAAACAGGAAGACCGACTTCCGAAATTGAAGTTATTTTTCACATTGTCGTGTTTTTTTGTAATACATAATGAACAATGTTGTAGCTTGAGTAAGTCGCCACTATCATAGCTCTATGTTCCTCGCATGTCAGACGAAAAGTAGCAAAAAGTACATTTTATCATCCGTTGTTCGATAGCTATCAGTTCTCGCGGCCGTAAAGAGCTACGTTTACGAACATGTCGCATCGATTTATTGTAGAAAAGTAAGTTTTGTGAAGGCTGTTGATAGACAAGTTAAGCTGATGATCTGGGTAGAGCAGACATGCAGATATGGCAAACAACCGAGAGGTTCAGAAAAAGATCCTTTGCCCAGCTGTTAAACACGAACATTATATATGGACAAACAAAAAAGATAATACGATAACATAGCAAAAATGCTTTGTTGAGATGAATCGCAATCTGCAGACTGCGATTCATCTCGTCTTATTATACGATCAGATAAAAAATATTTTAATTTTAAACTGACTTCAAAAGGAGGTTCTCAGTTTGACCTTTATGTTTATCCGCGATTTTCTCGCATTTGGCTGAACCGATTTTGATATGGGTTTCAGAAAAGTACATTCTGGAGAAGGTTTTGGCATACAACAAATGGGTACTGCTTGAAGTCGTCCGCATGGATTCGTATAGGTATGTATGTTTCTATGTCCACGCACACAAAACACTAAAAAGTGCAAAATAACTTTGGTTTCGGAAGTCGGTGTCGTAAAACGATAAAAATGAAGGTTTTGTTTTTGAACCCGCTCATTTTTTTTGCGAAATGGTTTTATTTTTTATCATTACATTAGATTCGTTTATATGTTGTCTGTACATGTAGCGCCCTCTATAAACAAATATTATTGTAGAACTAATTACGTTAACACCGCCATCTAGTGAGGAATAGTATATCTACTCAACGCTGTATATATTATATCTATTCAACGCTAGATGGCAGAATAGTAGCACGACTACCTTAATAATATATCAATTAGGTCATAGATGGCGCTTACAACAACATTGGATATAATATCGTGTAAAACTTTGTGAAACTGAAGAAAACAATGGAAATTGATATCGTGTATTGGACAGTCAGTTATTATACAATGTTCATGACATCGGAACAGCTAAAATTCTGATTTTATAGATCTAAAACATGTTGAGTTTATGTCAATTATGTGTTAATCTTTCTAAATATATATATGTTGGTACATCCAGCCCTATCCAATTATCGAGTCTTGAGTTAATCGGATAACGCGACGTAATCAATTACTTGGCAAGTTTAACCGTCAGTGGGTAATGGATTACCCGGTGGTCGTAACGTCGGGTACGCAATCTGTCACCATCTGGTTAATGCATTAATGCAATCTTTTAACCGAACCTCCCCCGACCTCAACAGGCGCGTACTTCGCAGGAAATAAAGAAATATGGGAGCGTTCAGTCCGCAGTCAGAACATGGCATTTTTAACGCTATAAACACAAATGAATTGGCGACACGAAGTTGCTACTGCACTGCAAAATAAGCTTTTTAGGGCGTGAATATTGAGAAATAATATCTACCTAATAATCGTCGTCTACCGAATAATAATTAAGTCTTCCTTTAGTTTCTTATGAGTTTATGACAAAGAACTATGTTCCCGATGCGGGATCTTTAAGTTTTGTACCTTATCCTTGTTGTCAGATAAAATTTAGTGACTGCCGAAACCTCTCAGCAGGCGCTTCAATAAACGATCTAATGTGATAATTCTATATTGTATAATAGTTCGGGCGCACGGTTGGCGCAGTGGTTGAGTGATTGACTGCTGCGCTGCGTGTCGCGGGTTCGATTCCCGCACAGAACATATATTTGTATGACCTACAGATAATTGTTCCGGCTCTGGGTGTTGTGTATGTTAGTTATATGTTTGTAAACGCACCCACGATACAGGAAGAAATTCCTAGTGTGGGGCAAAAAAAAAAAATTGCAATCAATCAATCTGATCAGCCTCTTCAGAACTATAGTATGTTCGGGTAGTTTCCAATCTGGATGCAGCTGAGCTTGATTCCGAGTAGCTGGGAAACACGATACTCCTTGGTAAGACTTGTGTTAGATTTTCAGGCTACCCGAAATACAAATATTAGGGCGACAGTCAATGAGATTTTACCAAACTTTGATTCTTTATAAGACTTCATACTCATTATATAGAATCAAAAATATAGCGATATTTTATTTTAGCTGCCTTACTTATGATTTATGGAAGTTTATTTCTATCACTTTTAGGTTAAAATATCACAGAGATAAAAGACCCCGTTGTCAGAAATAGATAAATATACTGTTTAAACGTAGGTAAAAACGTTCGTGTCGCGACCAGACGCAGGACGGACTGAGTTCACTCAAGCTGGTCAGCTTGTGTTTGTATTGCATTTGCCACACAGACGTCGGTAAAACGTATCTACCTCCGTATATATATAACGACCATCAGTGGTGCGACTGCACAATTAGAAATTACAGTTGGAATTAACGGTTTAACGTGCTTTCGGTATGTGGTCACCCGTCAATGGACCGACCTCGGCTAGCGTTGCTTAACTTTGATGGTTGATCCACGAGCATGAAAAATAAAAAAGATGAATATTCATAAACCCAGGTACGTAAATCAAATCAAATCCAAATACTTTTTTTATTATATATAGGCTTGCGCTTGACCATCTCACCTGATGGAAAGCGATGATGTGGTCGACGGTGAAGCATGCTTGCTACTATACTTACTTGCTTTATACTACTACAACTAAATCATTTAAAGGATCTTTTGAATGGTAAAAAAAGAAAATCTAGTTGCACATTCGCAAGCGTCAGTAGGTCTCTATGGAGAAGATTGTGCAAGAAACTCCACGGACACTCTTTTCCATCAGTTTTAAATTTGATAAAATCATTCTTGTTGGAAAATTACATATTTTATGTTAGAACGATGTAAAAAGACGTGCAATTAAAAGCGTCTATAGCAAGTTACCAACAGGCTGAAAACAACGACAAATATATAGAGCTGGTTCTATTTAAAGACAAGTTTTACTAGCATTTTTAGCTAAATCCAGTCTTGAAGGCCTAGTACCGACTGCTTGCCGAAAAACAAGATTTACGACAAATATTAGTACTTCTGTATAATAGAGCAGTTCCCTTTATGTACAGACATTAATATCTTGAGAATAAAAGAAACGTTGTGTTTTGAGGTATTTTGTTCTATGAATATTTACTGGAAACCGTCAGAGATAAATCGGTTTCATGTTTAGGATTCGGTATTGTGCCTTTGAAATGGAAATATTTCCAAGCAAAAAAAGTAAACTTATTTTTAGAAAGATTTTAACTTCGGTCTAGTGGTTGCTTGCCACGGTAAGGGGAATAATCAGCCTGTAGTCCGATCCTTCCTCATGGTATTTGGGAAAAGATACGTTAATAGATTACAAATAAATAATAAATAAATATAATATAATGGTCAGGGTCACTGACAATATTTGTTATATTGAAAGCATAAAATAATTCTTTTTTTGTTATTTTGTATTATCTATATTCATATTATTTATTGTACACAAATAAACCAGCCAAGTGCGTGTCGGGCCACGCGCAGTCATAGGGTTCCGTAGTTGCATAATAATGCGGACTAAGAAGAGGGTTTTTTGTTGTTACATGAACATTGAAACTGTTTCAGTGGCTCACAACGTCTAAAAACGGGCCCACATAGGACGATGGTAACTGAAGAAGGAGTTATAAAATCTTACATCACAAGTGAAGTTAGTAAAAATATTATCTATTTGAGTACCACCGCGCGTAACAAGCATTTGTAATATATGTCGCATCAAGGCTGGCCGATAGATGCAAACCATCGGGAAGTAAGGATGTATTCCCTTATGTTAAGACATCGTGTGTGGGCAGGTCGTTGGGTACAATCGTGCAAATGAAATCACATAAATTATTCGATACACTGGGTTTATTCAAATATTCAAAGTTACAATCTTGCTTACTAATATTACGGATCGACACTGATTCTACGACGTGTTAGCTCTAAGGCTGTCAGTACTCAACTGCCATATTCTGCTGTCCCCACTACGCAAGCGATTAGAATAAGCGCGCCAATGCGTAGTTGTTCGTGCTTTGCCGCCAGATGGCGTGCTTGCGATTTGTTTTAACGTCCGTACTATTGACTAATCCCGACACGGCCATCCTGCGAGACAGGCGTCCTCGTCTGTTACTCATTGTCAGGTTTTAACAGTGTATCGAATCATGTGGAAATTCTCATGAATGTCCTCAGCCCTTGGGGGAAGCTGAGGGGTCTGTCAGACTCCTACTGACTAAAACCACATGGTGTTCTCTAGGCCGTAATTTATCTTGAGAGGCGAGCGTGGAACACAACACGTCGCCTTCTCGGGCCTCTCTCAGGTGACAGATCCCCAAATCTATCGCCCGCAGGCATCATCTTCTTGTCCTTGCTCACTGCCATCTCATGTCGTGTTGCGCCACACGTCCTCTTAGTCTACTCCAACCCGCCAGTCACCCATCATACAAGGGATGTTTTTCTGAAACACAAAATTTCCAAACAGTATTCACTCGTCCAATCCTGACTCATACTCTAGAGTGAGGAAACATTTCGAAACAATCAAACATGATCATTTAAATCTCTCCGTTTACTATTGCAAGGAACGAGTAATTCTATTTCCAATTTAAAGAAAATAGCAACTTAATCATCGATCCGGTACCTGATAGCACCTAATCTTCGTGATTACAAAGTCCAAGTACCACTGATAGTCATTAATGTCAAATTTAATGAAACAAAAGAAACAAGACACCAGGTATCTTATTCACGATCTTTAGCCATCACATAGCTCTCCTAGCTATCTCATAGCTCTCTTCTGAATTACTCTACTCGCACATCCCTATGATGTCGAGTCAACTCAACTCTCTGAACTCAGCACCTGTTCACACAGAGATTTAGTCTGTCCTATGTTACGTCTATTCATCATCTACAATCTCAATTGGTACTTCAGCTTACTAACACAATCTACGCATAGTAATCAAAATTAGAAAACTAAAATTATTTCAATTTTCATAATGAAGGCTTGACGATTCGAACGTCATCAACATTAACATGGTGACCTCACCTCTCGCGTCACTACGCGAGTTTACTTTATTTTATCCTCATAACTCAACAGGAATCCTCTGTAAGGTTTCTTACACAAACGTGTTTTAAAGACCTCCAGTTGGCACACAGGCCTAAAGTTTCCATAAAAGCCAACAGTTGCCACACAGGCCAACAGTTGCCACACAGGCCAACAGTTGCCATAAAGGCCAACAGTTGCCACCCAGGCCAACACACAACGCTCGGCTAGTCCTGACCAAACTAGATTATTGGGTTCGTGAAAATAAAGAATTTTTTTAACTCTACTCTTTAACTAAATCATTGCCCTGGGCCATGTACCACAGTCATTCCAGACAAACTTTAAAACTGCTGCAGCAAAAACTGCCAAGCTTATAGAAACCCTCGAGTAAAACCTCTAACGCCACGGCTCTATAGCCGACCAGCAATTGTATTGCTCTCACACAACGGTCCTCTAGACCCCGACCTCCGCCAGAATCCACTGGTACGGTCAAACATAATACGGCTGATAGACTCAATTACTCGTCATCTTAGGCTTGCTCATTATTATCAAAACCTCTTTGACATCAACATCGACTGGTACATAACCCGCTGGCATCTTTCTTAACCTACCGTGTGCATACTTGTAGGTTCTGAGCGTACCTATCTAAAGCTTTCAGTGTATAACGATCACTGCCCTGTCATAATCACCTATCGCAGACTTAAAGGGCCTATTTAGTTTTTGGACCAAAGTTTCCCAAACAACACTTCATTAGAAAAAGGTCCGCCGATCAACAAGTTCAATGACTAAACAAAGTAATTGTTACAATTCTGTTACGGTTTGATATGATTCATAGGCAATGCATACTTAACTCATAAACCCTCTTCAAAAACCCATCGCCACATGGTACGCATGAGGTGCGGTCCAGAATTGGTCTTATGAGTAGACATGTTAATCAGATTTGGTTTCACTACCACAGTCATCAACTATGACGTCTAATTCTCAAGGAACTTGGTAATCGGGTATCCTTCTCACAAGATTCGCGCCTTTCTACTCAAAGATTTTGGAACATACTGACGGCTTATAATAGGGAAATAACTAACCCTGATAATATTAAGGAGCTTCACGAATTAACTCTGATCAATATCATTAATATCAGATTATCAACAGTAACCCTTTACTGTCGCTCACCAACTCAATTTTCATGTAAAGAAAACGATCGCGACATCTACAGCTATCATAATATTACTTTGAAAGTAAGCAAGTGAATTCATGAATGATCCAAAGACGGTGTTATAATTCGTTACGCAACAAGATCTGTTCGTAAGTGATCAGTACCGTTAATAACTCGATACAATTGCGTTGGCCCAACGACATTACTAACTCGCTATGCCACTGAAAATCACTAGTTTTGACTGCACTGCTTTGGACATCTCAACTTCTTATGGGATATCTCATCCTAAAGTTCGTACTGAACCAAATGTTGAAACTAGGAAAGTACTAACAAGCCAATAGGTAACTTATTAGCTACTTGCTTTTTACTAGGTGTGTCTTAATTACCTAGTGATGGTGCTAGGTATAACCACTACCAACCAATTCAGTGTTCCAACATGAACACTTAAAACTCGAAATAGCATCTCATCACCAGAGAACATTCGACTTCACTATCGAAATAAAATGGAAGCGACTCACCGAGTATTCCATTCCAAACTTGCGCGCGCTTGTTACGTTCGGCTACGACCTGTGAACTGCTACAATGCCGTTCTTCTTATCCTCTCAGATGTTGACACGTCAACCTACGCGCTCAGCATCTGAATCGCTAGCCTCCAGCAGTGGCTTCAGGCTGCGACACAATATGGTATCTGAAACATGAAAAATATTACGAGAGTATATGTTCACACGGTTATCTTAACCATACACAGCTTTGATGGAAATTAACCGGTGCACTGACCAATAAATCTGCCCAGCCTTTTCCCAACAACATCGGGGTCGGCCTCCAGTCCCACCGGACTCAGCCAAGCACCAGTGCCTTACATGGAGCGACTGCCTATCTGACCTCCACAACCCAGTAACTAGGTAACACGGCACCCCTTGGCACGACTGGTGTCAGATCTCAGGTTGAAACGGCCACCCATCCACTGAATGACCTCGTCAAGCGTTGCTTAACCTTGATGATTGACCAGTGCGGCTGTTATTATTTAGCCACGAGCTTCTAATAGTAGTAGTAACCTAAACCGGCACGGTAAAATGGGTTATTATGGACACCGAATGTGAGCTCAGAGTCTCTGACCAAAACATGAACCACACATTATAGTGTCCCAAGTGCCCAGGTAGGTACCAGTACCAGGTAGGTATATGAGCTTTACATAAACGAAAGAATGCCACCGCATTTTAAGTAGCAATTAACTAGGCCTGGTAGGGTTTACCACCTTTTAGATAGTTTGGCCCTCCGTCCACAAAAGAAGAATACTATGCTTCTTCTCTAACTCAGTTAACTCTCACTACATAAAACTCATCATACAACAAAACTAATCAAAATATTTCATATGGAATTTTCATAATTTCCAGACTGAAATGTAAGGTAGGTACGTCACTGTCACCATATCGTTTTAACTTCCGAACAATAATTGTCAGCCAAGGCCAGTCAAGTGTTATGGCCAGTGATAGTAGAATAATAACTCTTCAGCAATACTAAAACTTGACCATCGATAACTAACATGAAATTATGACCTGACACGGGCCACCCTGGTGAACCACTAACCACCATACCGTACACAAAACCAGATTTTTTAATAATGAACACACTTTTCCATAGTCATAACAAAATGAAAACGACTCACCAGATTGTCATAAAGATCAGAGCTTATGGATCTTTCCACACGTCCACACGCTCCCCCTTGTCCTTTCCAGCTCCTTGGTTGTTGCTTGCCTGCTTGCTGCTCCGCTCCAGACTGGTTTATTATTATTCAAGACTGAGGGTAGTCTCAACTGACACCGCGATTTTTTTGCAAGAATGTAACCACAATTTTCACTAGCATTGTTTTTACGTGTGATCTCATTAGCACGACCGAATCCCAATTCTGATGTCGCATCAAGGCTGGCCGATAGATGCAAACCATCGGGAAGTAAGGATGTATTCCCTTATGTTAAGACATCGTGTGTGGGCAGGTCGTTGGGTACAATCGTGCAAATGAAATCACATAAATTATTCGATACACTGGGTTTATTCAAATATTCAAAGTTACAATCTTGCTTACTAATATTACGGATCGACACTGATTCTACGACGTGTTAGCTCTAAGGCTGTCAGTACTCAACTGCCATATTCTGCTGTCCCCACTACGCAAGCGATTAGAATAAGCGCGCCAATGCGTAGTTGTTCGTGCTTTGCCGCCAGATGGCGTGCTTGCGATTTGTTTTAACGTCCGTACTATTGACTAATCCCGACATATATAATATTCTAAAATATTATAAAGAGGAAAGATTTTTTTGTTTGTTTGTTTGTGTGTTTGTTTGTACCGAATAGGCTCCGAAACTACTGGACCGATTTCAAAAATTCTTTCACCCTTAGGAAGTTGCACTATCCCCGGGTGACATAGGCTACTTTTTATCCCTGTTTTCCTACGGGAACGGGAGCTACGCGGGTGAAACCGCGAGGCGTTAGTAATATATAAATCTTTATAACCAGCTATACTTAATAATTACGTGTTCAATAGATTGCCGATCGAAGCGTATCTACTATGTACTAGAGAAATAATGTAGCATGAAATAAAAATGGGTCGGGGGCTTTTTAAATTTTGAAATTTTACTTGTGTTAATATGTAAACATTGTAGTCTTTCTAGATTTCTAGATATTTGTTAACATTTTATCTTGTTTTACTTTTTTATTATACTTTATTATTTTTGTTTTAATATACTTTATTGTACACCATAAAAGTTACACATCTATTTTATAAGAAAAACTTAATTATACGGGTACAAAGGCGGTCTTATCGCTGACAGCGATATCTACCAGACAACCTTTGGATGGACTGAAAGAACTTTCAATGAAAAAGGGGGTAGTCTGTGGTGTACTGCTATTACATTAAAACATGAATAACTATATACAAAAATTTATTGTTATAATAAATACTATCTTTATACTTCTTTTCTATATCTCTAGCGAAGGGCTATCCCGTATGAAATGAGGAAGGTTATTCCAGAGGTGATCAGCACGAACAGTAACGACTTGATTGGTGAGGAGGAAAACGAAGGACAAGATACTCAAAGCGTTGTTTAAGATACGAAGAAGAGATAGGATTGTGAAGAACAGAAAAGAGTAGAGAAAGAGTGTACTGTCTCGGCGCTGTCGAATAGGGACCGCTACACCGTTGCAACGCTTCCAAAATTCCGACACATGGTCGTACTTTCCGCGGTCAAAAATGAAGCACATGTACAAATTCTGCAAACACTTGAGCTTATCAAGAAGTTTTTCAGTCGCATCAAGAAAGCAGACATCAGCATAGTCAAGAAGAGGAAGAAGAAGAGACTGAACAAGAGTAACTTCAGTTGAGAAAGGCTGGAACTTCTGGAGACGTTTTCATTTGACCACTATATTACCTGATGATAAGCTGTAAGCTATGATGATTGCTAGAAATAATCAATGAATTAAAAAGTTCTGGGGCCGAAAATTTCTGGAGTGGCGACCGCGAACCGGGAGACGCTGCGTTGGAAGGCCTCCCACTAAGTGGACCGATGACCAGGTTAAGTTTACGGAAATCCGCTGGATGCAAGACCAACGGGATCGGTCGGATTTAAAGACCACCGACACAGATATATCCGTATCAGGAGCCATTGTCAACACACCAGCCATTGTCATAAATTGATGTAGAATTACATTTACCAAATACCGGAACCTAAACCTTTATGTCTAGCAATTTAGAGCCCCTATCATGCAACACAGTAATTTAGGGTCCAACATATGGTTTAAACTCAAACCCTTTTTATGTATTGTACATAAAGTAAGACAGACATAAAACCGATAAATTTCCAAGGTTGCTGATATGATCTGTATCTGTTAACTCAAATCGTAAAGCTAATTTAATCAGACATCAAAATGGCGAAGGTCTTTAAAGTCAGGGAATGCAAATATCGAGTGACGTGGACCGCTGCTTGCCTGCCTCGTAAATAACGGCGCAATGTCACAACTTGGCGAATTAATGAAATATCTAGATATGTATATTGTAGGTATATTGCAAATGCAGTCTTAGTAATACAATATGGACAAGGTAAGAAATTATCTCAAGTTAGATATCAATTTGCGATTATCATTCCGTCAGATATACCTAGTGTTTCTGTCTGTGCTGCTGAAAATGAATGCTTAATATTGATGAGCTTGTTTGGGTGGGTAAAGCTGTTTTTAAATGAATTTATTCCCATAAATTGTTGGTTATTAGACATTTTATATATCTTCATCATCAGCCTTTTAATTTTCCACTGCTGGGACACAGGTCTCCCCTCTGTGTGAGAGGAAATGGGCCTTAATTCACCACGCGGGCCCAGTGCGGGTTGGTGGATGTCACAGTCTCCGAATTTTTAGTTCTAGGATATGACTGTTGCCTCATAATGTTTTCCTTTACCGTTTTTAGAACAGTGGTGATGAAATGATTTCCACAAAATAAAGCGCCTGCCTGAATTCGAACCCACGACCTAAGACACGTACACTGCTCATTAGTATCTTACACTATGCGAAAGCCAAATGACTTGCACTACCCAGATCTTAGGAACTGCACCATTGCACTTTTCGAACCCAAAATATGTACAAATACTAGTAGATATTACAGAACCCACATACCCAGTACTTTTTTCAACCCATTCCTAAACCGCCCTCCATTCAGCTGCGGAGTCGAACATGACATAAATTCCGTAACCATTAAAAATGAATGCAGAAAGAATCGTAGCTAATGCCAACTATTTGCGTTTACCCTTAGTCGTAAATCAAAGTAACCCTGACTGGTAACTCCGTCAGCCTATGGTGGGTTATGAAGTTGGCTAATTTTATGGGCGGCTTTGATTCATGGTGGGTTAAACACGCGAGGAGCACGTGACTCTGTGTTTGTTGTGGTCCTGGTGGCGGTTTTCTTCGAGTGTTTTTTTACTCGGCCTTATTGATGGTGGTTCTAATGAAATTTTACGTTTATGACGAGGAGGATATATGGGAAATTGGGGCGCCCTGCTTTGGTGGTCTGTAAATATTTGCTTTAGTGATTATAATCTCTGAAGTGACGTAAACCAAAGGTGAAAGGTTTCGAGGGTTTTTTATTTATTCCGGCATCAACTATCTTTATGGAGCTATCTTATTGTTTTCTTTCTTTTTTCTTTTATTTCTGGAATGGCTCCCGTTACCAATGGCTCACCACTGCTCCTCTAGAAGACTTTACGAGTCGTAGGTTCGAACCCAGGCAGGCACATTCCTTTGTGTAAATTATTTCATCACTACTGCTCTAAAAACAGTGACGGAAAACATCGTGAGGAAACCGACATGTCCTAGAGCCAAAAATTCGGAGACAGGTGACATTCACCAACCTGCACTGAGCCCGCGAGGTGGATTAGAGCCCATTCCCTCTTCTCCCGTTCTCGCAGGAGGAGGAGAACATTAAAAAGGCTGATTAAGGAGAACTTAACAGTACTGCTGAACCGTTTTAAAATAACTTAAGATGATTTCTACCCTAGAAGATCTGTTAAAGAATATCGACTAGAATCTGAAGAAGCTAGTTGGCTGAAGCAGGCTGGAAGGAAAATGGAATGAATGAAGTAACCAGAGTGGTATAACAGTAGGTCATGTTGGGAGCTGTCTTCCGTAAAATAATAAAGATAGTCAAGATGCTCTTGGCCCATTTTTGTTTCGATTCAAGTTTTTGCCTCGTTGGTCGCCAGCGTTACAGCTCAGCATGAGATTCATGGGTTCGGTTTCCGTGTCGGGTAGAAGTCTAGATTGGTGCCCGATTGATGGCGATAGGCTTGTCTCCTGTTACATGGATTCCCTGGTTAAAAACATGGCAAAAAGTGGGTGCACTGGCGTGATGCTATGTTATGTTTGATTCAAGTTGTTCAATTATAACTACTGAAGAAACGCGATAAAGACGAACATAAGTAATTTAAAATCTACGTGGTATATGGTTTCACAGTTTGACCTCATTCTTCAACGGAACGAACTTTCATCAACGTAATGGCTTAGAAATAAACGTAACTACAGTTACTACGGAAGATATCGTTTATCGACGCAAATAAATTAATTTTAACTGTTATTTGAGCCGGGTTACGTAAAAATAAATCTTCTATTTGGGTCGGGGATACTGTTGTCAGTTAGCCCAATCAAGAGATTGAAATGAAAGAATTTATGAAGAGAACATTTCCCCTAAATAGTTACGAAATTAAACAAAAATGGTTTAATAAAAATAACCGGCCAAGTGCGAGTCGGACTCGCGCACGAAGGGTTCCGTACTTGGTAAATTGCGGTTTACGATTTATGACGCATTAAAAAAAAAACTACTTTCTAGATCTCGTTCAAACCAATTTTCGGTGAAAGTTTACATGTACAACATATATTATTTTTAGTTTTATAATTCTCTTATTTTAGAAGTTACGGGGGCGGGGGACACATTTTACCATTTTGGAAGTGTCTCTCGCGCAAACTATTTAGTTTAGAAAAAAAATATATTAGAAACCTCAATATCATTTTTGAAGACCTATCCATAGATACCCCACACGTATGGGTTTCAGTTTCAAGAACTTTCAAGTATGGGAACCACCAAAATGTATTGTTTTTTTTCTATTCTTGTGTGAAAATCTTAATGCGGTTCACAGAATACATCTACTTACCAAGTTTAAATAGCATAGTTCTTATAGTTTCGGAAAAAAGTGGCTGTGACATACGGACGGACAGACAGACAGACATGACGAATCTATATGGGTTCCGTTTTTTGCCATTTGGCTACGGAACCCTAAAAACAGAAAATGTAAGTAATTAGTAAAATAATTAAGAGCAGTGGCGGCACAGTGGAAACCGCCACGACTTAAAAGTTTTAGGTCGTGGGTTCGGAACCAGGAAGCCGTTTTATTTCGTATAATTTATTTCACCACCACTGATTTCAAACCGATGAAGTAAATTTGCTCAATAATGGGCAGTCTGAAAAATTAACCCCGTTGTTCTGTTTTTTTTTAAAACGTTGCCCTACACTAGGAATTTCTTTCTGTATCGTGGGTGCGCTTACAAACATATAAACTCACATACACAACACCCAGAGCCGGAATAACTATCTGAAGGTCATACAAATATTTGTTCCGTGCAGGAATCACACCCGCGACACGCAGCGCAGCAGTCAATCGCTCAACCACTGCGCCAACTGTGCGACCAATTTTTTATATAATTATGTAAACGTAATCATGATCAGCCTTTTAATGTTCCCACTGCTGGGACAAAGGCCTCCTCTCTGTGAGAGGGAGTGGGGCTTAATCCACCACGCGGGCCCAGTGCGGGTTAGTGGATGTCACATGTCTTCGAATTTTAGGTTCTAGGTCATGCCAGTTTCCTCACGATGTTATCCTTCACCGTTTACAGAGCAGTGGTGATGAAATAATTTACACAAAGTAATGTGCCTGCCTGGGTTCGAATCCACGACTAGACACGCAGCCGATACCACTGGGCCACTGCTGCTCTAGACGTAGTGACGCAAAAAAAAATCTGTTGTCATCACTTGAAATTTTTCTTAGATTTTTTTAGACCAAGCTTTAACTAAATCTTCACCATTTTATATTTTAACTTAACGTTAATTAAGAAAGGAATGAACTGAGATATTACCAACAAGATTAACAGCTTAACCATCAGAAAAATGTGTCCGAATAAAGTAGATGACGGTTACAGGAGGTCTACTGCTGGTCCTAGGTTACGACAGGAGAAACTTGCAAGACTTGGAATAAATGTTGACAGACTTAGGTGACGGAAAAGCCGACCGAGAAAACGCAGCTAAAATTCACCAATCTATCTATACAAATAGCATACTCATACTCTTTTACTATTGTAAATGAGTTGTGTTACAGTTTCAGTGTACATAAAAGTATATTCTATATATTTATTCTACTCGCGTGCGTTTTCCGGTGATCGTAGCAATTCGCGTTATTTCTACCAATATGGCAATTCTACTGATTTTGTTAAAGAGATGTGTTAAGTGCTTTGGTGTACAATAAAGTAAATTCAGTAATAACTGAATATATAACGTTTATTTTGTTTGTTTTTTACCCGGCTGCAAGGAAAGGGTTATGTTTTTCGCGCGTATCTTGTATGTATGTTTGTATGATGTAATATTCTTTATTATTTGGCGGACTTTTATAATTAAGACATCATTACATAGGTCTTGACCGCCCCAGTGTTCTTAGCGAAGTGCCGTTAAAAAAAAGGAACATGGCGGATTTTGGGCGCCATATTGTGAGAGTTGAATTTTTTTTTCTTCTTTACCCATCGAATAGGTATCAAAATGGAGGGTTTTTAGAGGAGATTACAAAAATATAAACTACTTATATGTTTAAAAGTCATACGAAAATAGTGACTAAAAAGTTGTAATTATATTTAATTCATCTTCCAGTTACTCCATTTCTGCGTTCAAGTAAGTTTCAGTGATCCGTTGGCACAAGCTCAGAGACCTGTGGCGCTCAGATACATCATAGTTTCCTCAGTTACTGGTCCTCACAACTGACCTGATGACACCATCAAAACAGTGTTAATAAGAAATGAAGTCGTGTCCAAAGTTACAGCCACATGTTTGGTCCGGGGCGCGGGAGTAGCCCTCTATTCCCGGGGGCTCGTTTGCGGAGCTTTGCGTAAGCGGGGCTCATGGCAAAGCTAATGCGAGCTTTAATTATGTACGGAGAAGGCCGGATGTAGGGTTCCGCGGCCACATTAATATGCTAATATTCTATTTTCATACGCGGTAGTGTTTATGGGTTCCGTATTGTGAGGTATTTTTTGTAGCCCACTGATTTACTTATTAAAAAATAAGTCGGAGATTATAATGATTTTAAATTACATCTTTTCTCATCATATTGCAGAGTTTTAGCATTTTGTTTAAAATTTTGCAGGAGTTGATTTTCTGTGCATCGGCAAGATCTGTGATTATCGTTACAGGTAGTCAGGGTCCAGAACTTCTGATAAACAGTCTTGTCAAGCGTCTAAGGGGTATTTTGTTATCATAGGTACAAATCTATGCTAGTGGAGTAACAGTAACTAACATACAGGTATATTGAGCTGCATCCCGTTACATAAACAGAATCACGAATCGGAATCAGATCACCTCATACCCATGACCCTACCATAGTTCTGTTGGGAAAAGACTCGCAAGATTGATTGATTTTGCAGCAGTCAAAGACATAACCTTATATTATTTTAAACCAGTTCCGGTAATCAGTAAGTCTATATTTTATTATATAATAGTGACAGTTGCGGTAAGTTCTAATAATAAAACTTGTGGCAATGGCTTAAATAACATATCACATACGTTTATAATCGCCTGTCAAAATCGTGTGCAGATATAGATAAAAAATCCAGCCAGCCGTGTGTGTGTACACGCAAAGGTAACATAAAATAACATCTCGCCAGTATTCCCCGAAGGGACAACATTTCACCAGTTATGTTTAAGTCCTATGTAATAGGGGGTGAGCTCATTGCCATCAAACGAGCACAAATCCAGACTCTGGAGTGTTATTGAGAAAATCCAGATGAAAACCCAACAACACCAAAATCGAACCCAGGACCTCACGCTCAGCAGAAGCGCTTATGACCACTAGACCATAGAGACCGTTATGTAATTTAAATGTCTGCTTAATCGAACGCAACCCATAATATAACACTACGCCTGTGGTCCTTCGAGCCGGATGTTTCGGAATCGGGCTTTCTGAAGAACGTTGCTGTTTGTTACAGCTGATAGTTCAGTGATACTTATGAAGAGCGTGGCTATAGCGATACCATGCGGTCATAATCCAACACTGCTTTGCTAGAATCGAACCCAGGTACCCATGGTCAGCAGTAGCGCTTGCGACCACTACACCAACGATGCACGTAAAGGTATTCATTTAATATTATCAAAGCTATTCAAAAAGCATAATTTTATCATGACGACGCTAATCTTTCCGGAGCGGGGCATTTGTTAATATTATAGTACTTCCTTCGTGGTTTTCCTTGAATTCAGAACGATGTTGTTCCGTTGTATATTTCATCACAAAATTGTGTTATGAAATTTTTCGGTCACGTATTTTCAATGTAGTTTTGGGAACGGCAGTTTTCGGATGAGTTTAGAATATTATTGAATATAATTGTTTTGTATATTGATGAAGTTTTTAATTAGATAATAATAACACCTGGAACAGTGGAGGCCCAGTAGTTACGGCCCCGAATTACGAGTCGAAGGTAGTGGGTTCGAAACCAAGCAGGCGCATTACTTTGTTTAAATTATTTAAAGAAAATAAAAAAAGAAAACTTTTATTTGTCACAACCCAACAACACCATCACGACTCTTCTCAAAACGGTGAAGGAAAACATCGTGAGGAAAGCGGCATGTCCTAGAACAAAAAAATCGAAGACATGCGACTTATACTAATCCGCACTGGGCCCGCATGGTGGATTACGGCCCTTTTCCTGTTTTAAAGAGGAGGCCTGCTGAGTCCAAGCAGGCCTCTTCTCATACAGAGAATGCAGGTTTTAAATAAGGTATGAGATGACTATGTATAATGCTGTATTACTGCTTTGTCAATGACCTTAGTAACTTTGCATGTAAACTTGGATTTCAATTCCAAGGTGGCGTACAGTTCGAATGTGCTTAGAATCAAACTTTCTTCATGTTTTTAATAATTTTGCATGTTATTTGAAAGCAATAAATCATTCTTGTAAGGTTTAATGCAACAAGGGTCATGTTAATGTTTTTTACCCGACTGTCAAAGGAGGGTAATGTGTTTATAAATGATAAAGTGTTTATATTTGCTATTCATTCGGCCTCAAAGCTTAGACAGAATTGCTTGAAACTTGGCATACGAATAGGGCATGACCTGACCATGATTTCGGAGATAGGATCCCAGAAGTACGTACCTGTGAGAAAAGTCTCGACTTTCACGCGGACGAAGTCGCTTTTGAAAATCCATTGAAAAGTATTGAAAAATTTCATTATAACCGCTTAAAAATGAAGTTTAGAAATCAGTCCAAAACATAACAAAACTGGCTGAAATAGTTTACGTCCATGAATGAGAATATAACGCAAGCTTGAGTGCTATCTTGATTAATGAAGGGGCAGCGGGTCAGCGGAGAATGCAATTACAGAGCAACGCAGTGCTGCACACATTTGTGAGATACTACACATAACCTGTGCCTCGTGGTAACTACTCGGTAAGTTATTATTTATGCTCGGTTATTTAGACTGGTTAACTTACTAAATATGCGAGCGAATTTTCTGAACTCTTTCAGCCTGCCATTACCACCTTCATAATCATTGACAGCTTTGTTCCAAGTTTCCAACTACTGCTAAGAGAAGGCATTTTCTCTTTTGAGTCGCTCTCCAGGACCCACTGCTGGACAAACCCCTCTTGTCTCTTGTATCTTTCCTGTTTTTAAGCTGATAAGTGCATTTCTACGATGTTTACCTTGCCAACCATTACTGAGGTTATTCTAAAAGAGATGTTCGATTTTGGGCCATCACTATGTACACTACATAGATAAATAGGGAAAAAATAGGGGAATTCCATAAAAATACTAACAAATTAATTTGAAGAAGGGTACAGGAGTAACAAAAATGATCATTTATAGTTTTTAATTAGATAACCCAGGCTCCATACATTTCTGGAACATCTCCTTTGTACTGTGTAAAAGCCAAAACTGTAGAAAGCGCTGGTGATGTAAGAATTTTAACAGCTCTCGCATTATTTTGACAGCTCTTAAATCATCGATCTACTCTTAAATCTGCAAATAATTATCAACAGGCAAAAGCATCTCCTGAGAACTGTAGCGTATCGCGAAGAAGTTGTTAATACGAAGATTATTCAATTCAACGAACTTACAGAAGCAGCTTTTTGAGTGTCTATAGATACGGTAAAACTTGCAACTAGTGTCTCAAACTAAGGGCAATCTACTGCAACACTCCCAATATCTCCAATAAATTATGCATCAAATATTGGACACATTTCACCATCCAACGTTGGCCGTATAGCAGAGTTATTAAAGTAATTAGCGGGCGTTGGACATGGAAGTGTGACCAACATTGGCCGTAGTACGGCTAAGGTTACTGACGGGCTAGTCTCATGGCGGGAACGGTCTTCCAACTTCTTACACGAACAAATTCATTTTAGACACTAAACTTGCGACTTGTTGTATTAAGCGCTTTATATTTATTCTATTTTTTAATAAATTCACTGCCTATTTTAAAGTTTTAAAATGTTTGTCACTGGTTTTGTCAGACGATTACCGCGGCTTGTCTGGTGGCACCAGTCTGGTGACTGCGGCGAACCTGCCCGGGTGGTGTCCCGGGTTCCACTGCGCCCCACTACCAAACCTCCTCAATTATAAGTTGGGCCAACACGCGATCCAACCTCGCCAGGTATCCGCCACATTTACATAAGTAATTTAAACTCGCTTTGGGGGTAATTTGGAAATAATTTGGTTGTATAAAGTTTTACGGCGGAATTATTAATGTAGGTTTGCTTCTTATGCTTCGGTAAGGAAGTTATGACTTGTATCAGTTGTTTAAAGGGCTGTTTATGTTCGATTCATGTGAATGGCAGCGTTATGGGGTTTAGCATCTATAATCTTTGTTAGATGCACAATCATATGCTTTTATAGCTCCTACAATCCTCCAAATATTCTGCATATAGGAACACTTCCTTTCCTAAAATTGATTATAATTACGATTTAAAAATAAGAATACACTAAGTATCACGATTTTCGTTCGTATTGTTTACTAAGATATTTCGTGTAGTCTGCGTGGTGTTTGCAGTTTGACTCCCTTTCACAGAGAAGATGCCCAGCAGTAAAAATTATAGGCTGATAATGTTTATTATTTCGAATATTTGACAGGAATCGCTTACAATGGACTCGCAGCCGTTGGTGCTCTCCTGATGTAATGAACGCAAGGTGTCGCTGTAGCCACGCGCCTCACAAGTATCACTGAACCACCAGAAGTAACCAACACAGCCACGTTCTTCAGAAAGCCTGATTATCAAACATCCGGCTCGAAGGACCACAGGCGTGGTGTTATATTATGGGTTGTGTTCTTTTATTAAGCAGAAATGTAAATAAAAAACTGCCTCGTTGGTCTAGTGGTAGTGAGTATGACGTTCTGGGTTCGATTCTGGGCTGATGGCAAAATTCTCGCTCCCTATTACATGCGACTAAAAAATAATTGGAGAAATATGGGTGTAGGTACTATACGTGCACATCTGCCTAACACTTCGGGGAATACAGGCGTGAAGTAATTTAAAAAATACTTCAGTAGGTACAGTACGTTCCCTCGCTCAAATCAATTGAAAGCCTTCCACTTTTCATCGTCACCAAATTAACACTAAAACGCGGTTGCATAAATCGAGGAGCTCCGAGGTCCTAATCCCGGCACTCAGCATGCGGGGTTATTGATTGTAACAATAGTTCATTACGCGTGGCTCCTGAACAGAGTGATTAATGTTCCGGTGTTGCCAGCCTCCGCGTAAAATATCGCCCCTTCACAGAATATGACACAGTGACACGGGACTGACGTTTGGAAGATTTCGGACGATGATGGGAGACATTGCCTCCTCGGAATATTAAGTAGAGCATGTGTTTGTAAGCTACGGTTCTTAGGGGTTAATCTTATGTGAAAATATTTCAGGGTGTTTGTGAAATTGAGTGTCCATCTAACTATAATAAATTATGTATGACAATCAAAGCGCTCGGCATCTATCATCATCATCAATCTTCTACAGCATTCATTCGTTAGTTAACACACTTTTGGTATTCGTGGTATTGCCTCCAAGGGTTGTCTCGATGTGTCACCGGTGACCGGTTGCATCTATCTGACCACCATAGACAAGTAACTATCAAAATACTCCAAAACTATTCGTCAAAAAATAATTAAATATCAGAACGAAACAATCCAACATTATGAAAATGAGCTAATTGCACAACTGTTAAAGATATTATTATTTGTCATAGTTATTTAGCAGCGAAACGGTGCGCGCTGCCAAATTGCCATGTGTTGGCAATACCGCAGGCCCGGGGGTGGGAGCCCGTAATCTCTGTCCCTGACAGTGTGACGGGGGGTCGCCGCCCCGGCCCTGCCGCTCTGCCGGCCCGCTTACAGCCAAGCTTGAAGTTAATTGCTCGTGAAGAGATTATTCAGCAATTTTTCATAATGTTTTCGGTTTGAGTGAGATGATATTGTGTGTAATTCTGCTAGACAATGGTGCGACGAATGGGGGTTTTCGAATGTTGTTAATTGTTATGGTCTAATCACCGTTCTTGGCAAGCGGATCGCGCTTGACAGTGAACATGAAGTCAATCAGTCCAATCAAGATGGAATGACGATAAGGGCGTAATTGTTGTAGGAAAACAATTTGATTGATGATCTAAGAAAACTTATATGTAAATGTAGGTAGATTAATAGGTACGCAGGTAGGTATACGTATATATATAGGGTATAAGTATTTTCCGTTGATCTGTCGTGCGTAACTATACTATTACTATATAATATTATAAAGAGGAAAGATTTGTATTTTTATATGTAACGAATAAACTTAAAAACTACTGGACCGATTTCAAAAATTAATTCGCCGTTTGGAAGCTACAGTATCCCCGGGTGACATAGGCTTTTTATCCCTCTATTCCCACGGCAAAGGGAACTATGCGGGTGAAACCGCGAGGCGTCGCGAGGCGTTTCAATAGTTAGAGTTACCTAACTTCTCCCTCTCGGAGAGAAGGCATCGGGGAGGCAATCGCCTCGATGCCTATAACGCCGAAAACCTGCCTGCATCATAGGCAGGCGGGACTCCGGAGTCACGGGCGCTCAGACTGAGGAGTCTGTCCGCCCACCAAGTCACTCCAGGAAAGAGGGTGGCACAGTGATCACGTGCTGCCGTGCATAGCGAGGCTCAGGGGAGACGCCTCTTAGTTCTCCCAGGGACGTGCCCTAACAGGCGTTGCGGAGTGGTCTTATAATAGTTAACGGGGCCCCTTCCAAGTGCTGATGGTGATCACTGGTGTGGTTTTAGTGAGGTAAAAATCCCACACTCCCTGGTCGTTCCCCAAAAGTCCAGGCACCTTTTGAAGGTTTCCCCCCGAAAACAAAAAAAAAGGTATCTAGCTTCAAAAAATTCGGCAAGTTTTTTTATTTTAGATGTATTATAATGCTTTTTCCACCTAAGTTTTCACAGTGAGATGTTAACAGACTAGGCCGGCTGAAGCTCTGAACAAGTGACATATCGCGATTTTCGATATGACACTTTTGGTAATGACACAAATGTGGGTGATAGGGCATTCCGACTATCACCATCGATGATATGTCACTTTTGGTAATGACACAAATGTGGGTGATAGGGCATTCCGACTATCACCATCGATGATATGTCACTTTTGGTAATGACACAAATGTGGGTGATAGGGCATTCCGACTATCACCATCGATGATATGTCACTTTTGGTAATGACACAAATGTGCGTGATAGGGCATTCCGACTATCACCATCGATGATAGGATGACTTTTTGGGTCTTACCTGTTAAAACAAATGTATGTGATAATAATAATAAATAAATAAAAATAAAATTTTTACCCAACTGCCGAAGGAGGGTAATGTGTTTATTTATCAGTCTATGTATGTATGTATGTTTGTTCCTATGTGGCGTTTTAGTGACTATACGCGTTTTCTGGTTTTGATGATTTTTACGTCAATCGATTCGTCTTAACGCTGCGAGTGTCACAGGCCACATTAAAATTGGAAAATAAAAAAGAGAAGAAAAGATTTTGGGCGCCATATTGTGAGGCACCAAATTTTTTTCTTCCAAACCCAACTTGTAGGGTATAAAAATAAAGGGTTTTCAGAGGTATTTTCAAAAATATATAACACTTATATGTTTCAACGTACAAATATTAAAAAAAAAATACTAAAAAGTTATAAATAAAAAAAAATAATGAAAAAAAACAAAATACCCGACTGCTTAAAAAGCGAAATAAAAAAAAGTAAACAAGAAGAAAATGATGCTGTGCAGTCGGAGGATACATGTTCGCGAGCTGGCTGACCAAAAGCAGATGTATCCTCCGACTGTTAAGTTTTCATTAGAACGATTTGCACCTTCACTGTATTTAAACTAATTGGGTATGATAAATAGATTTAGAATAGGTGAACTTCATACAAATTTGGAGTCCTTCAGACGACACCTTATTCAGTCTGGTATAAAAAAGGAGGGAAAGTTTTTCTTGTTGTGGCGCACTATTCTAAACTTTGTCCTGCAGGTGAGATTTTTTGTTCAGGCAATCAATATTCAGCTCTTCTTTGGTATCAATCTTTGGGTCTCACTTTCTGTCGCGTTATCCACCCAAGCGTGAATTCAAACTGAAGGCACGGTAGTTGAATTTAGAAATAATATTTAGGAATAATATATAATTATGTACAGTTGGCCTTTTCCCAACTGTCAATCAAATTAAATCTAAATATAAATATTTTTTTCAACTAAACCATTTAATGGTACTTTTGAATTGTCAAACAAAAGATGAATCTTTTGCCGACCCAGCTGAAAGAATGAAGCTGGATGAAGCTGGGTCGGCTGCAGATATTGACATACAATTATTCTTCTAAATCTTTTGCGTGGATTAACTCAAACTATGGTCTCAACCATTCAGATTTTTTCCGACCAGTATGAAGCAATTCGGATAGCTACTGTCATTCGCTTCATTCAAATCCTGAAAGATGCAGGTCAGGCTTGAAGGGCTAACAAGGTAGTGGGCCATATCCTGCGAAGGGGCTCCACACTGCAGGCACTGTGTTTTAGGTAATTGATTCAGTAGTTTTTGCATGCGTTCTTTTTTAATCGACTTTCATGTTTCTATATGCCTGGATTTAAAAGGTTATCATAGAAATAAATTAAGAACAGAAAATCTGCGTATAACAACGAGATGATTGACGTATTACTAGTAGCAGATAAACACACTTGGCTGGATTTCCGAGCCACTGGGTTTCGTCGACAACAGTGCTATATTAGGTTTCTTAAACTTCAAACGAATATTAATATTGAAATCCTTTCCCAGGGGTTAAATTACATAGCTCATAGATCTGCGTAAAGGTACTGATAGTCTGGTACCTATTTTGGCCAGGCAATCGAGATTTGTGTGCAAAGACGGAGCTCCACTATCGGGCCCTTGAATATACCTGTTCATTCTTGCTTTCAAAGCTGACGGGTTATAGGGTGTAGAGAACATAGACGTTGGCAAAATTATTTAACGCTTTCATTTGTGAAGAAACGCTTTTCGAAAAAGGTCCAATAATTTTTGGCAGTAAAAGTTAGTAAAGCGTTTTGGTCCCTGGCTAAGTCGGTCGAGTCGAACTTCAGCCGTCCCTCACTACCACCACTTCTGAAACCCGACGGGTCGTTGACCCACTCCGCTGAGGAAAGGAAAGGCAAATTTATTTGCATCTCTTTTTGCGAAATCTTCGCGTCTGAATCCTGATTTGCGGCCCCCTCCTTCTCCTGTTGGATGCGAGCAAGTATGTCGGACATTCGCATCCATCAAAAGGACGTCCGTAGTGTGCTGCGCAACCTCGACGTGAACAAGGCTAGCGGCCCTGACGGAATAGCAGCAATAGTTCTTAGAACCTGTGCGCCTAAACTGTCTCCGATCTTGACACGCCTATTCCGCCTTTCATATGAGACTAGAAAAGTGCCGAATGCTTGGAACCAAGAAGGGCAGTCGAGCCGACCCGGCAAACTACAGACCCATACTCTGTAAGAGTATGGAGCATGTACTTTTAACAAAAAGCTCCTGGCATACCTAGAAACTAACGATATCCTTAGCGACCGCCAATACGGCTTTCGCCGAAATCGGTCTACTGGGAATCTTCTAGCGTATGCCATTCACATATGCAGTGAGGCCATCGAGGGAGGCGCTGGGAAGCGCTTGCCGTCTCCCTCGACATCTAGAAGGCTTTCGATAGGGTCTGGCACGAAAGTCTCATTGGTAAGCTTCCTTCATTCTGTTTGCGCGGTGGTCTGTGTGTTTGGATTGCAGACTTCCTGAGAGATCGGTCCATTCGAGTGGTTATCGATGGCTGCTCTTCGGACCAATTGGATTTTAATGCCGGTGTCCCTCAGGAGTCAGTACTTTCGGCAACATTGTTCTTGTTGCACATTAACGATCTGCTAAAACCCTTTGGGTATGCTGACGACAGCACTGTTGCTGAGAGATACTTGTCCAACGCACGGGCTACCGGGCCGCAGATCCGGTCTCTCCGTGAGGCCATGATGGAGCGTTTGAACCTGTCCTTGCAGGCAGTCTCCGGATGGGGCGATGCCAATCTGGTCAGGTTTAATGCTGCTAAAACCCAGGCGTGTCTTTTTTCCGCTAAAAGGAGCCAATTCCATCCGACTCCTTCTTTCCGTGGTGTGACCGTGCCGATAACGGACCATCTTGAGCTTCTTGGTGTTTCTTTGACATCGACTCTCAATTTTGGCCAATACATTGAGGCAAAGGCTCAGCTGGCTGCCAAAAAGTTGGGGATCCTTGCGAAGGTGAGAGGGTACTACTGTTCTCATCTCTGACGGATCTGCCAAATACCAGCTTAATGCACTCGAGTTGATTGAAAAGCGGGCCAAGAGACTCGTCGGCAATGAGGCACTGGTCAAGTCAAAGCTCCAGAGCCTTGAATACGCCGCCGAGTTGCCAGTTTGTTGGTTTTTTATCGGTTTCATTTCGGGGAGTGTGCGATGGAATTGCATGATCTAATTCCGCCCAGCCCGTTCCATCATCGGACTACCAGACGTACGGCAATGCGTCATCGGTACACGGTGGTTATCCCACCCCTACGAACAAAACGTTTTGGGGACACATTCATTATGCGTACAACTAAGGAGTGGAATTCCCTGCCGGAGTCTGTGTTTCCCGCTAGCTACAATCTTGGGGCCTTTAAGTCAAGAGTGAATAGGTTTTTTCTAGGCAAGCGTGCTTCACCGTCGACCGCATCATCGCTTACCATCAGGTGAGATAGTGGTCAAGCGCAAGCCTATAGAGAAAAAAAATGGCAATACAGAATATTTTTATTGATATGCTCGCGTTTGCACCCTATCTCACTTGATAGTAAGGCATTTTGTTACACTCTTTCATGGAGTACGCCGTCCCTTTGCCCTGCTGAACTCACCTACACAATTAGGCTGCAGTTTAGCTCCGCGATAAAGGAGATAGGATTCGTGCGACTGTGCTGTAACTAGGTGAAGGAGAAATGATGCATGGGATCTGGGGCAGTACTAAGATTCCGTTTTGAAAAGGGATGAATCTATTCCTCCTGTATAGCATCGTCTTCTTCCACATCGGAATCATGATGGTTTTAAGAGGTCATAGTGAAACTGTCTGCCAACAACTTATGTTCCCTACATCCTAAGACAAAAAAATAAAATAAAACGTATGTTTCACAGTGTATATTGAGTTGACACAAAACAATACAAAATCTTAATATAAGTATACGTATCATGTTTCATGATTACTTCATTTGGTAGTTAGGTTACGTGTGACTCAACTGAGTTCAGACTAGTAGGTAACATTACTAAAAGCGTTAGCGTAAAATATAAATAACACCTTAACTGCTAGAAAACGAGACAATAGAAAATATGTTTGTCAGTTACCTGGCAGTTTAGGTATTAAGCATTGAACATAGAATTATCGAACAGATAATATATATAAAGATGTGGTAGGTAGATTCAAACTTAATGGTGGCTCGAAACACGAGGCGAGTCGCTATGCGAATTAAAGTGATAGCGGGGGTGAGAGATGGGGTACTGCACAGTGAAAAGCGAACTTCACAACCGCCTTTAAGTTTGAATGGACTAAAACAAATTCATAGAACAAAAACCTCTTTTCCGGAAACAATATTATAAAGTTTATATTAAACTGTTTAATTGATAAACTATTTTCAGTAAAAACGCATTTAAAAATGCTAAATTAAAATTTAGCAAGTCGGGGAACTTACGTCCACACACAGAGACGTCAGTTAACGATAATGAAGCCATTAGTGTGTTAAGTGCTCAAAATCCTGAAGCGTGGCTTGCACTATTATGGTACAAGCGCCACGGTTCATGCATACACTCAACACGACGCAGAAAAGCGCTAAGGATTCTCTTCAACTTATCTGTGCATATTTTTCTAATGAAATTAGCTTAAATTAGCCCAGATATTAAGAAGGGACTTTTGAAAGGCCAAATTAATTCTGGTAATAATCAAAAGAATATGCATCGTGCAAGTAGATTTAATTATTTTGTATGACCTTCTAGGCAAGCGTGCTTCACCGTCGACCACATCATCGCTTACCAACGGGCGAGATAGAGGCCAAAGGCGAGTTTTATTGAGGGTAAAGTAAATGATTTTCATTATAACATAACTTTTATTTAAGACAACACCTCCTTAGCTTACAACATAAATCTTAGATCAATCACTAACCACACAAGTTCAGTCTGAGATCCGAAAACGAGTATTTTAATTTAATTTATTCACTTTACTATCATGATTAGATAGAAGAATTTGCATATTAGAACAATTACAATTCTTTTTACATTTAATTTATTTTTGGTAGTTATAAAATTGTAAAAAAAAAAAAAATATGTGCGCAACTGAAATATGTCAATGAATATTTAAAAAAAAAATCTATTAAATGTTATGGTTAAACTATGTTTTATTTTAATGTTTTTCAGTTTGGATATGAATTTCGAAATAAATCATAAAAATAGTAATTATTTAAAAATAATAAATAAATAATGATGTGTTCGGTAATTACTTAAGCTATTAATATCATTACTTCTTAATGAGCTCATTAAGTACAACACAAGAATCTCAACGACCCCTGTGCTGGTTATATTATTATAAAACAATGTGACTATTCCATAAAAACAAAAAATAAGACTAAACTCAGAACAAGAACAAAAACATGTCATTAATGAGATGTATTTTTCTTCTTTTCCATTTAAAAAGTCTTCAAATAAAGTACTCTTAACACACAGCTGCATGAAAACTAACACCTTTAATTTAAATGAAATAAAATTATAAAATAGATTACAACACCTATTTTAACTTATTTCTAAAAAGTTTCAACAGAAAAAAAGAAACCCAAAATTGTAAACTGCACTTCTCTACGTACCTACTCAAAAAATAATAATTCGTATGATTTTATAAACTTTTAATAAAGTCTATGTTTCGTTTCTTTTGTTTTGTTCTATACAATTATAAACTTATTATAGACTGTCGCACAAACAGATAAATTAATCATTAACTAACGATTATATATATATTATTGACTTTGACTTTGACTTTAACCGACTCAAATACCGTACCGAAGCAATAGTTAAGATAAGATATCATAAGTTAATGATTAATTATATTTAATGAACGTCTGTGAATAACGCGATTATAAAGTTACGTTTCCGCAACTTGTTCGTATTCTGGCATAAGATAAATAAATAACACTAGTTATGTACTTCGGTGTCTTATGCCTTTGGTCCGTCGAATATTCGAGAGAGCAGCCGGGTGGAAAGTCAGCGACGTCTCCAGTCCTGAAACATTTGTTATTAACATTATCAGTTGCCAGCGATGCTTAAAAAGTTAATGACTTACAATCACGACAGAGAGTTCAATAAAACGATTTCCATTGATTTATTTTCTAGTGAAGAACGGGTTAAGGGATTGAGTGTGATATGATAAGTTTTATAATTAACTTAACATAACATCAAGCTAGTATTCTCCGAAGGGTGAGGCAGAGATGTACCTATAGAACCAATTTTTGCCGATGACACTTTTGCCCAAGCCGGGAATCGAACCCGGGACCTCATGCTCAACGGCACCAGTGTCTGTCGGTTTATTACTAAAATTTGTTAGTTTTGTAGTACTTTTTCAATCATTTAAAAAAAGTCGTAGGTCAAAATGTAGATAATTCAATTGTCTTTGAGATAGTGAAAATTTTGTGGATGGTTTTGGTGCGATTGTCGTCTTTTTTCGTGTTAGACATAAGTTCACAAATTAATTGTAGTAATATACAAATAAAACTCAAAATTTTCATAGATTAAATGGTTAATAAAATGGTCTAATATAACATATATTTTTTCCAATAATTTACGACTAGCCGTTTAGACGTGATTCTCATTTTAAAATCAGCTATTGAGGGGTATCTACTCTATACAATGTAAGACCCTATTTCGATTTGCAGCAGAAAAAATGTGTTGGTATAGTAGTTAATCGGTTCCCAGTCGCGCTTTATCCTGTAGGACCATTATTTTTGCGGCATATTACACCACTAAAATTAATACAAGCGAACACAATAAACAATCGCAAATGAAAAAAATAGTAAATGAAAGCCACAGAGTATTAATTATTGACAATAGCGTAATTTGGCGTCCATAACAGAGCGTGTAGCTCGTTGTGGTTCCGGATTGTTCCTACAGAGGACGGCACAATCAGAACGTTCGTGTTTATATCGTTAAATATTGTTTGACTGTGAGTTTAGAAGGGATTGAGATATTCAATAGCTTTTTGAAAGAATAAGTTTTTTATTTTTGCCTGCAGAAAGTTTCATGTTGTCACTGTCACACTTTATATTTATAGTGTACCTAAGTAAGAAGGGTTCCGTACCATTATCGCAAAAAACGGCATAAAACACGTTTGTTGTATGGGAGCACCACTTAAATATTTATATTATTCTGTTTTTTGTATTTGTTGTTATAGCGGCAACAGAAATACATCATCTGTGAAAATTTCAACTGTCTAGCTATCACGGTTCACGAGATACAGCCTGGTGACAGACAGACAGACAGACAGACAGACAGACAGACAGACAGACAGATATACAGACAGACAGACGGACCGCGGAGTCTCAGTAATAGGGTCCCGTTTTTACCCTTTGGGTACGGAACCCTAAAAAAGGCTTTAAGGTGCCCCTAGTCAACGGCACGAACTATTTTGTGCGCGGGGTTAAAATGCATGCTGTCTCATCCGACAACACGTGCGAAAGAGATTGATGCTGTGATGAGCAGTAAGAAGCTAGTTCTCGTACAAATAAGCACTTTTGCAAATTTGTAGCGAAATGGATGATGATTTAGGACGAAAACGAGCGCGCGAAATTTTATGAACAGACCTTTGGAAGTCTAGATATCATGAAAAACCTACTAAATGTATATTTTCAAAATAAAATTATTTGCATTGTTGAATTACTAATCTATCCCTGTATGGAGGCCGTTTTGCAATTTTACTTCTTCTTATGGTATTTATTACCGCCCAAAAATAAGTGTTGAAATATGAAACTTTCGACGCTCATAACTTTCAAATATATTATTTTTTTACATTTCTGTTTCCATACAGGACTAGATAATGATGAGAAAAATTGATAAAAAAAATTATTTTGAACGTACATCGTCAAACAGTGGAGTAATCTCTAGACTACGTTTGTATGGAACAATTTTCGACTAGTGGCACGTTTTAACATTAATTGTCGTCTGAAGATGTGGAGGTTATTTACTCATTTCAAATATTATTATTATTGTTGGTTTTATGTAGTCGTATAATCACACTAATATTATAAAGGCGAAAGTTTGTCAGTGTGTAAGTGTGTTTGTATGTTTGTTACTGTTTTACGCAAAAACTACTGAACAGATCTGGATGTAATTTGGCACAGAGATAGATTATAGTCTGGAATAGCACACAGGATACTTTTTATCCCGGGAATATGTTTCCTTGGGCGAAGCCGCGTGCAGAGACTAACCCTCAGTTTCCCAGCTCAAAATTATCGGAGAATTAATGTGACAAATTGTCAAGCACGCGTTATCTGCTGTGATAGTGCAGTTATGTTGGACTCCAACCCACTAAAACCCCACGGTGTCCTCCTGTGCCGCTCATGGTGGGAACACGGGCACGCGTTAGCACTCACCGCGAACCCACCGCGGCTGTCCGTCACCGGACCTTCGTCTGGCGAGTAACCCCCATCACCAGCGCACCAGAACACATTGCACGCCGTGACCACCCGCTAATACAGACTGTATGTTTCTGTATATTTATGCCCATTTTGACCATATTGAAGCAACAAAACCATGGTCCTTTGGCACCGCTCTCGTTTCCAAGCTCCATGTTTGCGGACGACCCGTCGCGGTGGCCAGCGATGGCTGAATATTATGTGATAGTTTAGTATGTTTGTTTGTTAATATGATGTAATTATGTCGAATACCATTGTGGCTGTTGGAGCAATCCGATTGCGGTTGTTAGGCTTCAAATGTATTCATAATTGTGATTGAGTGATGTGTCACAGATTGTCAATATGATTTAATGATAAGGTTAAAAATATGTCGTAATTTATTTTATTATTTTACTAACTCCGAGTTTGTAGCTAACTAAATGTAATTTATGACATCTTTTAAATTAACTTCGTATTAGCAATTAACTCTTTGAGTTAAGGTTTTCACGCAAGTCCTCAATATCATTTAGGCCTAGGGATGTTAAGAACAACAAGGATAAAAACGTCATTTCCATTCCATCTATTATATAAAACTAAGTCCGGTTAGTTTCACCATTTATAACTCAAGAACGGCTGGACCGATTTTCATGATCATTGATGTGTCTCCGTCCCGAATAGCAGAATAACTATTAAATATATCGAAAAAAAAAACAAAATAAACATTATGAAGAAAATTAAGTTTT
This sequence comes from Orthosia gothica, assembly GCA_949775005.1. NCBI lineage: Eukaryota > Metazoa > Arthropoda > Insecta > Lepidoptera > Noctuidae > Orthosia > Orthosia gothica. Next base: position 17,114,438 of record OX459062.1, on the reverse strand, counting down.
CCATACATTTATTGAGATTGAGGCCGAAATTCACTGAATCAGCCAGTTCAAAAATACGTAGGTATAAGATTATTTTCGGCATGATGATCTTCTAAAACTTGTATTGCAGTTTTTGTTTTTGTTGAAATAGGTAATATAATAAACCTGGTTTGTTCTTTTGTCATTTTTTTGCCAGTCTAGTGTTGACATTCGATACCTACACCAAAGGTTCGTCTATCTAATAATAATAACACCAGCCTGTAACTGCCCCTCTGCAGGGCAAAGGCCTCTTCTCACACAGAGAAGGCACGAGCATATCACCACGCTTGCTCAAGACGGATTGGCGATTTCGGACTTACATTAATGGTAAGTCCAGGCTTCCACAGGATTTTTTCCTTCCCCGTTGTCTGTGATGTCCAAGATAAACTAAGAAAGAACATAATGAATTTGAAAAAATCATTTTGGTACTTGCCCGGATTTGAACCGACTACCTCAAGCACGATAGGCGAGGTCTTAGCCACTGGGCCACCACTAATAAACGGTTGTTTTCTAGGTACCTAAACGTGTGCCTACCCCTTTAAGGAACTGTTCTTATGTTTTTTTTCTAATTTCTATTCTACAATTTAAGAAGTCAGATTTGACAGCCATAAAAATAAGTTATAATTATAGTTAAATAAACTTGATGCTTACGAATAATACTCGCTGTTGACAGCGCGTTTTTAAATTTCTGAGGCATGCTACTCGATTTTTTACATTTGTAATTTGTATTGTAACATATTTTGGTACAATGCAACTGTAAAACGTGACGACTGTGACGTTGACCTAATTTTTAAAGCACAGAAGCGGTGCATAAGGGCTGTTTGGACTTAAAATAGTTGAGACCTGTAAACCATATTTCCAGAACTACAAAATTCTAACTCTCCCATGCCTATATATTTATGAGATTTCAATGTTTGTTAAGGTCAATCAAAGTTTATTTACTTTGGCCTCAGAATTCAATAATAGGCAACAACGTGACGCACTTCGCCTCTGTGTGTGCCAAACCCGTACCACATTAATGCACAAAAGTGTGTTTCGGATGGCTCCTGAAATATTTAATAAACTACCTAAAGAAATAAGGGCAATGAATACTGCCTTATAAAAAAAAAAAACCTAAAGACCCTTTTAGCTGAAAAATGTTACTATAATTTGAATGACTACTTAAACGATAAATTTTCCTAACTCAAGACCTCACAGTGACATCAAATAATAGAACAATTATGCATGTATCTTCAAATAATTTATATCTTAATGTATTGTATTGTAATAATACTAGGAATGACATTGAAATAAATTGATTATCATTATTATTATTGAATGAATTAAATAAATGATTATTAAATAATCTATATTAATATAATTTTAAGGAGGACATTACATTAATTTAATATTTTAAATAATTTTATATGTTTCAATGTCAATCTTGATTTTAATAAACCATGATTGTACACATTTTGCATGCCTTACGGTCGAATCACTTGAAACATGTACATATAATAACACCATTGTAACAGTGTTTTCTGCAAAAATAAATGATTTGATTTGATTTGAAAAACATGCAAAAATTACTACGAGTATAAATGTCAAAAATTGTAAAAAAAAAATGTCGCGAACCGAGAAAACCCAGAAAACCATATTACTTGCAAGTCGCTAACACCATCTATAACCGTGGAACGGAACCGAACGCGATCGATGTAGTTATAAAAATAATCATCTTAATCAGACGAAACACGCTAGTTACGTCGGCACGGTTTCTTTTTATGGTATGAGACATCTATATGCTAGTATTATATTATCTGTGGTATGGGTAAGATAGTAATTAATTAGGATTATAAATTTGATTTTTCGTAGACGTTCATACAAAGTTATCTCGGCATGTAAAGTGAGAAACGTTATCGGACTTCTTTAGATTGTCACGATTATCTTCTATATATATTAAAGAAAAAGTATGTATGTATGTATGTTCCTCATAGACTCCGAAACAGCTGGACCGTTTTAATGAAATTTTAATTTAATCTTTAGATTGACCCAGCGGATAATCCTGTAAAGTTTGGTGGCGATCGGAGCATTTTTTTTTTGAACCTTGAACGCGGGCGTACCTGCGGGCAGAAGCTATAGATAATAACAAATGTATATACCTTTGTCCAATATTGTACAAGCAAATAATGGAAAAATTACTCATAAAGAAATTTGCATCGCTGTCAAATGCTGATTTTTCTTAGAAAATACTTGCACGATATCGCCTATTGACGCAATTTAAATTTCGTCGCACCATCTGGTAGGTCCCTAATGGTTATCTAACACAAGGCACCGCTTGACAGCTTGACTATCAAGTTATCAAAACAAATGGTGCATGACCTTTGATCTGAGTCATTCATATGTGCGCCAGCTACCGGCCCAAGGTAAGCAGAGCTTATACAATAGTATTCGACGCATTGCCGGCTCGGATGATTAAATCATAACAAACCGACATATTACGGTTTTTGTAGCGGGTTTTTGAACTCGTGAGGAAATGGTTTAGTCTTCCGTTTTGGTAGATCGACTGTGATTAAAGAAAATGTTATTAGAACGGAATCTTGTTATAGTTTGGCCATGTTGAGAGGATGAATAAAAGACGACTAAAACAAAACGTGGAAAAGCCGGGCAAATAAATAAATAAATAAAAGTATATAAGGATCTAGGAGGTTTCGGTCTGTAATGTCTGCCTACCCCCATGGGCAAAGGGCTTGAGTTTATGTATGTATGTGTCTGGTTATGCAAATTGTAGACCTAATCGGTGTTACCCAGCTGAGATAACAACTATTATCAAACAAAATACGCTATATAAAGTTATGTTTTTAAATCATAGGCTTTTTGAAGGGGACTGACTTTTCTATGGCTAAGAACTCGTCTTAGGCTTTAGTAAAGTGAGAGGACATGAGACACTGCCACCTCCTTCTGTGAAGCAGTAATGCTCACGAAGGAGGAGGCGGAACGCGTGAGGGAGACGTTATGGAGACGCCATCATGCTCCTGGCTACCGCAGGAGACGCCCTGGGCGTCGGGAGTCGCAAGCCGATTTCCGGCCACCGTAGGCGCAGGCTAGCGGCCGGCGAGTAATGCGTAGCTCGCCGTCCGACAAGGACCAGGCCCAAGTCGACGGCGCTTAGTGTTCCACGAGTGCCTCAGAGAGATGTCAGCAAAAACTGACGGGGTCCGCTAGGGATGCAATGCTTGTCTGGCTTGTCTGCGGATAGATTTGAAAGAGAGTTACCGCGGCCCTGGCGCCAGCAACTGAAGGGACACGGGTGGGTTTTAGTCAGTAAAAGTCTGATACGCCCTCCTGCTTCACCTAGAGCAGGAGAAGTCATTCGATGATTAATAAAAAAAAAGCTCTAGAAAATTGTCATTCTAGCTACGAAATATCACGTGACCAATCCCTTACATTGTGGCATTTCATCACTTTTTCGATAGCTTCAGAACATGAAACAATTTGACCATATTAGCACATATTAGCCAGTGTAAAGCAGGTAGGTTCGGTCAGACACTACCCATGAGTCATGGTGGAGATTAATTCGTATTCATATTTATGGCATTTATATGCAAAACATACCTAACTAATTGCTGTATTCTCTTTTAATCAGTTTACTAAATCGAGAATGTATATCTAAATAAAGACTGCATTGTTCGTGGCCTACTAAAAACTAATGATCGTGTATGATACCGTGCAAGTGTTGCAGACAAATTAGCGAAACGAGATATCGATAAAATTACGAGTTAGTTGCTCAAAGAAATGATGGATGCACTGTGTGAGGAGTGATATGAAAGAAAAGGGAGTCAGTGATAGCGTGACGGGGTACAGGACGGTACGGAAGAAGAAAACGTGTGGCGCCGACCCCAAGTAACATGGGACAAGGGCAGGAAGATGATGATGAAGTGTACAAGTTGCATTCGCAGATTGATATCAACATAACACAAAATAACTTTATCACGCCAGTACTCCCCGATGGATTAGGCAGAGGTGCGCGCATCGCATAGTACACCTGTTTTTTGCCAGATATGTTCAAGACCCATGTAGTCATGAGCCTATTGCTATCAAACGGGCATAAATCCAGATCCAGGGAGCCATTATGAAACCCAATAATACTGTATCTGACTTGGGAATAGAACCCAGAGGTTCTATTGAGAGTGTAACCTTAAAGCTCAATTAAGGTTACACTAGTTGAAAATTCTTCCATACAAACGTAGTCTAGCCATTACTCCACTGTTTGACGATGTACGTTCAAAATAAAAATGATATCAATTTGTCTCATGATTATCTAGCCCTGTATGGAAATAAAAAGTAAAAAAAAAATATGTATATCGGAGGAAGGTAAATGATTAATGGTTGGGAACGAGGAAATATCGCTTGTGAACTTATTAATTCAGTTTTGTTTAATTGGCAACATTTAGCTTCTGATTCAAGTTTCAATTAGATTTTATTCGACTGACAACACTTCATTTTCCTTATGTCAAAATACTTGAATTCGATTGGATGTTAAAAGCGGTAGTTTTGCCGGATGTGTGCTTGAGCCAATAATAAAGCGGCGAGCGTCTATACTTGGCGCTCTGTGTGGGTTCTCTCGCCATTGTTGTGCTGGAGTTAGAAAGAAAACGCGCGGACAAGCGTTTGGTGGTTTAAAAGAGTTTTGAGGAAAAGAGTTTGGAGGTTTTCTAAAGTGGCGTGTATAAACTTGAAAAAGTGTGGTTTTGTTGAGAGAAAGCGAAACGATTGGTGGCCGAATCCACTGCTTCGTTGTTGGATCAAGGACTATCTCTAAAACGGCTTACCCGCCTTGCGCACGCATTACCCACGATAAGCCCACAAGCTCGAGGGTATATGGAAGGAAACCCTCCTGTTTGCGACATGTATATATTTGAAAGTTATGAGCGTCGAAAGTTCCATATTTCAACACTAATTTTAACGTATCTTTGGGCGGAAATAAATAGATACCATAAGAAGAAGGAAAATTGCAAAACGGCCTCCATACAGGGGATAGATAAGTAATTCAACAATGCAAATAATTTTATCTTGAAAATATAAATTTTGACGTTTTTTCATGATATCTAGACTCCCAAATTTCTGTTTATATAATTTCGCGCGCGCGGCTCGTTTTCGTCCTAAATCATCATCCATTACGATATAAAATTTGCAAAAGCGCTAATTCGTACGCGAACTAGCTTCTTACTGATCATCACAGCGTCTATCTCTTTAACACGTGTAGTCAGATGAGATAGCACGCAGTTTAACCTCGCTCACAAAATAGTTCGTGCCGTCGACTCGGGTAACCTTAACACATAGGCAGTCAAACAATAATAAATGCTAAGTAAACTCTGAATCCTAGCGTAGAACTTAATGTAGCGAACTTGGAGGTATGATATCAGATTTACAGATTTTCTTTCCTTCTCGGCTACAGCTATATTACGCAAACACTGCATTTGATGAATTAGTGTGTAGGTAATTCAAGTATTCTGTGATATTCCTAGTATAAAACAACATGCCGTTTGCTCAAATCAAGCCTTACGGTGTTACAGACTTCAGCAATGCATCTGCCTACTCTTTAAGGAAATCTTGCAATCGTAATGGTTAGGAAAATAGTAAAAGTACAGTTTTCTGGTGATGCCTGCGACACGTAAGTACGTGTAGTCTGCACGGCGTCGGTTGCGGCGCAATCCGTACCAGCACCCGCCGGCGGTAATTAGCTTCTATACTGGGTTGCCAGCTCCTACAAGCAAAGTTACCCTTTTTATTTTTTCTCCCCAAAGGAGAAATAATCCACAGGGATGTGCCCTAACAGGCGTTTTACAGAGGGGGTTCTGGGCGGTCTTTTAAGAGGTCACTCGGGTTCCATATTCTGATGGTGATCACCGGGTGGTTTTAGTGAGGTGAAAATCCCACACTCCCTGGTCTTTTTCGCAAAAGTCCAGGCGCCTTTTGAAGGTTGCCCCCCGAACACAAAGAAAGGCGAGAAAATAATTAATAATATAATAAGAAAGTGCCGAAAGAAAATTTCACAACGGGGCCTTACTGAATGCGCGACGCAATTAAAATTGCGTCGATAGGTGGCATCGTATATCAATTACAAGTGTAAATCGGTCTAATTGCATCGCATTGCGATTTGCGTCCATGTGAACGTACTTGCAATTTCGCTTATTAGCTTTGGTCCAAACGGAGAGAAAATAAATTGATATTCCATCTAAATATGATAAAGGCAGTGATTAAACTTTCATGAGTGTATCTTAAATTTAATTGGTGGAATATGGTTCAAATCAAATCATTTATATATTTTTGTAGAAAAATATATACAGTTTTTAACATAGGACATAGTAAGTTAGGTATTTTTCCTCTCACTACCTCTCGAAGAGGTCTTCGGGATTTTTTTAATTCAGGTTATTCCTTCTATTTTATTTTTTTTGACTTCATGCACAAAGGCGGACCAGTAAACCAAGGGTGCATTTTCCAAAGCAAATGCCCGACTACCAGCAAATTTCATGTAACTGGCAACCCAGTCGGTACATAGCTAATACCTCGATCCTGTCGAACCATTGTGTCGAACATAGTTTCGCGTGTCTTCTATTCTCGTTTCAAGGCACAAAAACTTTCAATTTCGTTTGTTTTTCTAACTGACTTTGTGCACGATTTGTACCTTAGCAAGTCATTTAGGATATAGAGTATTTTGAATATTTTTTGTGACTGTAATAAAGTGGAACTTCCCTCTATAACACGCCGTCAATTTAATACGCTAATCAAATGAACACTAGAGTTTCTGTTAGGTAGAGGCTTGAATTATGCATTCAAATAAAGACTTGAATGTAATATCATTATCATCATTTCAGCCGAAAGACGTCCACTGCTGGACATAGCTAGGCCTCCCACGACCGTCGCCACACTGATCGGTTCTGTGCGTCTCGCATCCGTCGGACAGTTCATTGGTCCACCTAGAGGTAGGCCTTTCAAGGTTGCGTCTCCCAGATCGCGGTCGCCATTACAGAACTTTTCGGCCTCATCTATTATCCGTTCTGCGAGCAATGTGCACTGTCACTTAAATGCATAATTCGACATAATTTCGATACATCACGCGTTTTCTAATATGATTTTTAAGTGACTTAATCAATCAGCCTAGACTTTTTTCAACTATGTTGGGGTCGGCTTCCAGTCTAACCGGATTCAGCTGAGTACCAGTATTTACATAGAGCGACTGCCTATCTGACCTCCACAATCCAGTAACTGGGTAACACGGTACCCCCTGGCAAGACTGATGTCATGGCTTCTGACTATCCGTAACGACTTTCAAAGGTGTATAAATGATACCCGGTAGCAACGGCTTTACTTGCTTTCCGAGGCACGGAAAAATCTCGGTATGTTTAGATGGTCACCCATCCACGAACCAACCTCGGCAAGCGTTGCTTAACCTTGAAGATCGACTCGTGCGGCTGTTATTATGAAGCCACGAACTCCTCAATTTTGCTCCACAAGATTTTAAGCGATAGCAAAAAAGTTAACTTATAAATAAAAAAACTCGACTGCATAAGAAGCGATCTAAAAAGACGTAAAAAAGAAGAAATATCATACTGAGCATGAGTATGATACATAATCACGAGCTGACTGACCAAAACCATAATAATGCATATTCTAAATCTGAGCTCTAAATAAGTAATTAGTTGTATTGGAATTAAAACTTTGCTACCAAGTAAATACAGTTTTTGTTCTAAAACATTGATAATGATTTCGAATTCTGAATTCAAATCTGAACAACGTGACATTTCATCAGCGATAACGAATGCCATAAAAAAAACATACAAGAAGTCGAACATGGAACCTCCTCCTTTTTGGTAAGTCGGTTCAAAAGTCCAACATTGTACCGAATTGACATGCGCTATCGAAATCAAGCGTTCAATCCTAATATTTTGAACTTATGACAATTATATTATTACATTACACATTTGGCAATTATAGACTAAAACCCACCCTTGTTCCTTCAGTCAGAGCCGCGGTAACTCTCATTTAAATTTATCCGCGACCCAGACAGGAAAAACATACAGTATACGCACATAAAGGTTTAATAGGGATGTGATACAACATCGTCTTGGAATACTGTTAGATGTAGTTATTGGTGTGAAATCAGGGGCGTAGCTACCGCCGTATCTGCCGTATCAATTATACGAGGCCCCAGGCCACGGGGCCCCCAACTTGCGTAAATTAAAATTACAACTGATAAAAAAATACCTAAGAACTTCGATGGGACATGGACGCCTGTCAGACCTGTCTCTATTTTCTCCATAGAGGCAGAAACTTTAGAAAAACTAAAGTCATCATCAGCTATAAATGATTTAATAAATCAGTTTGCCGAAAAAAGCCAAGGAGAGTGTATATTCAATTTGAATTGTTTGTAAACATTTTGGAAAAAGTGACAGATAGATAATTATGATGAATAAATATTTATTTTAATTTTATGCAATATTTTTTTGTCTTTTGTGAGAAATCACCCTTCATAAGGGTCCCCAAACAATTTTTTATACTGGGCCCCGCCAAGGCACGCTACGCCACTGTGAAATAAATAAATCATCATCACTAGCCTTTTTAAAGTTCCTACTAATGGGACACAGGCCTTCTCACTGTGAGAGGGAAAAAAAATATTAACGTATAGGTAACATAAAGTCATTCAGTCATTAATGTCAATATTTTCCTGTTTATTGCAATGGTAATTGTTAGATTGAGAAATAACTACTTAGTACTGTTGTAGTAAATGTTTAGCTGAGCTGCTAACGATGCATTAACAGTTCGATTAACTGTTTATCATTAATGGTTCACAAACAATGTTTACTTTGGTATTAATTAACTTTCATTGATAAACAGTAACTAATGATATACATGCGTCAAGAACGGCTGAAAGATGAAATGGGTATATAGGTCAAATGTTTGCTTGTTATCTCTATCTGTCTTCTATTTCTCATAAAACAAATCATGTGTACCAAGGGATTTAATTTGTAACTGGGTTGCAAAGGTCCCATAGCAGTTGCTCCATGTAAAAAATAACTGGTATGCAGCTGTTAGCAAGCCTACCCAAATATAATCGGAATTTTGGGCATAGCCTAGGTTTGGTTTTTATAAGATTACTAGTTTCTGCCAGCAGCTTCGTGAAAGTCAAAAATTATCCCGAGGGAACTTATTCCCAGGATAAAAAAATATCCAATGTGCTATTCCTGGCTAATATCTATGTCTGTGCCAAATTTTATCCAGATCCGTACAGCCGTTTGAGCGTGAAGAAGTAACAAACATACAAACACACTCACAAACTTTCGCCTTTATAATATTACTAGCTGACCCAGCAAACTTTGTTTTGCCATAAAAACACCAAACATTTATCTACGCTACCTACCCTACCTTACACTACGTACCCTACCCTACCCGACCCTACACTACCCTACCTTCCCTACCCTACACTACAGTACCCTACCCTACACTACCCTACCCTACCCTACCTTACGCTACACTACCCTACCCTACACTACCCTACCCTACAATACCCTACCTTACACTACCCTACGCTACCCTACACTACCCTAGCCTACAAAAAAATATATAAAAAAAACGTAAAAACCATCTTTGAACTTCAACGAACATTTAAAAAAAAGAATTGGCCAAATTGGTCCAGGCGTTGTTGAGTTATGCGCTTACCAACACATTTTGCGATTCATTTTTATATTATAGACTAGCTGACCCGGCAAACTTTGTTTTGCCATAAAACACCAAACATTTATAGACCCTACCTACCCTACCTTACACTACCTACCCTACCCTACCCTACATTACCCTACCCTAGCCGACCCTAGCCGACCCTACACTACCCTACCCTACACTACCTTCCCTACCCTACGCTACACTACCCTACCCTATCCTACACTACCCTACCCTACCCTACAGTACCCTACCCTACACTACCCTACACTACCCTACCCTACACTGCCCTACCCTAAACTACCTTACCCTACCCTACCCTACACTACACTACCCTACACTACCCTACCCTACAATACCCTACACTACACTACCCTACCCTACACTACCCTACCCTACACTACCCGACCCTACACTACCCTACCCTACACTACCCTACCCTACACTACCCTACCCTACACTACCCTACCCTACACAAAGCAAAAATAGCTTATACAATAGCAATAAAGCTCAAATTGACTCTACGATTTAGTTAGAAAACTTTTGTATGGGAAAAGAAAAGGGCTGTTTAAATTTTTTTTCCGGCAATTATTAGAATTTTTCTTCCCGTAAAAACCATCTTTGAACTTCAACGAACATTTAAAAAAAATAATTGTCCAAATCGGTCCAGGCGTTGTTGAGTTATGCGCTTACCAACACATTTTGCGATTCATTTTTATATTATAGATTAGTGTGATATGATTTATATGTTTTGGTGGCCCAGTGGCTAAGATCTCGCCTCTTGTACTTGAGGTCGTGGGTTCAAATCTGGGCAAGTACCAATGTGACTTTTTCAAATTCATATGTATTTTCTAAGTTTAGCTTGGACATCACAGGCAACGGTGAAGGAAAACATCGTGAGGAAACTTATAGTTTATTTAACTCTGAAATAGCCAAGTCAGAGGCCTGTGGAGGTAGATGTTTGTTAATATTTGTTAACTTTTTATCTCGTTTTACTTTCTTTTGTTTATATAAACTCTTTTTGTCGACTTATTGTCGGGCCTACGTTGTCCCCCCATATCTAAGTACTAATGCTGTAACATGGAAATATTGTAAAACAAAACCATTTTTTAAAAGAGTAACCATGGAGTTTCTTGCCGGTTCTTCTCCATAGGAATCGACCAACCCGAACCGTGCACCTTTTGTCGACGTTTTATAAGTGCCCATGTAGGACAACGTGTTTTTTTTTTTTTGTGTGATTCTGACACCAGAGGTGGCCATATCCTCACACGAAAAAGAAGAAAATAAGATTATGCATAGAAACGATTCCTGAGAATTGAAAAATATTGAATTTATATATGGTTTATTTTGGTATTGTGTAGCTATTGTCGTAACAATTCAAGAATTCGGATTTGACAGCTATACAAATACTTATAATAATTAAACTTGAGGCTTATGCAGTGATGGCCCCGTAGTCTTACAAGTTTTAGGTGGTGGGTTTAAACTCAGACAGGCGCTTTACTTTGTGTTAATTATTTCAGCAGCACTGCTCTCAAAACGGTGAAGGAAAACATCGTGAACAAACCAGCATGTACTGGAACCAAAAAATCAAAGACAAGCGTGTCACATCCCACCAACCCGCACTGGGCCCGCGTGGTGGATTACGGGCTTACGGCCCATTTCCTCTCACAGAGAGAAGGCCTGTGTCCCAGCAGTGGGAACATTAAAAGGCTGATGATGATGTTTACGAAATGATACTCGTTGTTATAGTGTATGGGTCACATAGTAATTAATAAGGATTATGAATGTAATTCTTACATACAAAGTTATCGCGGTATATAAAATGAGATACGTCATAGGACTTCTTAGATTGTCACGATTATAATTAGTATGCTGGTCTATGTTAATATTAATGGGCAACTTCATTCCGTGGGTTGGAATTTGCCAAAACAGCAGTTCTACGCCTTCCAAGGTGGACAAGTATAACTGGTTTGGTATAATTTATAAAAAGTTATACTGCAAATTAAATAGTTTTTTTTTATTAATGGAGCACACCGACAAAAAGTTAGTTTTTTCTTTTGATAAAGTTGCACAACATTTTACAACGTAGTTTTTTTTATTAGCTACCTAAGCATTTTTTAGTGTCAACAAAAACTTACACATTTAAATAAAAACAAGATTAGAAAATTCCGCACATATTATTATAATAACATTATAAGTCACGTGGAGATAATAAGGTTTATTAAATAATAAGTCATTATCAGTAGAGTACTTCAGCATGGAGTAGGAACAAGATTTTTATGATAACGAGTATCTAGTTGCATTATCTGTAAATACTTCGATATGATTCGGGAAACGTATAATTATGAAGAATTATTTGTGAAGTACCTACTGATAAACCTAGTATTTATTAGTCTTATCAGTTATTGGCAAGTTTTGCGGCTATTGAGTGAATTCATGACTACATGCCGTTACAGATATGAGGAAATGTGGTTTCCTAAGTCTTCTTCTTTTCGTGTGAGGATGTGACCACCTCTGGTGTCAGAGTAAATTAAGCTGCCTCTGGGAACCCCACAGGCCTCTGACTTGGCTATTTCAGACTCACATTAACTATATAAGTCCAGGTTTCCTCACGATGTTTTCCTTTACCGTTGCCTGTGATGTCCAAGATAAACTTAGAAAGTACATATGAATTTGGAAAAGTCACATTGGTACTTGCCCGGAATTGAACCCACGTACTCAGGCATGAGAGACGAGGTCTTAGCCACTGGGCCACCACGAGTTATAATTCGAGGTTTGGCGTCCGCCTATTTCCTTCTCCAGTATTGGACCAATTTAAAAGATATTCATTTTTTCATTTATAGTTGTCAAATTTGTACACTATAGGCCTCTATTGACAGCGCAATTTTGAGCATCTTTTGAAGGTTCTAGTGCTTCTAAAGATAATGTATCATCAAAAAGGAAAACATAGGGGCACAGTATATATCTTTCTTCTTCAGTTTATGGAATATCTTTTAGATTGGTTCAGGATTGGAGGAGGAAATAGACAAGAGCCAAACCTCGAAATATGACTTTTACTTAGGATATTCAGTCGGATGACTGCGACCGCACTTTCTCTTATGAAACAGAAAAGACAGGTGATCCCTTCAAAGAATGTATCACCTTTCTGTTGTCGACTTGCAATTGTCATTGTAGTAGGATCCTTTTTATGTCACCATAACCAGATATAACAATTTAGGGTTACTGCTGAGCACGAGGTTCGATTCCCGAGTCTGGCAAAGTGTTATTGGATTTTCGTATATCATATGGGACTTATACATAACTGGGGAAATGTGTGGTTGACACAGTGGTTGAGCGATTGACTGCTGCGCTGCGTGTCGCGGGTGGTTCGATTCCCGCACGGAACAAATATTTGTATGACCTACAGATAGTTGTTCCGGCTCTAGGTGTTTGTGAATGTGAGTTTATGTGTTTGTAAACGCACCCACGATACAGGAAGAAATTCCTAGTATAAGGCAAAGTTTGAAAAAATAACCTTCAGAGAATACTGGTTTGATTTTATGTCAGGAGATCGTTACATCATCGTGTATCCTGAATACGGACCTCCACTATCATCAAAATCGCAACTGCTCATGCAAAATTGTATCTACCTGTTTTCTCATGCAGATTGGTTACAGATGTTGCTTTTTTGGTCCCAAAACAAAACACTGTTCCTATGGGACAGACCATGGCAGCAATAGCACACTTAAAAACTATATCGTATAGTATAGTACCTGAGATCATATAATATAATTCCTGTCAGGCTGCCGGCTGCCGAAGGCGAAGGGCCAGGCCCTGGCGCGTTCTGCAGCGGCCACGTCACCCTTCAGTAACGCCACCACGTCGTCCAGGTAGCGGAGCGCCCGGGTCTCCGCACAAAGCGCGCGCGCAGCCGCCGTGCAGCGTCGCGCGCGCACTGAGGACGCCTGCAATGGGAGAAGAGCTCTTAGGGCCTATTTCACCAATGAAACTAATCGTGCTAAGTTCAACTAAACTCAGTTTATGCAAATTCAGCGTTCTGATTAGTTGAGACCGCTGAGAAACTACCTATCCGAACGCTGTATTCGCATAAACTGAATTTAGTTGAACTAATCGCGATTAGTTTCATTTTTTAATTCGGCCCTTATTAGTTAAAGTGTGGGCTCAACAATTTTTCGGCAACACAACATTGACAAAAATCTTTAGGGATTTTTGTTAAATATGTAAGTTTTCTTTCCAAAGAGGAGCGTTAGATTATAACGTGTCAATTGTTGACTATTGAATACACAACTTTAAACTATATTTTTACACATTCATACGATAAGTATCTACATTATGCAGGTAGGTAATGTCAATGTTTCTAGTCTACTTTATAATATACAGAGAAAACGGTATTTACATTATAAGGCTATTAGAATCATCAATAATGACAAAATGGACTAATAACAAAATGGACTGTAAATTGTCTGAATTTTGAAATAAATTAAATTTAAATTAAAATAAAACGTCAAAGGTATTTTGTATTTTTTTAAAGAGTTTACCTTTGGTGCAATACAATATTTGAACATACAGCACCAAAAATTTACCAATAATGATCCTACGTGACTGATAAATTGGAAACGCTGTAATCGTGCTGTAAAAAGATAGGGAAGTTTGGACTACCGCTGGAACTAGAATAAACCATAATACAATATTTACTGATATTGTCACATCCAGACACTAGAAGCCGGCTGCAACTACATACAAAAAAAACACATGATGATAAGAAGAACTAAATAATTTACAAAAACACAACAGAAGAAAAGAATTGAACACAATAATTAATACAAGAAAGAAAAACAAAGTGTAGCAAATACTGTTACTCAGATGATTCCAGTTAGACTGGGAGCCAACCTTGGGAGGTAATCTGTAGAGCCGACTCCAACATATTTAGGAATAACTTGGCAGATAGGAAGATCAAAGTAAAAGACAATAGGTACCTAAGCGTTTTGGGAATACTCTTATTATGCGTACAGCTAAGGAGTGGAATTCCCAGCCGGAGTCTGTTTCCCGATAGCTACAACCTCGGGGTCTTTAAATCCATAGTGAATAGGATAATTCTAGGCAAGCGTGCTTCACCGTCGACCACATCATCGCTTACCATCAGGTGAGATAGTGGTTAAGCGCGACAAAACCTAAAAAAAAATGCCCGGAAATATCGAGAACTTAAAACTTCGAAAAGATGATTCGATAATTATAATAATTATCATTAATATTGTTTTTAGAGCCCTTGTCTGAATGATCGCATGCTTTAACCATCCACAACAAAAAAAAATGAGGAGTCTAAGTACCTAATGTATTTATAACGAGTCAAAGTAAATTACTTGTTTTGTTAATTGTTATTTAGCGAATTATTTCCTCGTATGTAAACCAGTAATAACTACAATAACAGGAAAATCTAGTCAGTTGAAATATTTACTTAATTTTAGTAGGTATAGGGTACCTAAATGTTGACTGGATAATATGAGTTTTAGGGAGCTTCCTTAAGGCGCGATGCAATTTAAATTGCGTTGATTGGCAATATCCCGCAATAATCTATGTGAAAGAATTTCGTTTAGTAAAAAAAAAGTTAATTCAAAAACTCCAAAAACCCGACTGCTTAAGAAGCGAACTAAAAAGACGTAAACAAGAAGAAAATCATGCTGTGGCTGGCTGACCAAAACCACGTGTATCCTCCGACTGCATCAACTCTTTAGGTCTCATAGGAACGCCACATAGGAACAAACATACATACAAAGACTGATAAACACATTACCCTCCTTCGGCAGTCGGGTAAAATTCGCTTATCGATGTGATATAAATTAAATCGCGTCGACTCGACGTGATTAGCTCGATGAGCTTAGTCTTCGTATGAATCTAGATAAGAGCAGTGGATTACAGAAACGACTGATGGATTCTGTTAAAGAAAGCTGGGACAGTTCTGGCAAGAAAGGAGTCGACTTCTGAATCGATAGACCCTTGGATGAATTCTGGTCAAATAATTGTACTAATATTATAAATGCGATAGTTTGGGTGTATGTTTGTTACGGATCTGAATGAAATTTGGCACAGAGATAAATTATAGTCTCGAATAGCACATGAGCTACTTTTTATGCCGGTCTAATGTTCCCTTGGGATAATAAAACACTTTTCACGCGGGCGAAGCCGCTGGCAGAAGCTAGTATCAAATATAATAATGAACCACCGACCCAAAGAAGAACAATATAGTCATCAATTCGTCACGAAGAAGGAAACAAAAAACACAAAATCAAGGTTGCCCTAGTCGACGGCACGAACTATTTTGTGCGCGGGGTTAATATGCATGCTGTCTCATCCCACAACACGTGCGAAAGAGATAGATGCTGTGATGAACAGTAAGAAGCTAGTTCACGTACGAATTAGCACTTTTGCTTGTTTGTAGCGAAATGGATGATGATTTAGGACGACAAAGAGCGCGCGAAATTTTATAAACAGACCTTTGGGAGTCTAGATATCATGAAAAAACGACTAAATGTATATTCTCAAAATAAAATTATTTGCATTGTTATATTACTAATATATGGAGTATGGAGGCCGTTTTGCAATTTTCCTTCTTCTTATGGTATTTATTTCCGCTCAAAGATGCGTTAAAATTAGTGTTGTAATATGGAACTGTCGACGCTCATAACTTTCAAATATATATTTTTTTACTCTTTTGTTCCATACAGGGCTAGATAATGATGAGACAAATTTATATATTTATTTTTATTATTTTGAACGTACATCAAACAGTGGAGTTATCGCTAGACTACGTTTGAATGGAAGAATTTTCGACTAGTGTAACCATAAGGAATCTCTTCTTTAATAAAAGATTTATAAATGATCAGAATTAGCTAGTCTAGAGCAATTGCAATGATTTGTAGAATATACGAAACGTTTCGGCAAAACATGACCTTCCTCAAAGTCATAATATCATTAAATACCAACATGCATCTTAAAATGTGTAATGTTATCAAAACGAGAGAATACAAACCGCTACATTATTATATTTCTGATGTTTGGTCAGACGATTCTTATCATTTGTTATTGTTTGCGTCTCAAATATTTACAGATTAATTATAATTATTATAATTAACTCTATTTAATAATTACGGTTCATGGCCATTATCACGAGTGTCGAAAATGTTTGTTAAAATATATCTACGAGAATATTCTATAGCTCTGCCCTAGGGACTTCAATACACCTATACAAAATTGGTCCTAACACCTTAACAATCAATGTGGAGATCGAAATTGATTAGAGAAACATCTCGGCTAGGTAAAGATTACTTTGTGATCAGCTGGTCACTGCTGGATATAAGCCTTTCCAATTGTACGCCCTTCAACTCAAACCTCGGCTATTCTGCGATGATAGCTCCTTCCTAGCCTGAGAGTTCTGTGTTACACGAATAGGTCCTACATAAATATATTTCCCTTAAACAATGTTTAGCTGCTTATTATTTCAGTGGACCATCTGATTGGGGGTATCGCAAGCGCATGAAATTTAAAAGCAAATGTTGTTCTGAATTGTTCTTGAAGATAGTGTTCGCTCATACTGGCGCAGACTGGTGCTAATGTGGCCAGTGAAGCGAAGCGTTCCGCATTGATGCAGAGGATTATAAAATTATGAAATCGCGTTTCGTGGCGTGGCTAGCTACTTATAGCTACAAGATTACTAGTTAACTAAGCTTGTTGAAGTTAATAGTGTGATGATCGTGATACACTGAAAATTTTATCGAAAAATAGTAACGTGTTATTTCAAAAATTAAGCTTTCTCTTACTGCCTCTTTGTTGCCAACTAATAACAGCGCAGGAAATAAACAATTGTATACCTTACAACTAACGCCAGCAAAAAACGCTGTAAAGATTTTCACAACAAACACACTTCAGCGGAACTCGGCGAAAAATCCTAATTAGCGATGCACACAATTATATTTACGTATCACTAACACCCAAGTTATGCGGCGAGAGACAGAGACAACAAACGAAGTGAAAGTAGCACGAAACACTAGATAATGTATTACTTAATGATGCAGTTAACTAGATCGGTTTGTCGAAGTGCACGCCGATAGCGACCGGCGACGCCGATGCGAGCCCCGGCTGACCCCAGTGAATGATATCGATGCATCCGCTTGCGATACTCCCGCATCCAGACAGAATGCTCATGAGCCAGCTAATATGCCGCTCCAGTGATCCGACGAGGAATAATTGAACGAAAGGAAATTCATTTCCTCAATGAACGTGCTACGTGCGACAGCTGGAGGCAAGTGCTATGCGTGCAGTGCTCGGGCAGTGCTCGTGCAGTGCTCGGGCAGTGCTCGGGCAGTGCTCGGGAGAACGGTACGAACGCGTCAGAAGTCGCGGCTCGCCACGCGCCGGGCCAGCACCTGCAGGTCCGCGTGGATGTCGGCCAGCTCGGCGTGCAGGTCGCGCGACGTGGCCAGCAGCGCGTCCAGGCGCCGCGCCGTAGCACCCAGCGCGACAGCGCCTGCATCGGCGCCCTCCTCTTCGTCGTCCTCCACGGCCAGTGCCAGGCGCGCCAGGCGTGCGCGCTCCCCCGCGCCCCCGCCATGCGCTCCGCCCGCCCATCTCGTCAGCGAACGCCGCGCACCCCCCACCTCTGCCTCTTCAGCCTCCCGGAGCTCGTCCGCCAGCGAGCGCTCTAACACTGAAACGTTCCCAGCGTGACTAGAGTCATCCGCGGGGGACGCTGGCGCCGGCTCTTTGTCTGTATCCGATGGCTCAGGAGGCCTGTGGTGAGGTTGTGTTGTGGCTGATGCGGAGTAGAGCGTGCTGGGAGACTGGAGCGCTCGTTGGAGAAACCTCCTCGTGTCATCGTCGAGCGGCCTGGTGAGGCCACGGCGGGGGGCGGCGGGCCGCACGATAGCCTCGAGCGCGTCGTGGCCCGGGTCCTCGGGGCGCAGCAGCTCGAGGATCCGCGCACGCGGCGGTGACATGGTGGCGCCGAGGTCGTAGCGCGCCAGCAGAGTGCCCTTGTGGCCGTCGGCGGGGGCGTAGGTACGAATGTTGTCGCTGAGCAGGCGGTAGCGGGGCTGCGCGGGCAGCTCGCAGGCGATGGGCTCGGGCTCCACGATCTCGATGAAGTGTGCGCGCGGCTCATCGCGCGGCGTCTGTGTAAACACGTTCATGTCGCGCAGGGGCGGCGCGCGCGCGGCCACTGAGTACGAGCATAGCGCACGCCGCACGACGCGCGCCGCGGCCGGGGCAAGCCTGCGGGGCGGGGGCGCGCGCTCGGCCATGCGGGTGCAGTGCGTCGGTAAACACCAACAACTGCACCCCAGCACAGCACCCCACGGACCTCTAAGTACAACGTCATGTTACCGTATTGTTATAAAATCCCTGCCGAGTGCCTCAAATATAATACTTGTAAAATAAATATGAAACAATAAAATGTCATGCTTGTCAATTAAAAACAGTAAAATGTGTGCATTCCGTGCTGTACCGCTGCCGCTGGAGTGCTGGTGCGACGTGCTGCTTTTACTCTAGGCAGTCTAGTGCTCTGTTTCACTTTTGTTA
Source organism: Orthosia gothica (assembly GCA_949775005.1). Lineage (NCBI taxonomy): Eukaryota > Metazoa > Arthropoda > Insecta > Lepidoptera > Noctuidae > Orthosia > Orthosia gothica. The sequence goes on along the minus strand of OX459062.1, from coordinate 17,095,154 downwards.
TAGTTTATTAGGAACTCGCTGAACTTTCCGTCGCTCATGAAAGCTCATAAAACGTCGCTCATAATACACAGTTTTTTGAGCGACGCGATTTTTTATTTAAAAAACCAGCGTGTGTGTGTTTTTATTTTTCTGGAATATTCCTATATCAGAAAATAAGGAGTTCCTGTAGGATAAAGTACTTGAAGGAATCGTTTTAAATCTAGGTGACATAACACAACAACTACAAGTTTGTTTAATTCGTCCAAATTTTCCTTATTACTCAGAGGAACAAAAACAGGTTAAATAAATTGACACCCATATTTTTTATCAATTGATTTGTCCATTGGTTCAAACACCAGACAAGATATGTCAAGAGAGCAATCATTTCGTGGGTGTTCAACTAAGCACATAAAAAGTTGGTATTTATACATTAGTTATTTAAATAATAATATTGCGTCACAAACTGGTTCAGTTAATGTTAACCGTATGCTAATCACTGTTTTGTCACATTATGGAATGTTGGAATGTTGGAACAGGCTCGTCACTCTTTATACGTAAAAAATATGGTATTTAATTTAATAAAATACTTTTAAGCTGGAAAAACCCGTCGTAGATTACAATCTAGCCTAGTGAAATTAAATACAAATTGATTAGGTATGTGCTCAAAAATATGTAGGTCAAATATCAAATGACAAAACACACAAAAGGCACTACGTAATTTAAAATAATAATAAAGACAACTGGTTTGATACGAAATTCTTTTAAAAGTGTCTCTGTGAGTTGGGGCTGCGCAAGCGCAACCGTACCGAAACCTCTATCTATTCATGACTCTTGCGCATGGTTGCAAACCGGACTTCCCTGTTGGTTTAGTGGTCACAAGCGCTACAACTTTGCACGAGGTCCTGGTTTCAACTGGTCAAAAGAAACAGCGATGGTTCGGGTTATTTGCAGTAGGTTCCAAGGTTCAATTTTTTAATGTATTTTTTTGCATTTTGATTTAATTACAATTTTTTATATTTTCTGTAAATAAAAACACGTAAATTGTCATACATTTTAAGGAGATCAAGTCAATCATCAAATTTTGATCATTTCCAGTTAAAAATATCTTTGTGGTAGAGCCCTTAAAATATATTTTTATCTGCAAATAATCAAAAAATCGTAATAAATAGGCAATTAGAGTAAAATATTAAAAACATTCATTCATTCAGGTGAGATTGTGGTCAAGCGCGAGGCTATAGGTTATAAAAAAAAAAAAAAAAATATGTCCACGATTTTTACCCATTCTCTTAGAATATATTCTAAGCCCACCCTGTATATTTTGCAAATGGTTCCTTGTGAAATTCTTAAATAAGTACTTTAATAACCCTCCAGTACTAGATATTAAGACGGTACCCTGACCAAAAAATCGGCATGAGATATGAGCGTTCCTATTGGTCTAGCGGCACTGGTGGCGCATGAATTACAGTAGTGAATACGCCCAGATTTTAGAATAAAATCTTTATAAAATCGAATTTTGGTCTTTTGAAAAAAATAATTCTACAAAAATGTTCGTTATTAAATTGTCTATCCATTAGTGTTAGTACAAAAAATAATCAATTAACACTTTACGAGGAGATGCATAAAATCAATAATTATTTCACCTTTTTTTTTTTTTGTAAGTAGATTAGTGAAATATATACAACAATTAAAAAAAAACTAAATCTACCATTTTAGAATCAATATTATGTAGAAATTTAATGTATTTTTGTTAATTGATATTTCTTTTTAAATAACGAGTAGATAGCTCCTAAAAACAGCACAAAAAACAGCTTGCGCGGCGTTTTGCTCGGGGTACCGCCTTAACGTGATATTCGTACTAGTATGTTCAGTGTGCGTGCAGCAATCAGGGTAGACAGAAGCCGAGGCCGCTGTTCGTTATGTGGAACGCTCCAGTAGTTGCGTGCGCGCGCGCAGCGTGGTGGTTACAATTACAACTGAGACGTTTGTGTGTGTGTGTAATTAAACATATTAGCTTCTGCCCGCGACTTCGCCCGCGTGTAAACTGCTTTATTAACAAAAAGGAGGAGGTTCTCAATTCGGATGTTTTTTTTTGTATCTATGTCCGGGCATAACTCCGTCATATATTATATTAAGATTTGCAAAATTATTTTATTGTTTGAAAGGACTATACTCTCGAGGTGGTCCCATTGTCACCATCTGAATGAAATGTGAATTTGATTATGGGATCTCATGGTTATCAAGGGAACTCCTCAACTATCATAGGCAGTCATATAGCGATTTTGGTGAAGTGGAACTGATGAAGAAGACAGATGGCCACTGGAATTCCTTAGTAAGTATGTCATGGGTATAAGATATCTCGAATAGTGACTATGATGAGGCGAATACATATAAATAAATGGTACTGATGAAAATGGTACCATCGAACTGATCTGATAAACGACTGAGCCGGCAGTTAGGCACTGGAACTCCGTAATAAAACAATGTATCCTAGTCGTGTTTGGGCTTATTTGAATTGAAACGAGAATTACTCTGGCTATAAAAAAAATCATAGTAATATGAGGTACCAACACTAAAAAGCGTTAAATGAAAAAAAATAAACCGATTTCTAAAGCAAAACACGACAAAGCGAAAAATAACTTTGTTTTCCGAAGTCGGTGTCGAAAAACGAAAAACAAAAGGTACTTACCGAAGACACCGACTTCGGAAAACAAAGTTAGTTTTCGGTATGTAGTGTGCAAGTAACTCTGTCTGTCTGTTACCTTTTCACGTCTAAACCAATGGACCGATTTAGATGAAAGTTTGTATGGATATACATTGGGACCCTAGAAAGAACATAGAATAGTTTTTATCCCGGAAATCATCCTTAAGAGGGAGGGAGGGTCTAAGTTTGTATGGTGAACTAATAATTTCTCAAGTACTAATGCTGCGCAGACAAATTCGCGGGCAACATGTAACGTTACGTTTAGTTCCGGAGAGCTAAACGTATACCACGTTAATACCGACCGGCTTCGCACGTCGTGGCTATGAGGTCATCAGCTAGGCAGGCAGCAGGACGGACAGTTACTCTTCAAAGTAGTGGAACTCGAGGTGAACGCAGTGCGCAACCTGCGCGTACTGCTGGCGGGCGCGCTGTGGCTGCGCGCGCTACTGTAGACTTTACTGCTGCAGCTCATGCACCACGTCCGGTAGGTAGGCAGGAAGGCAGGCAGCAAGGAGTGTCAACGACAGGTTCGTTGTCCAGGCTGTGGAGTTACACGCCTACGCAGGTATAAGGTAGCCAGGCAGCAAGGAGTGTCGAGGAATCGGGTTGCGGCGTTACATGCCGTACATACGAACCCTCCTACAGGTATTGCAAGGCATCGCACAGATGATACACGGTATATCAGATACTATATATTTACTGGAGCACTTCAGATGGTAATACTCTTACACAAACTAGAAATTCACCGTTTTGAGAGTTTATAGAGAAATAGAAAATTCACTTGGTATTATAGTACTCAGTAGTCCACCGACTATCGGCGTTCCGTCCAGATTCAAACTTGAAAAGCTGACGCCCGTTTTTTGCTCGTTCTGCCATCCCTTCTAAATTTAAAATTCAAAAAATTAAGGCATTAAGTCCGCCTTTGTACCTTTGTGCATGAAGTCTAAATAAATAAATAATAAGACCAGAACGTATAAAAAAACGGCTTTACTGAGGCGGGGCAGTCTGCGCTCCCCTTATAATAATGTACAACTAGCTTAAGGAAAGGTCTAGGTAGTCCATGGTACCTATGTTATGTCTATGTCTTAAGAAAATAAAATAGACAGACTGACGTCATATCAGATGAAAATGTCGCAGTATAAAAAAATCCAAGAATTACAAATTAGCAATATAATTTAAGTTATAGATATTAAAACAATCAGAGACAACTAAGAGTATGCTTTTCAAGTGAAAACAATACATAGAAAACATAAAACTGAGTTACAAGAGTTGATACAATAACAAAAGATATGGAGGTGTGGTTTGTATAGTGTTTTATAGAACGTAAGTAGACTAAATGATGTGGAATAAATACCTCAAACAGCTAGTTTATAAATGCGAAAGTTACTCTGTCTGTCTGCCTGTTACCTTATCACGCTTAAACCACTGTACCAATTTGGATGAAATTTGGTATAGAGATAGTTTGAGACCCTGGGGAGGACATGGGCTACGTTTTTTTCATAAAACACGAAGGGAGAGAAATGGGTGTGGGTTTAAACCGCTGAACCGCTCTCTAGCGGTTAATGCCATACAGCAACATCTCTATGTTGGTACGGAGATAGTTTGAGTCCCTGGGAAAGACATACGCTACTTCTTTTTGGAGGTGTGAGGGGGTTAATTTTATATGAAGCTTCTTATAATGGGTTAAACCGCTGAACCGATTTAGATGAATTTTGGTATGTAGATAGTTTTGAGACCCTAGAAAGGAAATACCCTGTTTTTTTTACATAAAACACGAAGGGAAGGAAATGGGCCCTTCGGTCGATTTTCAGTCTACGTTTGAACTTTGCACGTTGCTTTGATATTAATACAATTTTGTTTAAAAACTATCCGAAACAAAATTGCAACTCTTAAACTAAAATATGGATATCAAACAAACAGCCTCTGGCCTCAAATCGAAATGGTGACAAAACAAAGTTTTATACCCAACAACTCCAGCAACAAAGACTCCAGCAACGACCACACAGGACTCCAGTCATACTTCTAGTTCTAGTCGTTCCAGTCGTGCTTGACATTACGAGAATACAGCCTATTATACAGAATTTGGATTAGGTTCAATTTTGAAATTATATGAAAGTCGACTAGTGAACCTATTCACGCCATGTACGGAAATGTACCTATACAGTGATCTTTACCACTGCAGTGACATCTATGATCTTGTGATTTCCCGTACATACCCTTCACCACTATACCTTAAAAACAGTAGAGCTCATCCCGCTCTATACACTAGTAGAGTATAAAATACGTACACCGGACATGTGCCTTCACAAATAGCTTTCTTTATTTAATGTAGAGCTCTCAATCTAACTGAAATACGGATGCTTATGCAAGCCTAGTCGAGAAGTAAATATTGGATGTTTGGAGGTGTGGTGGTACAGACTGGAGAGTGTTGGCCTGAAATTGAGCAGAAGCAAAACTGAATACTTATTTTGTGTATGTATCTCTCCAGTTCCGTGCCTATAGCTCTCGCTGGAACGCCCATACCAATCTGCTCCGACTTTTGGTACCTAGGGTGGCTTGTCCAAGGGGATGGCGAGGTAGACCGAGATGTAACGCACCGGATCAACTCAGGATGGATGAAATGGCGACAGGTCGCTGGAACAACTTGCGACCTACGGATGCCCCTCAAGTTAAAGGGCACTTTTAGATTTACAAGTCCGTGATTAGACCTGGCATACCGTATGGTTCAGAATGTTGGGCTGTGAAAAAGATGGATGAAAGGAGATTGCATCTAGCAGAGATGAGAATGTTGAGATGGATGTGTGTGTGACGAGATTGGATAAAGTGAGAAATGAGTATATTAGAGGCAGTTTGAAAGTGGTGCCAGTGGCAGAAAAGTTGAAGGGAAACCGTTTACCCTGGCGTTACTTAAAGAGTTATGAATATACATGTGGATGGATGGAGAGGAAGAGGAAGGCCAAAGAAAAGATGGATGGACTGTGTGAGGAGTGATATGAAGGAAAAGGGAGTCAGTAATAGCGTAACTGGGGACAGAACGGTATGGAAGAAGAAAACGTGTTGCGCCGACCCCAAGTAACATGAGATGAGGGCAGGAAGATGATGAGTCTAGAAGCTAAGCTTTTAACTCAGTTCAACAGCTACAAAATATACCTGAAAATTTCCAAACTAATATCTTAGTTTATAAACCCGTACATAATCCCTAAAAAAAAAGATTAGAAACAATGCAGTGTAAAAAAAGAAGCCGATGTCCTCGATCTATCGATTAATTACGTGAATCAATCAAGATTATCCATAAAAAAAAGGTTACAAGATAAAAAAAAACAATTGCCAGGATCAGCAGAGGTCTCGAATACCAACCGGCCGTGGTTAGGACGGGAGGCCGCTATTAGGTACCCCAGGCCACCGCTGATGATAATAACATGCCGAATTTAGGCTCTGCCTCTACTCGACGTGCGTATCTGCGATTGTTTGGACGATAGCAGCTTATCTGCGATAATTTGTGTACGTGAAACGATAGTGTATCGTGATTTTTATTAATTGCGCTTGACGCACAGACAGAGCTCGGTGTCTTGTTGACATAGTTAGTGCTGTCTGGAATGCACATAGGGTCATGGATGATGTCTTAAGGCTGTGCTGCGTGGGCACCAGGGGCCTTACCATGTCGTATCAATACTATTCATTCATATTCTTTAATGTACACAATAAAAACATATACAAATATAGAAGGACAACTTATGTACAAAGGCGATTGGGTTCAGTAAACTATGTTTTTTTTGTATCGATATATTTTATTTCGGAAAAAAACATTTTGTTATTACATTGCCAAATCCACCAAACTGCATAGCTGGTTGTATCGTGGGTCAACTGTCAGAAAGAGATGGTGCTATTTTCTATGTCTAGCTCCGACTCTCTGTCTCTCATATTGGAACCATGATAGTTTTCACACGTCATGGTAAGGCCCCAGATCCAAGCCATGATAATTATGACGTCACTAAACCAAGCATCCGTGCGAAAATCGTTGCTATAGGGAAACAGGAAATCCTCCTACATTTTCCCCTAATTGGTTCCATTTCTTGAGCATTTAATTAAGTAGTTGACCATACCAGCCAAACCAGACAGACCATATCGTACTTACTGGAGATCATCAAGAGCTGGTCTACCTGCATTTGTGGTTATTAGAAGAACACCACTGATGACGCAATTAAATAAGCCACAAATTGGGCCCAAGCAATATTATGACTAGCTGCCACCCGCGGATCCGCCCGTGTGTACCACGACGCACGGACGGTGTGTGTGTGTATTAGTACTTCCATTATTATAAATAATAGCCTAGCTTTTATTATTTAAATTCTGATGTATAAGCTTCGATCACTGTTTTATTAGTGAACGAAGTGGCTATATTATATGTATTCGAAAACACAGCAATGATTATGAAGAAGCAGTCCTTATGATTCTGTAAAATACGAGCATATCCTCCTAAATCAGTAGGAATATCGAGAATACCTTTGGGCACCAGAGGGCGCTATGAGTACGTTACCGCCAATTTAGCTGTCAAGCGTCATTGCATTCTTGTGATTCTTTCGAACAAGAAGAAAAGTTTTCGTAAAGTGCCTTTTAACCATTGTAACCGAGTTATATTAGTGTTAAAAGTGTTAGTAAGTGATTTTTAGGAAACACAGCATTGTATTTCACCAATAAATGGAGCCGGTAGGTAACGGTAACGAGAACCAGGGGCGAGCCGATAATGTTGCTTCGGATGGAGAACAATTATCGTCATCAAGCTCTGGGGCATCGAAAAGCAGCTCCTCCTCATCCTCGGAGTTTGAGGAGGGCACGGCGTCACTCCTGCCCAATAAGCGTTCTCGTACCTCGGGCAAAAACCGTAAGTACAAGTCAAGACCGGTACGCACCGATCCTCGTATTGATACTTTAATGTCACAAATGTCGTATATTTCGAATTATTTAAGCCAATATCCCGTTTGTCATAATAGTGCAGACGCACGAAGTAATGGTAATGAAATGCCTAGTACTAGTACGGGTATTTACCCGCATCAACTTGTTAATAATAACAATGAGAATATTTCGGAACCGTTTATTACATTGCCTACTCAGCCCAAGTCACTGTCTCTGAATTGGGGTTCTTTAAACACGGATATTGACGATAAGAAGATTATCCCAGCTAGTGATAGGGATAGATTTTTGGAACTAAATAAGTTACAACAGTTTGATTCTCAGGCATGGAAAGGCATAAGGTACAAGCAGGTCTTACAGGGCTGCTTAGCGACCCCAGGATTTACAGGACTTCATATTAATGATGAGTTATGTCACTTTAATAAAAGCAAAGATTATCTGGCTTCAACGGAGTTGCTTTTAGCTGGCTTATCCAACAAGGTTTTGGAACAAAGGCAGATATTAAGAACAGGATTACAGTCTATTGTTGACTGGGCTAGTACTAATCCTCAGGACTTTAATTCAAATAATTTGTTTGAAAAAATTTCTGTTATTTTTGGACCTGGATCAATATGTCATAAAAACTCTGAAACCACCATGCAAATTATATGCGGAAAACGTTCCGAGTGTATTGAAGTTAGGCGTGAACGTATACTAAAGGAAGTTTCTAATGAAAATCTTAGGAACACACTAAGAAATGTCCCACCTAGCTCAGAGTACTTATTTAGTAGGGAGGCTCTGCAGCCTATAATACAGTCCCTCGGAGGGTCACAGGTCTGGTTGAATACTCCAACCTATTTAAAAGAGAAAAAGGTTTCAGAGCGTGGGGATCATACTTTTCTTAATAGAAAAAACTACAAAAATAAGACCAGGAATTCGGATAAAAAATTTAAGCATACGACTCGAAAGACTCGGCCCTTTCGTCAGCGTCGTTACAATGGTGAGGGGTCAAACTCTAAGCCCAAAGAAGTTTGACTCTCACCGGGATTTCAGAGGGGGTTGCCTGAAATGGGCCACAAAAAGTTGGGCACAATTAGGAGCAAGTCAGTTCATTATAAAGTTAATAGGGAGTTACCGATTGCCTTTCAGGAAAAAACCTCCTCTGAAATACCCAACCAAAAAATTTTTAGAATGCCTAGCCACCAAAGTTTCTCCGGAAATGACACAAATGGTCAAGGAGTTAAAAAGCAAGGGTATTTTAGAGAGACCAATGACTCTAGACCCAAGTTTCTTCTCGAAGATGTTCCTAATAAGGAAATCGGATGGGGGATTGCGCCCAATTTTCGATCTCAGGGCCCTAAATATGTATGTAACAACAAAATATTTTCATCTAATATCACAGATAGATGTGGTAGACTTTATTCAAGCAAACGACTGGTTAGTGAAGATCGATCTTCACCAGGCTTATTTCCATCTGAGTGTCGCGGAGACGCACAGAAGGTTTTTACGGGTTGTTTACGATGGAGAAATCCTTCAGTTAACAGCACTACCGTTCGGCCTGTCTTCGGCACCCCGTGCATTTGCAGCAGTTTCAAACTGGGTGGCCGAGATCCTCCGGGATCGTGGTGTACGTCTCTTAGTATACCTAGACGACTATATCCTGGCTTGTCAGGACAAATCCAAGCTCACGGCTCAGGTTGCGGAAACGCTGGCCATCTTGGAATTTTTGGGTTGGCATGTAAATTACCAGAAGTCAGTGACCGAGCCCACACGCAAGTTGGAATACTTAGGGCTGGTCTGGGACACCCAGAACCAGACAGTAGCCTTGCCCACTCGGAAAGTTCTAGGTATAAAAAGCGCTCTGAAAAACATGTTGAGCCGGGGCAGCTGCTCATTAAGAGAGCTTCAAAGTTTGTTGGGCAAACTAAATTTCGCCAACCAGGCGGTCCCGCGAGGCAGGCTTTACTGTCGCAGGGCACAGCTCTTTCTAAGAAAATTTTCTCAGAGAGGTCAGAAGAGAGCGTTGTGCCCCAGAGTGCGAGAGGACTTGCGGTGGTGGTTGGATGCGATAGAGGGCAGTCCAGCCCCACTACACAAGAAAGAAATAACACATTTCTTAACTACAGACGCAGCGGATGCGGGCTGGGGAGCGAACTTAAACAGTCAATACCTCTCAGGCAAATGGGCTACAAACCAGATAGCCTGGCACTCCAATATGAAGGAGATGTATGCCGTTTTTGCAGTTATCAGGTCCCAAGGTGCAGTGTTGCGAAATGCCCACATTCTAATACAGTCAGACAACAGGACTCTGGTAGCATACATTCGGAATCAGGGCGGAACTCGTTCGCTAAACTTACTGGGGCTAACAACCAGGCTATTGGAATTGACCTTTCGATACAACATAACGATGACAGCATACCACTTGCCAGGGAACCTGAACGGCATCGCAGACTGCCTATCAAGGGGAAAATCAGTACCCGAGTGGCATCTGCTACCACCAGCCACGGAGGCAATATTCAGTCGGTGGGGTGTTCCCGAAGTCGATCTCTTCGCAACAAGAGAAACCGCTGTTGTCCCAAGGTATGTGACTCTAGACTCAAGAGATGGCTCGGCGCTTTTCTGCGACGCTTTCAGTCGAAAATGGGTGTTTCAAACAGCGTGGGTATTCCCACCTCCCAGCATGATACCCAGGGTCCTGTCCCACCTAAACAAGGCAGTAGGGATATACTATGTGATAGCGCCACGATGGACCCAGTGCTTCTGGTTCCCGGATCTCCAGGCGCGTGCACTAGCCCCTCCCCTGCCGATAGAGAACCTGAGGGAAGTTCTGTTAGACTGGACGACAGGGTTGAGCCCTCCTCAAGTAGACAAGCTAAGGCTTCAGGCTTGGAAAGTTGGGGGTGGGAGGATCAAGTAATGGATTGGAGTCGGGACGAGCAGCAGTTATTGAAAAAGAGCTGGCGTCCCTCTACCTTGAGCACCTATAGTGCACCATTGAAACGATGGTTGCACTGGAGTAAGTCACAAGGTGTAAACAGCAAGTGTCCAGAGGGCAAGGACGTTGCTAGGTTTTTGGCCAATCTTTATTTACAAAATAAGTTTGCATACAGTACGATTTTGTTACACAAATCAGCTATCTCGACATATTGTGCAGCAACAACAGAGAATCTATCTAAGAACTTTTTTATTCAGCAAGTTTTAAAAGCTGTCTCTTTTTCTAAACCAGACCCTGCCAAACTCCCAATATGGGATGTAAATATTTTGTTTGACTGGCTAAAGTCATGCACTCATTCATGTTCTCTTTTTGACCAAAGCAGACGGACTGCATTGATTCTTTTACTAGCTTCTGGTCGAAGGTTACATGACCTTACCCTCTTGGAACTCGGTGAACAGAGGTTTACAGAATCTGAGGACTCCTTAACATTTTGGCCCAGGTTCGGCTCAAAAACTGACACAGGTTCGCACAGGCAATCAGGTTGGCTACTAATACGGCATCAAGATCCTAAGATTTGCCCAGTAGCTCATGTTAAGGAGTTGATTAAGATCTCAGAAACAAGACGCTGTCAGGATGGTCAAATAAAATCTCTTTTTATCTCCATCACTGGAGTGGTCAGACCTGCATCCAAGACGATGATTGCAGGTTGGGTGCGGTCAGCTTTTAAGCTTGCTAAGATTGATGCCTCCCCAGGTAGTATAAGATCAGCTGTAGCTTCTAGGGGATGGCTGGACAACAGACCAGTGCAGGAGATATTAGAGAGGGGAAATTGGAAGTGTGTAGAGACATTTTCAAGATATTACTGCAAAGAAGTAAATAGATCTGTCAGTAATGATGCTGCAGGAAGTTTACTTTATGATAATTTTAAAACTGTTTAATTAAATATAATGTTAAGATTTCATGGTATGATCTCAATTTAAAAACTAAGAGTTAATTTATTTCATTTATTTAAAATCAGAGGCTTGATTGTTCTGTTGTTGTTGTTTGTAATGACCCCTCTGATTAACTTAGAAATTTCATCCTTAATGGTTGATTAATACATAAAATAAGTATTTTAGCAGTAGGTACGAATGACTGCATATTCTTGAGTTTATTAAAAGGAATAACTTTTTAGTTTGGTTTTGTTTACATAGAAAGTCAGTTATATTTAGTGACTTTAGATGACTGAATGATTGTTAAATTTGATTTTATTATTTTTCCCAATATTAGAGCTTAAAGGTTCAATAAAAGAAAGTTAAACAAAAAATGGTTTTAATTTTTTGATTAATTTAACAATTTGCTTTCACATTGCATTCTTGTGTTTTACTTTTCTGGTCACCAGCAGATATCAAACAGGTCTTTATAATCATTGCTGTGTTTTCGAATACATATAATATGACTGTTTTGCATTAAAACAAAACAGGTATTATATGTTGGAGAAAACACAGCAATGAAACAAGGAGCTTGCTGATGATGAAGACTGCAATGACGCTTGACAGCTAAATTGGCGGTAACGTACTCATAGCGCCCTCTGGTGCCCAAAGGTATTCTCGATATTCCTACTGATTTAGGAGGATATGCTCGTATTTTACAGAATCATAAGGACTGCTTCTTCATAATCATTGCTGTGTTTTCTCCAACATATAATACCTGTTTTGTTTTAATGCAAAACAGTCATATTAAAGTCGTAAAAATGAAATCACACAAATTATTCGATACACTGGGTTTATTCAAATAGTCACAACTCACAGTTACAATCTGGCTTACTAATATTACGGATCGACACACGTGTTAGCTTTAAGGTTGTCAGTACTCAACTGCCATATTCTCCTGTCCCCACCACGCAAGTGGTTAGAAAAAGCGCGCCAATGCGTAGTTGTTCTTGTTTTGCCGCCAGATGGCGTGCTTACGATTTGTTTTGACGTCCGTACTATTGACTAAACCCGACATATATGTATCGTCGTAGAGGAGCTCGTGGCTAAATAATAACAGCCGTACGGGTCGACCTGCAAGGTTAAGCAACGTTTGCCGAGGTCAGTCAGTAGATGGGTGACCATCTTAACATACCGAGATTCTTCTGAGCCTCGGAAAGCACGTTAAGCCGTTGGTCCCGGCTGTCATTTGAAGATCTTTGACAGTCGTTACGGGTAGTCTGAAGCCTGAAATCTGACACCCGTGATGCCAAGGGATATCGTGTTGCCCATTTAGTGGATTGTGGAGGTCAGATAGACAGTGGCTTCATGTAAAACACTGGTACTAAGCTGAATCCGGTAAGACTGGAAACTGACCCTAACATAGTTGGGCAAAGGCTAGGCAGATAGATTGTATCGTCGTAGATACGAAAAGAAGAAGAAGCATGAAGGGATGCTGGTAACCTGTCTGTTTGATTTACGTTTCGCCAATATAAGTAGTTATCTGTCGCAAAAATAAAATTAATCTCTAGCAGGTTAAACAATAGTAATCTGCCTAATAATAACTATGTCTGTTAATAGGCTGATGATGATGATGATGAATCTGGTGAGCCTTTTCTAGAAGATGTTGGAATCGACTGCCGTCTCACCGGATGCAGCTGATTCATCATCATCATCATCATATCAGCCGAAAGACGTCCACTGCTGGACATAGGCCTCCCCCAAGCCTCAACACATTGACCGGTCCCGTGCATCTCGTAACCAGCGGATCTCTGCAACCTTCACCAGGTCATCGGTCCACCTGGTGGGAGGCCTTCCAACGCAACGTCTTCCGGTTCGCGGTCGCCATTCCAGAACCTTTCTGCCCCATCGGCCATCCGTTCTGCGAGCAATGTGCCCAGGCCACTGCCACTTAAGTTTATTTATTTATTTATTATATACTTTATTGTACACCACAAAACATACAGGAGAAACAGTTTGACAATTCAATTCAATTGGCAACTCTTCGGGCTATGTCGGTAACCCTGGTTCTCTTGCGGATCTCTACATTTCTGATTCAATCACGCAAGGAAACTCCGAGCATAGCCCTCTCCATTGCCCTTTGAGTGACTGTAAGCTTTCTGATAAGGCCCATTGTAAGCGACCACGTCTCAGAGCCATATGTCATCACTGGCAACACACACTGGTCATAGACTTTCGTCTTGAGACACTGTGGTAAGTTGGACGAGAAGATACCGCTCAAGTTCCCGAACGCTGCCCAGCCGAGTCGGATTCGACGGTTGACCTCTTTCTCGAATTTGGCCCTACCCAATTGGATCGTTTGTCCCAGGTAGACATAGTCACGCAAAACTTCGAGTGTAGAGTCTCCAACCTTGATAGAAGTGGTTGTAACATGGTCATTCAACATCAACTTGGTTTTGTCCATGTTTATCCTAAGACCCACTCTTTCGGAAGCAAACAAACGGGCCAAGAGGATTATCGGTAACGATGCACTGGTCGCCTCAAAGCTCCAGAGCCTTGAACATCGACGCCGGGTGGCCAGTCTGTCGGTTTTTTATCGGTTACATTTCGGGGAGTGTGCGATGGAACTGCACAATTTGATTCCACCTAGCCCTTTTCATCACCGGACAACAAGACGTACGGCAATGCGCCACCGGTACATGGTGGACATCCCACCCATACGTACAAAGCGTTTTGCGAATACTTTCATTGTACGCACAGCTAAGGAGTGGAATTCCCTGCCGGAGTCTTTGTTTCCTGATAGCTACAACCTTGGGGTCTTTAAGTCAAGAGTGAATAGGTTACTTCTAGGCAAGCGTGCTTCACCGTCGACCACATCATCACTTACCATCAGGCGAGATAGTGGTCAAACGCGAGCCTATAGATAAAAAAAAAAAAAAAAAAAACACTTCAACACTTCGATGTACCGGTAGTCAATTTGGCACCGTTGGAAAGACTGCAGTACAGCCTAAGTCTCGATCGAATCGAAGGCTTTCTCGTAGTCCACAAACGCTAAACCGAGAGGCAGGTTGTACTCTTCGGTCTTCTGTATGACCTGCCGCAGCGTATGTATGTGGTCTACGGTGCTGAAGCCTTTACAGAAACCGGCTTGTTCGGGAGGCTGGAAATCGTCAAACCTGCACGCGAGACGATTAGTGTTGACTCTTGAAAATAGCTTGTAGACATGGCTAAGGAGTGTGATGGGCCTATAGTTCTTCAGTAGGGCATTGTCACCCTTCTTGAAGAAGAGTACCACCACACCCCTGCACCATGCCTGTGGCGTCTTCCCCTCGAGTATGCCGGAACCAAACAGCTTCTGAAGGGCCTTAAGTACTGGTTTTCCACCCACCTTCAGGAGTTCGGCCGTGATTCCGTCATCACCCGGCGCCTTGTTGTTTTTAAGCTGTTTCAGAGCCATCCCAATCTCATACAGGCTGACGTCCGGAATGTCTTCGGTATAGTGTCGGGTCAATCTAGCTCTAGGGTCATTCGCTAGATTCGCGACGGGTTTACTGGTTGACGTGTACAACTGAACATAGAATCTCTCGATCTCCCTCAGAAGCTCCGGTTTGGCGGACACGATCCTGCCATCATCGGTCTTCAGTTTCGTGAGCTGGCTCTGCTTAATAGACAGATCTCTTTCAAAGACCTTGGAGCCCTTGTTCCGCTCAATCGCGTCTTTAATACTTTCAGTATTAAAGCGGTTGAGGTCGCTTGTCAAGGACTTTGAGATCCATCTATTTAGCTGCCGGTATTTCAACGCATCGTCTGAAGACTGCAAAATCATCTCACGCCTCTCCTTCATGAGCTTGAGAGTAGGATCAGAGAGCTTTTTGTTCCTTTCTGTACGGCGGATCTTGAAAAACTTCCACGAACCCATCGCTGTATTCGTCCACGGAGCTCCCTAGGCACTCCAAACGACTCTGGAGTTCGAGCTGAAAGCTCTCGGGGTTTTGGACCTGGATCTGTGCTGGACGGAGCGTGGACTTCATCAGTCGAGACCTTTCAAGCTTACATTAATGTTCAATGTGCCTCTTACCGTGCGGTGATTGCGCCCGGTTTTCACCGAATTGATTACAGAGACATCATTGAACATTTACTTCTTGGTTGACTGATGAAGTCGATCTCGTTTTTAGTTGCACCATCGGGGCTTTGCCAGGTCCACTTCCTGTGCTCACGCTTCAGAAGAAGGAGTTCATCATGTAGAGACCCTCCTTCTTCATAAAATTGGCCAGTAGGTGACCCCGGTGGTTCCAACGTCCAACTCCAAATTGCCCCACTTGCAGCTCATCCTCGTCCCGTTTGCCCAGTTTCGCGTTGAAGTCCCCCATGACAACGGTGAAGTGAGTTTTGAAACCATGCGTGAATCTAGAAATATCCTCATACGTGGCCTCTACCTCGTCGTCGGGGTGTGCCGAAGTCGGGGCGTATACCTGTATGACCTTTAGCAAATATCTTCAGGATATTCTGAGTATAAGGTACGCCACCCTGGTCAACACACTCTCGATCTTCACCACGCTGTTCACAAGGGACTTGTGCACGTTAAACCCAACACCACCCTGGGACTGCCGGTCACCCTTTCGGAAATAGAGCAGGTTACCGGATTTGAGGATTATCGAGTCCTCCCCCTCTCTTCGGACTTCAGATAACCCTATAATACTCCAGCGTAACCTTCTCAATTCTTCCTCAAGTTCGGCTATCTTCTCGTCGGTCCGGAGTGTTCGCGTGTTATATGTTCCCAGGTCCAGTCGTCGGTGTTTGTAGGGGTAGCCGGGTCCACTCCGGGGATTCTTAGCACCCCTTGCCACGTCATCGCCTCGACCGCTACCGTAGCCGAGGGTAGACGGGCTGCCGGGCACTCAGGGCCGGTCACTCAGGCCGGCCAGGACCTTTTTACGGTGTGCTATTCATAGTTTTGGGGGGGTTTGCCATAATCGCCACGCTTGGCAGGTGGGTTGGTGATCGCAGTTTGTTGTTTAAGTGCACTGAGAACGCTGCTGCCCATTCTCTGGTATGTCCCTTAGTCGCCTCTTACGACACCCACGGGAAGATATGGGATGGTGAAATTCTTTACGTCCGTCACCATACAGTACGCTGCACTGTACGGTGCAGCTGAATACCAGTAATTTATATGGAGCGACTGCCTACATGACCTTCACAACTCAGTAACTGGGTAAAGGCAAGGCAACCCATCGCAAAACTGGTGTCAGAATTTTTGGCTTCTGGCTATCCTTCACAACTGTTAAAGATCCACAAATGACAGCCGGCACAACCAGCGTATCGTGGTTGCCAAAGCTCGGTAGTTTCACGGTAAGTAATGAGTGGTCACCAATCCACGGATCGACCTCGGCAAGCGTTAATTTATCTCGAAGATTGAACCATGTGGCTAGTATTATAATCTATCCTCCGGGCAATGAACATAAAGATCAGACTGTCCACGGTCTGCCTTCGCAGGATTCTGGTGTTTTTTGGTCCCTTTGCCAGGTAGGATGTACATAACCTCGTTACTGGGAAGATCGAAGGGAAACGTCCGGTTGAAGTCCAATCAGATGGGCGCACGGTTGGCGCAGTGGTTGAGCGATTGACGCTGCGTGTCGCGGGTTCGATTTCCGCACGGAACAAATATTTGTATGACCTACAGATAGTTGTTCCGGCTCTGGGTGTTTGTGTATGCCAGTTTATATGTTTGTAAACGCACCCACGATACAGGAAGAAATTCCTAGAGTTGGGCAATGATTTTATTTAAAAAAAAAAATGGTCAGACCAAGTCCGCATATCGTTAAACGCTCTACACGACGCCAAGGACAGAAGCAGATGTTGCAAATTGGTGAAGGAGAAGTTGTTTCCACGAAGACTGGAGAATTATGATCCTTAATAATGAAGAATACGATGCGAGGATGGGGAGGGGAAGGTCCCAAAGATCTTTATCAAGAAGGACCCAAGTATTGTTTCTGTTCCTTGATATTTAAAGTGAACAATGAAACAGTCGAGCGCCCTAATTAACAGTGTTGAAGATCTATTGAACAGCTCCATCTTGCTGCCAAAACATAACTTGAGTAATCGATACTTTCGACAAAGGGCCAAATGGCCGTTTTCACTAACGCTATGTGACATATAAATGAATGACTAAATAAAAGCGGACTGTTGGACTCTCAACGCTAGAATTGGCACAGACAGTTAAAAATCCAACAATGCAATAGTAAATGGCAGCCTTATTGTTCTAGTGGCCGCTATCGCGACTGCAGGGCATCAGGTCTTGGGTTCAGTTCTTAGGTCGAGCAATATGTTACAGGGTATTTCGTTAGGATTTTTTTCAGGGTCCAGAGTCTGTATTGGTACGCGGTTGGTTATTATAAATTTATTTATTTTGCAATAAACATTCTTGACTCCGATCTTGCCTAATGGAAAGCGATGCATGTGTTCTGGAATGGAACTAGCGAGGTCAGAAGATGACCACCATGGATATTATATGATTTATCAATGTGGTTGTACTAATTATAAGCCTCTCCCTAACCGGCGACACGTGTTTTTATACATCGAACATAAAATAAGGCACATACAAGCTGGCAATCGCGGTGGGTGAAATACCCACCAGCGACATGACCGTCTCACTGTTTACGTGGCAATTTCCTACCCGACTCTCTGTCACGGCTATCGCGATCGCAAGCCAGTAGGAAAGCGGCTTTAGATTATTTTTAGGAGTCTGGATTTCGGAACTTACAGAAATCACATCCTTTTGTAATGTTAAGGCATGAAATCCGCCTGCAGGATTGTGTTGCATGAAGTATTAATAAAAATAAATAATGTTAGGAAAACATAGTGATGAAGTCGACAAGTGATTGGATCAAATAATTCGATAACATGTGACATCCACCAAGCTGAAATGGACCCACGTGGTTGTGAATATTACCGTCTTGGTCACAGTTTTGGCCGAAACCAAAACTTACTTAAACATATTGAAAAATGTCTAATGTATACTGAAATCTAGTATTCTTCTTAGCGTGTCGATGGCAAAAACAATTTTCAAATGATATGTTTGGCCCAGTATTCAGCTACCGAAACAGCCCTCGCCAACGCAGTCATAACGTCTTTACATGTACAGGTTACAGGGCATGCAGTACAGGACGAACTGACGGCCGTGGTCTGTGGAGAGGCGCCGCACAGACACTGGACATCGGTACCATCTGAGAACCCGCACCTAAGGAGGTAGTCTTTGCTGTGGCTGATCTGAGGGCGGACTCTGTTTAGAGTTTTCCAGGTCAGCCATGGCAACGCCTGCCCAGTTGGAAGGCTCTCCGATGGCCCGATGTTATGAGAGGCATGAGGTTATCAAGCCAAAGATCGCATTGTTCACAGGACTTGGGGAATCGCCTCCCATCTGGTGGATATATGGCGGCCCAGTAAGTTGTTCCTGGCGTGCACCTTCATTTTAACATCCTCGCAGTTCATCCTATATTATAGTTTAGGGACCAATCCAATGAAATAGCCAGATATTTTGGATGGGGGCTGTGGATGATTGCCACCTGCCACGAGATGTTAAGTATTCGGGCTGCTTGTCCGTTATGAAGGTGACAGGCCGCAACAGCTTTTTGAAGGATTAGGTTTGAGAGCGTTTTCAGTATAATAATGACTGAGTTCGGAAAGAGCGGTGGAAAGCTTGACCTCAATCTCCTCAAAATCAGTGGCTTGGCAGGTTACTGCCAGACTGCCAGGTCGTTTGCATACAGGAAGCGGTCCGTGTTAGGTTCGCCGTTCTTCGATTGCGTTTGGTCAGAACTTAGCTGCCTCGGCCTGTTATTGTATTTTTTTAAATTGTTTCTTACTCTAGACGCTTTTACGTGCTCGTCTTTATACATCGTTCCCACAGATATGTATTTTTTCAACAAAAATGATGTAACCAAAAACTTGTAATTCAAACTGATAGAAAAGAGTGTCCGTGGAGTTTCTTGCAAATTCTTCTCCATTGAACTGATTGATTCTAATTTGCAACTAGAGACATCTTTATTTTTTTGTTTGACAATTCAAAAGTACCTCTAAGGTTTATTTGAAATAAACTATTTGTTTTTTTCTTCTTCTTTGGTCTACATTTTAAACAGTAATGGAGCCAGTACACTACCTTGAAGCAGCTTATTCTTTTGACCTCGCCACCTACTCTTATCATACAAGAGGCTAACATGCAATCGACGGTGACTGAAGAGTTCTCTGAGAGTTTGGATCGACCACTTACTACTTCTTACCATTTCACAGTAAGGTCACTCATGCTCAATGTCTTCTTCTACCGCTCATAGACTATGCGGATGTCTGTTTTCTAGATGCAACGGAGGTATTCTAAAATAATCTCGAGCGACTGCAGAACTTGTGCATCCGCTTTATTTTTGGCCTCCGTAAATTAGATCACGTGTCGGAGTTTCGAACTAAATTGAAGTGGCTGCCGATTAAGTGTCGTCGAGATACCCATATCCTATCTTCTCTATACTATCCTACACAATCCTAATTCTCTGCAATACCTTCGTGAACGCTTTCAGTACTTTGTCACGGGGTAAACCCTGTCGCACTTCCACTTCTCTTCTTCTTCGTACCCCACATCACACGTCCAGCCGCTATGATGGCTCCTTCTCTGTTACTGCAGTGCTTCTCTGGAACTCCCTACCACATTTACTACGCGACAGCCCTTCTCTGAATGACTTCAAGAGGAAAATCAAGGATCATTTTCATTCAGAATGACATAATATAAGTTTATGTATATAGGTATATATATATATTGTTCTTATGTATGTAGGTATGTATATATATGATTTATTTTATATTATTCTAAAATTGTACATTGGACTACTTCTCTTCTTCCTTTTGTAAAGTCTCTCTTTTACTCTAAGGTTTACTGGTAGAAAACTCTTCTTAGAGTTAAGCTCGCCTTTGTACATCAACATTATAATCACTCATGTTGTATATGTAATTTTATTTTGTGTACAATAAAGAATTAAGAATTAGGACCACGAGTTAGACCATGACTAATATTTCTCATCGTCATCTTTAGATATTCAAGAAAATTACCAACTCGTTACATGACGTTTCCAGCATTTACATGCATATCTACACTTATAGGATTAGTTAAATATTCCTGATAAAAAATTAATTTGATAAACTTATGCGTTTTCTGAGGACTAGCAAGTCAAGATAAAGAATATGACTAATGTAACACTCATTTCCCTATCTTCAATGTAATCTAGTATTTGATAAAAAGGATGTATTCCTCACAGATGTAGTTCCGACCAAGAAAGGCAAAGGTAAAAAAGGGAAAGGCAGCAGCCCAGCATATAACAAGTATTTTCTAATTTAGCCAGCGTCAGGCCACTCCCAGTTGTCTGGCATTTTGCTGAACTAGACCTTTTTGGCACAATAAGTATGTAAAATTAAGTTCCCTTTTATTTGTACCTACATTTTGTGCCAAATAAACTAGTTTTCATTGTTCTTTCTTTCTTTGTAATAAAAATAAAATTTAAAAAAACCCCGACACATTTTTATTTCATGCTACATAATTTATCTAGTAGTAGATACGCTTCGATCGACAATCTATTGAACACGTCATTATGACACGATATCTTGCGAAAACAGCCCGATTCAAACAGTAAAACACCCATATCTTATGAACTGCTGCTGCAGCTGAAGAACATTCTCGATAAAGTCACCTTAAATTTCAAACAAAAAAAAACGAAATGGAAATCTGTTTATCCTTTTAGGAGCCATGATGCCACAGTTAGATACACAAATACACAGCACGTCAAACTTATATAAAACACCCCTCTTTTTCCGTCGGGGGTTAAAACAAGTGCAAATCGGTCGAATTGCATCGCATTGCGTCCATGTGAACGTACGTACGTTGCTTTGCTTAGTAATAATCGCTTATCGGTGTGATATAAATAGAGAAAAGCAGCAGCCCAGCACAGGTAAATATAAATAAATAAATAATAAGTCTTTATTACTTCAATTGTACCACAAAACACTATATCTAAACACTTTGCGTTACAACTAGGGTAAAGTGTGTTTACGATGAACTCTGGCACCCAATGTAAGATTTAACTTGTGTTTAGGGTGCCAGCGTCCTCGCCCATAATTTAAACATGTAACAGCAGTTGTAAGACGAACACAGTACAATTATCATTACTAAATTATAATAAATTTACTAGCTAATGCATCTATGATGTGGCCTAATTATGTACCTATGTATGGATGTGTATATGTATGTGTATAAGTGTGTGAGGGAGAGGTAAATACTATTAGGAAAACTTGTGTTTATGTAAGTCTGTAAACATCACCGGTCAAACGTCGATTGCACACCATGTGTGCAGAAAACAATAAAATGTCTATTTTGTCTGCTAATTGGTGTGGAACGAGTTAAGCGATCGAAATCTGTAGTAAATCTTCAGTCTTATTGTAATTTAATGTCAAGAGCCACTTCATGACCCTGGTTTTGCACCCGTTTAGACATATGGGAGCAATGGAGCAGATTTTATTTATCCTATTATATAAGTGGTTTGACAGTACAACAAAATGACGCTGAGCAAGGGCCGTTCTACAACCGTGAGTTGAGCATACTTCGAAGTGTCTTCGTTTTTTGGTAGCATTCGGATCATATACCACAGATGGATGTTTGCGTAAAATAGTGCCAAGGACAAACAGCTGTCTCACAGTAAGAACCTGACATTCGGTGTAGAGAGTTGCGGTAGGATACCTAAAAGGCTTCGAGGCCATAACCTTGAGAACAGCTCTCTGTGCTCGCTCCAAAGGCAGGAGGATTGTCTTGGGAGTGCCACCCCACACTGTGATGCAGTAGTTTATTATGCTTTGACACAGAGCATAATAAACAGTTTTAATAGTTAGGCGATCCGCGGAGTGCCTTAGTTTTTTAAAAATAAATATACACTTGCGGACTCGCGATATGAGGTTACTAAGGTGGGGTTTCCAGCTCAGAGAACTATCTACACAGACGCCGAGATACTTGGCAGACTCACACCTTTTGAGCTGAGGACAGCTACATTGTGAAGAAGATAGACCAAGTGAGCAGGTATGAGCTCTGAGCACCATTGAATCTGGTGAGGGAAGGTTGGTGGATCGTAAGGAGAAAGGTAAGTATACCGTTTTATTTAAATTTAAGGTAAGGATATTATTTGCCAACCACTTCATCACTGAGTTTAGAGCAAGTTCCGCGTATTTTACTGTTTCGGGCCAGTCACTACCATGAATTAATAGAGCCGTATCATCTGCGTAAGTGAAAATTGAACAATTCATTAGAGACATTTTGCATAAGTTGTTAATATAAATAAGAAAAAGGGTAGGACCCAGAATTGAGCCTTGAGGAACGCCAAAACTCAATGAAATGGTGTCACTAATAACATCATTTATTTTAACACATTGAGTTCTATCACACAGATAATCCTGGAAAACCTTCAAGGCATGTCCGCGAATGCCCGTAGCTTCCAGCTTAGATAAGAGGTGGGGAATGGACACAGTGTCGAATGCCTTAGAAAGATCCAAGAAGATAGCCAAGCATTTCATTTTACTATCTAATTTAGATACCACATGGTCTACCAAGGCAGCAACAGCGTTTTCAGTTGACCTGCCACGTCTAAAACCATATTGGTTATTACTTAGTAATTTGTGGGACTCAAGATAGTCTACCAATCGTTTATTAAGGATCTTTTCTAATATTTTAGAGATGGCAGGCCAGACAGAGATTGGTCTATAATTATCTACACTGTGTCTGTCACCCTTTTTGAAGATTGGGTGAACAACTGCCCTTTTAAAAACCCTGGGAAAACAGCCCGTGGCAATAGAGCGATTGCAGATATGAGTAAGGGCTGGGACAATCGCGGGGAGACACGATTTTAATATTCTCGACGAAATGCCATCCCAACCCACCGCAGCATCAGTTCGTAACCCAATAATGAGATTTGAGACCTCCACTTCATCTGTGGGTAGTAGAACTAGGGAGTTAGAGGGCAGCGCATCGAGAGAATATTCCGAGGTATACGAGGTGGATAAGAATTTGTCAGCCAAGTTCTTGCCAACATTGGCAAAAAACTCGTTGACTTTATTGATCGAGGACTTTTCATCAGAAGAAATTCTTAGTAGCTCGTCGGGGGATTTCACATTGCATCTAGTTCCAGTAACATTTTTAACGACCTTCCAAGTAGCCTTAGGGTTGTTCTTCGCCATTTGAAACTCCTTCCTCTCATATGCGTGTTTTAAATTTTTGAGAAGTTTGTTACAAAAATTACGGTATCGTTTAAAAGTAATCATAAGAATGAAGTTTTCGGGATCTGCCTTCAGCGTACGAGCCATGCTATCTCTATTTCGGATACAGCGGAGCAGTCCATTTGTAATCCAAGGTTTCAGAACTCGACGTTTCGAAGACATGTGCACCGATTTGGAATGATTGGCGATGACGGAGCTAATGATGGAAACCAGAGACTCGGCAGCATTGTTTGGATCTTGAATAGTCAATATTTCACTAAAGTCCATTGATAAAATGTCAGTGATTGCAGCTGTATAATCAATAACTATGCGAGTATGTTTAGAGGCAGGGTGTGAAATCGCACGTTGGATGCTAATAATCGTAGGCCTATGATCAGTAATATAAGTATCGAGAACCAGAGTAGTATAGTTATGGTCAGATCTTAACATTACGTGATCAATACAAGAGTTAATACGGGTTGGGAATAGATGTGTTGGAAGGAGGCCATGTGAGGCAATAAGGTTAAGGTACTGATTAGCTTGTTGGGAGATAGCATTTGGAGTGATGTCAATATTGATGTCACCCATAATCACACAATTTTTTTGGGCTGACGTCTGAGTAAGGATAGTGTCTAAGCTATCGATAAATTCGTCAAGATTTCGTGAGGAGGGCGAGCGATATAATGCTAAAAGTAAGATATTGTGAGATTTTACATAACATATCAGACAACTAGCACCAGATATAGATGGTTCAGTGACGATGTGAGGTAATTCTGATTTCACATATATTATAACACCGTCATTCTGATTAGTAAGTTTGCTCGTGTGATAGGAAACATACCCATCCAGAGGAGGAACTGTAGAAACCCTCAGCCAACACTCCGACAGAATCAAGACATCACATGAAATTTTTATTCTGGCCAGGAGCACAAGGAAGCTATCAAAGTTACAATTTACACTGCGTATATTAAGACGGTACCCTGACCAAAAAATCGGCGTGCGATATGAGCATTCCTATTGGTCTAGCGGCACTGGCGGCGCATGAATTACAGTAGTGAATACGCCCAGATTTTAGAATAAAATCTTTATAAAATCGAATTTTGGTCTTTTGAAAAAAATAATTCTACAAAAATGTTCGTTATTAAATTGTCTATCCATTAGTGTTAGTACAAAAAATAATTAATGAACACTTTACGAGGAGATGCATTATATCAATAATTATTTCTCATTTTTATGTTTTTTTGAAAGGAGATTAGTGAAATATATACAACATTTAAAAAAAAACTAAATCTACCATTTTAGAATCAATATTATGTAGAAATTTAATGTATTTTTATTAATTGATATTTCTTTTTAAATAACGAGTAGATAGCTCCTAAAAACAGCACAAAAAATGGCTTGCGCGGCGTTTTGCTCGGGGAACCGCCTTAAGGTGTATTATATTAAGCGATTTGTTAGTGGCATTAATGAATCGGCTGCATGACTCAGGTACACAGACATATGAATCACTCATACCAAAGGTGTCAATATCTTTTAAAGTGTCAGAATCGAATGTTGATGTTTAATGTTAAGTGCATATGGATTTCAACCATAGATATGCGGCATGTGTGTATTTTAGTTTTGTTACTATATCGTAATTCTGTTTTGAAAGTTGCAAGTAAATTAAGTACAAATGATATAGTCAATAGGATGTAAATAAACGTAGATATGATTTGAGTTGTGTGTTTGTAATAACAAGTTCTCAAATGATTATAGTTTTTGCACGGTTTAAAGAGGTACGATGTATGATACAGAGGCTGATTTAGACAAGATGCTTTATATAAAGTTGACAATCTTAATGATATTATTATAAAATAAGAAGTAATATTGATAAAAAAGTAAAAAACTGAATTGTAAGAAGGTAGTAGTACTCGAGCTTTAAGTAAACAAACATGTAAGTATCTAATATATTCTAAAAGCATGCGATAAGAATAGAAATGAGATGATATGCGTTTATTTTGCAGGAGTAAGCAGTTTCTTAAGGCAAGAAGTTGATTTGATAACAACGGAGTCCATTCCTTCCCGTTCACGAAGAAAAATTTTTCCATTTTGCGACCAACAAAACTTATACTTGTGGGTTTTAGCAAATGATCGTGCCTCGAAGAATAGTTGCCGCTGAATGCGAGGGAGGTGGTCGGTGATATAAACTGGTTTGACTTCACCGGGAACACCAATGTGTCCTGTGTTAAGTTTTTCAGTTGATGGCAGACCCTTATTGAACGTACGACAGGCATCTAGTATTTGATTCTTGGAGAGGATAGTCAGGAACTCTGCAACTATCGGTCTGTTTGAACCTTTTTTTCCGGGCAAACGATATACGTCACGTAGTTGAGGTGGGTAATCAGATGGCTGGACAGTCTCACAGGTTTTTAGAACAATCGAGGTTAAGTCTCTAGCCGTTTCCTTCTCAATTGTTGGGATATTCCTTATCTCGATACAGGATGATCTCGAGCTCAACTGTAAATCTTGTACTTTATTTTCCAGATCCATTATATAATTGCGCTGTTCACTGTTTTCTCTTTCTAATTTCTGCAGTGATTTCTTAATACAATCGTAATCCTGACTCAGAAATTCTACAGTTTTCAAGGTTTCAGCATTAGTTTTTTGCATCTCCGCATTTTGAAGTTTAATTTCCCTCAACTCCGATGTTAATTTCCCAAGCAGGGTGTCTTGGTCAGTTTTCCAAGAGGTAAATAGCGTCATTATTTTATCCTCGAAATTCTTCCATTCGCACTCCGGAGAGAAGTCTGGTCGAAGTCGCTTGGACCGCGAGGTAATGTTTGAGCTTTCAGGTTCATTAGGATAGCCAAAAATGTCTGGAGTTGAGAAGACAGGAGGATTATCCGTCTCTTGGGCAGGAGTAGTAGGGGGCGAGCGCGCTTTCCTCGGCATAGTACCTGCACCTGTTTGCTCACAACGTTAATTATAGATTAGCAGGCTAGTTAAAA
The DNA here is from genome assembly GCA_949775005.1 of Orthosia gothica. Taxonomy (NCBI): domain Eukaryota; kingdom Metazoa; phylum Arthropoda; class Insecta; order Lepidoptera; family Noctuidae; genus Orthosia; species Orthosia gothica. The sequence goes on along the minus strand of OX459062.1, from coordinate 17,068,481 downwards.
TTAACCCGTTTCGAAGCCGATCAACGCGCAGCGCGTAGTACAGTATATGGTGTTCCGTAGCACTCGTAGCTTATCCACACGTAGCCGATAGTCGATGATGACGCGTACTATCGTAGCAGTCCGGCGGAAGGTAGAGATGCGATGTTTCGCTTTATCGACGCCGTCGCGCCGCCGCCGCCGCACCGTCTTTCGCACACCGCTTGCACTTCAGCACACCAGTAAAGGCTCTCCCAGTTATGGTCTGAGTCTTAAAGCAAAAGTGCACACTAAAAAAGGCCCTCGGTAGTTGTTGTCGACGGCCACAGCGAGTTCGCGAGAAGAACGTCGTATGCGCCGTGCAATATGGGGCGCTTACGCGTTTTACCGCAGGGTACCGTTCGATCGCGACTGACGGTAGGTCAGATTCTTTTTTCTATCTAATTGTCCAGATTATTTAAAGTACACACTAGAACACCAAATTATTGTTGTAAGTATAAAGTTCCAAAATACGTCCATGCAAACTACACTTTTAACGGCACTTCCAAACACTTTTCGCACGGTTTCTTTATTTATTTTTGCTGAGCAACAACAAACTGCGGTTACACGTACAAACGGTTTCAAACTGTTCTTCTTACTCAGGTATTATGATTGCAGAAGATTAACTCTGTGATAATCAATAACTAAACCGAGAATAAGAACAAGAATAACTCGGTACCATGCAAGCGACCTTGCTGATGGCGAAATGTAATTTAAATTGCGTTAAGGTTACACTAGTCCAAAATTCTTCCATACAAACGTAGTCTAGAGATTACTCCAATATTTGACGATGTACGTTAAAAAAAAAATGATATCAATTTGTCTCATCATTATCTAGTCCTGTATGGAAACACATATGTAAAAAAATAATATATTTGAAATTTATGAGCGTCGAAAGTTCCATATTTCAACACTAATTTTAACGCATCTTTGGGCGGAAATAAAATACCATAAAGAAGAAGGAAAATTGCTAAACGGCTTCCATACAGGGATGGATTAGTAATTCAAAAATGCAAATGTCTAATATATAAAATTCTCGTGTCACAGTTTTCGTTGCCAAACTCCTCTGAAACGGCTTGACCGATTTTGATGAAATTTTATATGTATATTCAGTAGGTCTGAGATTTGGTCAACATGTATTTTTTTTTTTTTTTTTTTTTTTTAATGGGTAGGGTAGGTATGTAGGCCCTACATACCCTACCTACCTACATACCTATATACCCTACCCTACCCTACATTGTAGGGTAGGGTAGGGTAGGGTAGATAAATGTTTGGTCTTTTTATGGCAAAACAAAGTTTGCCGGGTCAGCTAGTTATTTTATAAATATACATTTAGTTGTTTTTTCATGATATCTAGACTCCCAAAGGTCTGTTTAAAAATTTCGCGCGCTCGTTTTCGTCCTAAATCATCATCCATTTCGATACAAATTTGCAAAAGTGCTAATTCGTACGCAAACTAGCTTCTTACTGCTCATGCATCTATTTATTTCGCACGTGTTGTCGGATAACATAGCATGCATTTTAACCCCGCGCACAAAATAGTTCGTGCCGTCGACTAGTTCAACCTTAATAGGCGATATCGCGCAGGTATTTTCCAAGAAAATTTTAAGTGTAAGTCTGTCCAATTGCATCGCATTGCGTCCGTGTGAACGTAGTTGTCGTAATTGCTTATCGGTGTGATATAAATCGAATGGCGTCGAGCCATCAAGACTTTTCTCTACGTTGGGGTGGACTTCTAGTGGAACCGGATGCAGCTATCATCAGAATCTATATATATAAAAATCAATTGCTGTTCGTTAGTCTCGCTAAAACTCGAGAACGGCTGGACCGATTTGTAGGGTAGGGTAGTGTAGGGTAGTGTTAGGTAGAGTAGTGTAGGATAGGGTAGTGTAGCGTAGGGTAGGGTAGTGTAGGGTAGGGTAGGGTAGTGTAGGGTAGGGTAGGGTAGTGTAGGGTCGGGTAGGTAGGTAGGGTAGGTAGGTAGATAGGGTAGGTAGGTAGAGTAGTGTAGTGTAGGTAGGTAGGTAGGGTAGGGTAGGGTAGGGTAGGGTAGGGTAGGGTAGGGTAGGGTAGGGTAGGGTAGGGTAGGGTAGGGTAGGGTAGGGTAGGGTAGGTAGGTAGGGTAGGTAGGTAGAGTAGTGTAGTGTAGGTAGGTAGGTAGGGTAGGGTAGGGTAGGGTAGGGTAGGGTAGGGTAGGTAGGTAGAGTAGTGTAGGTAGGGTAGGGTAGCGTAGGGTAGGGTAGGGTAGGGTAGGGTAGTGTTGGGTAGAGTAGTGTAGGATAGGGTAGTGTAGGGTAGGGTAGGGTAGTGTAGGGTAGGGTAGGGTAGTGTAGGGTCGGGTAGGGTAGGGTAGGGTAGGTAGGGTAGATAAATGTGTGGTGTTTTTATGGCAAAACAAAGTTTGCCGGGTCAGCTAGTCATTAATAATAATTTACATCAGGGATTCCCAAAGTGGTCGTTATCGACCCCTCGAGGTCGAAATCGATTTCCCAGGAGTCGACATAAACAAAAATTGATTTTGGGAGTCAACGAGTTCTAAAATCGACCTCTATCAATAATTAACACAAGTTCTTATTTGAAACTTTCAAGATACTGTTTAAGTTGTGCTACGTGTACCAACGTATTATGAAAATGAATAATATTTTTGAAGGAAGTATCATTGTGTTAAATTGTGTTAAAAAAACCCAAAAAGTCGATAAGCGTGCACAAGTTCGTGCACACGTGATCAAAAACTTGGCAAATCAATAACCGACTTTTTAAAGTAATTTGGTTATGGGGTTTTTTTCGGGACAATCCCGCCACACTATTCCCAAACCACTGCAACCCCTGAAAACCAGAAACAACAGTGGTGACCACCAGAAAAACGCCGAGGCAATGAAGCTCGACGAAGTCCCGGAGAATGAATTTAACTGTATTGGATCCCGCAACGAAATTAATCTGAAAATCATAAAAGAGGAGTAGGGCTATGGGGTCTAATGTATTTTTATATTGGTATTATTATTTTTGTATTGGTCTAAGGTATTTCATTTTGGAAAAGAGACCATTTGTCCCCATTTGTCAGTTTGGGAATTACTGATTTAGATAAACAGTGCCTTTATTCTAAATATGAATGACACTCAGCAAGCAATAATCTTACTATTATAATAATTGTGAATGTTTGTGAGGATGGATGGATGAATGTTTGTTACTGAATCACGCCAGAACTACTGCACGGATCTGTGCGAAACTTGCCACAGAGATAGATTATGGTCTGGAATAACACAAAGGCTACTTTTCATCCACGCAAACGAAGTCGCGGGCAACAGCTAGTAATTTATAGAGGGACCGCAGTCAATGCAAATTTGTCACAGTACATACTGGGGGGTGTCCATAAGTTCATAGAGTAAGGTTATTTTGACTGTGCGTAAGGGACAGATGTATATGTTTTACAGAAAGTATGATAGTTTTAACACTTCAGGGTACGGGGGCTGAACTCATTACGAAAATACTTTCACTTATAAAAATCTACCATATCGCTAATAAAATATCCCGGAAAAATGCACGGTGTCTGTGAGGTAGGAAGCAAACCCGAGGGAAAAGTTAGAACAAATATATAGTCAACTAGCTTCCGTAATTTTTTCCGATATAAAAAGTAGCCTATGTGAAAACATCGTCAGGTGGTCTGGGACATGCCGGTTTGGCATGTCCTATACTCCATTCGAAATAACATAAGAAATTTCTACAACTATTTATTACAGCCTGTTCAACCGATTTTGAGTTCTATCCCGTAAATATAAGGAAAACATAAAAAGCCTAAGCATGTTACCACAACTAACTGTTTACTACAGCTGCCATTTGTCATATCACCAACGCAATTGAAGTCATAATCGGTTGAACGAGCTGTGAAATGGCCTTATTAAAATTTCTAGTGTTATCTCAAATGGAATATAGAAGGCTAGAACCAAAAATTCGAAGACATATGTGACGTCCACCAACCCGCACTGGGCCCGCGTGGTGGATTAATGCCCATTCCCTGTCTTTCAGAGAAGAAGCTTGTGTCCCAGCACAGCGTACATTAAAAAGCTGATGATGATGATGATGCTCTATTGAATTGTCACGTGATCAATGCCTTACATTTTGGCATTTCATCCATTTCCATCGCTGATAGAATCACACTTTGTCGATAGCCTCAGGAGACAACGACCAGCAGATGATTGTTGCACCTGCCGTGGCGGTGTTTGCTTAGCCTGCACGATGCTTATCAGGTAAACCCTGTCAGTATGTCTTATTTGCGTTTGATTTGAACAGGATTGTTGTGAAAATCAGCATCAGCATCCGCGAAACTTCAGCATTATTTTTAACCCCCGCCGGAAAAAGAGGGGTGTTATAAGTTTCACATGTGTTGCAGTGTATCTGTGTATCTGTGTGTCTGTCTGTAGCATCATAGCGCCTAAACGGATGAACCAATTTTGATTTAGTTTTTTTGTTGTTTGAATGTTGATTTTGTCGAGAGTGTTCTTAACTATGTTTCAATAAAATCGGTTCCGCCGTTCAAAAATTATGGGCGTTTTACTGTTTGAATCGGGGTGTTTTCGCAAGATAAATGTGTCGGGGGTTTTTTAAATTTTGAAATCTTTCATGTTCCGTCGGGGGTAATAAGAGAGTTTTGCTATTTGCCAATTAGTTTTTATTATTTTATTAAAGTTTATTGACTAGTAACTTTGGGCGCACGGTTGGCGCAGTGGTTGAGCGATTGACTGCTGCGCTGCGTGTCGCGGGTTCGATTCCCGCACGGAACAAATATTTGTATGACCTACAGATAGTTGTTCCGGCTCTGGGTGTTTGTGTATGTGAGTTTATATGTTTGTAAACGCACCCACGATACAGGAAGAAATTCCTAGTGTGGGGCAACGTTTTTATAAAAAAAAAAAAAAAAAAATGTAACTGAAGATTGCTTAAATTAAAGTTACAAAACTTATTCGGTTAGTTATTATTTTCAGTGTGTATACGAGTGTGAAACTTGAGTGGTTTTAATTTCAATTTAGGGTATTATTGTCTTATTCCCCTGATGTTGAAGATGAGAATTAATGATCATCCTAACTAAGTCTTTAACAAATATGAATTCGAAACTGGAAAATTACAAGGAAGGCGTCCGTTTCGTAACATTACTTGTAAGCTAATCTTGACACGGTTTCATGATTCCATATACTCAAAACTTGTCAAAAAGATACCTTTGTGTGGAGGGTCCTCCACTCGAGTGCCTCTTATGAGGAGTGCCTGCGCAGGAGACGGGGGCGGAGAGGGGGCGAGGGAGGGCAGTCAGTAAGGGTACCCTTCTACCGTCAACTTGACAAGTCGGCGTTGGTCTAAGGACCTGACATGAGCTGGTTCGAGACTAATACCAACTTTAGGGGGTTCCGGCCTCCTTATCTACTTATTTCTTTTTTATTGTTTTTGAAGGCTTTTGTTGTATTATGTTGTTTTTTTGTAATATAAATATTGTGTTTTAACGTAGTATGTAGGTACTGATAATGATTTAATATATTATTTCAAAGATTGTTGACTTTGATTTGAACGTAGTTTTTTGGGTTAAAATTTTGTTTTGTATTTGTTGATTCTTTTAAGGTTTTGTTCTTTTACATTTATGATGGTGATTATGCTGGTTTTTTTGTGATTGATGATTACGCTGTTTTACAATTTAGGACCAAGTACTTAAATGAAGGCTTTTGCGTCCAATTTTTCTTTAGTCTTGTTATTCTTTCTCTCCGTTTGTTGTGTGGTCTTGTTTTCACTGTTAAAGGCACCCCTTACCGACATATAAGTGGCATTGTAAGTAACTGTAGGATAATGGTTCGTCGAGGGTACCAAAAGCGTCCTCTTCCTCATGAGAAGGATCTGAACTATTACCAATTCATGCAATCATTCATTCTGCAATCATTCAATCTGCAATCTTCCCATCAACTGTGCATGTAGTGCAGTTCATTGGCCAACGTTGATTGCGATATGACAGACTTTCTAACCCGACTAGACCAGACACCGGTATCCGTTGCTTCAATCGCTTTTTTTACCATTTTTGGCGCATCTTCAAGCTATTATGCTATTTATGTTTCTATTTATATTTCTCATTTGTTTGTTTATTTTTAAATAAAACTGTTCGCTCCGCCACTTGCCCCATTTTTTATTTTTTTTTGTTTTTGAAATCATCCAATGACTTCTCCCGCTCTGACGTGAAACGGGAGGGCGTGTCAGACTTTTACTGACTAAAACCCACCCGTGTTCCTTCAGTTGCTTGAGCCAGGGCTGCGGTAACTCTCTTTCAAATTTATCCGCGACGCAGACAGGCATCGGCCCTCCTTATCAAGCCCCGTCACTTTTGCCAACTATTATTAATTCTGTGCTTTTGCTGACATCTCTTTGAGGCGCGCGTGGAACACTATGCGCCGTGAACTCAGGATTGGTCCTTATCGGACGGTGAGCTACTCATAACTTGCCGTCCGCAAGCTCACGCCTACGGTGGCTGCGAGAATCGGCTTGCTCCCTGTCCTTGATTCCCGACGCCCGAGGCGTCTCCTGCGGTGGGTAAGGGGCGTGAGAGCGTCTCCTTTGCGTCTCCCTCACACGTTCCGCCTCCTCCTTTGCGAGCATTACTGCTTCGCAGACGGAAGAGACAGCTTCCCATGCCCTCTTGCTCCGAGAGGTCGCCACCGCCGATCGCCTCCATGAGGACACGGCGGTGCTCCGCCCAAGCGGGGCAGATCGCCAGCGTATGCTCCACCGTGTCCTTCGGGCGGTCCACACAATGGTTAAACCCGAGCGGTTTCTCCTTCCTTATCCTAAACAGGAACCTCCCGAAACAGCCGTGTCCGGTGAGGACCTGCGGAAGGGCAACATAGACGGAAAGCCACATCGCGTCTTTCATCTCGCATGTGAATGGTCGATTTTTCATACACTTTGCCCTTTGCTCTTTCCGAATTCATTGCCCAATAAGGCTGCAGTATTTTACGTATACCGAAGGGTCTCATGGTTAAATAATAACACCTACACAGACCGATATTCAAAGTTGAGCGACGGTGGCCGATGAAGGCGACGGTGCGTGGATGGGTCACCATTAATTTTATAATAATATTGAGACTACTCCGTGCTTCGAAATGTCAACTGTCAGTGGTGGCACAGTGGTAACGGCCGCGGCTGACTATTTGTAGGTCGTGGATTCGAACTCAGGCAGGTCCTTTACTTTGTGTTAATAATTTCATCACCACTGCTATAAAACATCGTTTGGAAACCGGCATGTCCTAGAACCAAAAATTCGAAGACATGTGGTCTATCAACCAGCACTGGGTCTACGTGGTGGATTAAGGCCCATTCTCTCTCACTGAGAGGAGGCCTATGTCCCAGCATTGGGAACATTAAAGGCTGATGATGATGATGATGATAGGTGCACCTCTGACCAATCTGGAACACAGACGTGATATTATGTTACTGTCAACTTTTCTTCTATCTTTCGACAGTTTCGACCACAGTGTCGACTCTGTACAGAGAAGACAAGTTGTTAATCCCCTTAGCCGTGAGTGTTGGTAAATAGAGTAGTAGTGCAGCATTGATTGCTGGCGTCCGCTCACTCACTCGTCTCAGCATCGGTCCTCGTTCATTCACTCGTGAGTCATTGGGCGCGGGAGCCCGCGGGACGCCGTACGATGCCGCCGCACGACAGGGTTGCCATGGCTTGAGTTAAAGGGGCGAACTTGAGCGTTCTACCTTTTATTTTAAGCATGATTTTTAGGAAAGGACAGTACCCAGTACCCTTTGTTTTATGTAAATTATGTCATCACCACTGCAGGCACTAAAAACGGTGAAGGAAAACATCGTGAGGAAACCGGCATTTCCTACAACCAAAAATTTGAAGACATGTGACATCCACCAACTCGCACTGGGTCCACGTGGTGGATTACGACCAATTCCATTAGAAGCGTGTGTCCCAGCAGTGGAACCAATAAAAGGCTGATGACATGAACGATTGCCATTTGTATGACATGTTAGCTAAGCTAGCTGTAACGATTGCCATTTGTATGACATGTTAGCTAAGCTAGCTGTAACGATTGCCATTTGTATTACATGTTAGCTAAGCTAGCTGTAACGATTGCCATTTGTATGACATGTTAGCTAAGCTAGCTGTATCGATTGCCATTTGTATTACATGTTAGCTAAGCTAGCTGTAACGATTGCCATTTGTATGACATGTTAGCTAAGCTAGCTGTAACGGTTTTTGGATGAGCTGGCGACCATTGAGCATGAGGTCCTGGATTCGATTCCTGGGTCGGGCAAAATCTTATTGGGTTTTTCCATGTGTCCGCTGCCTGGATTTATGCCTGTTTGATCGCAATATGCTTGTCCCCTAGTACATGGCAATTAAACATAACACCTATGCCCAACCCTTCGAAGAAAAAAGGGATTTAATGTTATAATAAGAAAGATATTGAAGGTATGAAGAATGGGAATATTAACAGTAGCTGGTCAAATCAACTTAGCATCACTTAGTATTATTAAGCGCCTGATTAATGTATAAAGCTTCGAGATCACCATGGCAATGATTGCTATGAAAATTGTGATTTTGAAATAGTATAAAGCCTCGGAACCCTTCTTGTTGTCTTTCATGTAGTTCGAATAGACACCTCAAATAAACCCTTAGTAGATTATCCTAAAGAACGTTAGACGAAACCTGCATGAAATCCAGAGGCCCGGTAAGAAGGTCCAAACTTTCTTTTTCATTCCAAAGATTTTCCACGTTTTCCGAATTTTCGCGACCAGCAACCCTGGGAGAGTAGGGAGCGCGTGCGGGGCGGGGCAGCTGAGCGCGGGTCGCCGTTGGGGGGAGGGGGCGCATGCGCGGGCTGCTCGCTGGGTCGATAGGGCTCCGCGCTCAGTCCGCGCCGCGCCGGGCCCCAGAAAGCCCGCGCCGCCCCGCCATGAGGGCGCGCGCGCTACTTTTCCTCCTCGTGGTTTATGCTACCTACAGCCATGCCGAGAAAAGCAAATTCTGTGAGTCTTTTTACCATAACTCTTTTTAAAAACATTTTTTTTTTAATATTTTGTATTTTTTTTTATGTTAGGGCGGGTAATTGGCGCCGGTTTGTATTTCTTGTGCCAGGTCTTAAGTTTCAGCGTCTTCTCCATTTCAGACGAAGCTTAATTTATATTTGAAGCGTGTTTTCCCGTCATTTGAAGCAGCGGTATCTTTCAGCGGAACTTTCGCGGCAACTCACCCAACGACGTCGGTAACTCGTTACTTACGGTGCTCGCAACTTCCAAAAGTCTAATATCCTTATATAATAAATTGGAGTTAAGCCTTTCTTGTCGGAATAACGTTCTGGTTAGTTATGTAAAATTACATTTCTCTTATATTGTCCGGAAATAGGTCACGAAGACAATAGCCCCCGTAATGTATAGCGGGGCGCGTCGTCCTGTCCCTCTGAGCTCCGGTGCGCGTCTCTACTCTAATATACTACACGATTCATTACCTCTAGTCGGGCCCTACGCCTTTCTTTATATCATGCGTATCCTTAACGATATTAGGTCGTTACGGAGACGTGTCGTTACGTCTAAATTATACTTCATAAATGTGTAATCTGTTTGATATTGCTCGTGTTGAGGTTTTGTGTTTTGATGGCGGCTTTATTGATTTTAATTTGAATGTGGCTCGTTTTGTGTAAAATGTCGGGTCCTTTTCGAATATATATTCATACATATACGTATAGTTCCTACCTGTTACACATTTGTAAGTAGGCGGTATTCTGTTTTCGTTCTGAACGGTTTTTTAAACAACTATTTATTCGTTTGAAGTATCAATTTACCGCCTATTTGGGTTAGGTAGAGCGTTATTATATTCGATTAATTGAAGCTGCAGAAATTTAATTAATTTTGAAACAAACCCCTAACAAATTTAAAGCCACTTGTTGCGGAAATAGTTTTAATAAAAACAGATCTAGATTAAAGTTGTACAAACAACTAAAAAAAACTTTACTATCTCCAAAAGGTGGTAAGTGCAATAGTGGCACAAAAACAAAATTAGTTTTTAAAATACAAACATACTTTTAGAAACTTAATTACTAATTAACAGAGCAGTGGTGGCCCAGTGGCATCGGCCGCGACTTACATGTTGTAGGTCGTGGGTTCGAGCCCAGGCAGGCGCTTTAGTTTGAATAAATTATTTCTTCACCACTGCTCTAAAAACGGGGAAGGAAAACATCGTGAGGAAACCGACATGTCCTAGAACCAAATTCGACCACCAACCCGCACTGGGCCCGCGTGGTGGATTACGGGACACAGGCCTCCTATCTGTGAGAGGCCACAGAGAGGAGGCCTGTGTCCCAGCAGTGGGAACATTAATAGGATGATGATGTGTACCTACTAATTAATAGATTGAGAAAAACAAGAATATTTTATAACCTTTTTAATGCCACAATATTATTTTGAGTTGGGCCACTTTTGACCACTGCAGCAAATGCTACTAAAACAAACATTATTCATCTACTCCAAAAACTAACTAACTAAAGTACTTGTTGATCTTCTGCCAGCCTTCTGACAGTTTAGTGGCAATCTTGTCAACGGGGCCTGGGCCCCCACAATGTCTGGGGCCCCCAGCTAGAAGCACTGACTGTCCCGGCGCCAACTTTATCGGCTTATCCATCAGTAAATGAGAAGCCGGCGAAAAGTTCGATCCTGCGGAACTGGTGGCTACTGTCATCTCATGCGGTATCCCTGGAACCTTGGAAGGTTCCACTACAGTAGGCTCTTTGGCTAGATTTGAGATGAGCAACAAAGATCCAGTTGAACCCCATCTCAGGACGACTAACGCCCCGTTCTGCCGTTTTATCTGCAAAAAGAACATTGGGGGTTGAGAATTAATTATTTTGATTGACATTATTTTTAACTCTCTTCGTGTACTCCTAAAAGAGACAAGGGTTAAAAAACCTTTACCCTTTTAATTGGCGAGCAGCCTTTTGTTAACTCGACGACTATTTATTTGTGCTGACAGAGCTTTAACTAAATTCATTAGAAATACTCATTAGTGCTAAACATTTCAGTGCTCAAGTTATAGAGTGTCGAAGTTTTTATTGTCTGTAAAATCATTAACCCTTACTAGCTTTAAAGTTTTATGTAATTTGTTTTTAGATAAAGCGAACTAAAACAAACTATGCTGCATTCGTCATCTATACAGACACAGATGTGAGTGATTAGAAAAAAATTATCACGCCTAAGAAACGATATCCTTCACATCACTCTGTCATATCTCGAATATGACGCGGATATTCTTAATGAATTACAGTCTCTTACGCCCCATATTATTCTATCACCCCATGAAAAGGAATACCATCTCGAAACGATGGAGACATATACGCCATAACGGCTGCTTATCTCTCGCCTGGCAATCGGGGAAATGGCTTATGTGAATTGCGCAGGCGTTTGCGTCTAAACCAGTAATAGTTCTATCATTTTAGACGCCTCCAGAGAATTTTATTGCGCTGATATCGGTCCAAATTGAATTTATTCGTCAGTCTATTATTTCGATGCGTTTTTGTTTTATTTTGTGACGACGTGAGGTTCGATCTCTTTTTAACTTGTTGCCTTTAAAACGACGAATATTTTATTAACTAGATTGCTCCCCAGTCGCTTCCATGGCCTGCCGTGTTGCTATCATCGGCTTTTCGTAATTGAATCAGTCTTTCAAAAATTGCTACTACTACTAGTTTGCAAAATTAATTTGGTACCTCCACATGAGGACCAAAAGCCGGCGACCTCCTCAATGCAGCAGCGATCCTCAAAACAGCCACATGACTAAAATCGTTGGCGAACTCCGTTTTAGCGTTCGCATATCTAAAGTTAGGAGCCAGCGGCATCCAGGGTTCTCCTGTAGTGAACCCAGCTGTTTCTGAATCGTCCCAGGGGAAGGGGGCAGACCAGGGCATGGCTAAGTTAGGCCAGCAGGTATTGCCAGACATCCATTCGAGTATGGTGTCTGCTGCAGCCAGTTCGTCTCCTTGCTGGATGACTGCAGACCCTGGCAGGTTTAGTGCTAGCAGGTTCACGGTATCCACCATTTCGCTGCCATAGCGTGATGCTGTACGACTGGCATTTGTACTGCTTGTCTGAAAATAGAAAGGGAACTTGTGGAATAACACTTTCAAGCTTTTGCAAGACTACTTCTCTATTAATATTATAAATGATAAAGTTTGGATGGATCGATGGATGGTTGTTTGTTACTTAATCACGCCAAAACGGGTGAACGGATTTAGAGAAATTTGTCACAGAGATAGATTAGTATGTAATAGTACATCCCTCCTCGCATCATGTTCCTCATTATTCCCCAGACGGGCCAACCTTCCTCTATGTCTGCCCTTGGCGAAGTGTTTTGCAAGGTGCTATTGATCGTTGGGCAAATTTGGTTTAAATAGCAAATAGTCTACTTTTTATATCAGTATAATGTTCCATCAGTATAATAAAACCTTTTCACGAGATTAAAACCGCGAGTAGAAGTATGACTAATTCAAAATGCCAGTATGGCTGGTTGTAATGATTGAATTAGTATGACCTGCCAACGAAATAATTCCACAGTGGTGTTGCTGAAAATATTCCCCAAATTCTATTAACTTGTTATTTTCACAAGTAAATTCTTCTGGACAGCTAATACGCGATATCCCATGGGTAATAAATAACGTTTATCAGACTGAACCACGGGCACAGCAGGCATTAAACGACTTAGGTCTGAGAGCCCCTAGACAATACGCCTTGGAGGCTAGCTTTCTTTCAGGACCTTTCATTTCATGGCCGTGTAATTACCATTTATTACTTTAGTCGCTTTTGTAAGTGAATAAGACAAATAACTGCCCGCAAATACAAAATTTTCACGATGGTACATTTATAACACCAATCTGTTTCAGTTCCACTGCAGGGCAAAGGCCTCTTCTCATACAGAGAAGGCACGAGCATTCATCACCATGCTTGCTCAATGCGGGTTGGCGCTTTCAAACTTATATTAACTATAAGTCCAGGTTCAGTCCAGGTCCAGGCCTCATAGTGGCGTAGATATTCTTAAAGGGACCCTGTATCTGAATTTGTTGTAGGCCCTTCTTACCCGACAAAGCAGCAGACTTACACCAAAACAAAGGAAAGGTGTTTTAAAAACAATTAGAAAAGCACAATGAAAGCTATTCAAGTTAGGATTCTTGAATCGGAAAGCCGTGTATTTCATATCAGTGAAAATTTAGAGCGAGCAAAGAAAACCAGAAAATTTGAGTTTCTCTACTCGTATAGATTTAGTTGTTCATCATCAAAACAAACAGTTACTTTTCATCGTCTCAATTCATCCATTACAGTACTCTTATCTATTTTGAGGTTTTGGACATCATTTTACGAATAGTTGCTTCCACATGTCGGGGTCCCTGTGGATCAAGAGCCCCGTATCGTTGATACAGCTGATACCGCGGTAACTACGCCCCTGTTTCCTGACGATGTTTTTCTTCAAAGTTGTCAGCGAAGGTACAAAACTGCAAATATTTACTCCCAGTAACACATAATGCAAATAACTGGTATCAATTAAACAAAAACAACGCGTATTCTGTACATTGATCTGGATTAGAGCATGAAACAAAAACATTCAATGAATTTTATTGTTAACACGCGTTTTTATTAATAGCACTTGATAGAATAGAATAGAATAGAATACTCTTTATTATGTACACCATATAAGTTACAGAAAATATAGACGAACAAAACATTACACACAAACATAATTGAAATTCAAATTCTTGACAAAAAGAGATCATACAAGATGATTACCTCATTTATATAACAACAACATTATAAAACAAGTAGTAATCGTTTATTTTTTTATTTTTTTTCAATTAATAGTTTTTTTATTCATTCAGTCATTAACAAAAAAAAAAAAATATGACTTGGTTCTGCTATCAAATTATTCCAAGAGAACGTAAACCCGAGATAAAAAGTATCTCTATGTCGCATGGAAATGAGAATACCAGGGATTTCACGAAATACCTAAGGATACTATGAAGTCACGGTAAATGTCAAATATTCTTGCGTATTAATTATGACAGAATGCTAATTATAATGTCGGTGATATGTCGTTTCACTAAACCAAATCTAGTAAAATGAGAAAAGTGTTAATGGATAAACAACAAATTACCTAACTCAAACTCTCTCTAGGGTTTAATAAACAACTCAAAAATAAGAACAAGTAACAAACAACAAGTAAAAAAAGTAAAAACAACAACAACAGTAACAGTTTACAAAAAACAGGCTGAGGCAGCGAAGTTGTAACCAATCCCAACTGATGGCGCCCGTTCACGAGCATGGCGCATGGATTGCCACCACTGAGCTCAACCATCATGAAGGGAACCGAATGATCCAACACATGTGCCACCATCAGAGGCACATTTAAGTCAACAAACGCCATATAACTGATGCGTTTTTATTAGGTATTAAAGATTAAATCAAGATTTTTAGTGTTCTGTACCTGAAAAGGTTTTCTATTACTATGTCCAAAACATTTTAGGAGTCCTCGATAACCTTTGGAATGTCAATCAAAACAGTATCATTGACTTTAACTTCACAAAATGTAATTAAAGAAGCAGATTTCATCTTCTCTGCACATTTCACTTGATTCTTATTAGCTTCATTTCTTTCATCTGTTATAGATTTTTCTTTAGAACTCGAGAAACATATAAGTTGACCCATGCCCTTCTCTGCTCTCTCTTATCTCCTACTGTAACACCACATAAGACATGTATGGTTCGACATTTTACTAGATTTAGTATAATGAAACGACATAAATTACTGACACATATATTCGCATTTTGTCATGTCACTAAACATTTTTAATGAAAAGACGTATTAAAAAAGATTATAAACAAGATTTTTCGACATCTGCCGAGATTTCGTGAAATCCTTGATATCCTCATTTCCTATTAAATTCATCTTAATTGGTTCAGCGGTTTTAGCGTAAAAATGTAACAAACAGACAGAAAGAGTAAGTTTCGCATTTATAATATATGTATGAGCATGGGCTTACTGCGAGTTTTTACTCGAGCTCTATCGCATTAACGTAAACTTCAATTTGTATTAATTAAAACTGGATAAGCGCCATCTGGTGACAGTAAGAGGAAACCGCTTTTTTGTATACAAATTGACATAAAATGACGTTTACGTTAACGCGGTTGAAAACACAGAATAAGGTGTCAGAACTCACGACCCATGTAGCGAGTTCCAGAGGCGAGGTCAGTATGGAGGCATGGAAACTCAGCACCATCTCAGAAGTAGACCGGGAGGGAAGTGTCAGGGCTGTGCTGAGGATGCTGTTGGCTCCTACTCCTCCATCTCCGTAGTACATGGCGGCTTGTTCCGGTTTCAGAGAGGACTCCACTAGGATAACTCTGAGGACAATAGTGTACATTACTTAACTGATGACCATGAAGTTCCCGGGTCTGGCAAAGTTATTGGGTTTTTCGACTAAAATTATTGGGTTATTGGGTTTTTGCGTCTAGATTTGTGTCGATGGTAGTAGGCTCGCCCCTTATTACATGGGTCTTTAATATAACTGGTGAAATAATGGCGTTTTTTTTTATAAAATAATTATTGTTCCACACTAGGAATTTCTCCTGTATCGTGGGTGCGTTTACAAACATATAAACTCACATACACAAACACCCAGAGCCGGAACAACTATCTGTAGGTCATACAAATATTTGTTCCGTGCGGGCATCGAACCCGCGACACGCAGCGCAGCAGTCAATCGCTCAACCACTGCGCCATCCGTGCGCACCAATTATATTATAACTCTGCCCAGTCCTTCAGGGAATACCGGTTTATATAAATATTATATAAGCCGGTATACTATGTTATTCATAATAATTCGTTACATACTCTAATGAAGCACATCCTAAAAATAAGAAAACTTTCTAAAGTTATATAGGAGCCCGAAAAGCACGCTAATTTGTTATGCCATCAGTTACTGCTGGTTGCTGCATTCTCTTAAACATTGCAGTTGCAGGTCACATTGCCAACTGCCAAGTACCTAAGCAACGGTCGTGTTTCGCATAAATAACATTATCTCCTTAGTAATAATACCAGCCTGTAACTGTCCCACTGCAGGACAAACACCTCTTCTCATACAGAGAAGGCACAAGCATTGATCACCACGCTTGCTCAAGACGGGTTGGCGATTTTAAACTTATATTAAATGTAAGTCCAGGTATCCTTGCGTTGTTTTCTTTCTCCGTTGTCAGCGATGTCCGGGAGAGAGAGAGAAAAAAAGATCCTTAGTTACTAAGCTAAAAACCCTTTTTAAAGTCTGCGCCATGTAAGAAGTCCCACGGAATATTATTGGCACTTAAATGTGGTTTGCTTATTTCTATACTAATAGAGCTTATTTTAGAATGTTGAAGGCGACTAAAGCGCCACTCCCAGGGGTATTCTTATGTGAAATGGACTCTACCTCATCGCATCTTGTGCTAATTAAGCCATATTTCCCAGTAATGGTCAAGGTTTCAGATAACCGTTGCTCCCTATTAAATAGTTGCACAGAACATGATCCTTTCGCCGTTACGAAGACACAGCAGCGGTAAAAAGCTATCAAAGTCAGTCTTCAACTTACGGGGTATCCACATTGTTACTCCGTGCGCAACTCATGGCATCCGCCACCAGTTTCTTCAGCAACTGTGCCCCGCAGTACAGGTCCTTTGGGAAGTCAGGGTTGAGTAGTACTCCAGCCACTCCTCGCTTTAGCCAGGCACACTGGGCAGCTGACAGGGCTGCAGCCACACTCTTGCAGCAGAGGTTCACGACTGCCTCGTTGTTTGAGCTGGCGAAGTATTCGAAGCGGGTCTCGTGCCAGGTCCACTTGATTCCTTGTTCAGACTGAAAGGAAGTCAATAGTCTTTGTATCTTTGTTGTATGTATGTACAGTTTGTATTCTTCAGTTTGTAATAAAGACATCATGGCCTCTTGTCGAAATGGGTATTTTCGAAAGGACAAAATGTAAGAGGATCCCATAGACTATGACATTTTGGCAATCGTTGTCAGTTTGTCTAGGACGTCTTGTCTCGAAATCATCTGCCGAACAATGGGCTTGTCTCATAATTTCAGAGGTCCACTGCAGAACTAAGGCCTCCCCAAGTGTCACCACATTTTGGGCTTAGGTACCTATGTGCTTTTGCTTACCAATTTATTTATTTAATTAAGGTTCACCAACAGTTGTGTCTTAAATCTAACTGCACAACCAATTACAGGCAAACACCACATGCAAATTGCTCTTTGTAATTATAAAAACTTAATGTACTTAAATACTAATTAGATCTAACAAGCTTCGATATTGAGTATTAGTCTGCATGGACGTCAACCAGGTCGCTGCGTTCGTTTATGAGTTTGCACGTGCGGGGTATAGGCGAATTAGCACCAAACACTTTATGACGAAGAGGTGGAGCTTGTGGTGGGTTATGGCGGTGTTATGGGTTTGCGAGGTGGTCTACGGCGTACTCTGAAATTGAGCCTACATACCAATTGTGGGCAGTCAATGGTGTTATTGAGCAGTTTACATGCGAATCTCAAATCCAAGAGTTCCCTTCGAGCTTCAAGGATAGGTACTCATTTTGTAGCAGTGACCGAATAGTGTTTTTAGAATTTCGATATCGCTAAAATATGTATGCTTGGCAGAGTGACTGGTGTTGGGACAAGCAGACAGAAATAACATTGCCAGATTATAATAGCAAACAGCAATTTCCGTCGCGTACTTAACGGTAGGTGGGTCGCTACGCTAAAATATCATCATTAGAGTTAGTTTTGAAATCTTTGAGCATATTATTTTTGATGGTTTTATTTGTGGACCTTACAAAATAATGTTTCAAAATTTAGTAATTAGATTTAAGATCGTGTCAAACCATATTTTAATGTCAAATTCAGATTTAAGTAGATATTTGAAGTTGAGTATTTGTTAATCTCTACTTAACCCTACCTAAAAACCTGTAAAAATTTGGCATTTAAGTATGGTTTGACACGTTCTTAACTACAAATACTGAAGTCAGAAATCGACCATTAATTTGAAAATCGAGTATAACTGCAAATTTGCAGTTTGAATGGAGTTCGTACGACTGCAATAAGACTGCAAACCAACCGTGCAGCCCGATTGCAGTCGGAGTGCAGTTATCAGTCCGTCTGTTTAGAGCCTAATGCCGCCTACACACGCTTGCTGATTGCCACAAACAGGGCGAACAGCAAACACGTGCCGATCACTGAACACAAACACGGCACCCACACGCTTGGCGAACATGCTAGTCTATTCCGGATTGGCAAACATGGCGGACGACATGCATGTTGTGGCAGCGATTACTTTCGGGTTAAACTCC
The DNA here is from genome assembly GCA_949775005.1 of Orthosia gothica. Taxonomy (NCBI): domain Eukaryota; kingdom Metazoa; phylum Arthropoda; class Insecta; order Lepidoptera; family Noctuidae; genus Orthosia; species Orthosia gothica. The sequence goes on along the minus strand of OX459062.1, from coordinate 17,050,077 downwards.
TCATAATGCCTTACAATTTAGCTTAGGTTAGGATACACAAAATGTCACGATTCTAAATTTGACCACCACTATGAACTCCGTCCGCCGAAGCTCGCGCCTACTACTGAACTGAACAAGCGTGTGGATACATCATCACATACATCAATGGCGAACACGGGCGAATTCAAACAAACACCCATCCACACGTTCGTCTTTGTTGTTCGCGATTGTTCGCCAAGCGTGTGGAGGTGGCATACTTACAAGGGGTACATCATTAATGGTGCCCTCCCTCCACATGATCCTGTGTTCGTACCCCGGGCTGCGATCTGCACTCGAAGTGAACCACTCAGATCCTATGCTCACAGTTTGTAGCGGCAGCGTGACCACGACTTTCAACTCTGAAATATATAGCTTAAAGTTTAAATTTGATTGTGATTATTGATACATTTTTGAAACAAGAAATACATATTACGTTTATCTGGCACAAATTTAAAGGTGTCACAAGGGAACAAGATTTGTTGGTATTTTCAGAGTTTTGTTATAACCTAATTTTTAACTGACTTCCCAAAAAAGAGGAGATTTCTCAATTCGACCGTATTTTTTTTTTTTTTATGTGTGTGTTCGCGGATAACTTCGTCGTTTATGAACCGATTTTAATGATTCTTCGTTTGTTAGAAATGAGATATCCCAAGAGTGGTACCATTATAAGATGATGAAACCAGGATCCTATGATGGGATCCTAGAGAAATCGAGGGAACTCCTCAAAAGTTATAGGCAAACATATAGCGTTTTTGGTATTTTCATAAATAATGCAATCATTTGCACTCAGAAGGTATCATTTGGTGAAGTGGAACTGATGAAAAAAAAACCACAATGGTCACTGGAACTCCGAAATAAATCAATGTTTCCTCGTCGTGTTTGGTCTTATTGAAATCGTCATGAGATGTACTTTGGCTAATTTGGAGGTACCTACCAAAACTAAAAAAACGGAAAATAAAAACGTTTTAATAAAAAATCAAACCGACTTCCAAAACAAAACCCTTCAAAGCGGTCTTTTGTACCCAATGTTTTCCCTTATTCGACAACGACTTCGGCAAAGAAAGTTATTTATCGCTTTGAAGTGTTTTGTTTTGGAAGTCGGTTTGATTTGATGTTATAATAGTTATTTATGATACAAGTGCGGAAGGTAGGTGATTTCCGATGAGTGGCTTTATTCACGAGCGAGCGAAGCGAGTGAGTGGATAAATCGACACGAGTCGGAAATCATCTTACGTACGTGTATCATACAACATTTTCCTATGCATTGTGCGAGGAAATGAATAAATTAATAAAATAAAATTAATAAAATGGCGGGCTTATTCAAGCGCGTTCAGCATATCCACAGATTAACTAATAGTTCCTCGGGCATACCTAATGCGCATGTGCGAATAGGTGTCACATCGTAACGCAATAAGGCACGAGCAAAATATACGTTCTGCCAAACATTTAAAATTAATGAATATTTAAAATTAATTTATTGATCAAAATCTAAATCTAGAGTAATTAAAAACGCCTAAAATAAAGTATTAGTTTTATTTTACCTTTTATATGAATGATAATCTGTACACAACAAATTTTTAAAACTTTTCTCAAATAATAAAAACTCTATGGGTCGGGCTGACGTTGGAAATAAAATTAAAAAAATACAGGCAAGTAAAAAGCACAAGTGCAAAAAAGTGACACTTTCCGCACAGTTTGGCTGCTTGGAAAACCGCTCTTTTCGAGTACATGCATTGTAAAGTTTTTTTTGTGTTACATCCGTTTCTGTCATGGATTGAAATAAATCATGATACATTGTCATCTAACATATACCTATCAACTGACAGTAGACGTCAATTAACATTGATGATAAAATTATATCTTACAAACACATTACAATAGTTAGTCATTAGCCATTTTGTCTCGTCAGATATATATCTTTCATATGACTGTAGTTCTAAAATAAAATGATGCTAGTCTATTCTATAAATAGGATTGCTTTAAACAGTGAAGCAAATAAACGTAAGGACGAAGAATAACTAATAAATTTAAACACATGTAACATCCACCAACCCGCACTGAGCCATCGTGAAAGGAAGGAAGGTCCACTGCCTCTCAGAGAAAGTCTGTTTTCCAATAGTGGGAACGTTATAAGCACTGTAACTCTGTTTGTTTGTATGTTATCTTTTCACGACTAAACAGCTGAACCGATATACATTAAATTTGGTATGGACATAGTATGAGACCCTGGGAAGAACATAGGATAGTTGTATGCCCGGTTGTGTGTTCCCTTGGATTGATAAAACATTTTTTACGCTAGCGAAGCCGCAGGCAGAGGCTAGGTTTCTATAAATGTTATGTCATTTCCCCACCCTTCTTCCATGTTACTTGGGGTTCCATAAAATGAAAAAATAAACGTCATCTTACCCAGTTTTTTAGCCTTAGCCACGAGATTGGAAAAATCTTCCAGGTTTCCATACCGTGGGTCTATATCACTAAAGTCCGTGGTTCCAGGTTTGGTACAGTCGTTACTCCTAAGTACTATCGGCGACAGTATGATAGCATCAGATCCCAGGGCACGCACGTAACTCATTTGTTTGAAAGCGCCTGAAAAATAATTGGTTTTGGTAAAAATAAATTAATGAAAGTTTTTATTCGTCAGGCGTTTTTATTAGCAATATTCGGTAAATGCAGTTGAATTTGTGTATAAATATTTTTTAAACACCGAACGGCTTGTATCCTTTTTTAACCCCCGCCGGAAAAAGAAGGGGTGTTATAAGTTTCACGTGTGTTGCTGTGTATCTGTGTATCTGTGTGTCTGTCTGTGGCATCATAGCGCCTAAACGGATGAACCGATTTCGATTTAGTATTTTTTTTGTTTGAAAGGTAATTTTGTCGAGAGTGTTCTTAGCTATGTTTGAATAAAATCGGTTCAGCCGTTCAAAAGTTATGGGCATTTTACTGTTTGAATCGGGGTGTTTTCACAAGATAAATGCGTCGGGGGTTTTTTAAATTGTGAAATTTTACTTGTTAAATTCTCTGGAGTGTTTAGCATCTGATTGTTCTAAATTCAATATTTTTTTAGCAAATTTGAATTAAGAATCTGTTAACCAGTCGCTTAACCGTTCAAAGATTTGCTTGCAAACTCCGAATCATCTCTACAATGTTTCGTAAAACTATAGAATTTGAAGAAACGTCCTAAAAGAATGCGATTGTTTGGATGGATGTTTATTACTCAATCACGCCAGAACGGCTGAAGGGATCTGGATGAAATTTGGCACCTAATCTACCTAAGATTATAGTCTGAAATAGTATGTAGGCCTTTCATCCCGGTATAATGTTCCCATGGCATAAGAAAACACTGTTAACGCGAGCGAAGCCGCTGGCAGAAGCTTAGTCATTAATAATCATACCTTTAAGATCACCAAGTCCGTCCCCGTCCCCATCTCTAAAGCTATCCACCATCAGACGGTAATACACGGCACTATCCCACCACTGGGGGGCCACATCCCCTGCCACCCTGCTGACCACACAGACGATGAGCACCCACCACATCTTGGACACAAATAACACATCATCTCACCATAATTACATACGACGATCGTCCTTGTCGGATAGTGTGGGGAAACTACGTTGTACCAGGTTCGTATGTAACAGGTATAAATACGTAACAGGTTCAAAAATGGTCGTACTAGGTTTATATACGTATCAGGTTGAAATACGTACTAGGTTTAAGTCCGTATCAGGATTAAGTTCGGGTGTATCAGGTTAAAAAGTTTTGAGTTTGGACCAAGTTCGGTTCTGATGGATTAATGGGTTTAAAGTTCACAGGTGTAACGGGAATTATTAATGCTGTTTATCGGTTTGTTTCGGCATTAAGCTGAAAGGTTCGGTTAAATATGTACAGAGTTGAAATTGGGTGATTATATTAAATTTTCATGATGCGGAGAAATAATTAAAGAAACATAGGTATACCAAATGCTAAAATGGTTTAAATAATCTTAGCTATGTAAAATAATTGTATTAAACACAAGTTTTTGTGTGATACAATTCATTGTGTAGTGCACTATTTTTTTTTTGGTGTGAATAATTTAAATATTTGAATGAATTTTACGACACAATAAATGAGAAAGACATAAAAGAACAGTAAACTTACCCAGTCTTATTACAAAAAGCGGTTTAACTAAAAACCCAGGTTTAAATCTCTATAAACCACGGTTTAAATAAAAATGATGGGTCTCCCTTGTTTGACCGAAACGAATTTGACAAATTTTCACTTACCAAAAAAATTTTCGCATAATTTCATTTCCCAAATTATTACTTAGCAAAAAATCTATTCACGAAAATTTTTAACGCAAACATAATGTTTGGGAAATGAACGTTTAAACTATAACTTGTTAACCAACTAGTACTTTTAACATTTTTTATTTATTCAAATATTTCACTTGGAATAACAGTTTTTACGCAAAATCAAATAAGCCAAATATTTATAGTTTTTTATTTCTCTTTTTTTATATATATTTTTTTTAAATTTAATGCAGGTCACAGTTTTAACCTAACCTAACCATTTTTTTTTAAATAACTAATTATCCTAATCTTAATAGTTCAGTTCCGGGTAACCTACTAAAAACAATCTCTTTTTTCTATTAATGCAAGTCGTTTCTGGCACTCGCCGGCCGCTGCCGCGGCACCGCTCGCTTCGCTCGCTCGGCTCGTGCGTAGGAGGTCACAGTTTTAACCTAACCTAACCTAACCATTTTTTTAATAATTAACCTACTCTAACTACTTCCATAAATAAATTAATATCAAGTAACCATAAATTTGACTTGTTTCAGACAAATTGAAAGAATTAATCAAAAAATAAAATTGTATTTTTTATTATATAATTGCCTTAATACTTTTTGTCTTAACAAATCATTTCACCAAACGTTTATTGTCTGAAGATTGTTTGCTGTAATAAATCATTTGATTAAAGACCAAATGCCATAATGACATTATACTTGGTAAAATTTTGCCATGTAAAAATTTGACCAAATAAAAATATGCGTACTAAAATCATTCGAAATATTGCAATGGTATAAAAAAAGATTGCTGAAATTTGTTTGGGTAATGAAATTTTGTCAAAATCTTTTCGGCAAAACGGCAGGATCCCAAAAATGATATTACAAATAATGGTTTAGCGATAAACCATGGACCATATCATGGTCTAACGCTAAACCTCGGCGGCCCCTAGTTTAACGATGGTCTAAGTCGTATCTGTCAAAGTTTTTCTTTTAGGTTATAGAATCTTTTTCATTGTGTTGTGTTGTTTTTACCCGAAAATGGATATTAACATGGTGGATTTAATTGATATTGAGGATATTGCTTTTTCCTCGGTACTCCAATTCTCAGATGTTTTTTTTTGTTGGTCCATCACAACACTTAATATATTAAACCATTATTAACAAAGAGGCAATTGTTATAATAGAGACTTGGAGAACTTAAAAATCCAAAGCCGTCATAAATGAACTTTGTTCTTGTTCAACGAGCGATGGTTTTGTTTATTGTTATGGTTTCATGTAACGCGCGAGAATGTTACGTTTCGTAACACGTACGTAGATGTATTATTAGTAATTAATACGAATTTAAGTAATGTGCTTAAACCTAAACAATACTGCATTCAATAAATGACTAATGTTTATATATGCAAAATAATAAAGTGTCAATATTTTTAACACTCCTAAACATCATTTAATCCTTATCGTATTATCAAAACTTTTTCTTTTCTGGGATACGGAACGTTGCAATTGAATGATATTATGGTGAACGAAAGATATTTGTAATAATCTGTGGTTGACATATTGACAATGGTTCAAATGACGGTACTAAGAAGACCAGGGTTTTTAAAAGTTTTGTAATACGGACAAATTTAGACCATGGTTTTGCAGATAAGCCTGGACTTGATAGGCCAGGTTTAAACCAAGGTTTATTGAGTTTTTTGTAATAAGACTGATTGAGTTTATTTCGTAAGGACTTATTTCAAGTTTAACCAGGTACCACAATTCACATCTTGTAGGTACATCACTACAAGCCATAAATTAACAAAGCCTTTATTTTCTAAACAAGGTATTGTGCTAATTAAAACAACCAGATAATAGTTACGCAATGTTTATTTGTTTGTAAAAAAATAAAACGATATCAATAGGCACAATAAGAGTACCTAACACAAGAAGAGCCATGCAATAACACGAACATTTATATATGAAGTTAAATTTGGGTTTCCTTAGATAACGGTGCCGACCGTCATATAATGACAGCTTAACGAGGCCTGTCATGCAAATCCCACATTTTGACAGGTGTTTTGACATTACGGGTATCAAGTACCCTTTTTTACCATCGTACTTAAGAAGCCACGATATAGAAAAACTTCTGGATTTGTAGAGCGTCATATTTTATCTGTATCTGTGTGACGGATAAGGACACAAGAAGACAATACATACTTTTGCCCGTAACTTGCATTAAAGTGTGCAAGTCTCTTGCATTTCATTGTGACATTCGTCAACCAGAAGTTATTTCGGCATGCAAGCTACTTGCACACTTGTATGCAAGTTACAGGCTTCTGTTATATCCTATACGCTTTGTTTCATCTAACAAACAGTCTTTGATCAAATCTCGATGTTACAAGGACGGGTACTGTACACCCGATGCGGAACTGCAGTCCACATGTAGGTATCCAAAACAACTTTTGCCCGTACTAAAAACGTCGTGCCTTTAGTCTTCCCGATGCCTCGAAGCGATTCGATTTATATTACACATTAAGCGAAATTGCAATTACGTTCAAATGGACGCAATGCGATGTAATTCGACTGATTTGCACTTGAAAATACATGCCGTGCGCGATATCGCCTATCAACGCAATTTAAATTGCGTCGCAACTTAAGTAAAGTCCCTTAGTCCTAACATAATCAATCTCATCAATAATACTAATAACTAATAGATAATGTTAGTGTTTATCATGTCGGTGGTGCGCTGAACACGATCGCTTCTCCTGGCTGCAGTGTTAAGTTGTCTAGGGGCAGCTCGGTCCTGAAAAAAGGAAGTATTAGTAAGTCGTCAAAAAAATTGCTATAGTTACGAGTTAAAGTGACGCTGGGCAGTCAATAGGCACAAGACGACACAAATTCTATCGTCACCATAGCGATTGCAAAAATGAATCTGACTGTAAGCACGCATTACAATCATGCTGATAGAATAACAAGACTGAGTCTTGTTTATTTCAACATTTTTTATTTGCTACAATCCCACCACACTATTCCCAAACCACTGCAACTCCTGAAAGCCAGAATCAACAGTGGCGACCAAAAAAAAAGGCCGAGGCAATAAAGCTTGACGAAGTCTCTGTGTATGAATTTAACTGTCTTGGATCCCGCAACGAAATTAATCTGAAAATGATAACGGAGGAGTAGAGGAAAAACAAACTTCAAAGGCTTGCGGCAATTTGTCTATATCATAAGAGTTGCGTTGAGTTCTATTCGCTTTTTTCCCTATTGGTAAATAAGGTATTTCATTAATCCCTGAGTCTGGATAGGTACCCGGTTCATGGCAATGGCCTCGTCCCCTAGATATGACACACAATGTGAGTGCGGTGTCCCTGTGCAGAATATCACTCACATGCTGGAGTGCTCCAAGTGCCCATACACTACACCCACCCATAAGCCCAGTACCCATATGCTTGCAGTTTAGAGGACCCACTGAACGCTGAACGCCACTGACACTGCTATAAGCGTGGCTGCCTAATGGTCAGATATTATTTTTTTGTAGGCTTGCGCTTGACCGCTATCTCTAAAGAGTTTTCCATCAACTCGAAAATAAGAAGATTGGGACTTAAACATATCTTGCTATAGGTGCACCACTGCTCAACCCTTCAGAAATACAGGCGTGATGTTAAGTTATATATTCAATGATGAGGTCCAGCGATTCAGCTGCTGTATAGTAACGGTACGAAATATTACATGGTATATACAGAGTAGAATGTTCTATCCAAAATTATTATCCTTTATCAAATAATAAATCGGGACAATAAAGATAACAATTAAGCTTTATACCGGTGGACATAAAAAAAAGATACCTACTTGTATAAGATTATGTTTATAACTTTATACCTATTTGACCTTGATAACATCATTACCTATATGTTTATCAAAACAAATTTAACATTATTATTGTAAACTGTTATTATTGAAAAGTCAAAGTCAAACGAAATAAAAACCTATTCCACAATTTTAAATCTACGTCTTTTAGCACGAAATCACACGCTCAGTAGAATCAAAATAAAAATTCTCTGAAACCTTTAAAATATCTAATTCAAATTAATAGTAAATTCGTCTTATACGGGGGCCAGACAGAAGAGACTATGATGAATTGTTTTATTTCAAACCAATGTAAATTTTACCCTAGTTCTTGATAAATAACCTGAAACTGAAAGCACCATAAGATGAAAAGTTCCTTACCCTGCGACCCGGCTGCTATGTACGCTGGCAGTATAAACGGCCAAAGGCGCCGACAGCAGTGAAACTCCACTGAGGTTGACTGTATCAGCTACGGTGCCCACATTGAAGACCAAGGCATACGTGTCATAGGTCCTGAGGTGTCTTATCAAGATCAGGGTGTTCTCCGTCAGGGCTTGCACGTCATAATCTCCATGTGACAGGGCTACCTCCTTACGGAGTTTTGTTAGGGATTGGTATATCTGGAAAGGGAAATTGGGTTCTCTTTAGCAATGTCAAAGATTACATTTGGCAGTGGTTAAAACAAGGTAGGTTTTGGAAAAGAAATATGCTTTCGAATTTTGCTACAAAATCCGACTAGCTATTTATCCTTTTAGAGTAAGGTATCTGCCTGCCCTTCCATAATTTTTAGCACTTTAAGGCTATATATTCCTCAAAATAAGGATGGTTTGATGACTTACCTTAAAATGGCTAATAGACACGTCTTTCTGAGCCTGGAGATTGATTTCCATATAATCTTGAGCTACTGGTAGCCAAGTATTGGCATTTGTCGAGAACCCAGCACTAGTCGAGTTGTCCCAATGATACGGTGTCCTACAGGGATCCCTGGAGAACTCCAAATAGTTTGATTCGTTGCCCTGGTTCAGAGCTGCGACGTCGACAGTTTGTTCCCAGCTGACGAAGCCATCTCTCATTCCGATTTCCTCGCCTTGGTAGGTGATAGCTACACCTGGGAGTAACATGTTGAGGCCGTTCAAACCATCTACCATGTCGTCTCTGAATCTAGACGGCATTCGACTCTGGTCATGGTTTCCGAACTAGAAAGATGAAGGATATTAGCTACAGATCAACTCCCATAATATTTGTTAATTAACATTTGAATAAATCTAAAAAACTCACCACCCAGTTGGCTACATTGCCCTGTGGCATGTAGGTGAGCCAGTGTCGAATGACGTAGGCAAAGTCTCTGGCAGAAGACTTAGCAGACAAGGTCGTGATAAAGTCAAAGTTGAAGGGGAATTGAGCACCGATCCTACTTCTCTCGTCTCCGTAGTATAACATAGTCATACTTATGTTGGCATAGGCCTCGGCCAGAAGTACTCTGTATGAATAAAACCATTATTACTACTAGACGAAAAGTGATGAGTATTATTCTGCAAATATTTTTTTAAGAATTTTTATTGCATTGTAAATATTACAACATACACAATGCAATAAAAAATTATTGGCGGCTTACTTAGTCTCTGCGTTATTTTCCACTGCCCACTCGTCAACAGCCTGCCGCCAATCATATACAACATCATACAGCTCTATCAGGTCCCTCACATGGATCTGCGTGGTATACCCGGCCTGGTCTGGGCTCAAAAACATGTTCCCAGATAAAGGTTCATCAGGGTAATTCCCATTTTCATCTGGAGCCGTTTCGAATAAATGTGGGATGGCATCCACCCTGAAGCCATCAGCTCCTCTGGCTATCCAGAACAGCATGATTTTAACCATTTCGTCTTTTACAGCCTGAGTTCGGAAGTTAAAGTCGGCTTGCTCGATAGCAAACTGATGGAGATAAAATTGCTGGCGTATGTTGCTCCATTCCCAGACTGATCCTCCAAATTGACTGATCTGTTACAAAAACATAGTATAAACATTTGTTAAATTGAGGCTTCTGAAGTTTTTTCGACGACATGTGAAGGACTTACCCAATTAGAAGGTAATCTCGACGTAGGATTTTCTGGATCCACTCGTGGATCAGCCCATACGAAGTAGTCTTCAAATCCTGGCTCCCTGAGCTCCGATTTGATGAAGTAATCGGAAAATGTACTCGCGTGGTTTGGCACGTAATCTAATATGACTTTCAATCCTGAAATATGGAAAAGGTATATTAACTCTGCGAACGCTGGTAGTAGTTTAGATACCACCATAAAAATCTTTAGTTACAGGACACATTCTGTAAATATATTACCAGACCCCTAATATCTCTTACCCAATTCACGAGCCTTATTCACCAGGTCATCAAAATCTTGCATGGTTCCGTATTCATCATGTATTGCGTAGAAATCGCTGACGTCGTAACCAAAGTCTATCATGGGAGACTGGAAGATGGGAGACATCCAGAGGGCCCCAACCCCAGCATCCACTAGATGTTCTAGTTGTTCGGTAATACCTGGAGGCATATATTAAAATTAATTGAAGGGTTTCTTAACGCAGCACTATATGTAGAAGAGCAGTAATTTAGGATTAGTGATAAGCCTTCTGAAGAGTTCGGTAATGCCACTAATGTGATTGGTATCAGTATGTCTTTCAACATTTATTAAATAAATATTCGAACCCATATCAATACTTAAGTTCTTTTTATATATCTATTTCTAAATTCACCTATGAAAATTTAAACATGAATGCTTAGTGTGCCCCAAGGGAGCATCTTAGGGCCACCCATGTTATTTATCGAACAAATGCCGCAAATCTCTCCAGTGTAATGTGTTAGGTTAGTGAAATTATGAGTAAGCGTTAAAATTATTATAATTAGTGCAGTTCCCAGCCCCCGCACTTGTCATTTTCGATTAAATTACTGACTATATTGCATAAACCAATTGACAATGCAGAATTAAAAAGCAGTTTTCCAGTTTATTTTCTTTAAACTATTTATTGCACCACAATACTCGTAAATTACTTCATTAAAAACACCTTTAAGTGGATGTTAAATCTAAATGAGATAGGATTAAATAGGTCTGACTGTGTCGTCTTTCACAAATGTCATCTATTTCAGCTAAATAGAAAATTAATTAACGACCTTTTAGGATTTGCAAAGACGTACTAAAGGTTTTAATTTACCCTTGGAACATTGCTACAGGAAAACATGTGAATAATTGAAAAGCTTTGGTCAGCAAATAGCATAAATCGGTCCAGAGATGGGGAAGAGCTGGACTCTTTTAAAAAAAGATTGGTAGTTGACTGCCTTGGACAAAGAGATATGAAAGTAGAATAGGGAAGGCTTTTCCCAGCAGTGGGACAGTACGCTTTAAAGAACTCACCTTTCAGATCTCCAATACCATTTCCATCAGAATCTTTAAACGACCTGGGATAGATCTGGTATATCACAGTGTGCTCCCACCAGTCAAGTTCCCTCAGCTCTGGTGGTGCTACTTCTTCTTCCCTCATCAATGCCCATGTGGTGACCCCCACGACGACCCCCACTACCACAGCGGTTAATATTGCCACCCCCACAGTCTGTTTCCACGACATCTTGGCTTTAATGGCTTTAGATTATGAGAACTGAATTTAAAGACTCGTTATCAAACCCTGTAAAAACCTTTATCAATAATGATGTTTGATTGTTATTAAGATAATGTTTACTAATAGTTTGATAGTTGAATTATTGGGTGGTATCCAATCATTATCAAGTTCACGCAAAAATTCAATTGAATCACGTGGGGTCTAATGCAAGTGCTAAGTTCTTCGGCTGGATCTTTAATAAACCATATTTTTACCGGCTGCCGAAGGAGGGTAATGTGTATATCAGTCTATGTATGTATGTTTGTTCCTATGTGGCGTTCTAGAGACCAAACGCGTTGGCAGATTTTGATGATTCTTACGTTAATCCATTCCTCTTAATCCTGCAAGTGTCACTGGCTACATGGCGGCTAATGTTGCTTGCGGCTGTTGTTTGCTTAGCTGGCGGATGTTGGGCGTGTGTGCCACCAATTTTTTTTTCTTCCAATCCCTTCGTGTGGAGGGTCAAAATAAAGGGGTTTAAGAGGCGATTTCAAAAATATATTATACTTATATGTTTAAATGTAGCTTATTCTAAAAAAAAAAAAAAAAAATGATAAATAAAAAAAGTTAATCATAAAACCCGACTGCTTAAAAGCGAACTAAAAAGACGTAAACAAGAAGAAAATCATGCTGTGCAGCCGGAGGATATATCTGGTCAGCTAACTCGCGAACATGTATCCTCCGACTGCACAGCATGATTTTCTTCTTGTTTACGTCTTTTTAGTTCGCTTTTTAAGCAGTCGGATTTTTGTTTTTTAATAAACATTTTATTTCTAGTTATGTTCCCCGATAATAAAACCTATCAATAATATTTCCATAGAATATGTGCCATAGAAAAAATCACCTTTACCGAATAAAGGAGCTGTTATAATCAAATTGGTACTATCGTAGACTGTGATTGATGGTATGTATATAAAAACAAGAAAAACCATTACCACCATTACAACCATAGAAATCCTTAGCTAAACTGGACATCACTAGTCCGAACGGATGTAGAGCCAACAATTACTCACGGTCCAGCAGACCAGCAGACCAGCCAGCCGCCTATCGGCAAATTACAGTGCAATCCTATGTGATATGAGACCACTATGCAATTACCTTAGTACACCATCGTTGGTTCCATTACAATTACAAATTGAATCTGAAAAAGTGTAATATATTTAATTCAGTCGGTCATTGAGGGGAGGAGCTCATGGCTAAATAATAACAGCCGCACGGGTTGATCTTCAAGGTTAAGCAACGCTTGCCGAGGTCGGTCCGTATATGGGTGATCATTTCAACATACCGAGTTTCCACCGTGCCTCGGAAAGCACGTTAAGCCGTTGGTCCCGGCGGTCATTTGAAGATCTTTGACAGTCGTTACGGGTAGTCAGAAGCTTGAGATCTGACACCAGTCCTGCAAATGGGTATTGTGTTACCCAGTTACTGGGTTGTGGAGGTCAGATAGGCAGTCGCTCCATGTAAAACACTGGTACTCAGCTGAATCCGATAAGACTGGAATCAAACCCCAACAACAATTGGGAAAAGGCTAAGCTAGGTTTTGACCATAAAATAACTATCACCTAAAATAACCGAAAAGATTCCTATTATTTTCTGCTGTGGGCTGTATTATGTCAAAGTGACAATTTGTTTAAAAATACTATGAGTCTAATATATCATCATCATTTCAACCGAAAGACGTACGCCCACTGGTGGATATAGCTCCCCTAACTCCAAGTGTCACCCCCTAATATATGATATTGATAAATTAATATGATTATAGGAAGAAGTTCCTCTCGGACTCCAAAACATTCATTCATGAAACATCATAATCAGCCTTGTAACGTTCCCACTGCTGGTATATAGATTTTTCACTCTTTGTGAGAGGTATAGACACGTATTGGATCTTACGCGGGCCCAGGGGGGTGACCACAAGCTCTTAGAGTAAGGTTATTTTGAGTGTGTGTAAGGGACAGATGTATATGACGTGTATACATCTGTCACTTACTCGATCTCAAAATAACCTTATTCTAAGAGCTTGTGGTCACCCCCCAGTGCAGATAAAAGTATATAGTTCAAGATTAAACATAGCTAAAACAAGGTTGTTTAATTCCGTTATCATAAGAATATTATCATTGTCATTATTATTATTATTATTTCTTTTATTTATCTTTTTTCTTATTATATTACATTTTTAAATATTTAAAAAAGAAAACATAGAAACATTTAAAAATATAAAAAATAGAGGCCAACCGGTATCGGGAACAGGGTCCAAGCTACCGGTGGTTAGGGCTCCAGAGACAGGAACCTCCTCACAATGCGAGCCGTATCGAGGAGTACTGCCTTCTGTACCCTTGATCCAACCGCCCAATGACAGCCTCGACAGATGGTCGTCGAGGCTCTTGGCCATCAGGCCGTTGGCCGTAACGACAATCGGCACAATGATCGCCGAGTCCACATTCCACATGTCGACAACCTCGTGTGCTAAGTCGAGATACTTGATTTGTTTCTCTTTCTCAGCTTTCACGACGTTCTCGTCATGCGGGATCGTGACATCGATTATCATTGTGCGGCGCGCTAATCGGTCTATAACCACTATATCCGGCTTATTGGCAACAATAGTCCTATCAGTGATGATAGACCGATCCCAGTACAACGTGACATGGTCATTTTCGAGAACTGGGTCGGGCACATACTTGTAATACGGGACCTTCGATTCCACTAGATTGTACTTCAAAGCAAGTTGCTGGTGAATAATCCTGGCCACTTGGTTATGCCTGTGTAAGTACTCGCCGTTAGCCAGACGAGAACAACCAGAGACAATATGCCTGATGGATTCATTTATTATTATTATTATTAAGCCAATTTATTCCATAACCTTAATCATATTTCATTTACAATGTTGTTAGTTGTTGTTAGTATTTATCTTAATCTTAGTAATTGTGTTAGTTTTCAGTTGGTTTTTGGATATGGATCCCAGTTTGGGTAAAGGCCTCCTCCAACTCTTTCCATGCCTTTCTGTCCTTAGCCCGCATCATCCATCGTTTTCCTGCAACCTTCCTGATGTCGTCAGCTCACCGTTTTATTGGTCTTCCTACCTTTCTTTTCCCTAGTAATGGTCCTTTCCAACGCGTAGTTTCAATGGTCCACCGCCTGTCTGTGTATCGGGAGACATGACCAGCCCAGTTCCACTTTAGTCTCAGTGAGTGTGTAAGAGCATCGGTTACTTTTGTTTTTTGTCTTATGATGTCGCTTCTTATTTTTTGTGTTTTTCTTTATCTTTAAGATACTTCGTTCCATGGCTCTTTGGATGGTCAATATTTTATGTTTCGCTTTTTCTGTGAAAGTCCAGGTCTGGCAGCTGTACAGTATGCTTGGTAGTACACAAGTGTCCATTACGATTTTCTTCATGCTTAGACTGTAGTCGCCCTTTAAGATTTCTTTTAATGACCAAAACCTGTTCCAGGCTATAGCTATTCTTCTTGCAATTTCTTCTTCGTTACTTGTCTTGCTAAAGGATAATTGCTTCCCCAAGTATATGTAGTTTTCAACATAGTCTATGACTTTTCCTCTCACTATGATGGGTTCTTTGTCGCTGTTGGTCATTATTTTAGTCTTACTTGCATTCATTTCTAAGCCAGTTTTAGCACTCTCTTGGTCAAGTAGATGCATCATATGTTCTAGTTCTTTGGGTTTCTCAGATATCGTCAGCAAAACGTAGATGGGTTAGATGGCGTCCACATATTTTAATTCCTTTTTGTGACCAGTCAATATTCCGAAATATGTTCTCGTAGTCATTGTCATATTCCATTATAATCCTTTTTTTTCTGTAAATAAAGTAATACATAATCGATATCAAATCGAACCGATTGATAATATTGATTTACAAATATAATGAAACAGACTCTATAAGTTAAGCTCTTGCTCTGGTAACTTAAATATCCTTATTTATAAAAATCTCGAAGCTGTTCATTGACGTATCAGCAGATGTTTAATTTGAATTTTCTACAGAAAATTTGTATATTAGATTGTCTTTCTGATCATCCTGCTGCCCTTACCGCCCTTTATTTGGGATCGATGTATGCATCTTTAATGTAAGAAAATCAGTGTTAGCGTGACGGCTGACAGGACGATATGGAAGAAGAAAACGTGTTGCGCCGACCCCAAGTAACATGATCTTGCCTTGCCCTTGTAGCAGTCTCTTATAATATTATTCAAAGGTCAAATTGTATGTTGGTTTGTAATCTCTGGCACTACCGAACCGACAGCAAAATTTATTATTCTGATAAAAAGCTGGATTAGCGCTGAATGCCATAACCCCAATTTTACGATAATAGGACCCAAACCACGGGCCAAAGTTAGTTGAAAATAATTGAACTAATATTAGTACTACTTATTGGGGTTATATTATTAGAAAATAATAATAGGTTTCAAGAACCCAAAGGGCTAACTGGAATCAATAGCTTCGGAACAATACAACGGTCTCGAAACATCGGCCAATCAATGAAGATCATTTATTCAGAGGTCCACGGATCATAGGACTTTTGAAGAACAAAAGGTTGAAGTAAGACTATGTTAATATATTGTTAAATATGTTTTATTTAATGTCCATGAAGTTTTGTCTAGAATGAGATCTTATAGATTTGAGAAGTTTTGGAGATGGACCTGATTATTATTGAGGTTTAG
The DNA here is from genome assembly GCA_949775005.1 of Orthosia gothica. Classification (NCBI taxonomy): domain Eukaryota; kingdom Metazoa; phylum Arthropoda; class Insecta; order Lepidoptera; family Noctuidae; genus Orthosia; species Orthosia gothica. The sequence goes on along the minus strand of OX459062.1, from coordinate 17,033,659 downwards.
ATACTTATGATATGATTATTACGAAATTAATTATTAAGTAGTTACCTGTTTATACTATTCCACAAATGAATGATTTTCCCTATGCCTTAAGGCAGGAATACTAAGGTTAAGTGAGCTAGCAATTATAAAATAAAAACACTAATAAGTGAAAAATAACTTCAATTTCGGATACAAATAGAATTTTCTAAATCAGACCACAATTGACGGAGAAATCGGTAACCATCCACAAAAAAAATACAGACATACAGTCGAAAATAGAACCGCATCCTTTTTGGAAAGCCGTTTAAAAATGGCCACTCATTCCTTCACGGTGACTTTATGTACCGAATAGCAGCACGGGTTTTCCGAGGATGTATACAGGGTGTAACAGACAGGTGTGGTCATATTCTATAAATTTCTTCTGCCCATGTACAGTAGTCACAGTGGATCTTTGTGTCTCTGAAGTTAGGCTCTGCGAACCATTGCGCAATAAACAGTTTTATTAGCGAGTATTACATACAGAAAGTGAAATAGGACGATGCGGCAAACGTAAGCGAGTGAAAAAGGCGGTTATACAATGCTATCTTATACTTCAACATAGACACATATTTTTGTAATCTCTAAAAACCCTTTATTTTGAAACCCTCACAATATGGCGCCCAAAATCCGCCGTGATCCTTTTTTTAACGTCACTAATCTAAAAACACTTGCCCGGTGAAGACCTATCTAACGATGTCTTAATTATAAAATCAAGATCCGTCCGGGTAAAAATAACACGAGCGCAGGGTCTTGCAGCAAACTTCAGACACACAAAGATCCGCTGCAACTACTGTAGGTATATGGGCAATTATCTCCAAGGAAGACATAGTCAATTCTAAAAAAGAAATTGTGATTTTCCATAGGTAAAGACAGCTGCAGAGAAACTTCACCCCCTAGAAGTATATAGATTCACTTCTAGGGGGTGAAGTTTCTCTGCAGATGTCTCTACAATGTTGGCCAAAATTTGTATGGAAGATACAAATTTTTTTTGAGAGTTGACCTAGGCTTCCTTGAAGAAAGTGGTTACTAAAATTGTAAACTTATTATAAATGTTTGTCGGTGTTTTCGAGCGTATGGCACTCGTGGGCTGCAGCTGAAAATCAGCGTCAGGTGGTATACCCTGTGTTACCATTTGGCATTATGCTGAGCTGAGGCCCTTTTGGCATTAATAGTTTAAAATATATTTTGTTAAATTTTTAGGTGTTTTTGTGTTTAATGCAAATAAACTCATTTTTCTTTCTTTCTTTCATTCACATGGGCAGAAGTAGTTTTTAAAATATGATCGCACCTTGCCGTTACTCCCTGTATGGTTTAAATAGGTACAATCTAAACAGAATATGTATAAAAAAATTATTTAATGTTACATTATTACGTTGTTCACCATCTTCAGAATTCAGTGGATAGTGCTTATATACACGGTAATTGTCAATGGATTTATTCAAACTCTTTATTGTAACTCCACCGGTTTTTCCACTAAAGAATATTTAATTTCAGTTTCATCGAGCCCGATATCCTCCGCTCCCATCGCATCCCGAGTATCTATTTCCCAATCAACCTTCCAATTAATTTATAGACCGATTAAAAAAACTAGCACTAACAAGAAAGTAACGCCACAAAGATTTTTTCGAGCTTGACCACGCTTGCCTTGAAGTTTCATTCACTCTTGACTTTAATACCCCCAGAAAGTAGGTATCAGGAAACAAAATACTCCGGCAAGGAATCCTACTTCTCAACTGTACGCACAAAGAAGGTAATTGCAAAACGTTTAGTGCGTATGATGTCCACCATGTACCGATGGCATGTATCGCCGTACCTCTTGTAGTTCGATGACGGAACTGGCTATAATATCGCGGTGCGGCACATGCTCGTATGCAAACGGCGGCGCGTCAAAATTTTAATACTCTGTGGCCGTTGCGTATCACAGATAATAAAACGAGTTTATTTATCAAAACAAAATTGCAATGTTGCCTTTTGGTCGTGTTGTTATACATTTAATTTTGGTTTTGCGTTTTGTCAATAAGATCATGATGAATGGAGTGTGTGAAAGCTGAAATGTCTGAAAGGAGGAGTGCTGAGATGACAACTTTCACAGAAGATTGGACATGTTCTACCGACCCGGTATAATAAATTGGGATAAAGGCAAGCGAGTTGAGAATGATTTTCCTAGTTGAATCTTTCATTCGGTCAATACTCATTCTAGATAATTATGATACTGAAGTTCCTTTAGTAAAGTCGACCCTAAATACGTTTCATTGCAAAAAATCAAGTCTTTAATGTTTTAAAACAACTTGCAATAATAAAACACTAAATATAATTTATCTTTTAATTAATTTTATAATTTAAAACTTATAATTAAATAGTGGTCTTTGTACAATTTGGATTGCCGAATATTTCTTAAACTGATGGTGCTCGCAGAATCAGTGCTTCTCCTGCGACCAGGGTCAATCGTTCACCATCGATGATATCTCTGAAAAATTAAACACTATTGTCATGAAAAACAGAAACATAACAACTTAAAATTACCCTCATGTAGATGGTGTGAGTTGACTTTTCGGGATTAAAATATCAAATACAGTTAATGTCAGTGGTCAGTAAGTTTACAGACTATTCTTATGCGATATTATGTATAATAACTCCGCAGATCAAGCCTAGCCCTAGCTCCTTGGTGATGCTAACAAAAAACTAACATTAATAAAAATAACAAACAATTCTTACCCAGCGACTCTGCTAGAGTGAATGCTAGAAACAGTTACGGTAGCTGGTGTCCTCAAATGAGGTACCCTGCTCAGAACGATCGTGTCTGGCTCCTCTCCAACATTGAACAGGAACACCAGGGTGTCATAGCCCCTGAGGCTCCTGACCAGGTAGAAAGAACTGTCTGATAACGCCCTGATGTCGTATTCTCCGTGAGAGAGTGTCTTCTCCTTACGAAGGGCTGTTAGGACTTGGTATACCTGCAGAAGTCGAGATAAATTCGAGTTAGCGATGATCACAGAATATATCAGACAGTTGTTAATAAATAGACATCAATATCGATTCCGTATATATTGTGGACCCTACAAACATAACAAATATCGAATTTAAATTAGTTTAGAAGCATACGAATATCATTCGCTTTGCTAAGACAGCAGGAACCAAAATTCCGTGTCACGGCATAGAGCCTATCTAAATACATCAATTCAATTTTAAAAGAATAGAATCTATGGGTTTTATAGTTCACCTTAAAATGACTCTTCTCATCGGACTTCTGCTTAGCCAGATTAATTTCCTTGTAATCTTTAGCGACTGGTAGCCAAGTGTTCTCACTGGTGGAGAACCCAGCGCTGGTAGAGTCGTCCCAGTGGTAGGGGGTTCTGGCAGGGTCTCGGGAGTACAAGTGGTAGGTGTCTTCGTCCCCTCGGTTGCAGGCTTCCACATCCACAGTGTCCTCCCAGCTGACGTAGCCGTCCCTCATGCCGATCTCCTCGCCCTGGTAAGTGACGGAGGTGCCGGGCAGCATCATGTTCAAGGAGTTGAGGCCATCCACCATGTCGTGACGGAAGCGAGTCGGCATCCTGTTGTTGTCGTGGTTACCGAACTGCAATTTGGTGAAAACTCGTTAGAGATCTTACTTTGAGGGTTCTTTAAGGAATATTTTTGTCGTAACATTTTTTTATGGATTCAAGATGTTAGTATAGTCTTTGTGGATTTTTTTTAACAGACACCTTATTGCCTTGATTTAGAGGCCAGGATTCTTAATTTAACTTCGCAGTATAGAAATTAGAGGTGAAAACTCTCTCAGCTTTTAATAGTTAACTTCATAACTCTAACGTGGTCTAACATATTGGCACCACCATAAAGATATCCTCAACTGACCTGCCAGTTAGCCACAGCTCCATGCGGCATGTAAGTCAGCCACTTCAGGATAGTGTACACGAAGTCTCTGGCGTTAGACTTGGCAGACACATCGGTGATGAAGTCGAAGTTGAAGGGGAAGTGTGCACCGATGGCTCCCTGCTCGTTTCCGTAGTACAGCATAGTCATGGTGATGTTGGCGTAACCCTCAGAGAAGATCACTCTGGAAGCAAGGAAGTTTACATTGAGACCAAAGCATTATAGGTAAAAAGCATAGGCCATTTCTGGCCGAAAAAAATCATTTATAAAGATCGCTGAGGCCTATTACGGACTTACAAATTTACCCAAGTATCTAAAATAGCAGTAGATATTAAAGAAAGAAAATAACCAAGTATTAAATATTGAAATTTCAAAGTTTCCAATCTCCAATTTATTGTTAACTGAAGTATAATAATTTGGGGCTTTCTTAGAAGATTGAATACTTATGTAGGATCGGAATTTTCAAAGAGTTTTGTTACTTATAGGACAATTTAAAATATTGGTCCAAATCAACGAAAATATCCGTTTTCATTCAAATAATTATTACAGATGGAGAAATTATTTGTTTGATGTTGTATACGCTGATATTTATTTAAGTACCGTTATGGGCGCTGTTTATAATTAAAAACAAAGATAATTACTGATCTAGTAAGTAAAACTCTAAGCTAGACTAACCTTATGTCACCGCCATGCTCTTCATTGTAATCATCAATAAACTGCCTCCACTCATACACAATATCATACAGCTCAATCAGGTCCTTAGTGTACAGAGGAATGGTGTACCCGAGCTGATGGGACTCAAACTGGGCCAGGCCACTCAGAGGATCGTCAGGGTAGCTGCCTTCATGGTCAGCGGGATCTGCCTCCATCATGTACGGCAAGGCATCGACTCTGAAGCCATCAGCCCCCTTGTCCAGCCAGAACTTCATTATGTTGAACATCTCCTGCTTGACGGCTGGGTTCCGGAAGTTGAAGTCTGCCTGCTCTACGGCGAACTGGTGGAGGTAGAACTGCTGTCTTTTCTCACTCCATTCCCATGCTGAACCGCCAAATTGACTCACCTAGAATAAATATATATTGAATATATTTATTTTACTCCAATATGAAATACATGAATTAATCGTCTGATTACGTAATACGACCAAACTGCATGATTAAGATAGATAAGATAAATTGTATTGAGACACCTTACTTTACATTTTATATACAATTATAGCATAAAACACAAGAAAAACAAATACAAAGTGCATTAAAGTAACCTTAGACCCCACACTAGGATACCCTGTGTCGTGGGTGTGAATAAACTTACTTTTTATCTAAATTAATTGCCTTTGAATTAACCAATTACAGTTGCCCGTGTCAACGCACCTTTATAGAAGGTATGTTAAAAACATTATGAACATCTAAAAGAAAATGTTATGTTAATGGAAAATCCTCATTACGCATTCAAAAAGAATCGAAGTTTGGGTAAAAGTTATGAACCGCTGATGTTTATAGCAGTATCTTTTTCATACTTTCTAAGTTAAATAATGACTTGGGGGAAGTTATCGACATTTATACTAACTTAACGCAAAAAGATGGCGAAGGTTAAGCCCATCTACATAAGTTCGTTTTCAAAAGATGTACCAAAGCTTTTCAACATCCGCACTTAGGACTCCGTACTTCGGACTCGGATCCGAATTTTGTGCATTAGTTGCAACAGAGGTAAAAAATAACTTCGATTCACACAATTTAACGGAAGCAGCACTAAACCCTACAAACTAACATTTCATTAAAAGATAAACAAATGAACTGTTCAGAAATATAGCCGATGCTGAAATAGTTGGGACAAGCGAGGTAAATAATGGGAACGCAGTTTAAACTGCCGTTATGCCGTGGTGCAATCGAGCGCTGGCTAATTTAAACCTAACCAGCCAAATTGGATGCCAACCTAATTCATGGTTGTCGTTTTACTTAGTACAGACTAAAGTTTTACGGAATGGTTTCCAGCAATTTATATGGCGCACCTAATTTCTTACTAGACTTTGCCAACGGCTTCGCCACCGTGAATGTTAGAAATTATTCCAAGGGATCTATGTAGATATAAAGTCTACCCGTGGCTAGAAGTGATTGATTGACAAACATACATACTTTAATTTTTATAGAATGAGTAGGCGGTCGTGGAATAGAGCATTAAAACCAAATAAAAAAAACTGTGTAGAAGCATCTTATTAAAATCATTATCAGTCCTGGATGGAGTTAGTTATGCCCATATATGCTATGGTTGCTATTGTTAAGTCTATTATTGTGATCTTGCGTTTATGAAGGTAGGTTCTGAGCCTTTGATAAGTAATAAAAGACTATTCTTGAGAATAAAGTCAAGCATTTCCTCAACTCGGTTGTTGGTTTTGAAATTACTCCAGAGCATGTGATGCGCATTGGAGTCTGTCGCGATGATTAGTTCCAGTTTTTCCTTTTCACAGTACTCCACCAGTGAGGCGAGTTTGGGAAGATGATTATTATTCTATGTTATCTCTCCATTGACATATATGTATCTCTCACAATCCATCTATAATTCATTTTTTCTAACTCTACCACTAAGTACCTCCCGACATACCGCAACAACGAACTGTGATGACGGAGTTTCTTATCCGTTCTTCTCTATAAGAACTTTAGCGAAAGGAGCGAAATGTAAGTAAGGATCGTAGCAGGGCGTTCTGTATTTTCTGCATTCTGCTTACCCGCTTGGGCAAAGGGATTGAATCTATGTTTGCGAATGGACAATTTGATTCACTGTTTTTTTGTTTTAACTGTCCTTATGCCATTCAGAGTGTCTTCGAAATAAATGATTTAAGTTTCGCTATCTGTATGCTAAGCCAACTATAACTACTTAAGTTAAATGTTTGTCCTGTACGTATTTTGTGGTTTACAATACAAAATAATAATAATAAATTGAAATTACCCAGTTGGAAGGCGGCAACTTCTTGGTAGGGTCGGTAGGATCCTCGTACCCATCAGCCCACACGAAGAAGTCTCTGTACTGAGGGTCGCCATCCTCTGACTTCGTGAAGTATTCCGCAGCTGTACTTGCGTGGTTCGGGACAAAGTCTAGCAACACTTTGATTCCTGAAATCGAAAATAAATTTATTAATTTTAATTGTGTAATACTTAAAATTATGTACCTAAGTGTCCCGCAACCTCAAGTGGAATTCTCTTGCAGAATCTTTGTTTCCTGATAGCTACAACCTTGAGCTCTTTAAGTCAGGAGTGAATAGGTTACTTCTAGGCAAGCGTGCTTCACCGTCGACCACATCATCGCTTACCATCAGGCGAGATAGTGGTCAAACGCGAGCCTGACAATAAATAAAAAAAAAAACTCCATTGAAAAGGGAGGGTAATCCGACCAGACAGATGAGTGTTGTTGCGTCTGGTCCAGGTAAATGCCCGAGTTTTGTTGACGGACTTTTGTTGTTGCGTTGTTTACATGTTCAAATCGCGATGCAGGGTTATGAGATTTTAGTTCGTATCTGGCGTCAGAGATGTCGCTACAGTACTATGACTGTTAAAGCTGTCATTGTTCCAGCGTGAGAGAGATGGAACTATACAGGACGAATAGCAAAAACCCTTTTCACATCGGAATCATCATGACATTGAAACGTTTTGTAAGGTCTAAGTCCGCAAATTGAACATTGCACAATATTTTATACCTAGAAAATGTCGAATTAAAAACATGTTCACTATGAATAACAATTAATTATATTAATCATGTCATCTAGGCAGATTATTTGCCAGAAGCCGGATAAAATCGGTACAGTGGAAAAAATACCGATCAAATTGATCGTATCTTTAAAACAAATATGTTTTTGTCCTGTTGAGGAAGGTTATCTAATCTTGAAAGATCTACATAACTATTAAATACGTTATTGTTAAGAAGCCAGTGATTCCCCTAAGGTGATGGTGAGACCTTTCTATTACCTACTTTAGGTACTAACGTCACACAATTTGTAGATGACGAGTACCACGTTAAATTTGGAGGAAAAACTACTTCCAAGCCAAGATTAGCCTCTTGGATTCTGCCCTGAAAACCTTTATAATGGCCATGACTTAGGTAGGTCCCATGGCAAAGCCAAACTACTTATATGTTAGCGATATGGTTCTGAACCATAAAATACTATTACTACTACTATTTTAACGCCTTATAGCATTAAATTTGACTATGTCCCACTGAAGCTAAAGACTCTAAAGAGCAAGTTTGGAGGTTCTTGTCCGTTCTTCTCCATAAACAATTTTTGCGAATGGACAGTAGAAACGGGCTATTTACCATGTTTTTAATATCACGTTTAGAATGTTAATATTACTAGAATTATTTATTAAAAGCAAATGTTGACATTCAAAAGTGTCGTTCGATGGCCTTCTTGAAATAAATGATTTAACTTTGGTTACACATGACGCTTTAGTAAATAAATACGGCAAAACGAATGCTCATGCTCCAGCGGAAATTTAAAAAGATAATCGTGACCGTGAAAAATGCGCACGCGTCACTGTATCAGTTAGCTATCTTAATCACTGTTGTTATTCCTATTAAATACAATACCTACGCTAGGCTGATTGTGATCACAAAGATTTGGTCTATTATCTACTGCGTATTTTACGTGTGTTGTCATTACTGGCAAAAGTGGAGCTATTTGTTAAATAATAAGCGTCGCAGTGCGCACGAGTCGATATCCAAGTTTAAGCAACGCTTGCCCAAGTCGGCCCTAGGACGTGTGATGAAGAACATCAATAATTTAACAATACGAGACCCCTCCGTGCATCGGAAACTACTGCCTAGGAGGGCATACAAAAAGAATTTGCACGTATGCCTCTAAAATTCTTCACACACGATTAAGGCCCATTTTGATCCGTAGTTAATTAACTCTACCAATCTTACTTCTCACTAATATTATATATAAATGTGAAAGTTTGGATGGATGTGTGTGTGGATGTATGTTTGCTACTCAATCACGCCAGAACGGCTGAAAGGATCTGGATGAAATTTGGCACCGAGATAGATTAAAGTCTGCAATAGCACATAGGCTACTTTTTATCCCGGTATAATGTTCCCTTGGGATGATAAACAATTTACACGCGGGCGAAGCCGCTGGCAGAAGCTAGTTGTTAGATATGTTAACCAATGGTTTAACATTTCGGTAAAATGCCTTTTTCACCAATTATTAGCGTCACAAATGGTCGTTGGAGTTGGAGAGTTAATTATATGATGATAGTATAACTGTAAAGCTTAAAAAAGCCTATATCTTTATTTTGAATAAACCAACTCAGTCTATCGCAGTATTCTGCTGAACATAGGGCTCTCTCTAACTGACACAACACTCGGTCCTCACAATACGCGGTAGACCCGCATTCAGTCTTTCCCAGACAACTTTAGGTCATCGGTCTACCTAGCTGGAGGCTAGCTTTATTTCGGCAGTTTTTTTATTTCATCATTTCAGCCGAAAGACGGCCACTGCTGGACATAGGCCTTCCTCAAGTGTCGCCAGATCGATCGGTCATGTGCGTCTCGCATCCAGTGGATTGCCACAGCGTTGACCATCACCGGTCATTGTTCCACCTAGAGGGAGGCCTTCCAACGCTGTGTCTCCCGATACGCGATCGCCACTTCAGAACTGTTCGGCCCATCGATCATCCGTTCTGCGAGCAAATGCCCACTGCCATTTAAGTATGGCAATTTTTTTTACTTAGAGTCAATTGCCAAATTGCTTTTTTAAGGGAGATGGCGCCATCGTCTGAGGCACTCCCTTATTTTGATAAAATAATCATAATGCACTAATTATTGCCGACAATAATCGGATAATCTGATAACATCTACCATGCAGGAGCACGTAAAAATTATTGAGTTAATCTCTTAATTACATTATGAACGTCAAGATAATGTAGCATTTTGTTTATTTATAGGTAACTTACACCTTTTTGATTAAGAATCACGTTTTCATTTGATCTTTCGTTACTTTTAATATTACCTAAAACATTGAAATAGTACTCTAAAGAAAATTTAGTAGTTCGAATGTCAGACGATATTACAACTAACAGAAGTAATGCCAGCAATTTCTAAAAGAGTACTCTCCAATAAAAGTATACAAACAATATGAAAAGTCAAAGCCAATGTGTCTTCTGCAAAAAACATAGATTTAAATAGTAAAGATACAGCTGTCCGAACATTTGTTAAAACCCGATCACCAGCTGACTCTGATAGCCGACCGATTGGCGAGTTCTTACTTGACCATACTGTATCAGTCAATTGCTGAAAAGTCAAGCCTCTGCTCTGTGAGACAAATACGGCTGACGTATTCCACCACGGGCATTTGAAGAGAGCATAGCAGCCCTTCTCCAGAGAACATGCTGATCATGACGTAGCTTCATCATCATCAAGCGATAGACATCCACTGCTGGACATAGGCCTCTCCCAAGGGTCGCTTCATCGACCGGCTCTTACTGTTGAAGTTCCTTAGTTCCAATAAAAATCTTACCAATTTCATGAGCCCTCTTCAGCAGGTTTTCAAAGTCTTCCATGGTGCCGTATTCATGGTGTATGTCATAGAAGTTGCTGATATCGTACCCGAAGTCGATCATAGGGGACTCGAAGATAGGGGACATCCATATAGCGTCCACTCCTGCGTCTTTGAAGTGTTCCAAGTTGTCCATAATGCCTGGGAAGAGGGTAACACCGTATAAGTATTAGTAAGACATATTAGATATGTTGGTAGGGTATGCAAAAAAGTATAGCATTCTCACATTTTGCCAAACAGGTCCCATGAATAGTGTTCAAGCCATTCAAATGGCGAAACGACAAAATCAGAGGATGACAAAAAAAGTGATATTCTATTCAGATTGTTAGAAAGAGAAAGTCCAAAATGTATGATTGACAAGCGTTACGGATATACCACGAGATCAATCTCAAAATATTTGCAATTTTTACAGTCGTTAACGCTGACATGTCTGTTTGCGGAATGTGAGTTGCTATTGTGAATGTTGTCGTCTCACAATTCTCACACATTGTACTTACATACAAGAATTTATCAAAACGCTTTCAAACCAACAAATAAAATTTCATAAGTATGTTTTCTTTCACCGTTTAACTACATAAACCTGTGTTTTTTTTTCTGTACCATTACAGAAAGTAAAAAGAAAGAAAGAAAAAAAAAAAATTATTTGTGACGCGCACAGGAGACACGAGATAAGCAAAATACAAAGAATAATAAAAAATAAATAAGCCCGTGCGAGACCAAAAAGCGAAGAGCTCCCAAGAGAAGTATTTCAAGTGATTTGAAAGAAAAGTCTTGGTTTTGAAGTTGAACCCTTGCTTATATTGGCTAGAGAACTGTGACAGAAACAGTATTACAAGACTTTTGCCACACACTAACTCGAAAACTGGCTCTTATTTAATTAATTTCAAGTTCAGAATGCAGTGTCACACACTTTATATCTTTACTACAGATATGGTCAGTGTCTCCATTAAAGGTAAAGTTGAATGAATTAAGCAAAAATAAGTATACATCGTATGTAATCGCTTCGCATATAACGGAAAGGTGCGATTATATTTTAAATACGTGTATATGCACAACTTTCTCCAAAGAAGTCAGACAATTTTCAAAAAAATAAGGATTTAATATACAAATTTATCGTCAGCTGACCAAAATTTATATGATCGCCGTAATCTTTCCGTTCTGTAGTGTCTGCCAACCCCCATGGGAAAATGTCGTGCGCTTATAGAATAGAATATACAATAAAGTTACACATCTCTGTTATGTATGGTATGGTTAATGTACTCGGATTTCCAGATAATTATAGCCTCCAAACTATTTCCGCTGGTGACTACAAGTTTATCCCATTAAATGGACATAATAATGTATTCACGTGTACTTCGGCTGTTCACAAAACCCACATTTGAAATGGCCGATCATCACTAATTGCTGACACAACACACTACCACAGTATCTACAGTAGTCATAATTATAATGACAATTATTACACAAAAAACTGCAATTATTGTGTGGAAACAGATTTTGTACGTTGTTGTACGTACACAATCTGTCATCAGTATAACTTTAGTTAGGTATGTAGCGTCATTTCTATAAACATGGCTATATTATTTTTTTTTGTATTTCAGGAAGTACAATATTAGAGAGGAAGAGAGTAGAAGAGAATTGAGAGTCTTCTTCTCTCACTCTTCTACTTTCTTCCTCTCTAATATTTGAATCTAAAACTAACTTGGAATCCGACCGAATACTTGCAAAGATGCCGTTGAATCTCATGCTATATTTTTCATTCCAAAGTGTATTGTTGTAACAACAACACTTTAACGAAAGTCTCATAGTAGCATGTCTTACCATGACGTGCTAAAACTATCATAGTGCGACTGTAAAAAGGGACAGAGCTATTTGTCTCGTATAGCTCCTTCTATCTCTTACAGTAGAACCACTATAGTTTTGACAAGTCATGGTAGGGCCTGTTTAAATGGTTGAATGCGTTGATTACTGAAATAATTAAAAAGCCATTGTGTCTCACGTGTGTCCACGTTTCGGGCACTCCAGGGATTAAACACTTACCCTTCAAATCGCCAATGCCATCTCCATCGCTGTCTTTGAAGGATCGCGGATAGATTTGATAGAGCGCGCAATGCTCCCACCAGTCTAAGTCAGCCAGTTCTTCTGGGGCAGCCGTGGTTGGCAATGTCTGCGGACCCGGTATGGTCACAATGGTTGTCTCATCCACAGGTGGCAATGTCTGCGGACCCGGTATGGTCACCGTCGGCGCTGTAGTCTCTTCAGTAGTAGGAGTAGTTTCTTCAGTAGGAGGCAATGTGGGAACCTCCGTGACAATTTCAGGGACCAAGCAGTTGTTGGAGGCTATCACGCCCCAGGCGATCAGACCTGAAAGTTAAAATAAGTATAGGTGTGCTGGTCTGACAATTGTCGCGTTGTTAGGTTCACCTTCCATGGCTTAATAGAGTACTGAATCTTATTCAGATCTTCTTTATTGTGGTGCACTTGGCTATTCCTTACCTACTTTTTGTTGAACTAAAAATTTTGTCGGGGCTGGCCCTGGAAGAGTTGGCGAGACTACCTAGATGCCTACCGCAAGGACTGGTTTGAATTGGCTTAGGCGAAGATACCTGAAAGTATCTGGGTAAGGCCTTTGCCCAGCTATAAGACAATGTCAGCTAAATAAAAAAGTATCGTTTGTATGCCCTGTTATAGAGAATATTGGATGATAGACCAATTCTTGAAAAAGTAGCTAGATATATCACAAAAGCGTTAGTAAATGTTTGCAGTACATTCACTAATTGAGAGAAGCATATGCAATGCAGCACTAATAGCTAGGTTATAGAACTAGGTCGATTGAATCTAGCTGCTAGCTGGATGTTTACTGTGCTTTGCTTGCACGTAGTTTCCAATTTTGTGTGGTAATTAATTTTGTTTATTAAGTGGAAGTAGCTGTCATACGTCTGATTTTGAAAATAAACATGTAATTATTCGAAAAGTCTCGGACCAGTGTGTTATCTATAACGACGCAAAAACTAAAACTTTATACGCTAACGCTTGTATTCCCTGAAAGGTAGGCTAAAGTTATATGTTCACCCACATTTCGCCATATTTTGCACATGTAAAAAGGGGTGGGACTATTGCCATAAGCCGGACAATAGACTGCCAGGCTGCTTTTACGAAATTCCTGATGGAAAACCATAATAAAACTTTACCCGACCCAGGAAACGAGCAATACTTTTTATTCTGTCATCATCATCTGCCTAGCCTTTTCCCAACTTCATTGGGGTCGGCTTCCAGTCTAACCGGATTCTGTGTAAAACAAAAAAATGAAATCTTTACCTCCAACTGCGCCCAGTAAGGCCACTGACCCCACGGTCAGTAATATTATGTGCAACGTCTTCATGTTCAGGACAGCTCTGCGCGACTGCTGATCACCTGCGGCGTTATCTAGGATTAATATACTGCGTATCTACACCACCGATACCTATTTATGTACTCATTTAAGGGTTCCGTGACGAATTTTAAAAAACCGAAACACTTATGAAGTCACCTCGGTGTCTTCAATCTTATCTACTAATATTATAAATGCGAATGTTTGGATGTATGTATTTGTTTGTACAAAAACGAAAGGGAGACAAAAATAACAAAAGAATTAAACCGACTTCCAAAACAAAACACGGTGTAAAAACGAAAAGAAATATCTACCAAAGACACCAATCTCCGAAAAGAAAGTTGTTTTTCACTTTGTAGTGTTTTGTTTTTCCTCCGTGCCTCGGAAAGCACGTTAAGCCGTTGGTCCCGACTGTCATTTGAAGATCTTTGACAGTCGTTAAGAGTAGTCAGAAGCTTGAGATCTGACACCAGTCTAGCCAAGGGGTATCGTGATATCCAGTTACTGGGTTGTGGAGGTCAGATAGGCAGTCGCTCCATGTAAAACACTAGTACTCAGCTGAACCCGGTAAGACTGGAAGCCGACCCCAACATCAATTGAGAAAAGGCTAGGCAGATGATGATGAGTGTTTTGTTTTGGAAGTCGTTTATTTTTTTTTGTCATCAATTACTTTTATTGATTTTTGTACGGAACACCATTGCAGAAGTAAGACTCGCGCTTAGCCGATAATTATCGAAACGATATCGACTAAGCAAGGGGTCTTAAGATCGAGCTGATCTAAGACGATAGATCGCACGAAAATGGCCACATTTTCTTGTATTTAAATGATAATGATATTGTTCTGTCTGCCAAACATGCTGATTATTATAATATCAAGGCTTAGTAGTTATGTGGGTGATATCACGATTTTAATAAGTAATTACCTACTTGTCCAATTCATGATTAATGAGTAAAAAATAAGGTGTGAAGTTTAGCGTAATGAAACTGACTAAAATAATATTATAAAGATGTAAAATTGTTTGTTTGTTTGAGTTAATCTCCGAAAAGACTGTTTCGATTGTGAAAAAAATACAACCGACTTCCAAATAAAAACACTACAAAGTGAAAAATAAATTCAATTTCGGAAGTCGGTGTTCCTGTTTTCGTTTCTTCGTTTTTTGACACCGACTTCCGAAATTGAATTTATTTTTCACTTTGTAGTGTTTTTATTTGGAAGTCGGTTGTATTTTTTTGTAAAAAGTTTTTTTTTATTTTTCACTTTTTAGTTGTGTTACATAATGGACCAGTTCTATAGGTTAGGTACCTATAATGCCCAAAGTGAAGCCAGAATTGATTATCACAATAACATGAATCTTAAACAAAACCGGTGGAATGAGAGTATACCAGGGTTAACTGTTCACACCTGCGTACTGCTTTAGAGCGTACTAGTGTGATGTTATGTTATGTTATGTAATGGTAAAAACAATAAACAGACATGCGATTGCAGCTATCCCGAGAGATTTGCCGTCATTTATTGAAGAGTTCTGATGTATATCTCCAAAGTTCTTCATCGGATCTTCATGAAATTTAAATGGGACCACATGACAAGCACCAGCTTTCAAATAAAAAAAGAATCATCGAAATCGGTTCACCCAGTAAAAAGTTCTGAGGTAACAAACATAAAAAAAAAAAAAAATACAGTCGAATTGAGAACCTCCTCTTTTTTGGAAAGTCGGTTAAAAATGAAAAGGCATGGTTCCTGTTAACGGTCACTGAAGCGGAGATTTTCATCGACTCTGCTGGTTCGACAGGGTGACGAACGAATCGTAGCTATGAGGAACGACGATAAACATTCTGAATTAACCGGTTGCAAGTTATTTCAAACAATTAAAAAGCCATTGTGTCTCGCGTGGATCCACGTTTCAGGCACTCAAGGGGTTAAGTCAAAGTTGAATTATTTAAATTAGACCAACAAGCGGCACTTTTGAATGCCAAATATAAAAAAAAAAAACTAATGTCCATTCGCAAAAGTAGTTTGTTGTGGAAATAACGTAGAAGAAACTCCACACTAACACCTATAAAAAAAGGTTTTCACTAATTCTATGTTATTAATTATTTCGAAATTTTAATAAAGATTTAGAATACACACACCTAACATCACGACAGTATTTCTCAAAGGGTTAGGCAAAGGTGCACCTAGAGATAGAAAAACCCAATCCTTAAGATTAGTGTTATGTAAATTAAACAATGATTACCTGTAACAACTGTTACTATTCCCAAATCAATTCGCAATACATAGTGGATTTAAAATATAAATATGCATACCTTCATTATTTAATTCAAGGCTCTTTTCACTAGGAGTTCATCGTGCACTAAAAATCTAATGCGACTGACAGAGATAAAGAAAGAAAGATAAAAGTAATATCTATGTAGGTACACTAGGTACTAAACATATATAAACCTTTTACGACAGCATGAAGTCTGTTCTCTATTGTACCTACCTACATCATCATCATCATTTCAGCCATAAGACGTCCACTGCTGGACATAGGCCTACCCTAAGGGGCCGTCTCCAGGAGCGACACAACCGCGGCGATATTATCAATTGTTCCGTATATTCGTAATATCGCCGCGATTTTCACGCTCGTGGAGACGGCCCCTAAGAGAATGTATTGAAAAACGTGGCACGAACGATAATATCGCCGCGATTCTCTCGATCGTGGAGGCGGCCCTTAAGTGTCGCCACCTTGACCGGTCCTGTGCATCTCGTATCCAGCGGATTCCCGTAACCCTAATCAAGGACTTCGGTTCACCTAGAGGAGTCCTCCTGCGGATATTCTCATTTCTGATGCAATCTCGCAAGGAAACTCCTAGCATAGCCCTCTCCATTGCCCTACGGGTAACTTTGAGCCTTCTGACACTGTAATGATACTTCTGATGAGGCCAATACCTACATTTTACAGGAAAACCACAAGTAATGGTAAGCGATGATGTGGTCGACGGTGAAGCACGCTTGCCTAGAAGTAACATTACACACAGGGACAGGGAAATTACGCTCCTTAGCTGTACACACAATTAAAGTATTTCGCGTATTTGTTTTTGATCGAATTTATGTTAAATGCTAACTAACAATTACAGTGTTCAGAAATTATTTATGCTCTAAAGCTATCATGTATTCATGTCATATATGTGATGTGTATGAGAGATAAATCCTAACTTAATATTATAATAACTGCGAAAGTAACTTTGTTTGTTAGCTACGCTTTCACGTCTAAATCGCTTAACCGACTTTGATGAATTTTGGTCAAAGGATAGATGGGTAAAACGGCTATAGGCTACTTCTTTTTGCACAAAACTTGAAGGGGGAGAAACTGGTGTGGTTTGTATGAAACTTCTTATTACGTCGCCGAACAGGAGACCAGGGGGTGACCATAAGCTCCTAGAGTAAGGTTATTTTGAGTGTGCGTAAGGGACAGATGTATATGACTTTGTATACATCTGACAGTCGAACTGTGATAATTTTGACACGTCAGGGTACGGAAGCAGAATCATGAAGCAACATCTACATTTTTAGGGTTCCGTAGCCATATGGCAAAAAACGGAACCCTTATAGATTCGTCATGTCTGTCTGTCTGTCTGTCTGTCTGTCTGTCTGTCTGTCTGTCTGTCTGTCTGTCTGTCTGTCCGTCCGTATGTCACAGCCACTTTTTTTCGAAACTATAAGAACTATGCTGTTGAAACTTGGTGAGTAGATGTATTCTGTGAACCGCATTAAGATTTTTACACAAAAATAAAAATAAAACAATAAATTTTGGGGGTTCCCATACTTGAAACTAAAACTAAAAATATTTTTTTTCATCAAACCCATACGTGTGGGGTATCTATGGATAGGTCTTCAAAAATGATATAGAGGTTTCTAATATAATTTTTTTCTAAACTGAATAGTTTGCGCGAGAGACTCTTCCAAAGTGGTAAAATGTGTGTCCCCCCCCCTGTAACTTCTAAAATAAGAGAATGATAAAACTGAAAAAAATATATGATGTACATTACTATGTAAACTACCAGCGAAAATTGGTTTGAACGAGATCTAGTTAGTAGTTTTTTTTTAATACGTCATAAATCGTAAACCGCAATTTACCAAGTACGGAACCCTTCGTGCGCGAGTCCGACTCGCACTTGGCCGGTTTTTTAATATTAGTAGTGGAGCCGCAGTTAGTAAATAATAAAAACGAATAACATATCATCACCTACTACACTCTTTGCGCTGTAGCATTGTGCGGGTGACAGTTTCAATAACATTTTTACGCATATACGTATACGCATTTATTGTAGTTTAACGTCATACCATAGTTATACCATATACCATAGTTGCCTGTATGACGTTTAACTACAAAAATGCGTATACGTATATGCGTAATTCTTTTTATTGAAACTGTCACCCGCACCATGCTACAGCGCGAGGAGTATAGTAAGAAACAAATAAAAGTGCAAATTTTAACCAATCTAGATTTTACAATTATACTAGTTTTTTCAGTAACGCATACAAGATTATGCATACACAGAATTCAACGTATAAATGGAAATGGAAAAAAACATAAATTATGATATATTTATATCCAAAAGATTGGATTATCCTGAAAAGCATACTTGATAAACGAACGAACACAAGGATTAATAAACTACCTTTATATATGGTGATATAATAATTAAAGAGTAAATAATAATAAATTTAAGATTTAGGTGTATCTTACAGCTTACTAGCTTCTGCCCGCGACTTCGCCCGCGTAAATAGTGTTTTATCAACCTAAAGGTTGATAAAACACTATTTACCACATTACCGGGATGCAAACTATCCTATGTGTCAAACTATCTCCATACAAAACAAAACTATTTCATTTAAATCGGTTCGGCAGTATAAGCGTGAAAATATAACAGACAGAGTTACTTTCGCATTTAAGTAGATATGGATATCTGCATCCCAGTAACCATTCAGGGTCAGCCGTAGAGCTTAGATAACACTGCTAAACATAACTATATGTAGGTGGCAAAAACTGCAGCCATAGCAAGCGAGAGGTCTTGCGTTCGATTCCTACTCGTAGCATTACCAACGCTAACCCACTCATATCACACGCAGGCAACTCAATTAAAACATCAACTATTAGCTTTTCCCGCGGCTTTACTCCTACTCCCGTGGTTTATCTCAAAAAATCGCCTAGACAAATAGCGATAGGATAGATTTTTAACAATGAAATTTTTTTTTGCAATTGGATCCGAATTTCCAGATTCCAAAGATTTATTATCTTTCACAATTTTTTTTTTATCAATGTTGCCTATTATTATTGGTTTTGATTTAAATTAACAATGCATGATCACTCTTACATTGGACGTGTTACTATTATAACTGCGTTTTGTCTACATGTTGATGTCTATCCTGTTAGCATACTGTCATAAATAAGCCTCGTTCACACAAGAGGATGTGTCGACTCGAGAGTCAAGAATTGCCTATATGTTGCACGATGAGACTCAATTAATGAATGCGATTAAGATATAGCACTGGTGGCATGAGAAAAGTGAAAATATAGGTACAAAAATCACTCACTCTTAAGCACTGTAATTATATGATTAATTGTTATATTCTAGTCGCTCTGTAGTCGCTACTCATACAGACAAATCGATTCAACTATATTGCAATAACAATATCAATCTAAAGCTGGCCACTAACACAACTGTCCACAATGTCCATTTCAAACTTTTGACAGATCACTTTTTAAAAATAAAAACGCGAGCAGCAAAAAGGTTTTCCTCGTTCAAATCAAACTTTGTTCGTAAAAATAATACAGATTTGAAAATCGAATTAGTTGTCAACAGTTCAGTTTGCTGTTCGGTCAGAGAATGAATAGTTTGAACGAGAATGGAGCGACATAAGACATAATAACCGGTATTATAGCATTGTGTGTATGCGTCAGGGTCAGGTCAGGGAAATTGGTGCTTATTTTTATGCTAGTATTTAAGGTTGGCTGCAAGGACCAACACATATCATGTCGCCTTTTCTTCCTCATCTTTAGATACAGGCTTATAATTTATATTATGGTGTTCTTCAATTCGCCACTATTTAACATTTTGATTTAAAACCAAATTCTCATGAACAAGTCTGACACACCAACGATGTTTTCAAGACTAAATTGATTTCAGTTGCCAAACATTTTTAGCAGGAACATTAATCACGGTGGCACGTCCGTAATTAATCTCGTTGGGGCAAAAAGATGGCTGTCGATACCACTCTGCCCCTCTCGGTCCGCCCCGAATATAAAAATACCCCGAATTACCCCCGCACTAGTTTTTGACCCCGTCGTTGCCTGAATTTGGGTCGTTTCTTGTGTAGTTTTTTATTCATAGTCTCGTTCGTCCTCGGCTTGGTTTTTCGACGCCGATTTTGTTGGATACATGTAATTTTGGAATATGATATTTTATGACATCGGCGATACGAATGTCAATCTTGTTTGAGGAAAAGGGTAGAAAGCATCTGCTTTCAATGAAATTCTTATGGCGTGAGAAATAAGATGTCATGATATGTGTTGTCTTTTTTCCTTTTGTGAAATAACGTTTTACGGCATGGCAAATTTAATAAAAGCGTGTCCTCCTGTACATCCAAAGGTTCTCTGGTCATTAATTATTAGAGATAAGACCGCCATTATAGGCATATAATTTCTTAAAGGTTTAAATAAATGAGATTTGTTATTTATTTTGAAAAATTTGCAATTCAAGTCTTGATACATTATTGACAAAAGAACTTACCCAACAATCGTTTAGATGTTGTCGCCATCTTTGTTTCTTCTCTTAGTGCCCACTGTCGTAGACGGTGAACAACTGCGGGATAAGGCCTGTGTTTCATTAAATGTAAATACGCATGATACGCAGATACGTGCCCGAAATACGCAATACAGCTATTGGGGAAAATTATTACTGGCAGCTTCCTTTTACTGCCAATAAGCGATAAGATCTGCAAACCAGGAGCACTCAACTCTGGGCAACGATGACCGATAAATCGGTGGACGATATTTTATCGGCGGAGGCGTGGGATAAGGTATTGTCGTCATGATCGTTTTCCTATCCATAGCTTTTTTTGACTATGCTAGGGTCGGCTTCTAGTCTAATCCGATAAACTAAGTTTATAAGGTGATGGGGATATGATTGGGTAGAATATTTCTTCTTCGATGCTGCACATTATATTATAATTCCTGACACAAAGGTATAAGGTGTGAAATGCCAACTTCTAGTCAGGCAGCTATGGGTACAAGGCGTACGGCAATGCGCCATCGATACATGGTGGTTATCCCACCCATACCCACAAAGCGTTTTAGGAATACTTTCACTGGCGTACAACTAAGGATTGCAATTCCCGGCCGGAGTCTTCGTTTCCTGAAAGCTACAACCTTATCGGTATTTAATTCAACAGTGAATAGGTTACTTCTACACCACCCACCACATCATCGCTTACCATCAGGTGAGATAGTGGTTAAACGCGAGCCTATCTGTAATAAAAAAGGTATTTGCACCCAGATTTTTCGTCCAACTTTGCCTGCCCCGTGTAACGCTACCTAAGACCTGTTAGGCCACAGGTTGAGTACCTCTGGTACGGAACTGTTGGTACGTACTGATTACTATAAATAGGTAGGAACAGCTAAAAGTTTATGACACAATGCTCCATAAGTTTTCAATCTACACTTACGTAAGAGAACCTTTTTAGCAGATTGCATTGTTCCATGAGGATAACGCATTTAAGAGTAGGAATTTTTACGTTAGATAACATCCTGAAGCACACCTCAAAAATCTCTTGTATGGTTTCAGAAGTTTACGATCTTTGTGGTCATGCGTCGATCCTAAATCATAAATCATTTATTTATTTGTAAACATGGGTACAAATATACATTGATGTTTTTTGTTCATATAAGTAATAAAGTTCTCCATGTTAAACCATCACATGGGTATGCAAATAATGAAAAGTAAGTAGGTACAAAATAAAATAAAATTAAATATGTCAGCCTTATGTAATAATTATAATAATATTTAAATCTCAGAATAAAAAAAAGAAATCAATAGAAAATTAAATTACATACAAATATAAATTGAATTCGAAACAATTGAAATACCAATTCAAATACCTGCTCAAAATAATACATTACAGACAGATTTAAAACTCATACAAATCAAATTAAAATTAAAATAATTCATAAGACTAGCATTGATTTTTCTCTAATATAATAAATCGGATGTAGTAGGTTTAGCATTTTTCATTTAAATAGTCATTAATATGATAGTAACACTTCGCAACTAAAAATTTATGTAGTATTTTTTTAAATTGTTCTTATTTTCAATTTCTATTATGTGTTCAGGTAGCTTATTATAGATTTTGGGTGCCATACCAAGAAATTTTCCTTTGTTCGCATAAGGACAGATTCTCATAAAGACAGATTATCAGAAGGTCAGATTCTCATAAGGACATTTTCGCATAAAGACAGAAAAGGTCCACACACTACTTTAGGCCAATCACTACTTTATGCCAATAACAGTCTCCCCGTTACGCATATATACAGTTTTCCAAAGCAGCAGGCCTTTTATCAAAAATTGCTTTTTATGAGGTATTGTGCATATTTTATATTTGTGACTAAGTTAAGGATTCGTACTACTTAATATTATATAAAATATTAGGATACGCACTAGCCTATTTACCTACAATACAGTTTGAGTTTTTCTAGTGGACGTGAATGTCCAAATCCAAACTATGAGAATAACCGAAAAACACTCAAAGGAATCACGAGCCTGATTTTGATAAAAACTAAAACTGCATCATTGGAATTTTGAAAAATCAATATTCCTAGCCAGGAATCCGAACCTGTTGATTTTGGAAAATAAACACATGCTGTATTACACCATCCGATAGTTTCTCTTTTAAGGATATAATTCTTGGAGGTAATGTCATACGGCAACTTATGCAAAGGCCTCATTTTTAACGAACTAATGAATTCTTTCCTCAAGTTTGCCGAGCTCTAGAGATAAGCTCTTAGATTTCATATACGAGTAAAAAAATACTAATGAATGAAGGAGTGGAGCCTATTGTGTTTCTTTCAGCAAAACTTCTAATCTTGGAAAATTCGAAGCATCTGCGAAAGGGGCGCATCAATAGAGTAATCTTTTGCTTATCAAAAATCCACGTCACCTACATCATACAAATAAATAAAATTGAAGTGTCTGTCTTTAAAATCTTATCAAAATATGTAATAGCTTTTTACCCGACTATGTCTTCTACCGGTATGTGTGTATATTTGTATGTATGTATGCTCATCTGCTCCCTCATAACTTTTAAACTACTTATCATAATTTGACAAATGAGGTGTCATTGAAAGCGTCTTGTTGGTCCGCGTTATAGCCTCTTTGACATCACATTAAATTGAACATGGTGCCCTCTAGGGGGCCGGAAGTAAAGAACAAAAAAAAAACTTTCATACATTTTCATATAACGAAATACATTTTCATATAAATATATATATACATCAACAATACATTCAGCAAAGTAGCTTACGACCACAGTTATCCTCTGAGATGAGAATATTTTCTTGTTTCATACTTTTTAGAACGTGATTTTTCAGTAGTCGTGTTTTAGTTTTTGAACTTATTTTTAAATTTTTGCTGGTTTTCGTCGGTTTGTTCTGTCTAATCTCCGAAACGGCCGGACTGATTTTGGCGGGACTCTCACTGGTATATAGTTGATATTTTAAGTTAAATTTAGGCTAATTTAATTTCAGAAAAACAATTAGTAAAAATACGCTATATTTTTTGAGTTTTACCATTTTTAAGCGGACGAAGTAATAGTAAATGATAAAGTTTTATTGTCATAAACAGTTTTACAAAGAACATGAATCCCCTGACCCCTAATCTAGTGTCAACTGAATCATAAGCCCAGAAGTCACGGGCAACGCATTTTTTTTAAATTTACCAAACTCATCTCGTCTCGCTCGGATAGAAATATGATGAATATAAATAAGTAATTGATCATTTCCTGCACATAATAATAACGGCCTTGATAGACGCGCAGAGCCGCACGTATATTGTAAATACCGTTCAGTAATATAGGAACGTGCCCAAAATACGCAATACGCGCGTCCCGGTACATTATTGGCGTATTATTGGACACCCCAGGCGCCCTAAGTGGGAGGGTTAGCTTGAATTTGTAAGTAAGATGTCGTTTTAAGTTCGGATCCATTTAGGTTTTCTCGATATGTGTATATTCAAATTGGGTTACTTCTAGATGTGACATAATAGGTAATTGAAGGGTCTTCATCATTATCAGCCTTTTATTCCTCCTCTCTGTGAGAGAGGGAATGGGCCGTAATCACCCACGAGGACCCAGTGCAGGTTGGTGGATGTCACATGTCTTCGAATTTTTGGTTCTAGGACATGCCGGTTTCCTCACGATGTTTTCCTTCATTGTTTTGAGAGCAGTGGTGATGAAATAATTTACACAAAGTAAAGCGCCTGCCTGGTTTCGAACCCACGATCTATAACTTGTGAGTTGCGAACGTTATCACTGGGCCACCACTGGTATTTTTTATACTACTACATTATTATACTTATATATTATCTACAGCAGAAATGTGCGTATACAATAGGTTTACCTCAACCTCTACCTAACCCATCTTGGAAAACATGCGTCATATTATGTGATGTCTTAAAATGAGGGCACCTATATCTAAGATGGAACATAATTGAAGGTGGGTATTAGACTTTACCACTAGTATGTTATATTTTAACGCACAAAAAAATTTCACAAAAAAAGTAAACCGACTTCAAAAGCAAAGCACTAAAAATTGCAAAATAATGTTCGTTTCGGAAGTCGGTGTCTTTAGTACCTCTTGTTTTTATCACTATAAGGTATACATGAAGGATTGACGAAATACCCATAATAACTTAATTTACACATTCGTGCTGTTTGACGCTAAAGTGTTCGATTGTATGCTCCATATCTTGAAAACTGCTGGACCGATTTTGATGAACCTTCCACTATTCCCTAAGTTGAGAGATACTCAATCCATCACAAAAAAAAAAAGAAATCCGACTACACTTAAGAAATTTGGCACACGTGTTTAGAAGGCCACATAGAATAACATATACAATATTACATAAATACGTGTCGAATTGATTACCTCCTTTTTTTGAAGTCGGTAAATATAAAATCAAACATTTATTTTGTAAATTGTTAATAATAACTCTTTTCGTTGTTAATTTTGACTATAAGAGGCCGGTCTTTCTGAGAAGAAGCACCGAAACGAACTCGGTGATCAAATTCTCTTTTATCGTCCATTATACAATTAAAGTAACATAATGAGAAACATGTAGTGGACAGTAGACTCAATTATTATTAATATTTTTAACAGTAAATGACATGGCCAGATTTTGCCCTACGAATCAATTCAGTATACGTAATGTACAGCAGTTATTGATATGTGAAAATTACTTGTAAAATAAATTAAAATTAATGGCACCAATTACATTACTCTAGAACAGGCGACAGAAAATTCCAAAAAAATATGTATGTTAATTGTTTTTGTGCGGTTTCTGTGCAATGCATTTGCGTTTGGATACACGAATAAGACAAACACTGTTTCTGAAGTACGCCTGAAGGTCAGATTAAAAAATAAAACAACTAGGTACAACTGCATGAATCGTATTGCTAAGATAAAAGGTAAGGTTTTACGAATATCGCCGATACGATTTTTAAAGCTACCGCGCGTCACCATAATTCTCAATGCATCGACAATATATTCCAGTGTGTATCCGAACGTCCTAGTCATTATGACTAATCTGTGGTGCAGTCTTGCGTTGATCATATCACGTGTTCTTGTTTGTTATTCTGTTGGATATTTTAGCTTAACCCCACGCTATCGTTTCTCGGCCTTTCGTTTACGCTTCTTCGTGAATATTAGTGATTACTGGACTTGTTTGTTTACCATTTGGATTCGGACGCTCATGAGTCACGATTTCATTATATCAAGGTTCCTGAATTGTAGTGTGGCCACTACTCGAATGCGAAGGCATATTGTAACATCTTTAACACCGCAATTACAAAATACAGATAAAGACAGTTACCGCTACAGTTGTTAGTTACAGTTCTATTTTATTTAGTGTTTTGTTGCATATCCAATTGTACATTTTTTACTAAGTCGCTATGAGGATGTATGATTTATAATAGTCATAATATCCCAGTAATTTAAGTAAACGACGAGCTCTTGCTCGCTATCACGGCCTGCCCTAAGACGATATTTCAAAGGACAGACTATTTCCTACTTACATCAATGTGATTACGTTATTGGTATTTTGATTGTTGACTGTTTCTTCACTAGCCGACTGTCGAAGCGTAATTCTATGAAAATGCTTGGAACACCGGCAGTGAGAATGTTTCATACATTTTCTATTTTCATAAATTCTGAAAGGCGCTCAACTACTCATCTGTTACTGTCATTGTCAACTGTCATTGTCAACTGTCACTGTCAACTATCACACGTGCCACCTAACGACATCATTGCTATTCCAAATGATTAGGCATTTTTTTGGTTTCCTTTTTAGAGTGTCTCTCGCTTCTTCTATGATCATAAAACTTAAACTATTGTAAAGCCCTAACTCTAAGCTTTAATACGACGTACTGTATGTCAATGTACATGAATATTTTTTGTTAGGGCACAGCTCTATACAAATTCTGGCCATGTCCTTTATGACATTCAAAAGTGCGCCTTAGTGGCCTAATTGAAATAAATGATTTAGACATTAAATTGTAGGTTCATGTCTGAAAATGTGGCATGACCTACGCTGCCGTGGCATAACTATAATGCCGTTATCCAACATCGTCGATTTTTTGAGGCTATATTAATAAAATAATAAAATAAATAAAGTTTATTATCAAAAAAGCCAAAAACAATTCTCTATTATTCTATTAATCAAATCTCAATTAAACATAAAAACGCCATGTTATGATGTAAACACTATACATTATTTAAGACAGAGTGAACGTCTGTGTCTGTGCTAGTATAAACTGTGTTACAGACACAGGCGCCTTCCTCTTACAGTTCATTTACAATTTGCTGCACCTTGTAGTAGTTTTAATAAGCATAAACTTAGTTTAATATAAGTACCTACATAACACTTATCAAAATTTATGTAAACAAGGAATACGAGTATGTGTGGGTGTGTGTGTGTGTGTGAGGTGTGAGTGTATGTGTGAGTGTGTGTGTGGGTGTGTTTGGTTGTGTGTTTGGAATATTACACAGTATAAAATAATATATAATAAAGGAGCACTTTAAATCTGTTTTTAGATGCGTTCGTAAGATTTTTCTGCAAAGAGTTGTTCAGTCTCATCGTAGGTTAACTTTTGGAGAAAACTACTTACTACAGTTTTACATTTAAATCTAGTTAAGGGATATACGCTGCAAGTTTTGTTAATAATGTTATAAAGGTGACTGCTAAGCCACGGGTAGCTTCGCCTCGCCAGAGCAGTTTTGGTGGTGACAGGGGTGCATACAGGATCTTTACGTCGTTTATTTAGCGCCAGTAACCTTGGGTCATAGTTCAATGATGAGTGTACACGTAAAGTGATGTTAAGTGCACAGAGCTGTCGGACAGTGAGTACAGATACTTCTTTATAGAGCTGGGTAGTCGGGTACCGATAAGGTTTGTGAAGCATGACTTTCAAGACAGCTCTTTGTGGGGCTCTCAAGGCGAAGTAAATACGTTTTAAAAGTACCACCCCAGACAGATATGCAATAGGTAAGAAGTGACTGAGCCAAGGCAAAATAAATAGTTTTTAACAATCGGTCGGCAACTACTTCTCTTAGTTTTTTCATAGGAAATATTAGCTTACGAACACGCGCAACTGTCACACTGATATGCTTATGCCAACTCAATGTGTTATCGATGTGCACTCCCAGGTATTTAACACAAGAGCTTCTTTGTATAGTAGGACAGCTGCAAGGGGTCAGTGTAGGGTGACAACTATGGGCCTTAACGTCTAGCATACTAGGCTGTGTAGCAGAGTTCATTGAGAAAGGGACATAGTGGGTTTTAGAGACGTTTAGCGTAAGTAAATTTAATGCAAGCCAATCCATCACTATGCTAAGAGCATTTTCGGCTGCGTGGCGAGCAGATTCCCATGTTTCTCCACTTATGATAAGCGCAGTGTCGTCTGCATATACGAGTATCTTGCAGTTTGGGATTGACAGCTGGCACAATCTGTTTACAAATAGAAGAAAAAGGGTGGGACCTAGCACGCTGCCCTGTGGTACGCCAAAGGTTAGATTCTCATCGCCACTGATGTAGTTGTCTACCTTAACTTGTTGGCTACGGTTTGTTAGACAGTTTCGAAAGAGGTTCAGAGCGATGTCTCTTATTCCCATGCTTTCTAAACTATGCAGAAGGATCGGAGTAGAGACCGTGTCGAAAGCCTTGGCTAAATCAAGAAATATACCTATAGTTTTAGTCCTAGAGTCAAGATTCTTAACAATTTGGCTTGTCAGTTCAAGAACTGCATCCTCTGTTGATACGGCTCTCCTAAAACCGTATTGGTTTGGCGCAATTATGTTGTTGCTTTCAAGATAGCTAAGCAATCTTTTGTTCAGGACCTTCTTCATAATTTTGGACAGTGTGGTGAGTACAGATATAGGCCTATAGTTCTCGACACGGTCACCATCCCCACCCTTATATATTGGTGTGACTAATGCCTTCTTAAAAGTGTCGGGGAAAATCCCTTTTAAGATACATAAATTACAGACATGCGTTATTGATGGAACAAGTACATGTCTGGCCGACTTAATAACTGAGGCTGGTATTCCATCGTGACCTACTGCACAATTTTGTTTTAATTCCATAATGATATGTTCTATTTCCGAGAAATTCGTCTCTAGTAATACGAATGAGTTACCTTGAGGATTCATTAAACTGTCAAATTCAAAGTTTGCGCGAATTACACGCTGACCCTGTGCAACCTGCCTCGCAAGATCCACTCCAACGTTTGCAAAGTACTTATTTATAGCATTGACAGAGGAGTTTGGATCGCTGCACATATTAAGGAGTTCTCCTGACTTACTTATGGGTGAAGTGTTCTTGTAGCTGATAGTTTTTATGACGTCCCAAGTTGCTTTGGGGTTACCATTGGCCTTTAAGAGTTCTTTTTGGTCAAAATTGCGTTTAACAGTCTTCAGTAAATTGTTACAGTAATTT
The DNA here is from genome assembly GCA_949775005.1 of Orthosia gothica. Taxonomy (NCBI): domain Eukaryota; kingdom Metazoa; phylum Arthropoda; class Insecta; order Lepidoptera; family Noctuidae; genus Orthosia; species Orthosia gothica. The sequence continues at coordinate 17,004,613 of OX459062.1, read as the reverse complement.
CGGTATCTAGAATATATTAGATTAGCAGTAAGGTCTTTAGGATTTTGCATTGCTTTTTTATGGAGTTGGTCCCGATTTCGCACGCACCTCAGGAGGCCAGTGGTCATCCATGGCTTAATAGTCTGCTTCCTGTTAGGAACTTTTTTTAGCGTACTGTGTTGATTTATTGCGTTTGCTATAATGGAGACGAGTTGTTCCGCGCTTTGATTGGGATCTGTACTAGTTAAAACACCTGAAAAATCTACTTTTTCTAAGCAGCTAACAATATCTTGTAGGTTTAAATGCCTTTTTATACTTTTAGGTTTTGTAGCATTATTAGGGTTTCGTACAGTGCAAAACAGGATAGGTGCATGATCAGTAAAGTATGAGTCCAGAACCAAAGTTGTGGAGGGTCTGTCTGTTTTTAAAAATACATGATCCAGGCAGTTTTCAATGCGAGTGGGGAGAACGTGGGCAGGTAGGAGCCCATGGAAAGCCATTGTATTTAAATATTCTTCAGAGTTTGGGTCATTATTATCTGGTCTAATATTTATATTTAAATCTCCAATCACTACAACAGTTGTTATTGACGCCAGGGATTCTAAAACATTATTTAAGGAGTTAAGAAACTTGACTAAATTTCTGACTGAGGGTGAACGGTATATTGCAACAATAGCTGTATCCAGACCTAGCCTCAAAATAAGACAGTTAGCGTCCTGGAATACCGGTTCAACTAACTTATGAGTCACACCAGAACTCACATAAACTACCACCCCATCATTTTGGTTGTTAAATGAGGATCTAGCTATATCTGTCACTTTACTTAACCAGCACTCGAAAAGGATTATTATATCACACTTAACATCCATGAAATGTATTAAGACATTAAGGCCATCAAAGTTGCGATTTAGGCTTCTATATTAATGAGAAAAAAATATCTATCGATTTGTGTATGCGAATTTCCAAAACTATTCAAGGTTTTGAAAATTTGCATACACAGATCGATAGATAATTTTTGTTTCTCAATAATATAGCATCAAAAGCAATGATATTCAAATAAACAGATACGTTATAGACTAACAAAACAATTGAAAAAGTGTTCGCGGAGCAGCGGCAGCACACATACACACTTTTCGTACTTACATATGGTATGTGATCCTTTCTGTTTTATGTACTTTGGTAACATAATTGGGACACTTTTTAAATACACGAGATGGCATTTATTTTTATTTTAGCGTGTCGCTCTTCGCCATGCGTGACATAAACTAAAGACTAAAGGTCACAATTGTGACCTATTTAAGTCTTCACAAAGCGCGGGCTCATAACATATCTGTTTATTTGATTATCATTGATCAAAAGTTAAAGTCAACCAGATGTCGGATAACGGCATTTTAATACTACGGCATTACGCATGGGGAAAGTCCTATGCGTAGGTGTCAAGTAATTCAATAGTAGCGCCAGTTTGTCTGCCGATGTCTCCTATAGCAACAAATGTTTGTGATCTGCTCCCGCCGATTTGTCTGGCGTGCCGGGTGACAATCTGTCTGCTGCGTACCGCCGTTTCGTCTTAACGTAGTCTAGAAGTAATTTTAAGTGGATCAAAGCTTTGTTGATAGGCCTTCCACTAGGTGGACCGATGACCTGGTGAAGGCCGCGGATATAAGCTGGATGCGAGAATCAGAAGACCTGTTGATCTGGGGACGCTGGGGGAGGCTTATGTCCAGTAGTGGAACAATTATGATAATGTAGCTTTGTTATGAAATTTCTGGAATGTGTATCAGCTTCATCTTTTTGACTTACCGACTCATTGTCAATAAAAAAATGCATAATTGAAATAAATGCAAGTCTTAATGGTGAAGTTCTTCAGAAAGGCCAAGTTTGTAGTACTCATAACCGGTGTGAGTGTGTGGAACATACACACACCAATCAAGAGGTGTATGTCAGGATCTTAACAGATGACGTTCTGTAGTTCCTACTTAATAATAAATGCGATTTAATCTACTAATATTATAAATGCGAATGTTTGGATGGTTGGATGGTTGGATGAATGCTTGTAACTCAATCACGCCAAAACGGCTGAACGGATCTGGGTGAAATATGCCCCAGAGTTGATGATGTTTACCATAATCCACATGGGTGAAGCCGCTAGCAGAAGCTAGTGGGAAATAAATGCTTTGAGCTAAAATAGTAGTTGCTAAAAATTATAGGTAATTTTAATTAAGTTCTATAATAGTACACAACGCATGTTCTGTTCTATTTCTACGTTTAATGGCCACTATTCGCAGTTCGCGAGTACGTAAAGCGCTGAATAGTGCTGTAAAGCGCTGTTTACTGGCGCTGAGCGTGTCGTGCCCATTTAATGACAGCTCGGCGGACATGAGACGGCGATGTCCCGCGGACACTTGTGTTCATGAATAGACGTGTGTGGACACGACTTTATAGAAGGACACCATATGGCAAGTTAAGAAACTGTCAAACCCTACTTAACTAAATACTCAACTTCAAATAAAACAACCTTATTGGAAGTTATATATAATAGCCGTTTGGGGTTGAAACATTAGGTCCATGGGTGCGCACTCGGACGCGCATCGAGTTTTTCGAGACTTTAGCAAAAAGCTCGTCAACTCTTCACGTGACCAGAGGGCTGGCCTTTTCTTCGGCCAGAGAATCAGCATTGGCATCCAACGTGGCAATGCTGCCAGCGTTCTGGGCACGTTGCCCGTTGACATCGATGTGGACGAATTGTTTGTTGCGCAATGAGCCTTTTTTCCTCTCCCTTTTGTATATAGGTTTATTTTGTTATTAGTCTTACGTTTTAGAATGTTCAATAAATTATATTTATTTGTTGAAGTGAAAATAAATGATAAGGATGTGGAGCAAGTGAACGAGTTTGTATATCTGGGAAGTATGTTCACAAGGGATGGAAATTTTGAAGAGGATGTGGAAAGGTGAGTGTATGCAGGGAATAAAGTGAATGGTGACCAGCAAGTTGATGTATCCGGAGGCTCGACTCACCGTTCACAACAGCGTGCTGGTGCCTACACTTATGTATGGAAGTGAAGCTTGAATATGGCAAAAAATACATGAAAGTAGGATTAATGCAGTAGAAATGCATTCCTTGCGAAGTATGTGTGGTGTAACTTTAATTGATTGAGGAATGATGTAATAAGACAACGTTGTGGTTTAAAAGAAGATGTAATGACTAAAATTTAAAAGAGTATGTTAAGATGGTTTGGTCATGTTGAGAGGATTAATGAAAGTCGACTAACGAAAGGTATTTACAAGGCAGACGTGAATGGAAACGCCGGGAGGAGACGACCTAGAAAGACATACACAGACCTTATTGGTGATGTTCTTTAGGTTTATGCCTACCCGCATGGGGAAAATGGCGTGAGTTTATGTATGTATTTATTTATTTGACTTTAAATTCTTAAATATAACCATCGTACTTGTCAATTATCTGCAGCGGGTTACTGATGAATATCGATATTTTATGGTTTTACTTATTTTAGATTTGTTACTCCTAACATAACTATCTTTTGATAAATTGACTAATAGAAGAAAGGTTGAAAGATGTCAGAAAAACTATTGTATAGGAAAAATAAATAATAAAATTATATGTTTGAAATTTGACGTTAGTGGTAATGTTGTCTCTATTATTATTATTAATAGAAGGCCTTTTCTAATATAAGTCCAGTGATTATGTACATCTTAACTATGTTTTACTATAGTTCAGTGACTACCCATAATTCTGTCCATTTAAAGTATCAAAGATGTTTAATATTCGGGTCGCGATGAATATAAAGCGCCTTCCCCGAACGGGTCCAACGCTGTCCCCAAATGGGTCCAACGCTTAGATTGATGAAGTGTGAGTAACTGGCACCACTTCCGCCACCCTGGCTGCCTGCCGTGTTGATTGGATTTCTGCTACGAGACATTATAAAATGTGTTTTTCAATTTTTTGAAAGAAAACTTCTGTGATTGTGCGTTGAAATATTATTACACCAAAGAAGGTGTATCTTATACCTTTCATTCAGATTCCGCGGCATTACTCAACAAACAGCCATAAAATTATTCTCCTCCGCAATACTAAGCCCTGTTGAATTTGTAACGAAAACCCATAACCACAAACGTTCTACTCTAATACTTACATTGTCCTAAAAACAAATAACAAACAGGCTCAATATTGGAGCAAAACAGAGGAAAAGAGAAAAAAAAAATGCCTTTGCTACGACGCTACGCCGTAGCTGCCTACGTACGGCTACGGGGCTACGGGCTACGCGGGGCGCGGGGTGAACGACCCGCGTGTAGCTCCCGGGTCGATACCCTCGCCTAACACCCCGCCATCCCTTGCCCCCCTCTTACCCCCCTACTTCTAAAGAGGGTGTACTCCCGACTTCGTTTAGGATGAGTGAAGTGCTTTCCAGACCATTATCCGATAGACTAAAAGGTTTCATATAAAACTTTAAACATATTTATCTTACGAAAGTCTTGAATGCCATATATTTGTTCAAAGTGGACTATAAAGTATTGAACCGAAGAAAAAAAATGTAATTAAAAATGAAGCAATTAATTCCAAAAAAAAAACAAGGAATAAATATGTAAACATTTGCCTATACGCTGGCACACCCAAACTACTAGACTATTGTAATAATTTGTAGCGGCCCACAACAACTAGGTGCATTATTACAAGTTGGAAACATTTTTATCTGCTCTAACTTAGGCACTTATGCATCTCTCTCTTTCCCACCTCGAGAGTTTTAGTTTCGAGGTTTGTCTGTACTGTAAGGGAGTGTACACACGGGTTTTTTGAAGCGTTTTAGTGGTGCCATGTGTGTCTGTCTGTACCTGGCTTTATATCCGCTCTGTTTTTATTACATTTGGGATGCCAGCGCCCTTATTTGAACAGCTTACGTTTAGTAGCAATTCCGGGAATGCTAATTAATTTTATATTACGTTAAAATACTGGGAAATGAGATAGTTGAATCATTTATCTCAGAGACTATTTTCTTGGTACTTTTCTATTTGGTTTACAGGAATTACAGAAGTTGATATATTATTGCATTCTGGTAAGTAAATAATAAAACCGGCCAAGTGCAAGTCGGGCTCATCCACTAAGGTTTCCAAATTATTATACGTATTTGAACTGTATGCCTCGTCAGAGGTCCAAGAATTACATACTATATGCATCTAATAAAGGTTTTGCAGATACAAATACAGCTGTGAAAAAAAGGCAACTTTTGGGTATTCCATGCTCAAAGGTCACTTTAACATTGGCACGCTATTTTCTTAAACTTTTATAATATTGATAGGCTCGCGCTTGACTACTATCTCAATAGATGGTAAGCGATGATGTGGTCGACGGTGAAGCACGCTTGCCTAGAAGTAACCTATTCGCTCTTGACTTAAAGATCCCTAGGTTGAGCTATCTTAGATCGCTTTGCAGAACAAATGGAGCCAGCATTAATGTCCCTTATCGCACAACGCACATATTACGCGTATATGCGCGTCACGCATCTCCTCTTGCGAGGGTTGCGGTGACACTGCACATTTTACGCGCCAGCGAGCCTTACGCGTAATTGACTACATACGCAGTGTCTTACCAGAATTAACGACATTGTTGGTTTCTTTGAAGTGATTAGATATAAAACGTATCAGTGAAAAATAATAATAAGTTTATTCAAAATCATGGGTAAAAACAATAAATACAATTTGTGCTTAAATCTTTGTCAAGTTCACACTGCTTAGGTGCCTTAACTATGTCCTGTGTTTCAGGCGAGAAGAGATTTTTTTTAGTAACCACAGATAATAAAATATAAGGTCTCTAGTCATCTTAGGAAATATGTCAAAGGGTGTAAATAAGATATATCAATATAATCAGTGACAATTGAGATGACGACTGAAGAGAGACAAGTATGGAAGCGGAAAACATATTGTGCCGACCCCCAAATAAAATGGTATACGGGAAAGAGAATGGTCATAGATATAATTATCAAAAATTTCTCAATTAATAAAATCAAATAACCCGACTGCTTAAGAAGTGAACTAAAAAGATGTAAACAAAAAGAAAATCATGCTGTGCAGTCGGAGTATACATATTCACGAGCTGCAATGGCTGACCAAAACCGTATTGTATTACGAGTTTTTTGATTTTATTAACTTGTTTTATATTTAATTTCTTTTTAAACATATAAGTGGTATATTTTCTGCTATCACCATTATAAAACGCTTTTTGTAATAAGACTGCTAATGTTGATACTCCACTAGATGAGTATGTGAAAAAAAATGGAATTGCCACAATATGGCGCCCAAAACCCGCCATGTAACGTCACTAATCTAAAAACACTTGAGCGGTCTATACCTATCTAACGATGTCTTAATTATATTAATCCGTGGTGTATTGTGGTTTTGTAAGATATGAGATAATAAAGAATATACATACTTACAAGATACGCGCGTAATATATAACCCTTTACTTGCAGTCGGGTAAAAAGAAGATCGAAGGCTCTGTGCCAAGCCAGTTATGACAGATAAAAAGAGAAAAACTTCATTTCTTGTTCATAGCTAAAGTACTTAAAGACTGAATACACGAGACAAAAGCATAAATTAAAAATAAACTCCAACGCCACAAGCACAGAGCATAATAAATTATAATAAAAGGAAAATAGTCGAGCAGCTTTACTTTGTTAAATTAAAAATTCTCTATTAAACGTTATTTACGAGGGACGCTGCTTTACGGCCCGTAAAAACGGAGTAATCATAATTCGGACAGACCCTAAATTATACGATCTGGTAAAGAAGAGAACGGCTAGAATTATTTACATTTTTAAGCACTAGTTGAAAAGAGATTGTGTAAACTTATTTCGAAATGTTTTACTGTTATTGGTATTTATTTCTGCAACCATACATGTTTGCAGAAATAATAATAAATACCATATACTACTGTTTTTTATAAGGACAACCCAAAATCGAAATATTTAGTTTCACTTACAGACATATGAAAATCAAATCAAAATGTTTATGTATGTTAAAAAGAGCCAAACATTTTCGTTTCATATGGCGAAGAACTGATATTGTCTTGAAAAATATTTGGTTTTTAGAATGAAAGTAAAAAAGTTTATTTCACACAAACAAAACGCACATTCAAACATTAATATGATAATATGTACGACCCGTAAAAATATATGAGAATTATTATTAAGAATGTGCAATAGCCGCACGGGTCGATCTTTAAGGTTAAGCAACGCTTGCCGAGGTCGGTCCAAAAATGGGTGACCATCTTCACGTAGTGAATTTCCTCCGTGCCTCTAAAAGCACGTAAAGCCGTTGGCCCCGGCTGTCATTTGAAGATCTTTGACAGTCGTTACGGGTAGTCAGAAGCCTGAGATCTGACACCAGTCTAGCCTAGGGGTATCGTGTTACCCAGTTACTGGGTTGTGGAGGTCAGATAGGCAGTCGCTACATGTAAAACACTGGTACTTAGCTGAATCCGGTTATACTGGAAGATTGATTGAAGTGTCGTGGTGGCTCCAGTGGCTAAGACCTCGCCTCTCGTGCTTGAGGTCGCGGGTTGGGGAAGAGACCTTTACCCTGCAGTTGGACAGATACAGGCTGGTATCACACTAATATTGTAAAGATGAAAGTATGTAAGTGTGTGTGTTTCATCATATCAGCCGAAAGACGTCCACTGCTGGACATAGGCCTCCCGCAAGCGTCGCCACATTGACCGGTCCCGTGAGTCCCGCATCCAGCGGATTCCCGCAACCTTCACCAGGTCTTCGGTTCACTTGGTGGGAGGCTATTGGAGATCCCGAGTCCACTCCGGGGATTCTTCGCACCTCTTGCCACGCCATCGCCGCGACCGCTACCGTAGTTGAGGGTAGACGGGCTGCCGTGCATTCGAGGTCGTTTTGTTTTGTACTTTCATTTTTGCTTAGGGGGTCTTGCCTTAATCGCCACGCTTGGCAGGCGGTGTGGCGATCGCAGTTTGTTGTTGAAGTGCACAGAGAACGCTGCTGCCTATTGTTAGGTGTGTCCCTTAGTCGCCTCTTACGACACCCACGGGCAGATATGTTATGGTGAGATTCTTTATGTCCGACACCATACGGAATCCAAAGGATACTTTTTATCCCGGGAATAGGCTGCCTTAGGATAATTCGACACTCACGCGGGCGAAGCCGCTGGCAGAAGCTATAGTTATTATAATAAAAGAATAATAAAAAAATTGACACTGCTTGATTGTCTTTGTGACTGACACCATAGGCATTAATCAATGGTCAAAGTGTATTGCAATGTTTCTATAATATAGTGCTAACAGGGAATAGGACCCTTTCTGATCCGTGGTACACCAAAGTGGTTCTTTTCAGTCCCAGGGAATGCTATTATAAGACGTATTCTGAAAGTCATGAAAACATTATTGTCCATTGAGAATCAGCATTGCTGTTCAACGTAGTAATGCTGCCAGCGTTCTGGGCATTTTTGCCAACAATATGGACGAATTTTTTGACACCCAATGAGCCGCTCCCTTTTTTTTACGCGTCTGTATATTTTATGCATTTCAGACTGTATCTCGGGCGATACAGTTAACTTCAACTTTTTTTAAATTCTTATTATCAATTGACTATTCTAGATACCGAAACTAGTCTTAACTCAATACCTCACTACTGGATCCTTTTTGCTTGGACGTTCACTAAGTATGTTATATTTTTAATTTTTATAAATTACCTTGAAAGATGAATAAAATCACTGTCGCAACGAAACGTATTCTGTCAAGTGGTTTTCACTTCCCATGTATATTCACCGCCCCTCTTACACTCAGGCCGTACCTGCAATATATCGGCTCTTAAATCCTTCACACACATACAGGCTGTAACAGAAAGGTGTGATCCTATTTTAAAAGCTGCTTCTGCCCATATATGTGAACAACTTTCTCCAAGGAAGTCATAGACAATTAAAAAAAAACATTTTTTACAAATGGTCAGCAGATGACAACATTGTATGGAAAATCTCATATTTCTCATTTTTCAAAAATACAATAAGTGCGTAATAACAAACAGGCCGAGGCAGCTATTACCAATCCCAACTGATGGCGCCCGTTCACGAACATGACGCATGGATTGGCACCACTCAGCTCAATCATCGTGAAGGGAACCGAAGGCTTATGACTTCCTTGGCGAAAGTTGTTCATTTCTAACAGGTTAAAAATATGAACACTTCTCCGTTACACACTATATATACAGACATCCTTTCCGTTTCCACGTATGTGTATATACTATGTATGTACAAGTTGTACAACACACCTACAAGACCCCTTTTAAATACAAGCGTCAATGTTTGACTTCATTATATTTTCACATGATTCAAAGAGAAGCAAATAACCCTTTCGTCCGGTATAAAGGTGGGCCTGTGTAAAAACTGGGTTATTACCGTCGGTGGAGGGTTAGACAAAAAGCCTGAGCAAATTAGAAGGTCGCTAGGGTTGAGTCGTACCGGTTTTTTGTAATAATGTGAGCTTTGTTGAGTAGCTTAGTGCTGCTACTTACTGTAGTTGCAACTCTGCATAACCTTTCGGTGATACAGGCGTGATGTTGTGTTGTTGTTGTTATGTTGCTGAAAGTTCCTTGTAGATGGTTGTTAGGAAGATCAATTCCGTGGGTAGTTTTTACTGTTTTCTCCTATCTAAATTATACTTTTTATATCGCTGAATATAGCATTTTTTTACACTATATATCTCGATCTCGATCGCGTTCGGTTCCGTTCCAAGGATATAGATGGTGATCTATCTATAGTCGTGAAAAGGAACCGAACGCGGTTTACAAAAAATAATCGGTATAATCAGATGAAAAACGCTAGTTACTTGGCACGGTTTCTTTGTATGGGATGAGGCATCTGTATGCTAGTATTATATTATCTGTCCCGTTACTAAGGAGTATGCTTTAGAATGTAACCGTTTTAAGTCTTTTGCGTTTAATTTCTATTGCTACGGAACTTGACATCCCTAGGTTAGATTTCTTGTCTAACCATTTTGATTGTCCACCTTAAGCAAAACATTGCCCTCCTTTTGGGCTGTGCCGCTGTCCGAATGAAAATATAGTTACCTATATATCGATAAATGAATGTTTAGAAAGAAGGCCTTTTCCGTTTATGTGCATAAATAAATAATAAATGGAAGGAATATAGTAAGGTAATTCAATATTTTTATTCATTGTTTTAAGTTTGATAAGGATTTGCTAGCATACAGTACATACATCACGAAAAAAGGTGAACCTATACAGGATGAATAGAATAGATAGATATAATAATATATAGATAGATGATAGAATCATTATTTTTGTACCTGACAGCGGGAGGGTAATGTTTGTATGTATGTATGTATGTCGATTTCTATGGCAAGCTCTACAGCCTAAACGGCTTGACGGAAATAGGAAGTGTCGTTGGTTTCGTCTCAATTATGCGTGCGACATAGGCTATATAATTTAAATAATTTTGCCGCTTCCCCCTTTAAAAGGGGGGCGATAGGTACCATTTTTTTCAATATCATAACGATATGGGTAACAAATGAAAGCTACTAAATACCATTCCAAAAATATGTATTTCATAACACTTTTATATTACTCTTTTGGCACAAATCCAAGATAAGCCTAACTTTGATAGCAAAATAAATAAGTAAAACAGTCACATACATTGCTTTTATTCACTAAAGCCATATTATTAAGTATTTATAGCATCTTTTACCAAAAAACTTATTTGCAGATCTTGTTCATGTATAAATGTTAATGTCTGAAATAAAACAAATTATTATGAAAACAAAAAACCCGACTGCTTTAAAATAATTTACTGAAAAGTATTTACACGTAATATCTTCTTTTTTTTTACTAAAACAATAATGACTAACGCTTTTCAATATGACCGCATCGTTAAAATATGACTAATATCCTATAAATACACACCTTTACCAAATCCTGCGGGAAAAGCAGGTGTAAGGTTACGTCATAGAAGAGTCATAACAGTACAAACATTATTCCAATTAAACTACACCATATCCTAACTAGCACAATAACTATTGACCCGACGTATAGCCAGACAGTTATCATTAGTCCTAATGTTTCTCATTCCATTGCTGACTCGGTACCGCGTTCGAGGCAGAATAATATAACCAACCGAGCAATGTACGTCAAATCCCTGTCTGATTTCGTATATGGGTCAATGTGTTAGCCACGATACCGATGTTTGGTACGGGGGACAGCCCCAAGATTGTAACCCTCGCTTATTAGATGGATTAATGTAGGCCTGTAGGGTAGGTATGTATGTGTATATGGAGGTAGAAAGGTCCCTTTGATCTTAGAAAAGGAGGGGACGTAGATATTTCGTGTGTCAGATGCGTGGCTTCCCATACATTTTGTTTATGGTTGTATAAGGGTGAATTTGACCGTTGTCACTGACCGGTACTACTCGTATATAATACTTTGGCTTTAATTAACCACTTTACCAAAAAGGAGGAGGTTCTATGTTCGACTTTTTTTTGTGTATGTTCACTGATATCGCCGTCAATTGTGGACCGATTTTGAAAATTATTTTTTTATTTGAAAGAATATGTTCCGAAATTGGTCCCATTTTAATTTGGAGCAGATCTGATAAAGAACTTCGGAGATATACAACAGAACTCTTTAATAAATAACGGCAAATCTCTCGGGATTGCTGCAATCGCATGTCTGTTGATTGTTTATACCATTTCATAACATAACATCACGCCAGTACGCTCTAATGGGTTACGCGGATGTGTATAGTTCTCCTTGGTACACTCTCATTTCAACTGTTATGTTCAAGTTTCATGGTATTCGGGTAATATATTCTGACATTTTAAGTACCTTACTTAAGACTTGCCTATTAGGTACAACAAAAAAATGAAAAATAGAAAACTTTTTTACAAAAAAAATCTACCGACTTCCAACTAAAAACACTACAAAATGAACAAGTAAATTTCAAAATTTAAAAAACCCCCGACACATTTATCTTGCGAAAACACCCTGATTCAAACAGTAAAACGCCCGTAACTTTTGAATGGCTGAAGCGATTTTATTCAAACATAGCTAAGAACACTCTCGACAAAATCACCTTTCAAACCAAAAAAACTAAATCAAAATCGGTTCATCCGTTTAGGCATTATGATGCCACAGACAGACACACAGATACACAGCTACACACGTGAAGGTGAAACTTATAACTCCCCTCTTTTTCCGGCGGGGGTTAAAAATACCTTTTTTTTTCGAAGTCGGTGTCCATAACGAAAAATATTGGTACCTACCAAAGACACCGACTTCGAAAAAAAAAAATATTTTTCACTTTGTAGTGTTGTTAACTTGGAATCCGTATATTTTTATTTGTAAAAAAGTTTTTTTATTTCAAATAATATTGCATAGCCTTTTCTTTGCGTCATTCGTTTTTATTGAACTTATTTTGATGTCAATAAAAGTAATGTAAATTTTGCTGATTGCAACGATAGCTAATACTTGTCTTACTAATAAATTAATACCTATAATACTTAGGTATTTCCGAAAAGACTTAAATTAGCCTTGGGAAATCTGGCAAGATAAGATTGAACTGGGGAATTACTATGACGAAAAACATCATTGTTCCCGTGTGAGGGTGACAGAGCTATATAAATCAAATTACATTATCCCTTTTCGACAATCGATCCATTATAGAATTCGTACGAAAAAACAATCATTGCTGCAGTTTGAGAGAGCCATTTCTTTATAGAACAAACAGCACTACGCTTTTATCACAACGGAATCATGAAGGCATACACGTTTTCTTTCAGCCCCTGATTACGCTTTTTGTTTATTTTGTTTCTGCATTACAACACACACATACACACACAACACAACTGAAACATACTGGGGAAAAGTGTGTGTACACCTCTGCCAAGCCTTTTAAATATACGTACAGGCGTGATGTTTTGTAATAATTTAACTTAAATGATTCACATGAATTTTAATAGCCACCATTAACACTAAATCCTGAAGTAGTATAAAATAATAATGAGTCTATCCCACAACTGCACATCAGAAGTGGGATAGCCTCATTATAAGTTAACGCTAGGGATGAAGGGGATGGGCAGTAAATATTACGTGATGCTGTGTTAGCTTGGTGGTTATTACACGTTTATTGCCCACCTGATGGACATAGCTCTTTGTTATTGGTCTTTGTATGGGTAAGAAAGCAAACTTTTGCTATATCCTGCTACCTACCCACATACGAAGGAAGAAAATTCGTAATCCATTAATAAGCGTAAAATAACGTCTGCTTGATTAGTACGTTTATAATTGAATTAAATAATCATGTTGACTGATAAAATAAAAGACACTAATAAAATCTGGTTGTTTTTAAACTATTTCAAAATTAAACCAACTTTTATAATTAAAGTGTTTCAATCATTTTGACAAGAAAAATAATATGTTATTTACTCTGTATAGGTACACAACTATGTAAAAACAACGGTCTATGTTTACCAGAGAGTTTGTTTTTACGTTTTTCCTCCTGAAGCAACATTACCGTTGATTTGATGGACTGGTAGTAACAGCCTAGTGATTCAGACTTGCCAATCTACCATTCTACGTGACCGCTTCGGCTGACGTCGACTGATTCCGGCAATCTTCGGTTATTGGGTAAATAATTAATGGTTACTGGGACTAGGTGGTCAGCAAGAGTTGGTATTCGTTGTTCATTATAATGCTATTATCTTTCGCCTGGACTGGTTCATGGACGCATGTAGGGGTCATTCTGTCCTGAATTGGTATATTTATATGTATTTTTTTTATATTTTACTTTGGGAAATCTCGCCTGTCAGGACATTTTTAGGTTGGAACAGTAGGAAAGGGAAATACTAAATACTAGCGGACGCCTCGCGGTTCCACCCGCGTAGATCTCGTTCCCCAAGGAATACAGGAATAAAAAGTAGCTTAACCGGGGATAGTGAAGCTTCCCAACGGTGAAATAATTGTTGAAATCGGACCAGTAGTTTTTAAGTTTATTCGTTACATACAAAAATGCAAATCTTTCCTCTTTATTATATTATTATAGTATTGAAGTATAGATAGGTGAATACAATCTGTAAGAAGGTGACACGAACATTTTTAAACTGACAGAAAACTATATTATACGATAGTTTTACTCTTCAACCCAAAAAAAAAACACGGTTGAATAGGAGCGAAGCTACGTGAAAAAATTGTAATAATAAATACACACTCTTAAAATAACATTATTTTAATAAAAAATATAAAAAGATACAACAAGCTTAGACACTTTGTAGACACATTTGTAATTTAAAATCATACACACAATATAAGGATGCAGTATCCAAAAAAAGGTTCCAGGTCATCTCTCCTGACGCTACAGTATTGCTGACTGATTGGGAATAACACATAGTCAGTTATAAAACAAATTATTGGACCCCTATATCCGTCAGTTTGCACCATGTTTGCTCACGGCATATTTACTCATTTTTTTTAACTGAACAAAACAATACTGTTTGCCAGATATCTATACAATTCAGCTAATTAAAGCACTATCTTTAATAAACCGATGAATTAAATGAAATAGAAATAAAAATAACATCCTCGCCTATACAATCATTTAGATACATCCTCATTTCTCCAATTATGTTTTAGTCTCATTTGATTGGAGAAGAACCTTTTGCCATCAACTGGGCAAGAAGAATTTCCAGACAGAAAAGCCAAATAACACATTCCCCGACCCAGGAACCGAACCCAGCATCATGCGTTCTATTATTCGCTTCATATGTGCGTCCTTACCGTATGAAACGAATAATTTCAAACAAAATGCTATAGTTTTTCAATAAGCATCATTGCATATCGGAAAGCAATTTTTATCGTTTTCAATTATGTGGTTTACGAACAATTAGAAAACAGTTTATTATTCCAATAGTGTTGTATATGGAAGTCGCAATTAGTAACTTGGTCCTGAGTAGGCACATCGTTTTTCAATACAAAATTCGCTTACGTATAGCGAACTGTGTTTGACTAACAGACAAAATTGTTTGTCAATTGTAATTTTTAAATATCCTAACTACTTCTTCTTTCTAGCAGAGGAATAGTAGGGTTTAAATTCAGTGTATTCTATATAAAATTTATTTCTTTTTCGGTCACATTTTGTACCTAATTCACACATTCGTCTGTACTAAGTAAATTATCTAGTTTTCTAAATGGACTTACAAAAATCATAACTAAAATATACCTACAGTTATTTACTATTGTATTTATCTCTGCGATAAAACGATATCTTTCAGAGCAAAATACTTCAGTATTTGCTTAGACGCCGGATTCCAAAATTTCATGCAGTTTATCTTGTTTGATGTTCTCAAATTCAACGCTGGATCTGTTTGCATGCTATCCCTTTGAGCTGAATTCCTTCAGTTAAAACGGTTTCTCTATTAAATACTTGCTGAAATCTCAGTAGAGTGTTTGCTTCTTAGGTGTCCCCTATTTTCTTTTAAATTGAGGTCATTCTTTTTATTCGAATATGTGATCGACCTCAATTTAACTTTAGGCCAGTGCCTAAACCCAGTTGTTTAGTATGTCTTTGGAATTAAATACAATTTAATTGTTCATGTTGCACTCCTCGGCTTACTTGCGTGAAAAGCTCAACCCAAAGTTAGTTGATAACTGTAGGTTAAATTAATATATGTCGATAAATATCACGGTGTAAACTACTAACTCGGACTCAGTAAGATAACCCAGAGAAGTGAAAGCGGGCCTAAGTCTTGTATCAAATTCTTTCCTTGCATAGACCGTTTAACTCCCAAAAGCTGTTATAGCATTTCAAATATTCCACTGTTATTATTTCAATGAGTCAAAGCATTCCGTATCTTTCCAAAAGTATCCGTTAATTTAATAGTAATGCGTGTATATTGTAATAGCTATAAAATAAAACTGTATGGCGTTTACGATTCCCTTATCTTGTCTTTTATCTTTCACACGTTTTCGTTGTGATCTCACGGAGTTATATCTCGCTTATCACCAAATTGGAGTTGATTATCGAGTAGTATTTCCTTTCTTGGCTTTAGTACTCTTCACTTTTTTACTTTCTTCTCCATATTCTGAACGTTTTCCATACAAAAATTGAAGATGTATTGCATCGTGGATTTTAGTAGTTCCTTCATCCTATTATACATCGCACTAATTTTTAGGGCCACTATGTCTTAATACCTGAATATAAACGCAACTTTCTGCACTCAATAAATTAGTAAAACTTACACACGTCCCACAAAACACTATTCTTCAACGTTAGCACTTTAATTCGTATACACTTCTATATTTCCATTACTATCCGTATGCACATTTACCACAAACTGTAAAGAGCCTGTTCCAACTCCAGTCCCAGCTATGGCGTCAGTGGGAACCTCCAGACCCGTAGTTACCCCTGACACCATGGTCCTGAACTGACGGGCTGCCGGTGCCGACGATGTACCGGCTACAAGCACCAGTAGTATCAGAACTATAGTGCAGTTGGACCTGAAATTTGAAGAATAATGTTAAAGATTTGATAAAGATTTCCTGGTATAAAAGTTATGTATATATGAAGGAAGGACGATTAATAACAGCCAGAAAATAAAGTTCAACAAATACTTAAATACAGAATAATACAAACTTGACAAAAGATACTCACATTATATCTAAAGATGCAGACAAATGTCTGCGAGTAGCACTTGTTCTTTACGCTTGGTAGCTTCCTGAGGACTGGCACGAAACCCACAGATAAGCTGCCTCAGATATCTAATCTCTATCTCATCTATGTCTGAAATAAGATCAACACGATTTTCAACCTTAAATATGAAGAAAATAGTTTTATTTATATCGGGAATGTTGAAATAACGTGTGAAAGTATTTCAACTTTGTCATAATATGAGTTAAATAGAAGGAATGCGATACTTCCTGATATGAATAGAATAGAATAGAATAGAATAGAAATATATTTATTCGACACAGGCACAACACAACAGCAACAAACATGGAGTAAAAGACAAAAAAGAAATGCAAAGACAAATTGCGCTGAGCGTGCCCATACCGAAAGGGTTACCAACTCAGCATTGAAGATGTAAATGATGATGTAAATGATGTATGTGATGTAGATGATGAAGATTCATTGAATTATAATTTGAATAAAGACCGTTGTTTTTTTTTCGGGATCTTTGCAATATCACAATTTGATTATGATTCTGGTTAAAACTAGGCCCTGCAGAGTGCTAATCAATTTAAAAGCTATAATTTAAAACATTGTTACGAAGTTAGAATTTTTTAATATTTTTCTTTCACACCTGATATATTCACGTTATGATATACAATTAAAAATACTTTTTCATATTCACCTCAACATTAGCTCGATTAAAATACATAATAATGTTCGAAATCGCCTTTCTCTAGTATTTCGTCTAATCATAACATAGGTAAGATGCTTCGTAATTTACTTTACAAATACATGGCATATTAAGTCCTGGGGTCCCTTGTCACCCTCCGGAGGGTAAAGTTAATCGAATGTCCGTCATTGCGGACTTAAGGTGAATGTTTGTCTTGCGTCGTATCCACCTCGTTCAGTTTGGCAGGGTAATAATTTATTGTCGTCTCGTCTCATGACTTAACGTACCGATCGTTGCTCAAGTTCTCTTGTATCATCGGCATTATTAAGTAGATTAATGAGTTATTTATCGTGAAGTACAGTGTCTTTGTTTACATTGATTATAGGTTCAACATTAACGTAAAATGTCCCAATAAATTTAGCTTCTTCTTCAGAAGCATGATCTTTTTTACATTCTTTGCTCATTCTAATTTCTTTTGTCCCCAGATTACATGGATTCCCTATGCAAGGACCACTTCCTACAGCGGCAGTACCGCAAGGTTGACGGCGGCGTGCTCTGGTCCCGCAACGAGCGCAATTTGGACTGCACGGTGACGTTTCAGACGCACAGCATCCTGCAGCGATTTATGCTGCACTTTGACCTGCTGCAGCTCGATTGCAACGATCATCTGTATGTGTATGATGGGGCTCATGCTACGGCACCGCCGAAGGTAAGGGATATGTTACTTCTTATCTTACTATATACTATACTACCCTACTTCTATTGTAAACGTGCAAATTTGTGAGGATGGATGGATGATTGTTACTCTTTCACGCAAAAACTGCTGAACTGATCTGGATGAAATTGGGCACAACGATAGATTATAGTCTGGAATAGCAAATAGGCGCGATGAAGCCACTAGCAGAAGCTTGTTTGTTATTTGGCATGACATAGAACATTGTTCATCCTATGAGTATCTGCTTCAAAACAGTTATAGAAGGAAGGAATGCTGGCAGGAAATCTGATGAACACCCAATCACAAGAAGACTAAATAAAGAAAGATTCCCCAAGACCTTAACTAAGAGACAATAAGAATAAACGGAGCAGAGCAAGACCTTTAATTAAAATCTTACGCATACTACTGAATATCTGCAAGATTGATAGATTGCAATAAAAACATTAAAAAACCTATGGGTATTGTGCTGAAGAGACACTTTTAAATCGTCATATTTTAACAATAAATTATATTACTTTATAACAAATAATAAGTTCGATGACATTTTGTTACATACTTACTTCAAACCGCACTGGGCCTTCGTGATGAAACACAGCCCTATCTCACGGCGAGGAGGGTTGTGTCTTGTATCCTAGCATAGGGATCATGATAAATCGATACTGAGTTCTCGTATCATTCTTTTACTTTTTCAAGTCATTTTCTCTTCAGTTTGTACGTATGATTTAACACAGACTATAAATTACCCTATTGTATTAAGTCACATATTAACGATAAATCAATTCTCAACTGACAGCCTATTTTGAAAATTTGCGTTCAAGTCTCCCATTTCGCTCCCTCGTTCGTGCAATCGCATCACTTATTGACGCCTCCACGGAATGACATTGGACGCCAGACGCTCCGACGATTAACGAACTGCTAAAATGCGCCTGCTTCACTTAATCGAAAGCTTTTAGGCTGAGTTCGAGTTTATTTTAGATCTCTCTTAGTTTCTAATTTAGAAAGAAAGAGTTTCACTATATTAATGGTTTCATCTACCACCGTACTCGTACCTTTTTCTTCTGCTTGATGCGGGTAAAGAATGTGGACATGACCGGAGTCCTGCTCATAATCATCATGGAAGCTTAAAACTTCTAATCCTACTAAGTACTATTACAGAAGCAAAAATTTTTGAGAATGGACGGATTGGCGTTTGTTACGATTTCACAGGAAAACTACGGTACAGATTTTAATGACACTTTTCAGTAGTGTTTAGCTTATAAATCTGAATTACACATAGGCACATTTCTAAGGTTTCAAAGGTTAGTTCTGATTTCACACGGGTGTTAGCAGATAATTGACGATAAGTTTACTAATTTATATATTAAAGTACCTAATGTCATTATGATTTATCTGCCAGCCAATGCTGTCCATGTCAAATCTCCATATTTTTCCATTACTTTGGCATTTAGTCGACTTGATTAAAGTAATTAGTATAATTTCAGTCAGTCCCCGAAGTCATTATAGATTCATGCCACGTCCCGCCACCGAGGTGGGATTAAATGGAACTCCAATTTCCAGTCCTTACATTCCTTGACGCTTGCAGTGCCTTTTCTAATAGGGTTTTAATATAAAAAGCTATTAAGAATTTATTGATTATAAGAATATTGCCATTGAGAATGGATATGGTAATATTTAGATGTCGAATTATTTTGAGATCGCTCTTTGTTAAACGTAGAGAGGTAGCGGTAGAGGTAGACGATTTCGGCGTTCAAGTTTTCATTTGAACTGCAATATAATAAAGTCACCCGAATCCAAATAAATTCCACAAACTTTATGAGAATTAATTTGCACTGAAAACTAAAAAAATGACAAAGACGCCAGGTGTTGAATGGGACCCAAACAATTAACAAACGAATTGTAATGCAACTTTTGTCAATTTTAAATTTAAATTCGCCAAGTTTGCCTGGCAACGACTCTTGGAACAAAGGACGCCCAAGTTTTAGCTCCCATTGTAGACTTGCCAAGTTTTGTGCCAAGATGTTTATTTTGTTCTGCTCGGCTGTTTATACTGTGGAGATTGTGAATTAATATAATTGGTGAATATTGTGATTAGTCAGCTGTTTTGGATTGACGAAAGGAAAGTATTGAAATATCGATGATAAAGAAAGCGACAAAACGCCAACCAAATTATACATAAACTGAATGAATTGAATTTGAATAGTTGCATTTATGGCAATATTCATCTAATATCTACTTCACTGTCAAAAGAGAGATCAAAATAACGCTCAAACTGCGATCATCCCGCTATATTTCAGCGAAGCAATTTCTGACATTCAAACTTTCCAATTCTAACTTCCACATGTAAAATATATCCCGTATTCAGTTGTCGGACATTTGACAAAAGCCAAAGTTAGGACCTCCCAACTTGGATTACCCGGCTCCAACTTCTGGGCACTAACCTGCAGCGGCTAGTGCTATTCTTAGCAATATGTGCTTGTCACAGAAACTTTGACGGTTACATTCAAATGGAAGTTTTAATGAGGAAACTGTGCCCGACGTCGGATATGAAGCCGCGATAGGCCGCGACGTATGGAATTAAATGCTAAGTGAAATGTAAACAGCGGTTAATGTAATTTAAATATAAAGCAGGAATGCTAATGTTGAAATGTGTTCGTTGTTCGGTGACAATGAGGTTGTAAACTAGGTTTATTTACGGATGAATACAGATGAAGCTGTAAATGATCAAAGTAAATCGATCGTTTTACCCATAAACATTTTTATTCAAGTATTCATTGTCAAACTGTAAGCGTTCCATGACTGCTATGTTAATCACTGTAAATACAAAATTATGCTTTAATAAACATTTGAATAAAAAAGAGAAATGCAAATTCCGAAATGGTTTGTTCACATACAACAACAAACACCACATCACATGAAACATTTGAAAGCGCCCAAACTTTAGCATTCCGTTCGGAATATTTCGTAAAAATTCACGCAAAGCCACGAAACAATAGAAAACGAAACATGGCTAAACTTAAATGGAATAAATTTGTTCGTCGGTCGGTGGAACTATTTGTGGATATATTACGCACAAAGGATGTGCCACCTGTGTGGCAGCGGAGTACGGAGTTGCCAACTATCTGCGACAGTTTGAGACAATAAGTAACAAACACTTTGACGATCGTCCATGTTTGGAATAGTTTCAGAGCTATGCGGGTGTCGACATACTCCTGTGACCACTACAGTGTACGTAACTAAAGGAAGTAAAGTTAAGATTAGTTCAACAACATTCCAGCTAAATATTTTTCGACTTAAAAAGTATTTACATGGAAATTACGAGTAATTATGTCACAAATTTTATATCTTCTTCTTTTCGAATCGACGGAAAACTCTTTATATTTTATGGGCCACGCCGGTTGTGGCATCAGTGGCAAGCTTAAGGTCTTCCAAAGTGCAGTGTGTGGGCACTTCAGATACTCCAGCATGTGTGCCATATTCTGCACAGGGGTACTGCACTCACTCTGGGTCTTCAAGTTTCATATGATCAAATAAATCTCGACTTACCTGACCTGGCCCAATTCGAAGTATTTTTTTCATAGCCCATTTCCCACTTAAAACTTTCTAACAATATTAGGGCTACAGTTTCTGATTTCAAATTGGTGCAAAATAAAGTGGTCTCACTTATATTTCGAAGCACGTACAACGAAACGATTTAGAGAAATAAATTACTAATGTTGTGGAGGGCGATCGGCGAACAATCTATCATTACTAAACGATATTGCAGCTTTTTAGCACATTATATAGTTATTAGTGGCTGCAAGTGTTCCTATAGTTTAGGTTTTTTTATTAACGATAGGCTTGCACATGACCACCATATCACCTGATGGTAAGCGATGATGTGGTCGACGGTGAAGCACGCTTGCCTAGAAGTAACCTATTCACTCTTGACTTAAAGATCCCTTGGTTGTGACTATCCCATACTTGGAGTGTCACTAAATTATGCTTTAAGTTTGTTAAGCGTCTTCTCTAATTTTGTAATATGACTTACTTACATACTTGCATATATAAACTCGCACTTATCTCCCCCCATGGGATAAATGCGTTAGTTTAGACATGCTCACAATGATGCAGAGACTAAAACTATTTCTCAATTCAATGAACATCAAGGGCTTTATTTATAAACACTTCTGAAATATGTTAGTTAGTTTAGTTAGTTTAACTTCAAATACTGGTTAGTAGATCGTTATTTTTAGAGAATTTGAATTAAGAATCTGCTAATCAGTAATGGAATTTAAGGTTAAAAAGTTTTTATCTAAAAGGGTGGAATATATCAAGTGAAAACAAAAAACGCCACGTTTTGGAGCACTCTAAATCCCTCGTCGCAATCTCAAACAAAAGAAGCTTCAAATTCACAGATTCTTCAACATAACTCAAACTAACTAGTTTAAAGCCCCTATTTAAGTCAGAGTGAGTGAGCTGTAAGTCCTGGAGCTGCAGCACGGTTGAAAGTTACCGTCTCCGTGAGAAGCAGGCTCAGTGACGCGGCCCCTGAATAGCAAGTAGGTGCAATCTTCTCTGCATTGTGCGCTAAGAATACTAGTTTGTACTCCTTTTGTTGTGGAACGAGGCCGTTATAAAGAGGTTGCTTGCGATTGTCATATATCTTGATTATGGAAAGGATTTTGCTGTATTCACTATTGCCTGGTAGGAATTGAGTTCGTCTGGTATGAAATTAACAGATTATGATATACTAGGACAGAATGTATTGAAAAAGAATAGCAGTTTATCACCAGTTAGGTGTTGCTAAGATAATGATTGCGTGTAGCTTTAGTATGCCCCGGTTTTCAGTTACAACTTTTTCAACAAACTCGAAAAGAAAAAAATCTATCATCATTTTCATTTACCGATTTACACGGAAACTGCTAGATCACAGTAAAAAGTCCTTTCGAGAGCGCTCAGTAATTGTAAAACTAACAAGACAGTCACAAACAAAACAAGAACCGTTGCAAACTTTGTAGTTTCACAGAAAGAGAACTCGTTAACTCATTTTGCTCAAACTTCCAAGTGTTCCAACTGATTCTCTCCAAGCTGACTAATTAAAAGCATGTTTTAGGCGAGCTGTAGCTATTAAAGTCTTTAATACAGCCGCCCGAGGCATAGTTAGCATAACAAAACCCTTCTTAATTCATTCCTCTCCGTAATCTGGAGCTAAGGAAGAATTTTTAATATCAACCCGAGAGCTTTATTAAACGGAGTATATAAGAATAAATGCAAGTCCACTAGTGCCTTTGAAATGCAAGGGGGGAGGGTGTCTGGGTGTCCGGCGAGACGTGATGTATAGGTCGGAGGGGGGAGTGGTTGTTCAAAGCGGGGGTCGTCACGTCTTCGCTATCGTTCTCCGTGAAATATGACAGCGATATAGCCCGGACATCGTCAGTAAGCCCGCCTCGATGAAGAAAATATTGCTGGCGCATGAGCGATCAAGCGACTGCCAGCGATTTATATAGACTCGCCGTAAGCTATGATTGAACACCGTGGGAACTGTTGTTCGATGCTATATTCGTATCGCCACCGCGTGGCAATATGTTTGGGAGAAATATATGAACAGACTTCGGGGTATTATCAAGTGTAGCTCGATGCGTTGATCTGAATATAGATTTTAGCAAACGTGGCTTGAATTTTTGTGATTTTTGTGATGGCTTCTTATCATGATTACATTTTAAACTGAAATTGAAGGAGGTATCTTCTGTAGATGTTCTGTTCTGTATGATTGTATGATTATCATAATCAATTATCAATCTATATGGTTATATAGATATACTATTTTGTAGTTTATCCGATTAACACCCCTTGTAAACCATAAGTACATATTGTCTCTATTTTGGATTAGATCGAATGATTACATTTATGAAGTTCATAAAACAGTAATACGCATTATATGCATAATGCGATAACCGATAACCTTTTAACTTAATTGATGTTAATGTTTTATTAATTGCTTCTCAGTTTGCTTCCATTTTTCATTCTGTCGTAATTATTATAGATAAAAAAATACTCGTGTAAGCTAATGGTTTCAGTTTTGAAAGTATAATTATTCAGTTAATTCATTAATTGATTATTTTGTCGTGCATGGTTAGGAGAGAGGGAATATTGTTGTGGATAAAACTACCTATATGAAATTAGATGTGGTTTTATGAGGGACATAGAATTGCCTCTTGTGTCATATCGGGCGGATGGTGATATCGTGCATGTATTTTCTAAGGAAATGTTATGTGCTTATCGGGCGTATTGCATCGCATTGCGTCCATGTGGACGTAATTGCAATTTTACTTAGTAAAAATCGCTTAAACCCTATTCGACGGCACGAACTATTTTGTGCGCGAGGTTAAAATGCATGCGATCTCATCCGACAACACGTGCGAAAGAGATAGATACTGTGATGAGCAGTAAGAAGCTAGTACGAATTAGCACTTTTGCAAATTTGTACCAAAATGGATGATGATATAGGACGAAAACGAGCGCGTGAAATTTTATAAACAGACCTTTGAGGAGTCCAGATATCATGAAAAACGACTAAATGTATATTTTCAAAATAAAATTATTTGCATTGTTGAATTCCTAATCTATCCCTGTATGGAGGCCGCATTGTAATTTTCCTTTTTCTTATGATATTTATTGCCGCCCAAAGATGCGTTAAAATTTGTGTTGAAATATGGAACTTTCGACGCTCATAACTTTCAAATATTTTTTTGTTTGTAGATAATGATGAGACAAATTGATATCATTTTTTGTTTTGAGCGTATATCGTCAAACAGTGGAGTAATCGCTAGACTAACTCGCGTTGGAATCTCGCGGGACGTCATGTCTTGGTACACTTTTTACCTATAAGTGGCGTCACTAAGCACTGCCATATTTTGATGCTGTTTTTTATTTATTTTTAGCTTATTTGATAAAGCCGAAAATATTATTTGTCCAATATTTTTTGATAATATACCTGACGATGACGAGCCGAGCAGATTTTCTCATTCCTACTCACATAAAACTCATAAAGTTGATTATACTTCTAATACCAAATCACCAAAGCTTATTTCTATCCTCTTGATTGGAATGACTACCTATAGCAACTGTTCTTTAAGAGATAGACCCTTGTTACTCACACAGCTGACTATCCAATCGCAATCAAGTCCAATCTATCAAGCGTCAGAGATATTGGAACATAGTAATGTATCAATAGTGTCTTTGGTGTCTAGCTCTTGACATATGAATATATAGTGTCTCCACAATAGTTCACGTCAACTGACAAATCGAGCAATTACCAAACAACCGCAACCTAGGGGCCTTTAAGTCAAAAGTGAATAGGTTACTTCTAGGTAAGCGTGCTTCACCGTCGACCACATCATCGCTTACCATCAGGCGAGATAGTGGTCAAGCGCGAGCCTATTATTATTAATAAAATATAAACTTAAAAATATAAATTGAGTCTTGAGATAAATAGGATCGTTTTGTTTAGCAATCTGCTAATCTTAGGCTAGTGTGGTTAAGAGGCTAGACAAAGAGTCATTCTACTCGTATTATACTAAGATCAAAAATGCAAAAGTCTGGTGGTATTTTATTTTTGATGATCTTGGCTTTTATCAATGATTCTTGATAGTAGAGTAGATTACTGCAGGGTTGCCTGGCCACATCATCTTCTGGCCGCAACTAGATATTCGTTTTTAATCTAATGTGGATTTGAATTTTGTTGTTAATCAAGAGATTATACCTAGTTACCATTACATTGCTGTAAAATTAAAACTATTAACTCGATATAAAATAAAATCATATAAATTATTTCTATCAATCTTGCTAATGTATGTCTTGTTGGTGTAGTGGTGCAAGCGGTACTGAGGATGAGGTTCCTTTTTTTCGCTGTAGTGCTCATTCCAACCCACCAAAACTCCTGTGCCGCTTATGGCGGGAACACGGGCAACTTGGAGTTTCTTGTCCATTCTTCTCCATAACAAGCTACTTTTCCGAATGGACGGTAGAATCATTTATTATTACTTGTAAATTTTAATTGTTGACGTTCTAAAGTGCCGCTTAATGGCCTAGTTGAAAAAAATATTATTGACTTTTTGACTTTGACTACAAATAATATAGTGCAATTGTCAGATATTCGAATCTTATTAAACCTTGTATTGTACTTCTTCCAGGCCGACCTCTCCTGCCGGAACACCAAGCAGCAGGTGGGTGCGCTGTTCACGCGCAGCAACTTCGTGACCCTCAAGTATGTCACCGACAACTGGGGCACCGACGCCAACGGGTTCCGGCTGGTGATCACTTCCGTCAAAGACCCCAGTGAGTATACTCATCTAATTGTCAACTCTATTTTGATACACAAGCTGCCTGGCCGTAGGGTCGCAGCCCGATCAGGTGGTCTGACCAAATTCTTTCAACGCTCGACATCAACTCGCACGATGCACTCCACGACGGGGAACATCATAAGAGAAAGGTTGATCTGTCGTCAGGGGAATCCCGACCACATACAGCACACACTGTCAGATCAAAAACATCTTAGATTTTAGAATACGACAGAAAAGGACTTATGATTTATATAAATACTGGTAACAGGAATAGGGCACCTAGTTAAAAAACAATGAAAGAACCAACTAAAGTTGTAACTGTAATTAAGTAGCCTACCATGAGCTCTTAGAGCAAAGTTATTGCGATAGTGCGTAAGAGACAGATGTCTATGATTGTATACATCTGTCAAGCTTGCCCTTTTCATTACAAGATTCCATTCCACGTCTTTCCAGTCATACTAAAGATTATCCATATTAAAAGTACATAAAGGATAAAACTAGACCGGAATGAAGCAATAACCATCTATTTGTCCCAATAAATGCGAGTATCTGAGCGATTTTATATAAAAAAAACTCTAAGCACGCCCACGACCCTCCGTCGTCACCCTCTTTAATTTCACCAAATGTTTATTTATTTGAACAAACAGTCGACAGGGCAGTTCGTTTACACATTCCTCCTCTTTTATATATGTGTGTGTATTGATATTTTTACTGTGTTCCCTGAAATTTCTAGGCCCGTCTGCTTGAAATGCTGACCTGTTGCTTTGCTCTTACTTTTTATCGGCACTAACAGCTTCTCTTATTTTATATTTCTTAAGAAGTTTTCTTGTATCAAGCGTTTCTCTGAGCATTTCATCACCAATTTGCTGAAAATTCTAATCACAGAACACTCTTAGAATAAAACTGTTACACATTCATACCCTCAATAACTTTCTTTTATTCGGTCACTTTTTACTTCAAAACGATCGTCAAAGTCATTACGAGGCTCATAATGACCTACAAATGCTCACACTCATGTATGGACGGACGGGTCAACCGATTTTTTCATTATCATTACTGTGTTCTGCCTCCCTAATGGCTGTAATCGTTTTTATTGCTTTTCAATTTAACATACGGCCTACAAAGTCATTATTTTGTTTCAGTTTTTAACATGTTCCTTAATGTGTTTTTTATAGAGAACATAATTATTTGTACTAACTACATACTCTAACTAAAAATGATCTAATGTGCCTCTCTGAAACGAAACAACAACAATAATTGTTGTCATACTAACGTTTGAGGCACCATTCGCAAAGCCTCACAATATAATTACTTCCAAGGACACATCTCTTTCACTCAAGTATGCATATGAAATTACAATGAGACTCACAAAGGAAGCAATTAAATTGTCCAAAAACATTACTGGAGCAGAACCGTTTGTTTCGTCTTCACCTTTGAGCCGTACATAACACCAATTAGATTTTCCGCTTGGCCGCGTGGAAAAACATACTCCAAAGGATTTAGGAACACACGACGGGGACTTGGAAGGATCAGAGAAAGAAACTGCGAACAGGAACCACGGAGATACGACACGATAGAATTTTAATGGGAATTTTATTGCTTGTCGACATTTTTTGGACGATTTACTGGATGAAGAGTCTTTGTAGTCCTATAAATAAGGAATGGTTACTTGTTTGATGAAAGGTGATAGTATGTCTTTGTTGAAATTGTTATTTAGTTAATCAAGATTTTATTATTGGTGATCGAAATAAAAGTGGACCCATTATAGGTCCTTGAAGAACTCCTTTGTTCGTTCAACTGTGTAGGTCGTCCATTTACTAAAAACGCTGGTTTAATTATCTTGTTTGCTATTTAAAGCGTTCTCGTCCTCCACATCTGTGATCTCAGTATTATTTCATCGACCGAAAGCCTGCTAGTTACGAACCAACTAATTTAATGTTTTCATAACGGTGAAATATAACTTTCCTTTATCTAGTGTATCTGATATTGCCAGGCATTACAGTTCTAGTCAAAATATCTTTTGTCCGATCTTCTGTAAACACGGCAACGATAAATTCAATAATCAAAATATATCTAGATATTTAAAAGAATTTTAAAACGAAACCAAAAAGGACTTGACTATCGTCATCAGTGTTTTCTTTGTGCGGAATACACTAATTTTCTTTCTAATATTATTAAAATAACAATAAGCGTGACTGTAATCAAGCTTTGCACTTGGGTCCGTAATGGTTTTCGTGTTGGTTTTGTAATCATTAGTTGCTTCCAATTTCTATGTACTTAGTAGTTGCTTCATGAGAATTTGGAAATCTAAAGAGCTTTGAAATGTTATATTGGCTTTAATTATCAGAAACATTAAAACAATATGACTGTATCGAGTGGCATTTATCAAAGCTATAAAATGGGACCATTAAGCTGATCCATCGTGGATGAGATCTCGTTTCATTTTTATGTCACGGACATTAAATCTGAAGATTCAGAGCCTTCTGTGCGAACATTGAAAAAGTCCTGGTGCTTAAAGAAGTTATGAGCCATTACAACAAGGGTGAACTGAAACGGTAACGGCCTTCTTATAAAATCGATGAGATACTTGACAGTTGAAAAACTGATTAAAAGTTTGATAAATCCTTAGCCAAAGAAAATCATGGAAGCTTGAAAGTAGAGGAACAGCAGATCAGATCGGTAATGCCAAACGACATCGATACACTGAAAGTTGTGCAAATGTGTCGACTATCGATGCAACTTAGTTCATATCACTCGTCGCTCGATAATGGAGTGTGGGAACTTCCCAACTTCGCCCCATTAAGACATAGTTGGTAAGCGACCCCCGGGGACCCCTCTGGACAGCGGCTGGGCGACTTTGCACCTCAACTTGCATACTTCCAAAGATTACTCGACCAGACTCTTTGGCAAAGTTTTAAGTACGATTTGGTAGTTGTTTTAAGATCTTCTGAAGTGGGTATTGTTACGATTATTGGTTTGTTTATGGGTTATTTACTGTGTGCGGGTCTTTCATAGACCATCTGTGCCGACAATGGTACAATAATAGTTTGAATCAATCTATGTATCTTTGAAGTTGTGTCTGTTCATAATTTATTTTCCATCTAAAAGTTTACTATTAAATAATTAAAATTTTAACAATCCCTGCTATTTGAGCAACGATCTCTCCTTTGTGCTCACGAACCGTTATTCCTACACAAATTCTTCATTAAATATCATCTTTAACTCTCAAACAATGCGTTTGAAATTGTACTGGGAGTTTTAAAATTCCTGGGAGCGTAAAACTGACTGGTCTCACAATTTCACAAAGCAGGATATGTTAAGCGCTCATGCCATTGAATTATGCAACAAAAATGCGCTCGGCGACACTGCCTGAGACGGCGGAATAACATTTTAAACAATGCATTTCATACATGCCGCGCTCCACACAGCCACCACCCTTATCACTACCTGTGCCGTGCGCGGGGTATATGCAGCAGGGAGAAACAATCCCCCTTCGGAGATCAAAAGCAGTGTTTCGGTAAGCATCTCCACTCCGACTCTGTTTTGCTTCGCTTAAAATAATTTTTTAGCCGTTTTATGAAGGACACAATTAAAGGTTGGTTGTGAGAGGCGATTAGCGTTTTAACCATATCGGAGCGTCTGGATGGCGGCTCGTTAAGCCGAGGGTATTGTTCGAGTCCTTTGGGCGGATTTTTTCGACGATGAATGGCAAATTTTCCGGAGCATAACGTCAGCAGTTTGATTGTCCGGTTGTAAGTGTCAGGGTTTTTTCAATTGATAAGGGATGTTTTTTTTTAACGTTAATAGTTTTTTTTACTTTGGCTCAAAACCAATGGATCTAGTATTTTTTTAGAAGCTGGGTAAAAGTTTTTACTGATATAATTTTCAGATGGAAGAAAAACTGGTGGTCGTCGTTTCTTAATTTTACTATTTTGCTTCTGTGTTTTGGAAATAGCAGATTATCTATTTTGCTTTTTGGGAACCTACTTAAGAGTAAAGATCTTTTGTTGCGTTATAAAGATAAAAATAAATATAGATATTTTTTAATTCCTATTGTCTTGATTACGCTTGATGATCTATTTCAAAACCTATAACTTTAGTATCCAACATTTAATACTTTTTAACTCGATACGTCTAAAGAACAAATCTTATCGAAAATCTTATTCTAGATATAATCTACCGTCGCAATGTACGGCAGCGTACAATTTTCTGAAGGCGTACCGCCATTTATAAATATATGTTTTCCTTTTTCAATCAGAACCAAGATTTCGGGTCAGTTCGCTTGGTTGGCAACACCGGAGTACCGGCTTCTTGTATTTTATTGGTTACAAAAAATATACAGATGTATTTTTCTCCCTTTACAATATATTAAACGGATTTCTGGCTATTCCTTGCGTTTGATGACTGAACAAATATGTACCGGTGTTTGATCTTAGACTGTGATTCGATGAATGAAATCCTACTTGTTTAGTTAACGGTGTGGAGTATAATATAAAGTGCTTGGTTGGCTTAAAAGAGCCGTTGGCAAACCAAACTAAAGTGGCACCGTTTATCTTCAAAATGAAGCTCTTCAAAAGAATTCTTTCTTATCCATCAACCCGTACTGTGCCCTCGTGGTGGATAACAGCCCATTCCCTCTCACAGAGAAGAGGCATGTGTCCCAGCAGTGCGAAAATTAAAAAAGACTGTTGATGATGATGAAAGGAAACTATAACTTCAGCAAAAGTATAAATGTGAAAGAAAGAAAGCTAGATAAAATATTTATTTGTGACCCGCACAGGAGACACTAGAGAAGCAGAAAACAAAAAATACAACAATAATAAAAAAATAGAAAACCCCGTGCGATACCAAAAATATAAAAAAAAAACGGACACCAGGGAAGGCACGTATTTATTTAATCTTTAACACAACTATCATTACAGGATTCCCCAATGTATATAAATGCGCTTACCCTAACACTTAAATGGTAACTTATTATTTAAGGGCCTTCCACCTCCTTAGTAACGGCTACATTAAAAGCTTTGAAAAAAAAAACATTATTGTACATTATTTGTAACACATGGTGTTTTCATGTAACTATTATTATTATCTCCTTTATTCATATTCTTTCTTATTGTCTACATTTTTAAATATTTTTATAAAACATACAAAAAAAAAACATTTAAAAATATAAAAAATAGAGACCCACCGGTATCGGGAACAGGGTCCAAGCTACCGGCGGTCAGGGCTCCAGAGAGAGGAACCTCCTAACAATACGAGCCGTGTCCAGCAATACTGCTTTCTGGATCAGGCCCTTGACCCAGCCGCCCAACGAGAGCCTCCTAAGGTGTTGGTCGAGGCTCGTGGCTATTAAGCCATTGGCTGACACGACTATCGGTACAATGATCGCTGTGTCCACATCCCACATGCCGACAACCTCGCGAGCCAAGTCAAGATACTTGATTTGCTTATCTTTCTCGGCTTTCACGAGGTTCCCGTCATGCGGGACGGTAATGTCAACAATCATTGCACGCCTCTCGATTCGGTCCACCACCACTATATCAGGCTTATTATTATTATTATTATTATATACTTTATTGTACACCACTTAAATAATTACAGGACTAAACATTTATAACGATAAGTGTACAATGGGCGGTCTTATCGCACAGGGCAATCTCTTACAGACAACCTTTGGATGGACTGAATGAGACGAGATAGACATAGGGCTGTCAGTGTACAAAACTATATTAGATAATATTACTTAGATATAACATAAAATACATACATACAAATTAAATAATATACTAATAAATATCAAATATAGAACAGAGAAAGGAGAAGAATAGTTACAGAGAAAGGAAATGCTCCTTAACCATTTTTTAAATAAAGGTAATGTTTGCGCACGCCTTACCTCAATAGGTAATGCATTCCACAAGAGCTATAGCTATTAGCTTTGTTTAAAAAAAAAAAATTTACTGCACGATACTCTTTCGCAAATTTTGAATATTAAAAAAAACCCTAATTTGGTTAGTGGTCAAGCGCGAGCCTATCTATAAGAGAATAATAAAAAAAATCCTCCAAAACGACGTGGATGTTTAAAAATATTTTTACACAGAAAAATTGATGGCTAGAATTTCTTCATAATATAACTTAAATAGCATAAGTAAACCAAAGAATATTTTGCAAACAAAACTCTCCAAAAGGAGGTTCAATATTGATATTCTGGCTCCGAGCGAGCGCTCAGCCAGTACTGCGTTAACATTGGGAAATATATACGCCTTAACATGTCTAATTGTAAACAATGCACTCCTTGTGAATTCACTCAGAGTACAGCAGAATAGGTTCATCTCGTTAGCCAACAGGTAGAGCGTGAAATGTGCAGATTATGTGAAATCATATCGCTGAGAAGAAAGTAAATTGTATGAGGACATCGACTATAAACATCTATCCTGACTGATTGACTCCTATGTCGCAGGAATATACCTACACCTAGTTTAGAGTTTCAAAAAATTACCTATTAAAAAACCAAAAAAGAAGCTGACATCTCTGCTGACTGCGTCACTGAAATATTACCGTAGCTGAATTCTGGGCCAAACATGATATTTAATGTTTTATATTTGCCATCGACACACTAAGAAGAAGACTTAAATGCCTATGAAAAAAAGAATGCTTTGCCGTTCTTAAATAGCGTAGTATGACGATACCCGATTGCAGCAAAATTAAACGATTAATGCTCACCTACTGAATATGAAGAAATTGTTGTTTGTTCAAACGATTTCTCTTATTCTATTCTTATTTAGTTTAAACGTTTTTTTTACATTAAGTGATTTTAAGCTTCCGTTGTGCACTTGGGTATACCTATGTCCCAATTTGCAAATCTCTCTTTGGCACTGAGGTTGTTTGCTGTTATAGAACCCAATTATAGTTTAAGCTCGCCTTTGTACGTAAGCTGTCCTATAAGAACTACGATTTACTGGTAAAAACTAAGATTTGCCAAGCATTACTGGTAAAAGTCTAAAATGATGTATGATAAATATTAGGATTTCCCTCAGCTACTGGTTAATGTTAAAAAAAATATTGTCCATGACACACTATGATGAGACCAATTTAAGGACTGATTGATTTGCATTGTGTAATAAAGAATAAGAATCCATATTTTGTCATACCACATCAAATTTTGTATCACCCATACATTCAATGAGTTCACTCTATTTTTGATGTCTTTTCGCACCGTTGTTCCAGAACACGGGTGTAAAGAGTTCCGCTGTAAGCAGCGTGAGTTCTGCGTGAGCGCAGACCTGATGTGTGACGGAGTGGACCACTGTGCCGACGGCTCCGACGAAGACACTGCCGCACTCTGCCCAGGTCAGGCCGGTGTCCAGGGTGACAGCCCATCCATCAACACCACTGCAATACGCTTCAATCGACAAACAATGCCAGACGTTACAGCAGCCTTGGAACAGAACCATGCATTACATCTGCTTCCATTCTCATTCTTGATTACTCCATGCCTTTTGCAAACTGTTTTGTGGTAGTGGATGATCTGTCTCCAGGACTGGACTGGACCGTAAATTTGTAGATTAGACAGCTATTCTTTTTGTTTTTACTTTGTTTTTGCTTAATAAAAATGTACCTATTTTATTTTTTATTTCGTTTGTTTTATTTTTTTACTTACATCATTGTACCGATGATGGTTGGTTATGCCAGTGATTTAAGAGCCTCAGCTAACAGCGGATGTGGCTCTCGCTAGATAAGGCTTAGTTCTGGATGCAGTAGTTCTAGTTACGGTGCGTATTGGTACCATTCTCTGGAGCTGCGACCGCTGGTAACTTGAATCCTGTCCCCGATACCGGAGGGCTGCTTACTAGGTATTTTTTTTATTTATTTATTAAAAAGTATTAATTAAACTAGTAAGAATATGCGCTTTGATAGTCTTCGTCTTTCACTGAGACTCAACAATTCTAGTAGATCTCATCAGCGCCCGTGTTTCCGAAGAACGGCGATGATTGGCAAAGCGCATACGTTTTTTGAGATATCAGAGGCTCTAGACAAGTGACTCCATCACCAATTGGCCACGACCGAATGTCACACAAACTTTTTGATATTTCGACAATTACTATTTCCGATGGGATGTCACTTCATCTAGAGAGCTTGCAGTACGAGTAATTGGTCTTCATCTATAAAATTGCCAATTTTTAAAGTGGTCACTTTGAAGTGTGATTACTTATTTCTAAATGATAATAATAATAGAGGAGCACGTGTCAAAATAATAACACCCGGTCTTGCTGAAGCACGCTAAGCCGTTGGCCTCGATCGTTATTAGTAGATCTTTAACAGTCGTTACGGGTAGTCACAAGGCTGAATATATATATGTCCAGTCTTGCCAGTGTTACCTAGTTACTGGGTTGTGGAGGTCAGATAAGCAGTCGCTCCATATAAAATACTGCTATCCAGCTGAATCCGGTTATACTGGAAGCCGACCCCAGTAAAGTTGGGAAAAGGCTAGATTATTGATTCCTTAAAAAAAAAATACGAAAGTGACCAGTTTCACATAACGGCAATTTTATAGAAAAAGACCCAAGGTTTATTGATGAATAAAGTAAAATGTTGAAGTGGATGTCCCAGAGAGCGGCGGGCCGGGCGCGAGCGGCGCGTGGATGGCGGGCTGCGCCGGCGCAGTGGCGCTGGTGGCCACTGTGGCGGCGGCCATCACCTTCTGCGTCTGCCGCCGCCGCGCCGCGAATCAGCGCACACGGCTACATAGTGAGTGTAACTCCTTCCTTCTCCTGTCAGTTCAAGTTTAACGCCCTTATTTATAAATAAGTTTTTTTTTTCCGCAACTTCGCTCCCGTCCACAGGATCTATTATTTTTCTACTCTATATAATAATATTAATGGATAAACTCAAAAACTACTTGACCGATTTTAAAAATTCTTTCACATAGGGAAAGCTAGTTTATACCGGAGTGACAAGGCAATTTTTTTATCCCGTAAAGGGGTCATGTGGTGTGGGCCACGGGCGCAAAGCCGCGGGGAAAAGCTAGTTACGAGATAAAAAGCTAGGCGGTCAGCGATGGTGAAGCTATACAAGTTTCCCATTTAGGATACTATGTTTCCCAATATGAATTTGTGGGTCAAAATTTGAGCCTATGGAGACAGTCGTAAATGATATCAGTGAAATAATCTGTCCTTCCAAATTGATTATTGTAATTAAAATTTTCTATGGTAAAATTTCGTGGGCTAAGTGCGTGTAAGCAATGTGTTTGAATCCTTGAAAACTTCGAGATTCTGCCCAAGTATCGAGAAATATGCATTAGTATCGATTTTTTTTTTCGAATTAGGTTTGGATGTAGTGGTAAACGCTGATACTTTCTGATCAACAGTAAAAATTACTATAGATATAAATATACAGGAGGGATATACCTACTACGAAGAAGATATTGTTGCCCGTGCCCCTTTATCCCAGAAAATGCTTATTTTAATACTTTACGCAAGGGGCTCCAACCGGACTCCTTCCAGAAGAGAATCTTAAGGGCCTCCCCTCTAAAATTAAAGATTTTTATGCTATTTGATAGCGAACTGACAGAAGTTTCGTTGTTACCACCGCCTATATCTATATATTTGCAAGTCAGACATATAGGCATCGTAGATAAATAGCTATCCCGGAGAAAATCCGCCTGAAATATCTAAACTGCACCATCTTTTTTGTATGTTTTATATTAACGCATTTTAGCTTACTGTCCCACTCCTGGGCAAAGGCCTCCCCTAAATCCTTCCAGGTATTCTTTTCCTCAGCCCCCCAAACCAGCTCTTGCAGTAGGTCTATAGCGCATAGTACACGTATAGTTTATATCGCTACATCTTTTTGGGCCGGCCTGGGCCATCCTCGGGCACTTTGTGGAGACTATTGCCCTGTACCATTTAAATCTAAAACCAGAATTTGTTTTGGTTGCAGTGCAAGAGTTGGCAAGCAGTAATGGCGGCGGCGGCTGCGCGAGCGGCGAGGCGGGCGCGACGCGGCTGCCGGGAAACCCGCAGCCCCCTGTGGGCCCCCGCGGGGCGGCGCGGGCGGGCCGCCTGCGGCGGGCGGCCTGAGCGCCCCCCCGCACAAGGACGAGTGGTTCGTCTAGCGGCCCGGGGCCCGCAGGGGGAGGCCCGCCCGCCCCCGGCCACTGTTACGCGATGTAAATTTATCGATATGGCATTAAACATTTTTGGCTTATCGTTCGTATGTTATTGGGTCGAACTCGCCGACCCCGACCCTCATCCTTTGTTTGTATACACGTTGTAATTCTGCGACTATTCATAGATATTATAGAATAATTGTAATCGTCAAATAAATAAGTTTTTTGGTATGAGTTTTGAAAATTGATGTTATTCCTACCCTCTTTAGATGTGTAAATAAATAAATAATTACATTATCACCTGCACCAGGCGTACCTACATGACGTTTGCATTGCACCCAACCATTGCACTGCAGCTCAGTGTTGCTTCAACGCTAGTCTCATATTCTGAGACCAGAAATGTCAAATGAGTTCATTTAGATGCTCAGGCACCTGAAATTCTGCAGCCTGCCCTGCCTTTAGATCACCAAGAGAGCCACACCACATATAACATTACACAACACAGCAGCTGATTCTCACACACAAGACTCACACAGTCATAAATATAATGTATGGTCAAAATAACTGTGCACATCGACTGTGATCGCCCCCCTCCCTCCCTGGTACCCGCGCGGCGCTCCGCCGGAGCCACGTACGCCAATAGCGAGATTCGAGCGTCATAGTGACGTCACAGTGCCAAGTGCACAGTTATGTTGACCGAGTAGTAGATATATTTACGAAGCCTGTTTATTGTGCACTCTCTGAAGGCACACTCTCTTCGTAGGAAGTTTTAACACTGTTGAACATCGACTTATGCCAGATGTAGATTTGCCAAATCCTTATGAAGGAGTGTTGAACTACAAATAATAGTGAGTGAGGCTTTCTAGACACGTGTCATTTGATGTTAGCGATAACAATGGTCAAAACGCCAAAATGTAACAGCTTGATCACGTGATATTTCGAAAGCGTTTGAAATTCTCATATGACATTTTTTTAATCACTAGCACCACGCTTTCGTTAGTAGAATGTCACTTGTCTAGGGCCTCTGAACGAATGTCGGTAACGGAAGCCGGATATCAACAGAGTGTTTAAAAAGACAAGACATTTCCTCTTGCCTCACTCACGTATTCTGACGTGACATAGAGATCTGACGCGGGACCGACTGCTTCACTTGCTAGAGTGCTCGCACGATAAGTCTGCGCGCGACGGGTGGCGTGCTTAATGTTGCCAGCATAACTGATATTTTTTCCTACATTTAATCAATAGTAATTTTTCTCTCGAAACTTAAAAGTAATTTAAGTTAAGCATAATTAATTACTAGCTTTTTCTATTTGCATAGGATATGATGAAAGAAGCTTCATGAAATTATTGTAAATCTTTTATTGAATACTTAGTAAGTAGTACCTACTGTTAAATTTGGTCTAACAATGGTCCTGCAGTGGCTAATACCTGCAATTTCAATTCTTTTTTAATTTCTTCTTCAATAATTTTTGAAGAAGCTGCTGCCACATAACCCTCTTGAGTTATTTGGGTGACGGTGCGTTCAGAAACGCCTTAAACAAAATAACGATGATGCATTAAACTACATGATGCCGGTCCTGTCCCGACGATATATTTATGTACCACCCAAAAACCAATACTGTCGGGCACCGGTAGTACGAAAATTTAGGGAAATTTTAGTATTGTGGTATCCCTAAAAGTTACCTGTCAAATAAGCAACGCGGGCTCTATCATTGTAAAACGGTACCTTAGGCCCGTTATTGTCTTGTGCACTTGAAGAAAACATCCCTGCCATCACTTTAAATTACTTTTAGCATAATGATGGCGATTATTTACTGCGGAAACGAATAAAAACACGGAATACACACACTCTCTTGACACCTGACATAAATGACAAACGATTAGTTCCGTTTTTGGCCGCGCGCAGACTTAACTTGCGCGCACTCTACCGGACTTTGTCACATTCTTCTTCACGGTACTATAGGCTGGTGGTAAAGTAAGAAAGAAATAAAATAAACCTCAGAATCACGTCAAATCTTCTACTTGTTAAAATTCATTCAACCTCAGACGTCAATCATCACCGACCGTTTAATGTTCTCACTGCTGGGTAGCAGTCCTCTTCTCTTTGAGAGGGAATGGGTCCGGGCCCAGTGTGGGTTGTTGGATGTCACATGTATTTTGGATCTTGGACATGCCGGTTTCCTCACGATGTTTTCCTTCTCGACAATACGGCAGACTAATAGAAGGACGAGCTCTATGTCCACGAAAGGACTGGCACGCACCAGTATAGCAAAAGAGAGAATTGCGTAATAAAGGGAGAGCCTTTGCGGAAAAATATGCTAGATATTGATTCATTCATACACTCACAGTCATTAAGAATAGCAGCAACAAGATAGAATAGAATAGAATATACTTTATTGTACACCATAAAATTATACACATTTACAAGAAAAACTTATCTATACGGGTACAAAGGCGGTCTTATCGCTGACAGCGATATCTACCAGACAACCTTTAGATGGACTGAAAAAAAACAACTTGGAAAAAAAAAAGGGGTAGTCGACGGGGTACTGCTATTAGATTAAAAACATAAATATATACAAGATTATATTACTATAATAAATACTATACATAAACCTATAAACAAACATACATAAACATAATATGACATGAAATTTATAGAAAGAGAGAGAAAGAAAAAAACCTTTTTGGGTTAAATTATGATGACAGAGATTAGATCTAAATAGAAAAGCGTTACAGAGAAAGGAAATGGTTTTTAACCAGGTTTTTGAAAGAAACCAGTGACTGGGCTTGTTTAACTGACAACGGCAACTCATTCCACAATCGCACAGCCTGGACTGTAAACGATTTGTCGTAGAACTTAGTGGAATGAGCAGGCATCAAAAGTTTCAAATTCTCCGATGATCTCAAGTGTCTAGAATGTGTGTCATGAAGGAACTAAAAGCGTTCTTTGAGATAAGTGGGGGTTGTAGGAATAAACAGAATACTGTAGAGTTATGATAGTTTTTTTTTAATCCATCCCATAGTGCCCACCAACAGTGCAACCCCCACAGTGTTTGGATTTATAATTTGCTTGATACTATTCTCTTGAATAAAACATAATAAGCGGTTTGTACACAGCTTTATTGGACATTCTAAGGTGCGTTCCTCACCGGTTACCGAAACCACTCAGGCGCCTTCCTGACAGTCGTTTCGGTACCTACAGATTCTTCACCGAGCGCATACACGTACAGTAGTCACCGTCAGATATATTGTAGCAGGCAAGGTGACCAAAAACTTCTGAACAACTTAAAATTTCAATATATTCCATACACTACAAGTTACCATTAATATCTGACATTAATTTCTTCATTAATATCTAAGCAAATGGTTGTCAATAATTTCTATACACACACATTAAATACTAACATTTTATGTATGTTGTCAGTGGTCACAAATAAAAAATATTTACATTAATTTTAAATTTAATTATAAATCAAGATCAATTTTCTTTCAATAGTTTGACAATTAGGCTCGGTGCTAACTGGTCATCGACTACAGGCACCATTAATTAATAACATCTATAATAGCGGCAGAAGTGCACGACAGCCACGGGTGTTCGGAAGCCGCCACGTTTCTATTGCTGTATAGATCAGAAGATCAGGATCAGATCAGGGAGATGTCATTTCTCCGAAACTGTTCACTGCTGCGCTGGAGGATGTATTCAAGGTTCTGGACTGGAGGGGCCTAGGCATCAATGTTAATGGCGAGTACATCACTCACCTTCGGTTTACCGACGATATAGTAGTCATGGCTGAGACCATGGAGAGCCTCAATACAATGCTCGATGACCTCAGTAGAGCTTCCGAAAGAGTGGGTCTGAAAATGAACATGGACAAAACCAAGGTGATGTTGAATGCCCATGTTACACCCACTCCTATCAAGGTTGGAGACTCTACACTCGAAGTTGTGGACGACAATGTTTACCTGGGACAAACGATCCAGTTGGGTAGGGCCAACTTCGAGAGAGAGATCAACCGTCGAATCCGACTCGGCTGGGCAGCGTTCGGGAAGTTGCGCGGTGTCTTCTCGTCCAACTTACCATAGTGTCTCAAGACAAAAGTCTATGACCAGTGTGTGTTGCCAGTGATGACATATGGCTCTGAGACGTGGTCGCTTACAATGGGCCTCATCAGAAAGCTTAAAGTCACTCAAAGGGCAATAGAGAGGGCTATGCTCGGCGTTTCCTTGCGTGATCGAATCAGAAATGTAGAGAGCCGTAAGAGAACCAATGTTACCGACATAGCTCGAAGAATTGCCAAACTTAAGTGGCAGTGGGCAGGGCACATTACTCGCAGAACGGATGGCCGATGGGGCAGAAAGGTTCTGGAGTGGCGACCGCGAACCGAAAGACGTTGCGTTGGAAGGCCTCCCACCAGGTGGACCGATGACCTGGTGAAGGTTGCGGGGATCCGCTGGATGCGGGACGCACGGGACCGGTCAATGTGGCGACGCTTGAGGGAGGCCTATGTCCAGCAGTGGACGTCTTTCGGCTGACATGATAGATCAGAATGTGAATCCCAAATAGCAGGATGTCCGATATGAAAGTATCGATATCCATTGAGTCGTCGTTTCGTGCACCATGGCGACGCGTGAGACGCGTAGGTCGCCTAACTGCGCGGGGGTGGAGCAGCGTGACAATGGCAGGTTTCGACGTCTTGTGACGCCTGCAGCGACCACAAGTGGCGAGTCGCGGACGCTGCTGTAGCGAGTGGCCACCACCGTCTACACGAGTGCGATGCGCCTATACAAAATGTATGGAAAACTGTGTTAAGTCGCAATCGCTGGCCACCGGTAGCAGTTTTCGGTAGCCCATTTGCGCCGAGCCTATCATATTAGTTGTATCCTTTACAAATGAATTCCATACAATTCTTATTTCCTTCTCATCGTATTTAGACCACAGATAGTTAGTGTTTGTTTTTGATTTGCCCTTTATATCACACAGTAACTAATTACGTAAACTCAGTGTTTGTCTGCGTCGTCTGCGTAGATACACTTGACGTTGTAAGGGTTCAGATATTTTTGGTTAGGTGTGTGTAGAAGTTATTGACAAGCAACTGCTCAGATATTAATGAAGTAATAAATGTTCAGATAATAATGGTAACTTGTAGTGTACGGAACTTATTAGCATTTTAAGTTGTTCAGAAGTATTTGGTCACCTTGTCTCCTACAATATAACTGTCGGTGACTGTACATCTGTAAAGATACGGTACAGTCGGGTACAGAAACGAAAACGCACCGACCTGCACCACATAGACGGAAATCCACATCGCGTCTTTCATCTCGCGTGTGATTGGTTGATTTTTCATACTCTTTGCGCTTTGCCTTGCCGAATTCACTTACGCAATAAGGCTGCTTGTGAGGAAGGCGCCTAAATCAAGTGGAAAACGAGTATCTACAGATTATAAACTCGCTAACTACAATTCTGTTTGTGTCAATTTCTTGACGTCACGGTTGCCGCAGTGGTTGAGCAAGCAGTCGGCTGCTGCGCTGCGTGTAGTGGGTTCGATTCCCGCACGGAATAAAATAGTTGTTCCGGTCTGGTTGTTTGTGTATGTAAGTTTATATGTTTGTAAATGCACCCACGATACAGGAGAACTCCTAGTGTGAGGCAACTTAAAAAAAATAGAAAGCGAATCGAATAAGGGGATGGATTTCAGCGGTCATAATTAGCAGACACTATAGATAACAATGGTATCCATACCTGATTCAGGTGACGCGGCCGTCGAGAGAATCATGAAAGTTTGACTAAGTTCGAATTTTTTACCAGAATAACTCATGGTGGTACCTGGTGGACGGTGGCGGTAGCGGTGATGATGTGGTGGACTCAACTTTTGTTCAAGATGACAGGAAAGTAGAGAGACAGACTCTTCGGTGCACCGAATATTCATTAACTCTATGAGTGCCAGAAACGTGGATCCACGCGATATACAATGGATGGTCCATTCTTTCGGTAATTACGGCATTCGACCGGTTAGATAAGTAAGTATTTATGGTGAGTATCAAGAAGGCTAGGTAGCCTTGTTTAGTGGCGTTTCCCAACTATGATGAGGTCAGCTTCCAGTCTTACCGGATCCAGCTGAGTACCAGTATTTTACCTGGAGCGACTGCCTATCCTGACCTCCACAACTAAGTAACTGGGCAACACGAA
This sequence comes from Orthosia gothica, assembly GCA_949775005.1. NCBI lineage: Eukaryota > Metazoa > Arthropoda > Insecta > Lepidoptera > Noctuidae > Orthosia > Orthosia gothica. Next base: position 16,961,929 of record OX459062.1, on the reverse strand, counting down.
AATCCTTGGAAGACTAGACTATGGCTTGTGGCTCCTTTAGTGGCTAATACGATTAATTTAAGAAAAGACAAGTTTAGTAGCCTTAGTACGTGAGTTTGATTCGAACTTGTTTGTGTTTTTAATTAAAATTGCGAAACCTAGAAGGGGATGGTTTAAAATGATTGTCGTAACTTAGAGCGCCATCTGTTGAACAGTTTCTAAAGCTCCTCCGTGAAAGGAATTATTACTTTTCAAGAAGATGGCGCTGAATTTAAAGTTTTAAATGGGGATAGTAAAACACATAAATAGTAATACAATAATAGTTATTTAATAAATTTATATATTAATTTAGTATCCTTGAATTATTATTCTAACAAATTGGAAGCAAATGGAAACTAGTTTATTTGTAATAGCGCCACCTTGCGTCGACTAGCAATACCACACTGCAAAACTAGTTCTGTTTGATTCCGCAAAAGAGCTTTGAACTTTGAACAAAATATTTTTATGAAAAAGCTCGCTATCATTATTTTCAATTTGTTGAATTAAAACAAGCGTAACTTTTATTACTGTAACTTTATTCTGACTCAATTTGATTGGTTAAATTCTAATAACAGTTGTTTGGTATCTAAAATGTTTATTGTTATTGTGTGTTCAATGTTTTCATGGTTGCCTCGGCTTGCCGCCTCTGACCGGTTCGTGGCAAGAAGTCGGATTCGGTTCGGCCGTCTTTTCTTGTGCTCTCTCGTAGCGTAGTCAACACTCACTCAACAGTCGACCACAAGCTTTCGGTGGCTGTGGTGTTACGCGTAAGCGTATTCGTGTGCTCTCGTATTTTATTTCGTGCGTAAGCTTAAAACTTTTGTGCTTTTCTACAAAACGTGTTTTGCGGGCATAAAACGTCGTTTACTATGTAGAATTTGACAAACAAGTGTGTTGTTTTAGTTAAAGTTAGTTAGAAGTGAGTGCTTTATTGTGAATTTAAGATAAAAAGTTTTTGTTTTAAACAAAATCTTCGTGTTTTGTTGTGAAGTGTGATGTTAGGGACTTAGGATGCGGTGGGGTTGGCTCTGGTTGGCCTTGCTGCTGGCGGCAGTCACCGCCAAAGGGAAGAAACATCGACATCATAAACCTGGTAAGACAACACGACATTTAAAAATGTTTCCAAACAAGTTGTATAGATTATAGAATAAGGTAGTGAGTTTCAAGAGCGGAGGGCTTGCCTAGATTCCGATTCTCTTGGTATTCGTGGCTTTTAGAGTAAAAACAAGATGCGAACCCATATGGTACGAATGTGTGTCTGCCTGTCTCAGCTGTTTTATTCAGGAGCTGCTTCTATCGAATAATAGGTAATTATAAACTATTATTTCGTACTATTCCTACAAACGAGCGGCACCGAAAGGCGAAAGAGTAAAAACACTGGAATTCCCAGGCGGAAACTGTATTTGCTGATAGCTACTAGGGGTGTTTATCAAGAGTGGATAGGTTAAGTTACTTCTAGGCAAGCGTGCTTCACCGTCGACCACACCATCGCTTACCATCGGGTGAGATAGTGGTCAAGTGCGATCCTAACAATCTTAAATATACTTATTTAATAATTTTATCTACTTCTTTAATAAACTTATTAAAAAAGTTTAATCAAAAATCAAAAAACCCGACTTCTTCAAAAGCGAACTAAAAAGTCGTAAACAAGGAAAAAATCATGCTGTGCAGTCGGAGGATAGTTACATATTCGCGGGCTGGTTGACCAAAATCTGGTGTATCCTCCGCCTGCACAGCATGATTTTTTCCTTGTTTACGACTTTTAGTTCGCTTTTGAAGCAGTCGGGTTTTTTGATTTTTGATTAAACTTTTTTTATTTATGACTTTTTAGTTAAGTTTTTTTCTAATTAGATACATTTAAACATATAAGTGTTATATATTTTTTAAATCTCGTCTTAAAACTCTTTATTTTGATACCCCACACGATGGGTTTGGAAGCAAAAAAAAATTTGGGCCCCCACAATATGGCGCCCAAAATCCGCAATTTTGCTATTGACCAATATTAATGTAGCCTATGACACTCGCATGGTTAAGACAAATCGATTGACGTATGAATCATTAAAATCGGCCAGCGCGTTTGGTCTCTGGAACGCCATATAGGAACTTACATACATACATACATACTTACATACATACATAGACTGATAAACACATTACCCTCCTTAGGCAGTCAGGTAAAAAGGTAAACTGCCTTAATGCCCGGTCTGAAAATTCCTATGAAGCTTAGGTAGGTACCTAATGGCATAAAACTTAATTCTAATTCCGAACTGATCATGTTGACAGCGTCTCGTAACGTAAACGTCCGATGTTCACTAATGAAACGTTCAAGTAATTAGGGCTGCCGAAAACGGTGTCAATTTCTCTGTAAGCCCGGGCGTTCCAGCGAACCCTTCTCGGAAACGATGCCTATCTGCCTATCAACATACGGACAAACAAACCCGCGGTAATATAGATATGTAAAGTATCACCAATCTTTTTGGCCAGGTTGAGCGTAGCCTTTCCGATTCGCTTGCCATGACGCGCTGCTGTTTTGGTACCTATGAGATTAACTACTGCGCAGACATTTGCAGACAACTTCAGACCGGCCAAAAAAATTGGGGATTACTTTTAGTATTAGATAACCACGGGCTCTTGGGTGATCCGAAAGTAAGACGGCCTTCGCAAGATTGAAACTAAGAAAAGAAGTAATTTATTCAAATTAGGTAATGAGTCAGCACTTTTTGTACGCCAAAAAGACAATCCTACTAAACGCCGGTTATACCTCACTACGTCTACTCTCTAGTGTGCATCGAACTCTCAAGCAATATAATTATCTGGCTGTTAATGTTAAATAATTTGAAGGCTGATAATGATCATGGATCTCCTGTTTCTAGATATTGGATCTTCTAATGATTTACCTGCGTAAAAACACAACTCACTCTTGTAGAACTTAAGTTGAGTTCGAATCTATCTAGCCCGAATTAAAATGGATACTTTAATAGCTACTCCTTGATGTACGAATAACAAAGAAAGTAGCTGTGTCTGTCGGTAATAAAATAAAATCCACGATAGATTAGTCTTTGTGCTGTTGAACAGAAAAGGCACTGTCCGAAGAAAGTTCTGCTCCATTGAGTTTGATTGCTACTTAGGAACATGTGCCCCTGCCCACTTTAGATTTTATCTGACATCGTAAATTCTGTCAAATTATCTGTGTTTTGCTTTTCTTCTCTAAGATGCGCTTCAAGGAGCCCCATCAATTAAAATCTTATTTGTCACAGGGTCACAGGTAGATTGAAGTTTGAAAGTGGCGCCGGTGACAGATAAGTTGTGTAGGAAACGGTTGGATCGAATGAGTATACGACGGAAGGATGAGCAACTTGTCGTAAGATAATGTTTTAGTATTTATGAAGTATAGTGCTAAACGAAAGAGTGTGAATTTGTGTATGTGGTGGGTAAACTCCGGCACCACTGTACACCATTTGAAAAACATTTTTCGTTATTTGAATGGCATGTTATTCCAGATGGACATATTATAACTGATCAATCCAGGCAAAGACGGGGCTGGCAGAGATTAAATAAATGGTTTAAAGAGGGGTAAGCCCACCACTAGAATTATGTAGAGGTGACACGGAAGAAGAAGGTATCCTAAATAGGACCATAGGGCCGATATCGTAGTTCAAATAAGATAATCAACACTACTCTCTTACAAAAAATATTCTCGCGTTGCCTCTAAGTGCTTTCTATGGCATAGTTGTAGAAACATAGATCGTTAGCAGCTAGGTGAGGCCATGTTACGACAAGATCATGTCATAACCACGCGAACAGAACCCTGTCGCCTGTCGGCCAAACAGGTTGCTATGGTACACCCTACTATAGTACGTACTACTCGTAAACCTGCAATTAAATCACTGTCATAGATCATGTACACATCCAGGCGTGTGGTCCCGTCGTACCGTGGACTGTACGACGGTTCGAACCACTTTCAAAGAGATGTGCCTTCTATTGGCTTGCCCTGAAACTCTAGACAACTCTCGTTCGATGACACAGCGATGGTCGGATTACCAAAATGTAAAGGATCGGTCACTAGACATTATGATAGCATTTGTCAATCCCATAGTGTGATGAATCCATCATGTGATGGGGCAGAAAGGTTTTGGAGTGGCGACCGCGAACCGGAAGACGCTGCGTTGGAAGGCCTCCTACCAGGTGGACCTACGACCTGGTGAAAGTTGCGAGGATCCGCTGGATGCGGGACACACGAGACCAATCAATGTGGCAACGTTTGGGGAAGGCCTATGTCCAGCAGTGGACGTCTTTCGGCTGAAATCATGATGATGATGACTAGCAGAATACTAGAAAGAATAGCACACTACCTATCTCTTTCCTGATATTTTTGTAAATTCTTTGGTTTAGTGGTTGCACACCACGGAGGAAATGGATGAACTAGACAGATTTAGAACTCAAAGGAGTAAGTGCGGGCTTCTGAAAGGTAGAAGAGAAGGCCTCTGCTCAGGCGTGGGATAAAATAAGCTAGCAGTATAAAAACAGTCGCAAGTGCGACTGCTGAGCTCCTGCCTCCGTACCATGACGTGTCAAAACTATCATGGTTCGACTGTTGTTAGATGAATGCCCAAGTGCGATGAGTTGCTTTACGCCGTTTGTTCACGACGCGACACACGACACCGCAAAATGTGAACGAAAGAAAGAAAGAAAACATTTATTGCCAACTGTAACAGAACTGAGACTGACTGACTGAGATGTGGTGACGATTCAGAGTTCCATATATTTGTATGGACCGTTTGTTCACTAGTCTACACGACACCGCACCACACGCGACACGATTTACAAATGGTTTTTTGGCTATGTCAAGAGCTTAGAGCAAGGTTGTCCTGAGTTTAAGGGCAAGATCGATTATTTGTCTATTACATGTGCTCAGTTGCAGAGCTAATGGCAATTAGAACGCCCATTAAACAAAAAAAAAATACTATTAATTGGGGCTGATAATTATATGGGTGTTCCAAACCTAATAATCATCTCAAATTGATCTCTCACAAAAACTGTTTGCACAGGAATCAAATCCACGATCAACAACACTCAAAGCTACTGCACCAGTTACGTCGGCCATATCTTATCGCGTAGTGCAACCTATGCATTATTATAACTGTCTGTCTGTACATAACTCTAACATGATTATTATTTTATGTTCACATCGGCGCGTCACTATCTCCCTGATATAAATGTGCGCGCGCGCAGACTCGCCCACCGCATGAACGGCTGGACCGACTCGATTTTATGACCTAATTAATTAAATTAACTGTCCAGACGAGCAATATTGACAAAATATGAATCGTTTTCTTGTGCTTCCGCGTTGGAAAACCATTCATTGATGCTGATTTGAGAGCAAATCAAGTGACAATGCTCCCAGATATTGTGCAATATTGTGAAGCGCGAAAGTATTTTTTTTACCCAACTGCCGAAGGAAGGTAATGTGTTTATCAGTCTATGTATGTATATTTGTTCCTAAGTGGCGTTCTAGAGTCCAACGCGTTGGCCGATTTTGATGGTCCTCCGTCAATCGATTCGTCTTAACCCTGCAAGTGTCATTGGCTACAATAAAATTGGAAAATAGAAAAATGCGAATTTTGGGCGCCATATTGTGGGTGCCCAATTTTTTTTTCTTCCAAACCCATCGTGTTGGGTATCAAAATAAATAGTTATCAACAATATATAAAACTTATATGTTTAAATGTAGGTACCTAACTCGAAAAAAATAAACTAAAAATCATAAAACCCGACTGCTTAGAAAGCGAACTAAAAAGACATAAACAAGGAGAAAATCATGCTGTGCAGTCGGAGGATACATATTCGCGAGCTGGCTGACCAAAACCATATAGTCTTTTTAGTTCGCTTTTAATTTTTTTTATTTACTGGTTTATTAGGCATGCTTTTCGATCCATGTAAAACTAGCCTAAAGTACCTATTGTTTGTTGCAATTGAGATTGCAAAAAAAAACAATGAGTGTTGTCTGGTTAATAATAGAAACATAACAGTTAATGCTTATCGTGTCAAAAATAAACACAGCATAACTTCAAAGTCCATAATTTTAACACCATACTCCAAAAACTAAAAGTTTTTAACGGTATTTCACACTTGGGTGTACCCGTGGGTCCCATGACTAGTCAAATGCATTGTTGGGTGAGCAGGGCAGGTAGTGGCTTCGGGGAAGGTCTATTGTCTTGTGTGATTAGGGCCTATTATGTGGCCGACTGGCCATGCCGGTAATTATTTACCCACCGTGCCACGAGGACCTTTTGGGAGCTCAACTGAAGTGCTTCTTAATTTGTTTGATGATAAAACTACTCTACGCAATTGTTTTGAGTAGATATGGGATGTGGAGTTGAGACGAAGCAAGTTTGTGAGTCAATTCGCTGATACACGAAACAACTCAATACTGTACTGTCTACGGCTGTATTTTTTACCAAAAAGCACAATTTGCAATCGTTTCAGTGGACTCTCGATTGTGTCGTTTTTACAAGATGTTTTATTATTAACTTGCAATGTATGTATGTATGTTGGCGTCATATCTATTTTAAAGCAGTATCCTCAACCGATTAAGACGAAATTTTGTATATACGTTTGGTTTGGATGACAATGCACGGTAAGCTAAAACGCTTGTTTAAATAAATTACAAAAAAAAACATAGGTACATAAATTCACGAAATTTTACCATAGACCCAGGCACAAACTAGAACGCGACGTGCTATAATTGTAATTCTTAAATTTAATTTTGTATTAATAAATCAGTACCTATAACTTACTAATACCTAAACTGACCAATAATACAATTTATCACATTAAACACTCAGTGTTCTTCCTCCTCTCTCCTACTTGATTTATGCTGTGCCCGACAGGATCCATAATTGTGACTAATATAAGTAATTATTTCCCTACCAACTGTATTACGGTACGCAATATATAATTAAGAATTGAGCTATATACCTCACATAATCCTTTTTCTTCATTTACTTTCATACTTTAATTGATTGGTTTGATTGTGTATTTTACATGGAATATAAGCCCTTGCTAATAATAACAGCCGCACGGGTCGACCTTTAAGGTTAAGCAACGCTTGACGAGGTTGGTCCGTGGATGGGTGACCATTTCAACATACCGAGTTTCCTCCGTGCCTCGGAAAGCACGTTAAGACAGTGGTCCCGGCTGTCATTTGAAGATCTTTGACAGTCGTTACGAATAGTCAGACGCTTGAGATCTGACACCAGTCTAGCCAAGGGGTACCGTGTTACCCAGTTACTGGGTTGTGGAGGTCAGATAGGCAGTCGCTCCATATAAAACACTGGTACTCATCTGAATCCGGTTAGACTGGAAGCCGACCCCAACATAGTTGGGAAAAGGCTAGGCAGATGATGATAAGCCCTTGCTTTTTAGAGCTCAGTAAACCAAAATATCACTAAAACAATAGCAAAAACATTATACAAAATTATATTTTATCTTCAATAAGTATAGCGATTCTCGTAACGTCAAAATTTAATAGATTTAGCACGTGACATTTTGGTATAATAGATTTTGTAAATGCCACACATTTTGGACTTTTCGACAACGCTGTACTTTATGTAGAACCTCTTTTAATGACTTCAAAACTTGGGATTCCAATGGAACCCTGGCAAGCATTAGATTCCCATGATCAACAATGCCAAACCAGACATGGATCCCGCCATGATCCCGTTAACATCATTGATATAAACGGCTGCTTGAGTGTTTAAAAGCCTTAAATATAATGTTACTTAAGCCGATCCGATTATTTATTTTGTATGCTAAATGACCAAAGCGAGCAAAGCTCGCCCACAATGTGACAAAGATTTAAGAATCAATAAACAAGAATAGTCACGATCACCACAGATTATATCGGAGACCAGAACGACGTCCGTGGGACCGATTTTGGACAAAAAAAAAAAAATTGTCATTTATTTGCCCGATCATACAGGTAAGAGAGGTCTGTTTGAGTGATGGTGGTGGCATTGGTATCACTTTAATCTGTAATTTGTTTCATCACCACAGCTCTCAAAACGGTGAAGGAAAATATGACTAGGAAACTGGCATGAAAAATTCGAAGACTGACATCTACAAACCCGCAATGATCCCGCGTGGTAGTTTATGGCCAATTCCCTCTCACAGAGAGGAGGCCTGATCCCAGCTGTGGGAACATTCCCTATGACAATGTCACAGAGGTTTGCTGTAAGAGAACGCAGCTCGCCTTTGTATATAAGTTGTCTACTGTATATGAAACTCAATGTTTTGTGTACAATAAAGAATATGAATTAATGAGAGGTTTGATCAAATCCGTAAACTGTTTCAGTGAAATGATGCAATACGCCCAAACATTAGGTACGCGATTTACGCGTAGACAGACGGTGCACAAGTATCCATGTACGCAATTTACTTCACGATTTTATTCAAGAGGCAGTTGATCTATCGGAGTCTTGAAGTGTAGAAGGCTGGAGGGGTAGGATATTTCTTTCTTTCATACCCTATGACTACCCTCACTGGTAAACAAGAAGACCGAGCTACAGTTTTATACATCAGCTCTAAAGGAATTCTTAAATTTGTAGGGTTCCGTACTCAAAGGGTAAAAACAAGACCCTATTACTAAGACTCCGCGGTCCGTCTGTCTCTCTGTCACCAGGCTGTATCTCATGAACCGTGATAGCTAGACAGTTGAAATTTTCACAGATGATGTATTTCTATTGCCGCTGTAACAACAAATACTAAAAACAGAATAAAATAAATATTTCGGTGGGGCTCCCATACAAGAAACGCAATCTTTTTTCCGTTTTTTGTGATAATGGTATGGAACCCTTAGTGTACGAGTCCGACTCGCACTTGGCCGGTTTTTGTATATAAAATAGTGAAGTAAAATGAGGTGACTGCCTCGTTGGTCTAGTGGTTGCATGTGCTGCTGCTGTGCATGAAGTCCGGATCGGTTCCAGGGTCGGGCAAAGTGTTGTTGGGTTGTTGCATCCCGGAGCCTGGATTTGTGCCCGGTTGATGGCTATAGGCTTACCATCTGTTACCTACATGGGCCTGGCGAAATGTGGATGTGCTATAGGTATACCTCTGCGCAACCCTTCGGAGAATGCTGGCGTGATGATATATTATGTAAAATCAGGTCAACCGTACATTTGGCAAAATCTCGTCGAGGGATTACCCATCTGTTGCCAACTCCCAATGACTAAGTATACCAAAAATAAAATAGCTCTGTACACAATATCACAAATCGGAAACATAAACAATGTCACTACAAAACAGTTTTATCTAGAAAATTTATTTTCTAACTACGCGGGGGTAAGTGACCGATGATTCAGCAAGAACTGTTTCAAACCCCGTCATATGTCACAATATTCTGCCAAATGAATTTGAATCCTATTTCTTGAAAGCTAAAGTTGACAATAATTGACAAGATGTGAGATGTAGGATGTTTTGGTGATGGGTCAGGCGGTCTATATCGGTAGTGAGTCCCCCCTCTCATTCGTTGCGTACATTTATTCTGCGCCCCTAGTTTTAGCGACTCATTGAGCAAATCTGCCTGGAAATCATAAATCAGGTATTTATTAGTTCTCCGTCTAAATTTTCCTAAGTGGTAGACAGACAGATATGTTCTTGTCCGTTGAAGTCACACGGACACTGCTAGCATAAGATATAGTGCTTCTCACCCTGGTTCCTAGAATGAATATCATCGCAAAATCAATGAGAACTATTGTCATGCGCTCTAAAACTTCTGCAATTGATTCTTGCCAATCATTCAATTTCAACGATCCAGAAACTGAAACATAATTGAAACAGACATTAAAAAAAAAACGACTGGCCGAGTAGACGCGATGGTCATTTTGAAATCAGTTAGTCGTATCTGCCTTTAATTTTTCTTGCCTATCCTGTCTCCCACTGTTGAATATAACTTACATAGTTAATGTTAGTCTGAAATAGCCAAGTCAAAGACCTGAGGGGTTCCCAGAGGTGGCTTTATTAACTCTGACACCAGATTTGGCCACACCTCAAACGAAAAGAAAATGAAGACGGTTGAACAAAGGCCTCCATCATATTACTTTAGCTTACTTTACCTCCTGCCTTCCCCAGCCAATCTATCAAAAACGAGAACTAATCGTCACACCAGCATTTTGTACGCCTGTCTCGGCGACGACATCAAATACACAAGCTCTGCACATAAATGTTTACGTCTGTAAAGGAAATTATTCAAACAGAAACATCAGAATTACTAAATTTGAAAATAACTTGTTGCAAACATCATATTCAGCAGTGGACGTCTCTCGGCTGAAATAATGATGACACATCGTGTTCGTGTATTAATCATTTATCAATCAATCAAGGAAACTATCAGTAAACAAAAAGATTGATTTAGAGCTATTGTTAAAGAAAGTCGATCGCAGTTAGGGTTACTATCCGTCCGGACTTATGGACGGACATTTAGCGACCAATCAGGACTTTTGCCAGCCTTCTAATATGTCCGGATTTTTTAATTTAATGGCACAATCAAGCGTCACTCTATTCAAAATGGGATTTGGATCGCAACACGTCCGTGATTGTGCTTATAATCGTTTGCTTGTTGAAGCCATTTGGTCATGGCAGTAATCTTGTTAGTTGAAGTCTTGCAGGTCAGCTTTTTAATAGCTGTAAAAAGTTGATGGACGACGACTAACAAAAATAACAGATGATTAACAAAATATGTAGTTAATTTCATTTTTGACAAACAGACTTTTTTTTAAGCAGGCCTAAAAAGCGTTGGTATGACGATCTAAACTCTTTCCTACCGGATAGGTCAGAGAAGTCAGGAGACAACGTTTATATGGCTAGGCTAGGCTAGATGGACCGTCAATCTTCGCTAGGTGGCTTACCAGCAGTTGTGTGAGAGTTGCCGAAAATCGAAGCAAACGTCGTGCGATTGGGGAGACCTATGTCAAAGGCTCGCTATGTCGCGTGGTCTCCCTCCCGTGGTCATTTTGGATTTTTGGCATTTCGACAATCACCGTCGCTGATAGCATAACACCTTGTCTAGCCTCTGGTGGACAAACAAACGAACTGACGTATATTTTGGTACGCAGACGACAGTTCGTCTCGCGCGTACTGTTTGCCAATCTATATTTATCTGAAACCGGGGCAATATGAGTCACTGTCACCTCGCGAATGTGACTAAGTGTACATCACTGGCGGCTTCAGCTGTGAGATTGGAGTTGGAACTGCTCTGGGTCAAGTATTGTCTAAATTGGACCAACTCTACATAAAGGTTGCCTAATAGAGAATGCCTTGTTGCACTACGTGCTAACCTAACATGAAGGCAGATCGTGGATCCCCCTCACAATTTATTTAGTTTTCGATTCTACAGTAAAAACCTTTTAAACAAAAAAATATAAACCGACTTCCAAAGAAATACACTACAAAGCGAAAAATAACTTTCTTTTCCGAATCCGAAGTCGGTGTCTTTGGTAGCTATTGGTTTTCATTTTTCGACACCGACTTCCGACAATAATGTTATTTTTTGCTTTGGGTGTTTTGCGTTGGCAGTCGGATTATATTTTTTGTTAAAAAAAAAACTCTTTTTATAGTTTTGGTAGCATCAAAATAATTTATTAACAAAGTACATCTCACGACGATTCCAATAAGCCCAAACACGATTATGATACATTGTTTTATTTCTCAGTTCTAGTGCCTACCTTCTGGCTTCATCATCAGATCAGTTCGATGGTAACATTTTCATAAGTACTAATTATTTATATAAGTACATATTTTCATCATCCTAGTCAGTTAACTATTCCAAATATCATATTACCCGTGACATACTTATCACTAAGGATGTAGGCGGATGGAAAAGATGAAGTTCCTCTGTCTTCTTCATCAGTTCCACAGGTTCCACTACACCAAATGATACTTTCTGAGTGCAAATGCATGCATTGTTGATGAAAATACAAAAATCGCGATACTTACCTACACCTATAATATTTGAGGAGTTGCCTCGATTTCTCCAGGATCCCATCATCAGATCTTGACCTGATGAACATGGGCCCACGTAGAACGTATGCCCTTTTAAACAAAAGCAAAATTTTCCAAATCTGTACAGGCGTCTTTGAGTAATCGGGAAACATTTTTTTTTTAATCCGACGAATTACGAACCTCCTTCTTTTTTTGGAGTCTATTAATAAATGCGAAAGTAACTCTGTCTGTCTGTTACATTTTCACGCTAAAACGTCGAACCGATTTCGATGAAATATGGTATGGATAAAGTTTGAGTTCGTTTTTCTAAAACCTAAGACTAATGAAAAACGTACATCTAAATAAAGGAGAGGGACAGGGCCTCAATGCGCATAAAAAAATCGTCCAAAATCGATTCCTCCTCTTACTTTTTTGTTAAAAGTTTGTCCGCTCATCAAAATCGATACTGTCGTTGTCACTCTGACAATAAACTTGCTACAATAGTGATTAAATTAATAGACCAAAGGGTGTTTTTCTGTAATAAATCCCGGGTTCAAGACTTCAAGCCAAGTGTTTGCCGCTGCACCATGATATCTTCACCAATGTTTTCGACCGTAACACACTCCACATTAAAACAATACAAGTACACACATACAAATAGGCTTACCTATGTGTGTCTTCACAGTATCATAAATTGCTTCAGAGTTCTCAAGAGAAAAAGTGGTAACACTTGTGAGCACATATCCCGAACACGCCCATCTCACATTACAGAACTTTCCTATTAACACTCAATTATACATTGAAATTCCATTGAGTAGTTCCCGAGAGTACGAGCGCAACTATGGACCCGGGCTCGAGTAAACCGATCTAAGAACCGGTTCTACCCCAATTACCTCCTCCCCCCCAACACTAATTGGACTGCTGTTGAACTTGCCGTATTCCATGTATGAACACTGTGTCACTTCTCAGAACATTCTAAGTTCGGGATACGACACTGTGTTGGCACTCTCGAAGGGTTGATTAGCCCGCTACTGCGAGCTCTTCGTTTTCCATTTACTGCCACCGTGTGAACGTTATTGAGTAATTTTTGTTCGGGGTCGCACACAGTGTCTTGATTCCGTACTAGTGGACTGCGAATGTGAGAACGCTGTTTTCCAACTACAAATAGGGTGTGATTATTGTATCGGGAATTATGGCACGGTGTAGAGTTTTTTACGCGCGCATTGTTTTCCGTGTGTGCTTTGGGGACATTAGAGATTCCATGAATGCTTATGTTCTAAGATTCTTTAAGAACGGCGCGCCTAGTTTTTGTTTGTTAATACTCTGGATGGCTGGGTGAGCTTTAGGTGTATATTTTGGCATAGAATTTGGAAGGCATAGTTGTGTTGTGATTTATCGTAGCAGTTCGCGGCTAAATAATAACAGCCGCACGGGTCGATCTTCAAGGTTAAGCAACGCTTGACGAGGTCGGTCCGGGGGTGGGTGACCATTTCAAAATAGCGAGTTTCCTTCGTGCCTCGGAAAGCACGTTAAGCCGTTGGTCCCGGCTGTCATTTGAAGACCTTTGACAGTCGTTACGGGTGGTCAGAAGCTTGAGATCTGACACCAGTTTTGCCAAGAGGTATCGTGTTACCAGTTACTGGGTTGTGGAGGTCAGATGGGCAGTCGCTCCATGTAAAACACTGGTGCTCAGCTGAATCCGGTTAGACTGGCAGCTGATCCCAACAACAATTGGGAAAAGTCTAGGCAGATGATGAGTTGTGTTGTGATTTGGATTTTGGGCTTGCGGACTTACTCAAAAATTGAAAGTATTCTATAACAAACTATGATTTGTTTGCTATCTGAAAAGTCTGACTTTCAAATCTAGCAATGTCGAAATTGAACAGCAAGCATGATCGACAGTAATTCTATCTTTGTTTGTGTGCTATGGTAGGTTGATAACTATGGAAAACTGCTTAACATTATGGCATTAGAGGCGAGCCTGGCCACACGCATCGTTAATTAGAGAAGTGCAGGCTCGCGTCGCTGCGCAAGCGTCGATACCGTCACGAAAGCATCGGACTCTTGTTTACTTTACAAACACTAGCCGGTTACTAGCGCGTGTCCTAAGGTATGAGCGGCGGCGAATATAAATTAAATGAACGTTTATTTCAGACTTACTTCCATAATTACAAATGACAATACATACAAGAAGGCAATAAACAATTCAAAATACAACGACAAAAAATAAATAATAAAACGGTTACAACACACAATAAACGGATACAAATAATAAAATAAAATACGAGTGACAACGTGGAAGTTTATACTACAATTTCTTTTTTTATGCACCTGTAATGTTATCTCTCCACCAGTCAACCAAGACTGGTGGAGAGAAAACATGACAGGTGCATGGTGCAATGGCTTAGGAATTAAGTCCGCCTATGTACCTGTATGTTGCATGAAATATTAATTAATATATTAAGTAACTCAGTCTCTTTGTTATTTTGTCCGGGATTAGGACAATGGAGTATTAGCGACCTGTAGGCGTACCTAATATATGTAGACTAGAATAGAAAACTTTTAATCGATACAGAAAAAAAAAGCAACAAACGCAGAGATGTACACCTCTGCTTAACCTTTTGGGGAATACACGTTGTGTTTTAAGTTATATTGCCTGACATGAGTATTTCAACCAAAATCTTTATAAATTATGTATTATTCTGATCATAGAAATATAAAATACATTCTCATATATAAGCTTTATATTGTAAAGTTTCATCAAAATCCGTTCCGTAGTTTTTGCGTTAAAGAGTAACAAACATCCATCCCATTCATCCTCAGAAACCTTCGCGTTTATAATAGTAGAAGGATTGACTCTATGTTAGACTCTAGCCCATTTTTTAATAGCGCATCATCGTTGACATTGCGCTTCACACACGCACGAATCGCTTACGCTTATGATTTGTACCACCAATCAACTTTGGTATGCTGCAGAGAGCGAACCGACTGCGTCTGACAACGGGGAAGTTGTGTGTTTCCTGCGGTATTGCCCAATACGAGATGCGACGTGAGAACCGCACTTCGACTTCTAATATGGATGTTGTTAAACAATCACACACAAAGCTATCATGGTGTTGCACAACTGAAATATGCTTCGCCCGCCTGTAAGTCGAATGTTATCCCTAACAAACGAACTGTCGGGCTTTAATCACGATTAAATTAATCAAACTACAAAATCAATAAAAAAAAATGCGATTATTGCCAACACTGGTTAACCAAGACATAGTCTACACGTTTTCCAAGTTTCATCCAAATGCGTTTAGCCGTTGGAGCGGGATTTATTAAAAATAATATATCCAAGCATCCAGACTATCACAGACACAGTGATTATTATTAGGAAAAATGATGAAAAGGGGCTACCTACCCTAAGAAATTTAGTTCAAGACCCAAAAAAAATATGCAACCTTTTTTATGTGGCGTTTTCCTGACCGAATGACTTGGTGAAGGTTTCGGGAATCCGCTGGATGCGAGACGCATGGGACCGGTCCATGTGGCGACGCTTGAGGGAGGCCTATACTCAGCAGTAGACGACTTTCGGCTGAAATGATGGTGATCTAATTTTCTGACGATGGCGACTGGCCGGCGCAACAGAGTATGATCCCTTCAACCTAGCCTTGCCTCTTCCATCGCGCATTCGTAAAAGTTCGCTCAATTTCGGCACACTCTCTAAAAACTCTCGAATTCGGCCAATACTTCGGTCCATTTTGCCAAAGCAAAGGTGGGTTTTTTGGCTGAAGATCACTAGGACCATCCACCCACGGCTTCCGCCGAAATCGGTCAACTGAGGATCTTCTAGCGTATGCCATTCACATCTGGAGTGAGGCCATCGAGAGGCATGGGGAAGCGCTTGCTGTCTCCCTTGACATCTCGAAGGCTTTCGACAGGGTCTGGCATGAGAGCCTTATTGGTAAGCTTCCTTCCTTCGGTCTGCCTAGTGGTCTGTGTGATTGGATTGCTGACTTCCTGAGGGATCGGTCAATCCGAGTGGTTATCGATGGCTGCTCGTCCGGTCAGTTAGGTATTAACGCCGGAGTCCCTCAGGGCTCTCGGCTACACTGTTTTTGCTGCACATAAATGACCTGCTAAAACCCGGAACCTTTGGGTACGCAGACGACAGCACGGTTGCTGAGAGATACGTGTCCGGCGCACGGGCTACTGGGCCTGAGATCCGGTCTCTCCGGGAGGCCATGGTTGGGCGCTTGAACCTGTCTTTGGAGGCTGTCTCCGAATGGGGCGATGCCAATCTAGTCAGTTTCAATGCTGCTAAGACCCAGGCGTGTCTTTTTGCCGCAAAAAAGAGCCTATTCCACCCGGCTCCCTCTTTCCGTGGTGTAACCGTGCCGATAACGGACCATCTCGACCTTCTTGGTGTTACGTTAACATCGACCCTCAATTTTGGTCCTTTCATTGAGGCAAAGGCTCAGTTGGCTGCAAAAAAGTTGGGGATCCTTGCAAAGGTGAGACGGTACTTCACGCCTGAACAGCTGCTCAAATTGTATAAAGCGCAAGTTCGGTGCATGGATTATGATGCATGGAGTACTGCTCTCACCTCTGGGACAGATCTGCCAAATATCAACTTGATACACTTGAGTCGATTGACAAACGGGCCAAGAGGCTTATCGGTAACGATGCACTGGTCGCCTCAAAGCTCCAGAGCCTTGAACATCGACGCCGGGTGGCCAGTCTGTCGGTTTTTTATCGGTTACATTTCGGGGAGTGTGCGATGGAACTGCACAATTTGATTCCACCTAGCCTTTTTCATCACCGGACAACAAGACGTACGGCAATGCGCCACCGGTACATGGTGGACATCCCACCCATGCGTACAAAGCGTTTTGCGAATACTTTCATTGTACGCACAGCTAAGGAGTGGAATTCCCTGCCGGAGTCTTTGTTTTCTGATAGCTACAACCTTGGGGTCTTTAAGTCAAGAGTGAATAGGTTACTTCTAGGCAAGTGTGCTTCACCGTCGACCACATCATCACTTACCATCAGGCGAGATAGTGGTAAAACGCGAGCCTATAGATAAATAAATAAATAAAAAGTTGGGCGGATTTTTGTTACTCAATCAAAAAAAGACCATCAACAACTATGATAGTTTATGTCGTCACGCATGATATCATAGGTACTAGAATCAAGGGTACCACTTCAGGGGCTTTTCAAGTACCCGATAAGAGGATTAGTATGTACTGCATCGTCTGCGGTTTTCAAGGATGACTTACAATTTCAAAGTTATCTGTAGCTAGTTAGCCGCATAATATATCAATCAATCAATCATTTATTTTGTTAAACATATTTATGGTTACAGATAGTCAATCTGCCTAGCCTTTTCCCAACCATGTTAGGGTCGGCTTCCAGACTTACCGGATTCAGCTGAGTATTTACATGGAGCGACTGCCTATCTGACCTCCACAACCCTGTAACTGGCTAACACGGTACCCCTTGGCAAGACTGGTGACAGATCTCAAGCTTCTGACTACTCGTAACGATTGTTAAAAACCCTTTAAATGAAAGCCGGAACCATCGGCTTAACGTGCTTTTCTAGGCACGGAGAAAACTCGCTATGTTAAAAATGGTCACCAATCCACGGACCGACCTCGTCAAGCGTTGCTTAACCTTGATGATCGACTCGTGTGGCTGATAATATTTAGCACGAGCATTGTTACAGATAGTATATTGTTAAAATATGTGCACTATGTTTTGCCAATATCTGGCGTACAAAATTAACAATAGTATGGAAATAACAATATTAACCAACAAACAACAATATCCAACAACAATATCTTACCTTGGGTAGCGGGTATGGGCAAATTTATTAACCAAATACTTGTCTGTTTTTTATGTTCAAATGCAACGTGGTAATGCTGCCAGCGTTCAGGGCACTTTTCCCATTTACATAGATATAGACGATTTTTTTATGCGCAATGAGTCCTTTTCCCTCTCCTCTTATTATCTAGGTATGTTTTTATTGGTCTTATGTTTTAGGAATACATCATAACTAATAATATAAAAGGAGAGTCTGATTTTTGTGACTTTGTTCAGGTGCGTAAGGTAATCCCTACAATTCAAATTCATTTTTGAATATTGTGGATTACTTACCAATTCTAAATTTTGCAGTCTTGCCATGTGCTAATGTTGTTGACATGGCACATGGCATGGGGGGTAGACAGAATGACTGTCGGTTATACACTTACAATACAACATCCGGATGATCAGGATCACAAACATTTTGGTTTCATATCGTTTGCGAGTACAGTATGATTCAAACATAATTAATTAATCGATCTGTAGTTGGGAAACCTGCACCCTAATTACGTATCTCTTTTAACAGCACGCAGCACACTCCTTGTCTTTCATTTTAGTCTCTCTACAATATTCATTGCGTGTTTTACGCTGTAAAAGTAAAACTTAGTCTTTGAATTTTGAATAATAATAATTTTGCACGAAACATAACCATTATTTTGTGAAGTTGCTAATTTGAGTAAAATTGTTATATGTAATATTTTAGCACTAAATAAGACGGTGATATGTATCATCATCTGCCTAGCCTTTTCCCAACTATGTTGGGGTCGGCTTCCAGTCTAACCGGATTCAGCTGAGTACCAGTGTTTTACATGGAGCGACTGCCTATCTGACCTCCACAACCCAGTAACTGGGTAACACGGTACCCCATGGCTAGACTGGTGTCAGATCTCAAGCGTCTGACTATTCGTAACGACTGTCAAAGATCTTCAAATGACAGCCGGGACCAACGGCTTAACGTGCTTTCCGAGACACGAAGGAAACTCGGTATGTTGAAATGGTCACCCATCCACGGACCGACCTCGTCAAGCGTTGCTTAGTACATTTACCTCACTAACATAGATGTCATTGTTGTTTCTTGTAAAGCTTTTGTACTTTTTGAAGAATAAATTATGTATTTTTATTTATTGTCGAGTAGACGGATTGCAAGAGAAACCATCCGTACCGTCCTCTTTGAATTTACAAAAATTAGGGTGCTGGACTAGATATAGTTAATAATGGTCTGAAATCGCCAATCCATCTTGAGCAAGCGTAGTGATCAATGCTCATGCCTTCTCTGTATGAGAAGAGGCCTGCAGTGGGTATGTTACAAGCTGGTATTATTTTACTATTATAGTTGGGATGAAGTTGAAGTTGAACTTGAAACCAGTCGGCTGACGAACTATATTCTTTGCGCTGTAGTATAGTGCGGGTGACAGTTTCAATAACATTTTTCACGCATATATGTATACGCATTTTTTGTAGTTTAACGTCATACAGGCAACTATGGTACTCGTATATGGTTTAACCATGGTATTTTATTGAAACTGTCACCCTTACCATGCTACAGCGCAAAGAGTATAGTGGTTACAATCGTATTGTTGCGTATGGGTGACCAGTAACAATGCTTATAACCATAATGCTCTCATGTTTTAATGAATACTAATGAAGTGTTATTGCAGCTGATCTGTAGCCTGGAAGACTGGGCATGCGCTTGCGTCGCCGACCTCAAATACAATAGGTAGTTACTAGTTAGGTACCTACTTAAATCTTTTTGTCAATTATAGTAGCCCTGGCCCAGTGGCTAAGAACTCGCCTCTCGTTCTTTAAGTCGTGGGTTCAAATCCGGGCAAGTACCAATGTGTAGATACTTACCTTATTTATTTTTGTTTGGGGATTTAAGCTGTTGGACCCGGCTGTCATTTAAAGATCTTTGACAGTCGTTACGGGTAGTCAGAAGACTGAGATCTGACACCAGTCTTGCCAAGAGGTATCGTGTTACCCAGTTACTGGGTTGTGGAGGTCAGATAGGCAGTCGCTCCATGTAAAACACTGGTACTCAGCTGAATCCGGTTAGACTGGAAGCCGACCCCAATATAATTGGGAAAAGGCTAGGCAGATTGATTTGGGATTGTGAAATCGTCCAATACCTTCACCCGCTCTAGGAGAAGCGGGAAGGCGTGTCTGACTTTTACTGACTCAAACCCACCCGTCTTCCTTAAGTTGCTTGTGCCAGGGCCGCGGTAACTCTCTTTTTTAATCAGATACCAACTTTCTAAGTCTGTCTTGGACATTGCTAACATGGGTGAGAGAAAACATCGTGAAGAAACCTGGACTTACAAGGCCGATTTCTGAATTGAATATTTGAAAGAAAAAAAAAAGTAAGAAATCACATTTATTTGACACAAGCCAGAGCACACAACATAAACATAAATAAAAAAAGAAAAAGGAAACATAAACTAAACAACAATAATACAAAAAAAAAAACAATATAGAAGTGATATTGCGTGTCCCACGGCTGCACCAAATAGGACCAGTTCAGCAAAATGTCGGGCAACGGAGCAACTAGTTCCCGACGCTGGTTTTCAACTGGACCTGTGACCGGTGACGTGACGGACGTAAAATAATTGGAGTTAAAAAAATGTTTAACGCTACTTTAATGACCAGATTTTGACAATTTTCCTTGTTTTTTGATAACTCAACGTCATATACTTAACTCTGAAATCGGGGTATAGTTATATAATAATGTTTGAAAGGCTTGTGTAGTACATGTACTATGTACTATTAGGAAGCAATTCCTTTAGGTAAACGAGAACGAACTATTCTGTTTCGGTCGTTTAAATAGTTCATCTAGTACAGTGATCCAAGCGACATCGGATCGCTCGAGTGCTGAATCAGAACGAATTAGTACGGTACGAACTACGATTGTCTGAGCCTGAGCGAGTGAACGAGTTGAGAGATTTGAGAAGTGTGCGCGCGAGCTTGGTGACTGATGAACGACGAACTAGTACAGTTTGCTCTGTCTACGTACGATCTCGATGACCGACCCGGCGCACAAGAATATTTTAATGAACGGTGAACTACAATGAACTAATAGTACTAGAAGACCGAACTAGTTCATTTCAACGATTGTACTAGTTCCGAGCGTTCTATTCAGTGTCCGAGTAAGAACAAGCCCATTTGAAATCGCCAAATCACCTCACCATGCTCGTGCCTTCTCTGTATGAGAAGAGGCCTTTGCCCTGCAGTGGGACAGTAATAGCTCTTGATCGGTTTTACCACCCTTAGGTTGAACATCAAGGTCTGTTTTTGATTTAATACTAATTTGCTACTAGACGGTTTAGTATGTACATAGTTTTTACTGAGATTTACTGTCAAAAGTTGTATGGTGTCGTAATTTTACGACTTTTACATTTTTGTATTCGTTTGTCCTCGCACTATTGTCAGCGATATCCAAGACAAACTTAGACCCCCTTATTAATAAACGCGGATAAAAGTTAAGCCAAGCTTAAATCTCGAAAAATGCATTCGATGATCCTAGTTGTAAACTTGTAATTAAACTTGTAAATAGAAACTACATATGAATTGAAAAAGACACATTAGTATTTTCCCGGATTTAAACGCAAGACCACAAGCTCGAGAGGCGAGCCACTGGGCATACTTACTTTTTTTTTATAATGTACCGGGTGCCCAAAGTGCCCATATGCACCAGGTCGCGGTCACAAGGACCACCATAACCAATTCATATTTTACGACACTTACCACAAAGCAATATCGTAAATTTCTCCTATTAGATATTCTTGAGAACACCTTGATAACGCATTTCACTTATTTATCAACCTTAAAGTCGTGAGGTATAAGGTTGAAGTTCGTTACATTTCCTTTTCTCTGGATATACATGAATCACTTTTTTCTTATGAAATGAGACAAGATTGGTATGGGGGCTGAGAAGAATGTCTCCAGAAACGTTTTAATGGTTAACATGGATTCCTACTTTCTACTCATTAGTTTTAATTTGTACAGAAAGGAATTGTTACTGCCTACTTTTGTCCGCGACTCGTCTTTCATCTGCCTTATCTGCGTAGCATTACTTAAAGAGGGGTAGGGGGGTGCCGACCCCTTGAAGGATGATTCCCTGGATAAAAACCAATCTATATCCTTCCCAGGGTCTCAAACGAACTTCAAACCAAATTCTATCCAACTCGGTTCAACGGTTTGCTGCAAGCTTGAAAAGGTATCAGACAAACGGACAAGGTAACTTTCGCATTTATAATCAATAAATCTATTGGAAAACAAAATTTGGTTCCTTTTATTTTGTGAATTTTGTCCCATTCTTAAGTTAATAATGGAGTGACTAACCCGACTTTGTTAAACTGTGTGAGTTTTCAAAATGGGTGTGGTGGATGGTCAAATCAGAAAATAGAAGGAATAGCGAAAAAAAAACTTAAATTAAAAGATAGCAATTTTTATTTACAGACAACAAGAAGACCTTCAGTCTTTCCGTAATAGATTGCATATTACTCCTTTTACAGCTTTAATAATTTAATTTATAGATACTTAGCTTTAATAGTTTTCCATTGTAAATTGGCTCATCTAGTAACTGAAATCCGGAAGCGTATCTTTGTAACACTCATGCACACTCCACAGCGCCTAAATGGGCTTTCAACATCCTAACATTATTATTTACGACTCCCAAACCCATTGATTTATTATGCCCCACAGAGTATTAGTCAGTCGGTGTTTTCAAATACACGAACGATCGTTAAAAACATCGTAAAAGTCGGACAAAGAACTGTGTTCACCACAGACTGTAGAGTTGCTCGAGAATGTTGTGTGTTGCCACCCCAAAATACTTGTTAATGTATCGACATTAATTATATTTTAGTCTGCCTACATCGCGTCACAAAGTGGTCTACTTGTGCGTTCCTTTTTCAAGTGGGTCTCACAGTTTGATCATGAATATAGCCGATGTACTCCTACCCACTTTCATAGCAATTTAAGACGAACCATCTACCAGATAAGTGTTTTTGTTAGGGTTCCGTACCCGAAGGGTCCAATCGGAGCCCCATTGCTCTGTCTGTCACTTATGTGTGTACACACAGATTTTACAGCCAAACGCTTGGAGCTGCAGTCTTCAAATTTTCACAGTATAAGCATTTAGTTGTCACAAAGCCGCACAAAACGTCATTTTTTTTTTTTTTACGTTTTTTTTAAACAGGGGAACAAAAAATACATTTAACATACCCCATAGAGTGCTTTCTTTGTTTAGAGCTCATTAAGTAGACAAATACATTATATTTTGTTTTTAAAAATATTGGAAGACAAAGGAATGAGAAGCTACCAAAGACAGCTTTATGTTACAAAATTTTGTTCCGAAGAATGTCTAACTTCCCATTGACCTATGATTTTCAAATTTGGTGATAATGTTTATTATTACATTAACAAATACCAATTTAATATTGCTAAATCAGATTTTTTATTATAATTTCCAAATTTTTCCTGCTCCAACCAATTTTTTTTTGTGGTTTGGTACGGAACCCTAAATTAGCGAAGTCCAACACGCACTTAAACACCTAGTTCCAGTTCATTTCCGCTTTCCTAGTAGTTTTAATAAATAAACAATTAGGACAGTTGAATTTTAAAACCTCTATCGATATAATTTATTACGAATCCTTCATGCTCTTTTCTATTTTTCATCGTAGGTTCGGGGCTTCGAGGAATACCCTGAAGCCCCGAAGGTGGAACCGTGCAGTCACTATTAATTATTTGGCTACGAGTACTTCGGATCCATCCGCTTCATCATCTACCAGATAGTTGAAGTCTACAGAACAGCATGTTCTTTACTTGTATTATATGCTAGATAACTTAAAGGAAACTTATCAAGAGGTGGTGAAAGAGGAAATTTATCTTGTACCTAATGACAAGGAAACCAGTAAAAAGGTCGGAGGTTTCAATCAACGCCATTACCAACTTGTTTTATTATTTAAAAACTGGTAGTTCGTGTGATATGAAGACATAAAATATTCCCGCTCTTTAAAAACGTTTCAATTTGACGTTTATACGTGACGATGCCGATACAAGATACCAGCATGTCTCAGTTTGGGAGTCGTTGTCTTAAATTAAAATGACTGTACATTTACCTCACTTACATAGATGTCATTGTTGTTTCTTGTAAAGCTTTTGTACTTTTTGAAGAATAAATTATTTATCATTATTTATTGTCGAGTAGACGGATTGCAAGGGAAACCATCCGTACCGTCCTCTTTGAATTTACAAAAATTAGGGTGCTGGACTAGATATAGTTAATATTGGTCTGAAATCGCCAATCCATCTTGAGCAAGCGTAGTGATCAATGCTAATACCTTCTCTGTATGAGAAGAGGCCTGCAATGGGTCTGTTACAAGCTTGTATTATTTTATTATTATAGTTGGGATGAAGTTGAACTTGAAACCAGTCGGCTGACGAACTACACTCTTTGCGCTGTAGTATAGTGCGGGTGACAGTTTCAATATTTTTTTTTACTCATATACGTATACGCATTTTTTGTAGTTTAACATATGGTATAATCATGGTATGTTATTGAAACTGTCACCCTTACCATGCTACAGCGCAAAGAGTATAGTGGTTACAATCGTATTGTTGCGTATGGGTGACCAGTAATGGTTATAACCATAATGCTCTCATGTTTTAATGAATACTAATTAAGTGTTATTGCAGCTGATCTGAAGCCTGGAAGACTGGACTTGCGCTTGCGTCGCCGACCTCAAATACAATAGGTAGTTACTAGTTAGGTATCTTCTTAATGTTTTTGTCAATTATAGTAGCCCTGGCCCAGTGGCTAAGAACTCGCCTCTCGTTCTTGAAGTCGTGGGTTCAAATCCGGGCAAGTACCAATGTGACTTTTACAATTCATAATGTAGATACTTACCTTATTTATTTTTGTTTGGGGATTTAAGCTGTTGGACCCGGCTGTCATTTAAAGATCTTTGACAGTCGTTACGGGCAGTCAGAAGACTGAGATCTAACACCAGTCTTGCCAAGAGGTATAATGTTACCCAATTACTGGGTGGTGGAGGTCAGAAAGGCAATCGCTCTATGTAAAACACTGGTACTCAGCTGAATCCGGTAAGACTGGAAGCCAACCCCAATATAATTGGGAAAAGGTTGGGCAGATTGATTTGGAATTGTGAAATAGTCCAATAACTTCACCCGCTCTAGGAGAAGCGGGAAGGCGTGTCTGACTTTTACTGACTCAAACCCACCCGTCTTCCTTAAGTTGCTTGTCCCAGGGCCGCGGTAACTTCTTTCTTAATCAGATACCAACTTTCTAAGTCTGTCTTGGACATTGCTAACATGGGTGAGAGAAAACATCGTGAAGAAACCTGGACTTACAAGGCCGATTTCTGAATTGAGTATTTGAAAGAAAAAAAAAAGTAAGAAATCACATTTATTTGACACAAGCCAGAGCACACAACATAAACATAAATAAAAGAAAAAGGAAACATAAACTAAACAACAATAATACAAAAAAAAAACAATATAGAAGTGATATTGCGTGTCCCACGGCTGCACCAAATAGGACCAGTTCAGCAAAATGTCGGGCAACGGGGCAACTAGTTCCCGACGCTGGTTTTCGACTGGACCTGTGTCCGGTGACATGACGGACGTAAAAGTAGTTGGAGTTAAAAAAGGAGTAAGGTACGTACATAGTTTTTACTGAGAATTTTTGTCAAAAGTTGTAGGGTGTAGTAATTTTACGAAATTTTCGTTTTTGTATTCGTTTGTCCTCGCACTATTGTCAGCGATATCCAAGACAGACTTAGACCCCCTTGTTAATAAACGCGGATAAAAGTTAAGCCACTTGTAAATATAAACTACATATGAATTGAAAAAGACACATTAGTACTTGCCCGGATTTAAACGCAAGACCACAAGCTCGCGAGGCGAGCCACTGGTGCCCACTTACTTTTTTTTTAATAATGTACCGGGTGCCCAAAGTGCCCATATGCACCAGGTCGCGGTCACAAGGACCACCATAACCAATTCTTATTTTACGACACTTACCACAAAGCAATATCGTAAATTTCTCCTATTAGATATTCTTGAGAACACCTTGATAACACATCTCACCTATTTATCAACCTTAATCTCGTGAAAATAAGGTTGAAATTCGTTACATTTCCTTTTCTCTGGTTATACATGAATCAATTTTTTCTTATGAAATGAGACAAGATTGGTATGGGGGCTGAGAAGAATGTCTCCAGAAATGTTTTAATGGTTAACATGGATTCCTACTTTCTACTCATTAGTTTTAATTTGTACAGAAAGGAATTGTTACTGCCTACTTTTGTCCGCGACTCGTCTTTCATCTGCCTTATGTGCGTAGCATTACTTAAAGAGGGGTAGGGGGGTTCCGACCCTTTGAAAGATGATTCCCTGGATAAAAACCAACCTATATCCTTCCCAGGGTCTCAAACGAACTTCAAACCAAATTCTATCCAACTCGGTTCAACGGTTTGCTGCAAGCTTGAAAAGGTATCAGACAAACGGACAAGGTAACTTTCGCATTTATAATCAATAAATGTATTGGAAAACAAAATTTGGTTCCAATAGGTGTGAATTTTGTCCCATTCTTGAGTTAATAATGGAGTGACTAACCCGACTTTGTTTTATACTGGGTGAGTTTTCAAAATAGGTGTGGTGGATGGTCAAATCAGAAACTATAAGGAATAGCGAAAAAAAACTTAAATTAAAAGATAGCAATTTTTATTTACAGACAACAAGAAGACCTACACTTTTACCTCTTTCCGTAAGAGATAGCATATTACTCCTTTTACAGCTTTAATAATTTAATTTATAGATACTTAGCTTTAATAGTTTTCCATTGTAAATTGGCTCATCTAGTAACTGAAATCCGGAAGCGTATCTTTGTAACACTCATGCACACTCCACAGCGCCTAAATGGGCTTTCAACATCCTAACATTAATATTTACGACCCCCAAACCCATTGATTTATTATGCCCCACAGAGTATTAGTCAGTCGGTGTTTTCAAACACACGAACGATCGTTAAAAACATCGTAAAAGTCGGACAAAGAACTGTGTTCACCACAGACTGTAGAGTTGCTCGAGTATGTTGTGTGTTGCCACCCCAAAATACTTGTTAATGTATCGACATTAATTATATTTTAGTCTGCCTACATCGCGTCACAAAGTGGTCTACTTGTGCGTTCCTTTGTCAAGTGGCTCTCACAGTTTGATCATGAATATAGCCGATGTACTCCTACCCACTTTCATAGCAATTTAAGACGAACCATCTACCAGATAAGTGTTTTTGTTAGGGTTCCGTACCCGAAGGGTCCAATCGGAGCCCCATTGCTCTGTCTGTCACTTATGTGTGTACACACAGATTTTACAGCCAAACGCTTGGAGCTGCAGTCTTCAAATTTTCACAGTATAAGCATTTAGTTGTCACAAAGCCGCACAAAACGTCATTTTTTTTTTTTTACGTTTTTTTTAAACAGGGGAACAAAAAATACATTTAACATACCCCATAGAGTGCTTTCTTTGTTTAGAGCTCATTAAGTAGACAAATACATTATATTTTGTTTTAAAAAATATTGGCAGACAAAGGAATGAGTAGCTACCAAAGACAGCTTTATGTTACAAAATTTTGTTCCGAAGAATGTCTAACTTCCCATTGACCTATGATTTTCAAATTTGGTGATAATGTTTATTATTACATTAACAAATACCAATTTAATATTGCTAAATCAGATTTTTTATTATAATTTCCAAATTTTTCCTGCTCCAACCAAATTTTTTATGTGGTTTGGTACGGAACCCTAAATTAGCGAAGTCCAACACGCACTTAAACACCTAGTTCCAGTTCATTTCCGCTTTCCTAGTAGTTTTAATAAATAAACAATTAGGACAGTTGAATTTTAAAACCTCTATCGATATAATTTATTACGAATCCTTCATGCTCTTTTCTATTTTTCATCGTAGGTTCGGGGCTTCGAGGAATACCCTGAAGCCCCGAAGGTGGAACCGTGCAGTCACTATTAATTATTTGGCTACGAGTACTTCGGATCCATCCGCTTCATCATCTACCAGATAGTTGAAGTCTACAGAACAGCATGTTCTTTACTTGTATTATATGCTAGATAACTTAAAGGAAACTTATCAAGAGGTGGTGAAAGAGGAAATTTATCTTGTACCTAATGACAAGGAAACCAGTAAAAAGGTCGGAGGTTTCAATCAACGCCATTACCAACTTGTTTTATTATTTAAAAACTGGTAGTTCGTGTGATATGAAGACATAAAATATTCCCGCTCTTTAAAAACGTTTCAATTTGACGTTTATACGTGACGATGCCGATACGATTTCGTAAATCGCGCACTGATTAGATGTTTTTTTTTTCTAAATAATAATGTAACATATATTATAGCTACCGTCGCTAATGCAGTTATTGCTTCTACACAATATCTACAATTACTACACGGTCAAAATAACTACAATTATATATATATTACAGCAAAATAACTTGCGAGCTATCAAGGTCACTCTGACGTTCTCTTTGACACACAAACAAAGTAAGGGTAAGTTATTAATAGTAAGGGTATACTTTCGAGGTGGTGTCATTGTTACCAAGTCAGGATCTGATGAGGGGATCTCATGGATATCGAGGGAACTCCTCAAATTGTATAGGCATACATATGGAGATTTTGGTATATCTCGAAATCGATTTTGGGATATCTCGAATAGTTAAATGACTGTGATGAAGAAAATTTAAATAAACGGTTCTAATGCAAATGTAACCATCGAACTGATCTGGAGATGAAGCCGGAAGGTAGGCACCGGAACTCAGTAATAAAACAATGTTTTCCAGTCGTGTTTAGGCATGTTGGAATTGTAGTGAGAAGCCCTCTGGCTATAAATGAATTTCATGGTAATATAAGGTACCAAAACTAAAAAGAGATAGTAAAAAACATTTTAACAAAAAGAAGATTGCCCATTCTTCTATGGACGGCAGTGGCGCATTTTTTTTTTGTATGATAGCATAGATTGGATATAAAAGAGGGGAGAGGTCATACATTCAAAGGAAATAAAAATTATCCATTTATTTTGTGGGGGTTTTGTTTGTTTTTTTATTTTTTGTTCAGTTTGAGTTTTTTTTTCAACTTTCAGTTTTTTTTGTTCAGGTTTGTTTTCAGTTTTGAATCCGAAGACTCTACTGAACACGAACTCAACGCAATGATAAATTTATTAATAACCACAAAAAACTCAACAACTATCAACGCAAAAACAAAAGTTCGCTGCCGCGCCGACACGATACTTTGTTTGACTTGACACTGACATTTTTGACAGTTCACCTTTCGTTTACATCGCCCGTGGTCGTGTTACCAACAGTTAATCTAAACTACCCTGACCATAAGTGATTTGTTAATTAGAGTAAGATTTTTAATTAATAAAGTAATATCTTAATAATTTATCATCATCATCTTCCTGCCCTTATTCCATGTTACTTGGGGTCGGCCCAACACGTATCTTTATAATTATGTTATATAATAATATTAATAAAGCGGGAAGTGTCTTAGTTGAAATTAAAGATTATTTTTAAAACTCAGCGTCTGCTCTTACACTATCAGTTACACCGATTATGGGGAGGTTCATAAAATGGCAACACTGCTTTCACTAACAATAAAATCGAATAAATAACTATGTAAACACAAAATATTAACCCCACCCCAATACGATACAATTTCGATCAAGTTAACTTAGAAAACTTTAAAAAAATATTGTATAATTTATGAGTATTGTTTTGTGGCTATACTGTTTTATTAAAAAACGATACTGATTTTGGGCATTCTCCTTTCCGTGATATATTATTTTTCAATTATGAAACGCCAAAGTTTTAAAGTTACAATATCGTTACGTGACCGTGTCGCTGCGAGTAAACACCGTTTCTATACATCCTTTATTGAACAGACCAACAGAGTGGGGTATCGTCACGGTAAAAATATACACAGTATTCTATCTTCATACAAACGGTCGGAACGCGAGTAATGCCTACGTGACTCGAGCTCAGCCCACACTCGTTTCGTTCGTTCACAACGAACGGTGTGCTGGTTTTGTAAGTAAGCGTGCGATTTGTGAATATTTTATTCAAATACGTACAAGTACTTACTTACTTAATATTTCAGAGAGCAATTATAGCCTATATTGTGCTGTTTTTGGTTGCTGGAATTCTTCTATAACGCACCCAGAGATAATATTTTTTTAAATTACCTGGAACCTCCGAAAGGCAAGACAATAAAAAAAAAATACCTAACCTAATAATACGTAATTTGTTTTTTTTTTTAATAGGTAGGTATTTCGCTTTTTTTAATAGGTAGGTATTTCGCTTTTTTTAATAGGTAGGTTTTTCGCACCTGGATCAACAAATATAAATAAGTGGATAGGGTGATAAAGTCACACACGAGTCACCTACCTACGCTAAAAAAACTAGTAGGTAGTTTCCCAGGCTAGGCTATCTACTTACTTATGTACTTAGCTACTTATAAATATTATTTAATTAGAAAAATATCATTATGAAATGATTACTTATGAGATTAATAATTGGTAGGTTAGTTACCTACCAATTATTAGTAGTGAGATTTAAAGTTTAATAAAAAAATATAATATTTACCTCAGATTAGAGAAAAGAATCTGTGATATTTACAATCACAAAACTAGAAAGAAATTCAAGTAGGTAGAAGCGGGCGGCCCTAACGCGTGTTCAGGTAACGAGCGCTTGTAGGCATTTATTTCGAGGTCCGGGCCGAGTCACAATACTGTTAGATATTTTTACCGTGATATCATACTTATGCGTATAAGTATGATTTTAATATGTTTTATAGTGTGGGAATGAATGGCAGGGGCTGCTAACATAAGAGGCTGTCCGTCAACGCTTCTCTTTATAAAACCATGCATACGCACCCGGTTTTGAGTTTTGTTCTTTTCATCCTGTGGGAGGAGCATTATGCTTGGTTAATGACCTCCTTTAATTTTTTTTTGTGCTTTAACTCATTTTTAGGGTTCCGTACCCAAAGGGTAAAAACGGGACCCTATTACTAAGACTCCGCGGTCCGTCTGTCTGTCTGTCTGTCTGTCTGTCTGTCTGTCTGTCACCAGGCTGTATCTCATGAACCGTGATAGCTAGACAGTTGAAATTTTCACAGATGATGTATTTCTGTTGCCGCTATAACAACAAATACTAAAAACAGAATAAAATAAATATTTTAGTGGGGCTCCCATACAACAAACGTGGTTTTTGTGCCGGTTTTTTTTGCGACAATGGTACGGAACTCTTCGTGCGCGAGTCTGACTCGCACTTGGGCGGTTTTTTTCATAGTGTAGTTAGTGGCTGCTAAAAGTACGGCTGATGAATCTGACGTTTCGGGTTCGCCGGTTCGAATGTAAATTATTGTGGCCAGCAACGTGTCCTTCACCGAATTTATTACTTTCTGGGTACCTGAAGACACGCCACCACACAAATTTTTTTTCGGCTGATGATATTTTGAATATCTGCGCCATTATTAATATCCAAAGTATTTTTCAAAAATATTTTTTAGGCAATATTAATAAACCTAGTTTTTTTTGACGCAAACGTCTAATCAAAAACAACGATATCATTGGTTTAATTTTTTTTACGCGGCACCCTAATTCTTGTTCTGAAATAAAAGTAGCCTAAGTTACTGTAGCCTTTTAACACAGCTTACAGTGAAAGTCCCGTCAAAATCGGTCTAGTCCGTTTTGGAGATTAGCCGGAACAGACAGAGACAGAGGGCCAACTTCTGAATTGAGTATTTTGAGTTAAGACCTCTAGTTTATGCCAAATTTTAAGAGGTTTTCAGGCTAAAGTAGAGCTTGATAAATAATCAAAATCGGGAATGAGAGAGATATGCGTTTAGTAAAAAGCTGTTATTTTGACATTACAAACAGACACTTCAATTTTATTTAGGTAATTGTATAGATTTTAACCATGGCAACAAAGCCTACTTATATTAAACAGTGATCAAAAAATTCTCCGTAAAATGACAATGGATTAAGCTTAACCTAAACAGGGTAAATCCCTAAAAGCACCTGTGGTAGTTAAAAGTGCTCACATTGAGCTAAATAGGGTGAAATAGGTTCTAAACATGGCAGCATTTCGTACTTCCTGGTCCTAACTTCCTAAGTACGTCAGTCTTCAAACTTTACTAACCTTTGAGACTAATGTGTTTTCCTTTATCTGAACAACTTTATCTCAATGAATAAAAGAACACAGTAGATACAGTAGAGAGGCACTACCATGACCTCTTAGAGCAAGGATATTTCCATTGTGCGTAAGGGACTGATGTAAAGGTAAGTACAAGTAATTTTATACATCTGTCCTTGACGTACAATGAAAATAACCTTGCTCTAAAGATCTCACGGTAGGGTAGGTCTCTTGATCTAGCCTTGATTACCACCAACATCAAATTCCTATGGGATTTTTTTTCTAAATCATTACGAAAATTCTATTTTAACTAGAATGATTCAACGGTGAGCGTATAAGTGAGACGGCAGGTCCCGACCGTGTATGGGCCGCTCGTTACCGCCGCCATATTAGGAGCCGGCGCAAACGCAGGTCCCATTTACACCGCACGATGTTTTTGTTCAAACGAATTAAGTGGTTAGTTTTTTGTAGCCAAGTGTGAAGTAAAATGTACAGTCATTTACCGTTGACGTGTTAGGATGGGCCGGTGTATTGTTTCTCACAGTATTTATTAAGAAACTTAGGGAGGGCTTAAGTAAAGTACGCGTTTTAAAATAAACTCGATTGTATTGTTTATCGTATAGCTCGTTTCACTTCCTCAGAGTATTTTCGGTTTATCCTTACAAATATTGTTCTACTTTTAATTTTGGTAGATATATCACTGTAAAATTAGCCACTGAAATAGGCTTTTTAATTTCCTGTAACCGTATAATATGACAAAACCATACAGGCCTTTATGGCTCTACATGGGACTGAAAATTAAATGAGTTGTGAAGTAACTTAATTAGGATATGTGCATTTATCGTATTGGGTGTAATCCTGTAAAGATTTCTGTAATAAGATTGAAACAAATAGGACTAAATCATCATCATTATCATTTCAGCCGAAAGACGTCAACTGCTGAATATAGGCTTTATATAATAACTCTTCGATCGCTCAATACAATATTCTCGACTATCGCAACATTTTTTTGGGTGACTGACGTCAATGCACGGCCGTAACGATGTTCGTCTTCCGTGCTCGTTCTCCCTACTCCAAATTGAGAAGCCCACCTTGTGACAGTGGAATACGGCGGAGCTGACTCTCCTAATGTTGCCTCCAAATTGCAATGAATCTCTTGCGTCGTTAACTTTATTAAACAGAGGTATTTAATAACGGCTCGCACTTCGTTTTCTCCATTTTCGAGAATACGTTCCAACACTAAGCAAACAAATGACTACATTCAGAAACAAGTAAAATTTCACAATTTAAAAACCCCCGACACATTTCTCTTGCGAAAACACCCCGATTCAAACAGTAAAATGCCCATAACTTTTGAACGGCTGAACCGATTTTATTCAATCATAGCTAAGAACACTCTCGACCAAATTACCTTTCAAACAAAAAAAAACTAAATCGAAATCGGTTCATCCGTTTAGGCGCTATGATGCCACAGACAGACACACAGATACACAGATACACAGCAACATACGTGAAACTTATAACACCCCTCTTTTTCCGGCGGGGGTTAAAAAACAAAAGAGAATCGAAGATTTTTTTCTTTATTAATATTACAAATATGTATCTGAGCTATGCCTGCCAGTATTTTATTTTTTTCTTACCAAGGAGTATGTCGTTCTCACTACTTTTTGATCCCTCCTCCTCTCGGGTTCGAACCCAGGCAGGGGCATTACTTTTGTGTACTTTATTTCGTCCCTACTACTCTAAAAACGGTGAAAGAAAATATCGTGAAGAGACCGGCATGTCATAAAATCTACAGAGAGGATGTCTATGCCCCAGCAGAGCAGTGGCACATTATAGGCTAACTAGGTTCTGCCAGCGGCTTTTTCTTACCCCAGGCGAAAATTATACCGGTAAAAAAGTAGCTTATGTGCTATTCCCGACTATCTCCGTGCCAAATGTCATCCAGATCCGTTAGGCCGTTCTGGTGTGATTGAGTAACAAACATCCGTCCATCCAAACGTTCGCATTTATAATAATTATTCATTTATAGATTATGATTAATCAAATTAATCAGTTAATACATCGTACGGTGTAAAACGGCTTTTAGGGTCGCCACACATGAAAGGGCTGAGCGTTACTGCGCATTGATCAGCACCAGTTTGGAACTTATAATGAGAGGAGTTCACAAAAGGAGACCCTTACGTGTACCGCCATATACAGATGTAGGAATGAAGTTATTGTTACCGTACTCTGCACTGTTGTGGCGACGGCGACGGTGGAGGCAGGAAAGGATTTGATAACTAGAAAGACAGACAGACCGAATTCGTGCGCATAGGCATAAGCAAATTATAGTTGGATGTTTTTCTAGCTCACGCTAGAAAAACAAGCATGCATTATTCATGCATTTCCTAGCGTCCAAAACTTTGCGTACTTACGTAACTTTGGAACTATTGAAATAATTTTGTACTATAGTCGCTGGTCTTATGACGGAGCCGAACTAAAATAGCAAGTTTTGGCTCATTGGATGCGTATTGACAAATAATATTACACCTAGTTACTTTGAATTCAGATAGCTTGTTTTAAAAATAATCAATCTGCCTAGCCTTTTCCCAATTATGTTGGGGTCGGCTTCCAGTCTAACCGGACTCAGCTGAGTACCAGTGTTTTACATGGAGCGACTGCCTATCTGACCTCCACAACCCAATAACTGGGTAACACAGTACCCCTTGGCTAGACTGGTGTCAGATCTCAAGCTTCTGACTATTCGTAACGACTGTCAAAGATCTTCAAACGACAGCCGGGACCAACGGCTTAACGTGCTTTCCGAGGCATGGAGGAAACTCGGTATGTTGAAAATGGTCACTCATCCACGGACCGACGGCCAGCGTCATCAGTAACATGCTTAAGCATGTGAGTAGGTACCAGAGTATCTGCGCCAGTAACTAAATAAACTACCTTAACAAACATTGCATAAACAAAATACATACCATAGTATCATCATCATCCGCAGCCTGACTTCACCCACAGCTGGGCATAGGCCTCTCTTTTCTTATGCCAATCCCCACACTCCTGCGCCAACCTCATCCAGGTTTTCCCCGCGATGGCCGCAATGTCGTCTGCCCATCTCACCGCTGGACGACCAACATTTTTTCTGCCACTCTATATACCCACTTCAACGCTTCCGAAATACCGACACATAGTCGTACTTTCGGATGTCAAAAATTAAGCGGATGCACAAATTCTGAAAACGCTCGAGCTTATCAAGAAGTTCCTTAGTCGCAACAAGAAAGTAGACATCAGCATAGTCAAGAAGAGGAAGAAGGAGCGACTGAGCAAGAGTAATTTTAATTGAGAAAGGCAGCAACTTCTGGAGACGCTTCAGAGACCGACACGAGTCAGAGCCGAAGTCAGGTAAAAAATGTGCGGGAAAAATTACGCTAAAAGCGCTCTGTTACAGTAGTGATCGATGAGAGAGAAGGCTTCTCACAAAATTATTCTAAGGCAGGTTAGGCATAGGTAGAAATACCAATAATACAGTGCCAGACCCGAGTGTCCTTGAACTTACATCAATACATACCTACCTACACTCAAGACTTTTCCCTTAGGGGTAGGCGAAAATTACAGAACGCCACTTGCTACGATCCTTATACCGCTTGCATCATTTATGTCCAAACATCTAGTCATACACGGACACCGGTTATGAGTAGGTACTACGAACTTGGCCTTTCTGAGGAACATCGCCTATGAGAGCCATGTATATCCTTCTAGGGCGTCCTTCCCGTCGTTTCCACTCACGTCCGCCTTGTAAATACATTTAGTTAGTCGCCTTTAATTTCTCTCAACATGATCAAACCATCTAAACATAATCTTCAAGTGTCAATAAAACCTATCATCATAACGATAAGTTCTTGGAGTGAGAAGTTCTCACGCGCATCTCTCGTGATGACGTCACAGCTGATTGGGACCGCGCTATTGATAAATAGTGCGTTGTTCGTCGCGCCGACAACACTAGGATACTTTATCTTTTACTAGCTTCTGCAAGTGGCTTCGCCCGCGTGGATGTGAGGAATAATCCCACGGGAACCTACTACCGGGATAAAAGTAGCTTATGTGTTGACTATAATCTATCTCTGTGCCAAATTACATCCGCAACCGTTCAGCCGTTCTGGAGTGATTGAGTAACAAAAATCAATCCATTCACCCACTCAAACTTTCGCATTTATATACGTATTATAAGTAGGATAGGATAGGATCACCAAGAGAGGTCTATGATCAAGGGGTGGAGAATTTTATTTGCAACAAAGCGTCTTGAGTTTTCCATCAGAAAAAATGACGAACTGCTATAGAAACTTGCATGTTTTTAACCCCATATATAAATACATATATAATTTTTATCTTTAGGCTCGCGTTTGACCACTATCTTGCCTGATGGGAAGCAATGATGTGGTCTACGGTAAAGCACACTTTCCTAGCAGTGACCTATTCATACTTAAAGACCTCAAGGTATCAAGAAACAAAGGCTCCAGCAGGGAATTCCACTCCTTAGCTGTACGCACAATGAAAGTATTAGCAAAACGCTTTGTGCGTATGGGAGGGATATCCACCATGTACCGATGGCGCATGGCCGTACGCCTTTTAGTCCGATGATGGAAAGGGCTAGGTGGAATCAAATTGTGCAGTTCCATCGCACACTCCCCAAAATGTAACATGATGATTTTTTACAAAAACCTCCCTACATTTTTAAGGAACTCGTGTGCATAGTTTCATGTTTCTTGCTCCACAATTAAAATTTAAACAGTGTTTTCGTTGCGTACGACGCTTTAAAAAAAAAAGTGTAAGCAGGCCCTTAAGTTCCATGTTAAGAACCCATAGAAATCAGAAATAATTTAAGGAGTTGTGCGTTTGTCACAGGACAACAAAAGCAGTTGTATAATTTTAATGAAGTGACATTTAAAGTCGGATTTTATTGCCCAAACGCAGCGGGGTATTGCCCCGAGTGGCTCGGCCGACACCGCAAGCAAAGGTTATAGTGAATGATGCCTGGATACCAGCGTGAAGTAGCAGACAAATACTTAATTTATCTGCGAGTAAACATTAAGGTTCCCGCAGACGTGACAATGCGTCAACGATGCGAACACTTTTTCAGAAATTCTCTATCTATTGTAGAACAATTTTTAAAAACACGTGTTGTCGCGTTGACGAATCGCGTCTGTCTATGGCAGCCTTATGTCGTGTTGTTCTTCACAATTGGCCCGCAGGTATTTTTTGTAATTTTATTTAAGTCACCTGTTCTGGCTATTAGACTGCCCACGGTCTTCCTATCGTCTCTCAGCAACTGTTCAGTTTTTCAGCGTCACAAGTCTATCATACACATACATACATAAGCTCACGCCTTTTTCCATGGGGGTAGGCAAAAACTACAGAACGCCACCTGCTACGATCCTTACATACTTCTTTTGCTTCACTCACATTCATACATCTTGTCACATACACACGCCGGTTTTGAGTACTGCGCACCTGGCCTTTCTGAAGAACATCACTTATAAGGTCTGTGTATGTCTTTCTTGGGCGTTCCCTCCCGGCGTTTCCATTCACGTCTGCCTTGTAAATACCTTTCGTTAGTCGCCTTTCATTAATCCTCTCAACATGGCCAAACCATCTTAACATACTCTTTTCAATTTTAGTCACTACATCTTCTTTTAAACCACAACGTTGTCTTATTACCTCATTCCTCAATCTATCATTTAAAGTTACACCACACATACTCCGCAAGGAGCGCGTTTCTACTGCATTAATCCTACTTTCATGTGTTTTATGCCATACCCAACCTTTAGTTCCATACATAAGTGTTGGCAGTTTATCATATTAAGATTGAATAGATTTTTTGTACATATACTTACTACTGTTTAATTTTAAAGTGTTTTTGTTTTAATGCAAATAAACTCATTTTCTTTCTTTCTTTCTTTTCTTTTTCTTTGATTTCCATGAGGGTAGACAGAAACTACAGATATCCAACTGGTCCTAAATCCTTAAGTATTCCTTTTGTTTCATGAACGTTCATACGGTCATACACGCTTGCCAGTTATGAGTTTTACACCTAGGCCAAGTTGAAGGCCCGTTCTGAAGAACATCACCAAAAAGATCCATGTATATTATTTATTTATCCGGAAACATATTTTTTAAAACTAACAACACAAGTATGTATAAGCTGGGCAGCGTTAGAATATGTAAAAAATGTGAAATCTCTGAAAATGAGATCGACAGTTTTCTCTTTATGTAATTCTAGCAATTATACGTATTGCCTTTTTTTGGAGAATGAAGGCTCGCTGAGAATTATAACCGTAGCTTTCCCCCCAGAACTGTATGCTGTATCGAAGTCTGGATTCCACAAGAGCATAATATACCATCTTTAACTATTTCGTATCTATGACGTCACTCAATGTCCTCAACGCATAACACGCAGATGATATAGTAAAATCAATGTGTGCTAGTTCTTTTTTTCCAATTTTGCAAATCATCTAAATTATTCTAAATGGATACCTAGAAATTTGACTTTCCTCACTAATTCTATCTTTGCATTGTTAAGGGTCATGTCCATATTCTCATTATTGCCTGCACTGGTTCTGTGGTATTCTTCTAGGGCATCAGCTCCCGGCGTTTCAACTCACATCTACCTTGTGTTAGTCGCCTTTCATTCATCCTCTCAACATGACCAAAACACCTAAGCATACTCGTTATATTTTTGTCAATACACAGTTTTTTTTAAGTGCTTTCGCATTCCAATACATGCGTACGAAGTTCTGTTATTCGTCTTTCGTTACTGACCGTATATCACCCATCTCACATTGAAACCTAAAAAAACATCAATTCACTAATAGTACCATCCCTTTGTTCAATTTCACCCTTGTCGGTGCAGGCCGACGGCGCCGGCGCTCGCGGCGACGTGTGCGCCCGCGCAGGTAAGGCCGGACACACACTGGTAGCGCCGCCCGAACTATTGTCCGTCGTGAACGTGATATATTGTGTGATTAGACATGCGTTACATGTTTTTGGAATGTTTTGTACTTACTCCCGATTTCCGAATGAAGAATTTAAAGTTGAATAGGTACCCATTTGTCTAACTCTACTTTAATCTGAAAACCTATCAATCATTGGCATTCAAATAGGAATTGACACGATCTTAACTCTTAATGTTCATTTCTGAAAATGGCCCTTAATTATGTATACTTAATTTATTATAGTTAGGTAATATTTGGTAAAACTCTTATTTGTCATTAGACAAATCAATGTACAGAGGCTTTAGACAAGTGACATTACGTCAACGAAAGCGTCGCGATAGCGATTGGTCAAATGTCAAAAAAAACGAAATGTCACGTAACCAATGTCTTGTACATTTTGACATTTCCACAATCACCATATTGGATTTAAAATTATGACACTTAGATAAACGTGCATTGTCATTCCATTCCAAGCAAAATTTTAGCTTAATTGGTCGAGGATAACGATTTTATTATCCGATTTGACTTTACTATTGACAAGATTCATAATGCCCGGGCAGCATACATAGTGCCATGATTAATCACTTGGTCCATGACATACATAGTACTAAATAAAAGCTTAACAACCCAACGCCTGTGCAATGCGTCCTCAACCATAAAGGCTGAGACTGAGCGTTTCTCGGTAACTCTCGGTAAAATAAATGAGCACTTGGCGCTGTCACGTCACTCTGTCGTTCGAATCTCGCTATTGGCGCTTGAGGCGAATGTAGGGCTGGAGTTAGGTCTACGTTAGGTACTTTATCTAAAGTCTATGTGCATAGTTATTCTGACCGTGTTGTACTGCTCGCAGGATCGCTTCCGAGGACTTCTCAGCTCAGCTGACCGTTACTACGTCCGTTTCGAAAATCTCCCGTGCCGCCACTGGAGTTAATATCGCGAGTGACGTTTTTTCAAAGCACTCTAGATTTTCAAGTACCGGCTACTAAGCCGGGAGTTGAAAATACATAATTATTATTATAATAAACCTTGTGGCGCTTTTCGAATGCAGCGTTAGAAAAGCATCCAAGTGGACTTAAAAATAACGGCCAAGTGCGTGTCGGACTTCGCACTTTTAGGGTTCTGTACCAAACCGTAAAAGCAAGTTGGTTGTAATAAACCCCTGGTTGAATTCTTGAGGGTTCATTAATACTAATCCGTGTATGGCACCCTTGGTCCCCCTGTGACGGGTCAAGGTCAATGGCCCCGCCACCTACCATTTTGCGGCCGCAGGGGATAGGGAGAGCGGCTAACGCTTTACCGACACTCCTCTTCCCCTGCGGCCCCACCACGCCCGCCATCAGACGGTGGCGACCCCGTCTAGGCCGCGGAAGGTAGGGAGAGCGGCGCATCGCAATACCGGCAATCCTCTCCCGCCGCGGCCCCCAACCCTCAGCCGCGACATCGTATGGAACCTGGGACGCTCCACAAGACATCGCGGCTCGCCTCAGTTGCGATGTCGCCTAGGCAGCACCGCAACCTACATTTTGGCCGCTACGTCGTCGGCTTAATCGGCAAAAGCCCTGACGAGCGACCCCTCCTCGGGTTCCTCTTCGCTTCACCGTGGGTGACCAAGCCACGGTTACTGAGCCCCCCCGCCTCGACAATGCGGGAACCCACCGGGGGGGATCCCACATACCCTAGTAGCCCCACTTCGAATATTTAAAACCCCTTTTTAGTTCCTTTAAAAAAAATAAACATATGTATTTTTTTCTTTTTATTTGCAAAATAGTTTGGCAAACGTCATCTTAAACTATTCCAAATTTCAAGTTGATAGCATTAGTCGTTCTTGAGATATCCAGCTGTTACAGACGGACAGACAGACTGAGTCGCACTATAAGGGTTCCTTTTTACCATTTTGGTACGGAACCCTAAAATGAACCTCATAAGATAAGAGAGCCAAGCCATTATCGCTGATATAATGTCCTTTTATCTAGACCCCATAGCCCAGTATGTTAGTGCCCTAATGAGCATTCATTTGTTCCGCTCCATCGCTCGCATGGTCACAAGACTGTCTGCGGACGATCCTGCGCCAACGTGTTCTGTTCCACGCCAATTATCTCGGCTGATTCACCGGTTTATTATTTAACTTATTTTATAATGAGGTGACTCGAATAAGGCCTTCTTTGGTTTCTCGAAACTCAAGGCTATTTATAGTGTAACGATTTAGGCCATGTGATTTTGACCATATTGGACCATCTTTTTGCCAAGAGTGTCTGTTGCACGTCCTTCTCATAGAGACCTACTGACGTTTGCGAATTTGCAACCGTAGCTTCATCTTGACAATAAAAAAAATACCTTTTAAATCACACTAATATTATAAAGGCCAAAGTCTGTGAGTGTGAAAAGAAATAAAGAAAGAAAAATGAGTTTATTTTCATTAAAAACAAAGACACCTTAAAATTAAACAAACTATTTTTAAAACTCTTACTACTTTTGGCATCAAAAGGGCCTCAGCTCAGCATAATGCCAAATGGTAACACACGGTATACCACCTGACGCTGATTTTCAGCTGAAGCCCACGAGTGCCATACGCTCGAAAACACCGACAAACATTATTAAGGCGGTTCCCCGAGCAAAACGCCGCGCAAGCCATTTTTTGTGCTGTTTTTAGGAGCTATCTACTCGTTATTTAAAAAGAAATATCAATTAATAAAAATACATTAAATTTCTACATAATATTGATTCTAAAATGGTAGATTTAGTTTTTTTTTAAATGTTGTATATATTTCACTAATCTCCTTTCAAAAAAACATAAAAATGAGAAATAATTATTGATATTATGCATCTCCTCGTAAAGTGTTCATTAATTATTTTTTGTACTAACACTAATGGATAGACAATTTAATAACGAACATTTTTGTAGAATTATTTTTTTCAAAAGACCAAAATTCGATTTTATAAAGATTTTATTCTAAAATCTGGGCGTATTCACTACTGTAATTCATGCGCCGCCAGTGCCGCTAGACCAATAGGAATGCTCATATCGCACGCCGATTTTTTGGTCAGGGTACCGTCTTAATAAGTATTTTCATTTTTTTTAAAAAACAACCTAACATAAAATTTTGCGACTCTTAATTATAATAAAATAACAAAAATAAAAGTTCTATGTGCCCATTAACAAAAGAGAAATAACAATAATAAAAAGTAACAATTATAAAAAGTGTAAAATTAATAACATTGGTAAAATTTAAAGATGTATAAAATTGATAAAATTTAAAAATATATAAAGTTTATTGATAACAATGCCAAAATTGAGAAATACATAGGGTACAATAATAACAACAACAATTTATCTATTGCGCTTTAAATGGCTGACGTGTCAGCACGAACATCTTTAAATTCATTTTGATGATTTAATAAAAACAACTTTAATTTTAATTTGAATGTCGAGCAACTTTTACTATACTTTATTGGAGGCGGGATATTGTTCCAGCATTTGGTAGCTGCGTACCGAAAACTGCCCCTGAGTGTGTATGTTTGTTACTTCTTCACGCTCAAACGGCTGGACGGATCTGGATGAAATTTGGCACAGAGATAGATCATACTCTGGAATAGCACATAGGATACTTTTTAACCTGGGAATATGTTCCCTTGGGAAAATTTTCGACATTCACGCGGGCGTCGCTGCTGGCAGAAGCTAGTTGTTTAATCGTCTTCCCCATTCTGCAATCACTAGGCTAGCCTCTGATGTCATGACATCAGAGGCTAGCCTAGTAGTATGATGGGTATGTAGTAGGATGGGTCACCATTTCCAAATGCCATGCATTTGTAAATGGTGACCCATCCGATGAATGATGCCTGAACCTCGTAGGTATATAAAAAAACCTGAAAATTGAGATAAGCGACCTGGTCCAAACTTAGGTACTTCTCTTTTGTCACTAAGTTCGGTATTTCAGTTATCACATTTTAAGGGTTAAAGAGGCCATATTGGCCAGCTACTACCCCAAAGTTACCTAGAAGAGTAATTATTTTACCTCGAATCATCAAATTGACAGTTAGGTATAGGGTGTTTTACGTTTGGAGGTCTATCAAAACGACTTGTAATACGGGCTTAAAACTCACATTGCCCAGGTAATAATTCAATTTAACCCGGATACGAGTAACCCCGATTGAGTGTTATTTATCACCTGAGTGGCTAGCCTTATACGAGTGTATAGATGCGCAAGAGTCGACCGCTTGTATGGAATTAGATCTAAAACAGGATAACGGGAAGCCGTTGATCCTTCGTGTGTAGGACTGTAGGGGTGTGGGTACATTACCTACATTTACATTGGATTAGCGTTCTAATATCTGAACTATTTTACTTAAGAATAACATCAAGTAATTACAACTACAACAATAATTAACCACCACAACAACAACAAGGTGCGCAAGTCCGACTCGCACTTGGCCGGTTTTTGTTTATGGTAATCTCTGGAAGTGCTGAATCCATTACGAAAATTCTTTTATAGCTTTCCTAACATAAACTTTAGTACCTATAGAATTATGTAAATAATTTGCGTGATTAAAAACCTACACATACATACATAAACTCACGCCTTCGTACCAATAAGGTAGGCAGAACTACAGAAAACTGCCTGCAATGATCCAAACATCTAACCTACTCTAAAACACTGCTGCCGCCGCCATTGCTGTATTATGTCTAGACATAATAAACTCAAATCGTCGACGTTGTCTCTGTCACCTCTGACCTAGACTAGAAACAAGAGAAAACCCATCATAAAAAAGAAACAATCCTGAAAGAGCTTCGCAAAACAAAGATGCAAGTTCGAACCTTATAGGCCCTAGACAAGTGACGATAGCGATTTGAAAAATTACAAAAATGTATGGGAATAATCAAACGCTATCGAAATGTCACGTACATTTCGATAGCGTTACATTTTGGCATTTCAACCATCCCTATCGCTGACATCGAATGACACTGTTATAGAGCTGATGATGGACATATCTTCCGAAACGAAAGCTCACAGGAACGTTTAGTGGTAGAAGAATAGAAGGCCAACGTTCTCTCCCATAAAATGGACAGACCTCATTAAATCCTCTACGAAGTGTTCCCTCACTGAATATACACCCAGTGCCACGAATACAGTCTGATGGAAAAGTCTCGCAAAAGCCGCATGAAGAAGAAGAATAATATATAAATCAGCGAGTCGAACGTCCCTACTCTGACAGACGATTTAACAAGTGAAATTTAAAAAACCGCCGACACGTTTTTATTTCATGCTACATAATTTATCTAGAAGATAGTAGATACGCTTCGATCGGCAATAATTGCAAACACCCCGATTCAAACAGTAAAACGCCCATAACTTTTGAACGGCTGAACCGATTTTATTCAAACATAGCTAAGAACACTCGATTAAGTCACCTTTTAAACAAAAAAACACTAAATCAAACTCGGTTCACCTCGTTTGTACGCTATGATGCCATAGACAGACACACAGATACACCGATACACAGATACACAGCAACACACGTGAAACTTATAACACCCCTCTTTTTCCGGCGGGGGTTATAAAAACAATACTCATTTTACGTTTATAATAAAAAAAAATATATGCACCTGCCTTACTATCTCTCCAGCGCCCTTGCTTGTCTGGTAGCGAATGCTTCAAGCATTAAGTCCACCTATGTACTTTTATGTTGCATGAAGTTGACCGAAGGACTTTGAAAAAATTATTCATCCATTGCTTTGGCCACAGATAATATAATACTAGTATACAGATGCCTCATCCCATACAAAGAAACCGTGCCGTCGTAACTAGCGTTTTTCATCTGATTAATCTTGTTATTTTTGTAAGTACATCAATCGCGTTCGATCCCGTTTCACGGCAATAGATGGTGTTAGCAG
This sequence comes from Orthosia gothica, assembly GCA_949775005.1. Classification (NCBI taxonomy): domain Eukaryota; kingdom Metazoa; phylum Arthropoda; class Insecta; order Lepidoptera; family Noctuidae; genus Orthosia; species Orthosia gothica. The sequence continues at coordinate 16,916,999 of OX459062.1, read as the reverse complement.
CGACTTGCAAGTAAAAGGGTTTACTAGGTTCGTGAATTTTTGTCTTTAAATACAGTGAAGGTTCGTTTTATAGTATTTTGTTGCACGCTTTTACAGTTTTTTGCACCAAAATGTGTTACAATGCAAATTTTAACAATCGAGTTTAATGACTCAGAAATTTAAAAATGCGCCATCTATTGCCATCAATGAATTTAAACGATCCGTTCAAATAATCTTTGAAATATGAAGTAAGAGCCCAATATTCCATAATTTTTGTACTTAGGAGAGTTGATTAAACAAGAACATACAATTTTTATGTTCAATTCCAGAAAATGTTAATTTAACACACAATGCTATTGAATTAAGTGTACATGTCGCGCCATCTAGTGAGATTTATTTGAACCAAATTTTTTTTCTTAGCAATGAGACCCCGTGCTTTGGCACAATTTTTGATAAAGTCTTCTCAACACACAAACGCATAAAATATTGTTGTATTGGCAAAATTAATGTTATTAGAAAGAAAGAAAGAAAGGAAAATATTTATTTGTGACCCGCACAGGAGACACGAGAAAATAAGCATACACTTAAACAATAATAAAATAAAAAACCCTGTGCGAGACCAAAAAGGCTCCTATCTCAGCATGTGCAGCGATATCCAAAAAAGGTAATAACGCTGCGCTGATATTCTGATAGGGCCTACTATTGATGCCACGGACACACTTACGGAAACAGGACTTATAAAATAAAATAAAATAGAAGAATATATAAATAACAAACAAAATAGAATAAAACACTGAAGGTGGGTCAAAGTAAGTGTAAGTATAATACAAATATATAAACGCGATGCTCAATGATCATTTGTCGAAACCATAGACAAACGACAATATTATAACCATTATATGTGTTTTGTTTAACTGACCGTATGGGGATTTGGAGGACTTTATTTTGTAACATTCAAAAAGATGTGATTCTCCGCCTAATTTCAATTCGGTATATGCAAATGGTGTCCGACAGCCCTGCTCAACGTTGTCGGGCATTCCTTCCAGCGTCGTTCATTGCATTCCCGTGCGATGGACTTCACGGTCGGTATGCTGAAACGTACTCGTGTGATACTATCATCACGAAGTGAACTAAGGCACATATGGCATTGAATTTAAAAAAAACTAGCTCCTCGTGCTAGTCGAAAATTTTGCTAAGGAAACGTTACTTGCGGGCGAAAAGTCCTAGGCATGTTGGGTTGGGCCTTGGTGGTCTTGAAACAATATTAATACTTAAAAAACTGTCATGCCTAACATACAGACCGATGACACACCCTATCATCAGCAGTATCTCGAGATTTCGCGAATCAAGTGGAATACACGAGCATTCTATCGTACCGTTTTAAGACGACGACTAACGCCAACGACCTTGAGGGAACAAAACGCGCCCTCGTTTCTCACCCGCGCGACCCGATATTTAGTAGTTTTTTGTACTTTTCTTATTATTCTATGACTTTAAAAAAAAAGCTTCAGATCAAAATGTAGATAATTAAATTGTCTTACTTAAACACTAAACAAAAGTAAACTATACAAAAAAAAAACTAAACCTAACTACTTACACTATATACAAAAGAAAAGTACACTTAGGCGTCGAAGTACTCCTCCACATCGCTGTCATCCGGGAACGTGCCCAGAAGACTGGCAGCATTGCCACGTTGAATGGCAATGCTGATTCTTTGCGCAAAGAAAGAGCCAGCCCTCTGGTCACGCACAGTGTCGATCAGTCGGCGAGAGATCTCCTTAAAAAGGAGACGTGCACTCGGGCCCCATGACCCAAGCGTTTCGACCCCAAACGGCTCAAAACTATAATTACCAATTAGGTTACAGTATTTGCGCCGCTTGAGGGCCTCAGCAGCCGCAGCAGCAGCGCCAGCACAGCCCGCCGAACTAGGAACATGAGATGGCGCAAGGGTGTCGACACAGGTTGCGTCCCACACCAGAGGCCTACCCACCTTCCACGGCACCAATGTCATGCCATCTGGTCTCTTCCCATCGTCACGTACCAAGCCGCTTGGTTCTAATACAGCTGGTACGCTGGCGGTGATAAGGGCCCGACGTATAATGTCATTGATGCTAGCGTGCCGTGCTATGCGTCCTGCGCTCTTGCAACAAGACAGGCCATGGTGCCCAAGGCTGCCGACAGCTTCACCACAATGGCACCGATGCGGAGCAACACAAGGTGCGCCTAAGCGTAGACAGGTCGCTAGCCGAAACGAAGAGTCATCCATCATAGTGCCTATGGTGGATGACGGGAGTGCTTGAAGCCACAAACCCGACTCCCATTCTCCCACAGCCAGCAGACGCGCACGCTCAGCAGTACTAGACGATGTATTTATAAGGTTATTCTGTATAATACTGCAGAGCGGCACATCCCATCGTCTCTGGGAGGACAGGTTGTCGGGCAGATCCGTATTGGGACAAGCCATTTTCCAAGCTTTCAACGCATCGGTCAAACACGGTACCTCAAAATCAACCAGTGAGGAAGGTAAGATGTTCCTGGTTAATTTATCAGTACCGTGGACCGAGGAGAGGAAGGCTGGTAAACTTATACTTGAAATTTTGCGGACGCCGAGGCCACCAAAGCGAATGGGAAGCGTGGCTTGTTGCCAAGCTCGGTCGTCCAAGGCCACATTTAGGATAGATGAAAGTGTGTTCTTTATAATTTGGTCTACTTTTTCTAAAAGTTGTGGGTGTTTCCATAAATGAGAGGCGCGAAGGCTATAAGTAAATTTTGGTCCAAAGCAACAATATCGGATAAGTGTGTAGGCCGAATGCATGTTAATTTTGAAAAGTCTTTCCGAGACATCGTTAAAATTTTGTATTTTCTGTTCAATGAAATTTGGAAACGATTCATCAAAAATAGGAGAACTCAGGAGGTGAAGAGAATTTCTCTCAGTTATTTTAATATTAGGTGCTATGGCGTTGAATTTTGCTAAAGTAGTCTGTCGGTCAGTAGTTTGGGGGAGGTAAATTTCGCATTTCGAAAGATTAAGTTCTAGCCCAATAGAGCTAAATTTATCGTTCAAAAAAGTTAAATCGTTCAAGACTGTATCTACATCACCTCCTAGGGTTCCATCATCTAAATACCATACATTGAATTTAGAATTTAGTTGCCGAATGATTGGGTTTATCGCCAAACTGAAAATGACTGGCCCAAGAGGGTCACCTTGTTGACAACCAACAGCTGATTCCAAAAGGTTTTCCTTGTAGAGTAATTTAGAGGGGTGCCTATAACATTGATATAGAAAACTGTAAATTTTGGGTATTTCTTTTTGAACTTCTGTCAACAAGGTATCCCTGTTAACGGAATTGAAGGCATTTTTTATGTCAACCTTGAGTATGACCTCACCTTCATTGCTATTGAGGTATGTCGATAAAGCGTGTACCGCAGCCTCACAGCCCCCTTTTGACCCGAAGCCCAGCTGTAGGGGCTGGAATTTGCTGGCCAGTGCTTCGCTGTAAAAAGCACAGCAAATTTTGGCTGCGATACGTCTGTATGTAGACCCTACGGCAATAGGACGAATGCCGCCATCCTTCTTGCGCAGGGCACAGAGATTTGCCCCGTACAAAATATCAATGACGGCTTCGTTCACATTGCCGGAGAGCATGAGGTTGATGAGGGCCGTCAGCTCCTTCAAAAGGGACTCACCAGCTTCCCCGGCGCCTGCGCACATTAAATCTTTTAAATGTTGGGGTGTCAGGCCGTCGAGGCCGCCGGCGGATCCACTCCGGAAGGAGCCTACGGCCACACACAGTTGTTGGGCTGTAATTTGCAAAATGTTGTTATCAGGATCGGGGGGGTCGGGGAAGGTGAGATCATCTGCCGGGGCGGGGTGTTTGCTCTCCAGAGCTGTAAGTGTCTCTGGAGAGTACGGTGCAACCACATCGCTGCTGAAGATAATCCTAGCCGCACCTCTGATATCACCTTCACCAAGTTTAGACTCAACATGGTGCAATAACCCTCTTTGGGGGAGGTGTGATGTTAATTTAGGTTCGAAACTTTGGGCCGAAATATTACAGTTGTCTTTGATTTGAGCGGTTAAAGATTTTTTGGTAGCCAGATTTTTTTGCACATGTAGGATTCTAAACGGGAAGGTGAATAAATGCTCCCAAGCACTTAATGAGTTCTCTTGGACGGCGATGCGGACACAGCGTGCCAGGCTCGATGCCACGGATGGTCTCGCGCCACGAGGAACTCTTTTTAAAACTGGCGTTGAAGTTTTTAATTTTGCAAGCGTTTGCCAAAGGGGTTGAGAGGGTGAATCAGTTGTAGCAGTACTGGGTATTGTTGGGCATGATGAAGGTACATTGTGGGTTTTGTGTTTCTTACCCAGATGCACCTTCAAACCTCGTTCACCTTTAAAAAACCGTGCTTGGGAACAGTGAGGGCATCTGACTAGGGCATCCAGCGATGTGGCAGGTTGACAGGCGCTTCGTACGGCATCGCTACTGTCGTAATTATTAAGCATATAAATTAATAATTCTAATACAATACTTACAGGAAAAATTTATAAGTCATAAAAAAAAAATAGGCACTTAAAACTATATTTACACTGCACCATTTACTTAGAACTAAAACAAACTGCTATAAAATAAACACTAAAACACAATTTTTCACAAAAAATGTCACTGTCACAATGTGACGCAGATGCCAACGGCGCCCTTGGGCGCCCCGCGCACGTAGGGCAGTCTTCCCGGCCAGCAACAATTAGGTGCTCTTTAAACGAGCAATTCATGTATATATATAATCTGAAACTCGGAGACGGCTCCAACGATTTTCATGAAAATCAGTATGCATGGGGTATCGGGGGCGATAAACCGATCTAGCTAGGTTTCATTTTCAGAAAACGACGTTCTCTTATTTTCACCTGGGCAGAGCTCGGTCGCCCAGGTACTGGAAATTCAGTGACGCCTATTGGCGTTAGGCCTTCCTCAAGGAACGATGACCTGATGAAGGAGATAAGGCGCGCTGGATTTGAGAAGCACGAGACCAACAGATCGGTATTATTTTCTTTAAAAAACCCCCAGTTTTTTGGGCACTATTTCCGTTGACAGTTGACGGAAAGTTCATATTTAATTGTCTTTGATATGGTGTCGATTTCATTAAAATACGCCAAGCGGTTTTGGTGTGATTGTCGTGTTTTTGTCCGTTTTAGACATAACTTTACAAATTAATTACACTATGTTATACGAATAAAACTCAAAATTTGCTCAGATGAAATTATTAAGAAAATGGTCTATTCCAATAAATTACGACTAGCCGTTTAGACGTGATTCTCATTTTAAAATCAGCTACTCAAGGGAATCGGCGCCATAACATCTGTAGTCTGCATCAGTCCGTCTGGAGTGTCCCCACAAAAACGCGTCTCCTGCCCATATTAGGCGAGGTCTAATGAGCTCAATGGATCCCGGAGAGCCGGAGCACATCGCGCTCCCACGGACCACTCGCCTTTTTACATTGCACTCCTTTTTCGAGGATAACTATCCCTTTTGAGGATGAATTTTTGTAATGTCGTGGATCTTATGATCTTTTTGTTCAGTAATATCTAATGTTGCTCGTCATGTTTGTTGTAAGTTGTAACAAGAAACAAGTTTCGTCATGAATAATCGTATCACACTAATATTTTAAAGGCGAAAGTTTGTGAGTGTGTATGTTTTTAGGGTCTGTCTGTCTGTCTGTCCGTCTGTATGTCACAGCCACTTTTTACCGAAACTATAAGAACTATGCTGTTGAAACTTGGTAAGTAGATGTATTCTGTGAACCGTATTAAGATTTTCACACAAAAATCGAAAAAAAACAATAAATTTTGGGGGTGCCCATCCTTGAAACTGAAACTTTTTTTGGGGTATCTATGGATAGGTCTTCAAAAATGATATTGAGGTTTCTAATATCATTTTTTTCTAAACTGAATAGTTTGCGCGAGAGACACTTCCAAAGTGGTAAAATGTGTGTAACTTCTAAAATAAGAGAATGATAAAACTAAAAAAAATATTACTTCATATATTTTTTTTAGTTTTATCATTCTCTTATTATCATATAAACTTCCACCGAAAATTGGTTTGAACGAGATCTAGTAAGTAGTTTTTTTTTAATACGTCATAAATCGTAAACCGCAATTTACCAAGTACGGAACCCTTCGTGCGAGAGTCCGACTCGCACTTGGCCGGTTTTTACTTACTCGCTTTATACTTTCATCCACGCATACTTTCTATCCCGGGAATATGTTCCTTTGGAATAATTTACACAATAGCGCGGGCGAAGCCGCTCGCAGAAGCTTGTTTAAAATAAAGCTTGTCAGTTTTAGCATTTCTCCATCAAAACAATAATACGATTCAAAATATAATTACTGTTCGTGCCTATCCATGCATGTGAGAATTAATAACTAGCTATAAATCTGTGAAACAATGGGGTAGGCAGTAAAGGTAGTGTATGCGTGCGCAGGCGTCGCGGCGCCGTCAAAGCTGCGCCTGCGCGTGTTTTAGTATACTCTTTCGCTTTAAATAGTGCTGCCCTTTAAAATATTATTTCAATTATAAAAAAAACATGACATCACACATCTAGTTTTTCTTGTAATAAATAAATTGACATCAATTAAAAGTAATTTTCTTGTTAAAGTTAAAAAAAAAAAATATTGGTAGTGTAGTCACAGCGGATCTTTGTGTTTCTGAAGTTGGCTCTGCGAAGCATTGCGCAAGAAACAGTTTGTCATCGGGTATACTGCATAGAGTAAGCGAGATAGAGAGATGCAACAAACGTAAGCGAGTGAAAGAGGCAGTTATACAATGATCTCTTCTACTTCAAAATTGACACAAAAATAGCAACTGCGCAGGGTCTTGCAGCCAACTTCAGAGACACAATGATCGTGACTATTTTTTTCTTTGCCAGAATGAGCATGTTTTTAGGGTTCCGTTCCTCAAATACAAACCCTTATAAGGATCATTTCGTTGTCTGTCCGTGTATCAAGACCTTTTTTGCTGGAACGCCTGGAGGTGTCAAGTTAAAATTAATATCATGTACTCAAGTCTGCAATCCCTTGGAGTTCAAAAATGTTCAAACTTCTAAATCAAATATATCGCTGTTTATGTCGCATATTTAAGAATCGCAATGGAACTAAAACCTTTGGGTACTGCCTGCTGCCCATAGCTGCTGAATCATATAATTTGGCAAGAAGCAATGTCTTATGTGGATGTTGATGATGAATGTCTCATTGCACAAGTAAAGAAAAACAACGAAAACCGTCAAGTAGCGACATCAAAAAAAAGATTATTAACATTTTTGCAGTTGGTAAACTGGCCGCGACCTATGTCAATGAATGGGGACAAGTATTTCAAAGCCAATTAAATTTTGACCTTCAATCCAGTTGATCTTTTCTTTAACTGAACTTCAGTAATGTTACCTAATTATTTAGGTGAATGTAGCTGCTTTACGGAACCCTCGGTGCGCGAGTTCGACTCGCACTAGGCCGGTTGATTCACTCTATATTCCAAACTATGAAACATTATTAGCTTATGTTAGGACTAGCGTTCAACTTATTTTCGATAGAAAATAAAGAATAGCAATTACGGCACCTCTATCTACTAAATATTTAAACCCCTTACAACCTCTAAAAAGTAAAAAATAAGCCTCGTAATCGCGTCGGGGTACCATTTACAAATCCTTAAAAGCTGGTAACTTTGGTGGTCAACTTAATTTTTACTTCATGATTTTAAACTACCTCTAACAGTAGACACGCTTTGATCGACAATCTATCGACTAGTAATATGACACGATATCTTGCAAAAAACGCTATTTTAATAAGTAAAATACACATAACTCTTGTACGGCTGAACCGATTTTCATCAAACACAACTAAGAACACTCTCGGCCAAGTTACTTTTCAAACAAAAAAAAAACTACGTCAAGATCGGTTCATCCGTTTAGGAGCTATGCCACCGACAGACACACAGATAAACACGCCAAACTTATAACACCCTTCATTTTCCGTCGGGGGTTAAGTAACCCGGTGAAACACCTTAGACTGTCGTCACAAGCGGCTGCCTTTATCTCGATCGCCGCACTTGCATTGCCAATTAGTCGCTCAAGTGTCTGTCCCAACGCTTCTCGAATGCAAATACACGGGCCGTCGCTGATAACAGCACTCATTTGAATAAAAGCACCTTCTACGGAGTTATCTGACGGAGGGAATAAATAAAACGGTTCGGACGGACAAAATGTTGCGCTCCGGCTTAAATGAATGCAAGTCTTCGCGTTTATTTCATCTGACACAATTAGTAGTGCTAACTGGCTTTTGTCCGCTGTTCCACCCGCACGCTGACGGGATTTAAAGATATCCCATGTCCTAATCTTGGCCATGCTTTACCCACGGGGTCTCATTGATAAGAAAGAATATTTGGTTCAAATAAATCTCACTAGATGACGCGACATGTACACACAATTCAATAGAATTGTGTTAAAAATTAACATTATCTGGAATTGAACATAAACATTGTATGTTCTTGTTTAATTAACTCTCCTAAGTACAAAATTATGGAATATTGGGCTCTTAATTCACATATCAAAGATTATTTGAACGGATTATTTAAAATTGATGCCATAGATGGCGCATTTTTTAATTTCTGAGGCATTAAACTCGATTGTTAAAATTTGCATTTTAACACATATTGGTGCAAAAAACTGTAACAACGTGCAAAAAAATACTATAAAACGAACCTTCACTGTATTTAAAGAAAAAAATATTCACGAACCTCGTAAACCCTTTTACTTGCAAGTAGCTGCTATCACCATCTATTGCCGTGAAACGGGATCAAATGCGTTTGATGTACTCACAAAAATAACAAGATTAAGCAGATGAAAAACGCTAGTTACGTCGGCACGGTTTTTTTGTATGAGATGAGGCATCTGTATGCTAGTATTATATTATCTGTGCTTTACCAGTGTTCCGAATTTCATTCAAATCCGTGTAGATTAACAAACATCCAAACATACGGTCGAACATAAAAAATAAAATGACTAAAATAAATATAATAATAAATATTTTTTACAATATACTGAATACCCCCATAAGTGCCTGTTCAACGCCCCTTAAGGGCAGAATTTACAAAACCGCGTTGATGAATTAGTGAACAAGTTAGCCAGGAAATTTCTGCCCCAATATAAATTAGGAATTTGAAGTTGAGTATTTGCCAAACTCGACTTCAGCCTGAAAAGCCGACAAATTTTGGCATTACCGTTGTTTTAATAATGTTTCAGTCGACTATTCAAGTTAGTTTTAGTAACACATTCAAGTTAGACCCATGCGAAGCTGACCTGCCCACTGACAGGCTTGAAAGGAAACTTAACACATTCAAAGTCAAAGTCAAATATATTTATTCAATTAGGCCAATAAACGGCACTTTTGAACGTCACATAAATTAAAATTAAAATTTACAAGTAATAAAAAAAAAATAAAAAAAAAATTACCGTCCATTCGGAAAGTAGATTGTTATGGAGAAGAACGCACAAGAAACTCCATACTTACTCTTTTTTAAAAAAAAATAGGTGTTTTACAATATTTACATACGTACATACATTAATATATGTGAGGACGATGCACCCAGAATAGCTCTACACACTATACTACGTACAGGTATAAAGCATTAACAGGAAAATTAATTAATTTGATAAGTAGGAATATGGTTCTCACATACTTACAAACATTACAAACATAGGTAAAATACCTAATGCAACAACAACGGAACAGTGTGTGAGTCAATTTAAAAAAAAACAATGAATACAATAACTATGAATGGGAATATAAATTAACAAATTTGATTTTGTCTACACTAAAGATTGCCCTATGGAGCAGAACCAGCATGTTTCAAAGCATTCTTATCTTGGATATAATCATCTAATTTGTAATATGCTTGTTTACAAAGGGTGCTTTTAACTAAAGTTTTAAATTTACTTTCATTTAGTTTTTTTTTTTTTTAACCTTAACTGAAGAAGAGAGTTTGAAATAGTGACGAATAGCTAGGCTTCTGAGTCATAACTTTCCTTTGCAGCTCTCTTCCAATTGCATGGCTATGTTATATTATGCTGTGTCAGGCAAAGGAGATGATCCAAAATGTACGGACCGAAAACCCAGAAATCTATACGAACTAACTGTATGCGGATCGATTGCTTATAACGATCGAAATAACCCTACCTAAGTCGCAGACCACAAATCCATGGGGTATCGGAGCTATAGGCAGACAAAGTATGCAGGAAAAATCATTATCTTCTGAGGATTTTCTTAACTCTAGTACCAAAATCAGAGGTGTGTTTCACCGTTTTTTGTGATGATCAGATAAGTGAGATAGGTGACTAACATGGTATCTTTGTGAGAAAGACAGCTGCGTCAGTCGAATAAAGGAGAACATACCGGTTGCATTATTCTAACACGGGGGCACAGATTACTTAATAGTTACTACGTAACAGATCCTTCACTCAGTAGAAAATGTCCAATACCTAATGCTATAATCGCCTACTCCGTTGCGTCAGCAAACACTGCATGCTAAAATGTGCCTAAATGCTCAAGCGTACAGTTGTGATTGCTTCGCACCGCGTGATCCCACAGCAATCGCAGGGCTGCCTCTTCGATACAATTCTAGGGTCTTTATGTCAAGAGTGAATAGGTTATTTCAAAGGCAAGCGAGCTCCACCGTCGACCACATCATTACTATTGATTATTAAAAAAAAAAACAACTTTTTGTGTCTATGTTATTGAGAACTGTGAATATGTTCTGACTTATATGTGGCAGTTTAAAATTCTATCGTTTATAAAATATATTTTTTATAAATTGGTGCTCATTGTGCAATACATCTAGATAAAACATAATTATAGACGTCAATTTGTAGGTAAAATAATAAAATCTTTAAAAGTTACATGTGTTTTATTTTTATATAATTTTTTATACATTTCTTACCCTTTCTAAATTCTCGGTTGTTAAATTTTAGTGTAGAAAAAATCCTGAATCTAATAAAAAGTTTTATGAGATATTGTTTTGGAAAACAAGGGCATGGAGGATCAAAATGTATGTCATTTAAAATTTCATAAAAAGTACTACCCGGCCTTTGTTTCATATTTTTTTCAAAATTATGAATAAAAATAGTCTCAAGTTCTCTTACATAATTATGAAACGCATCTGTTGGCACTTTTAACTTTCCGTAAAAAGACGATGTTTTGTTGAATGCTTTAAAATGGATAAACAATCTATTCGTAGATTAATTTAAATCGGGAATGTTCTGTAATTCAGCAACAAAGTCAGGGCAGGTATGCTTCTTGCTACATTTAAAAAGTAAATAACCCGATATATATGTTAAGGCGTTATCAGTTGGCAAGTCGAAGCGGTATTCAGTTTCACCACTTAAATTCAAAAGCGAAGGTATACTGCGGCGCGAGCTATCTGCAGGTCTCTGTGGTCTCAAACATCCATCGTTTTGTTGAGACAGGTCGCCGCGCCGCGCAACTTGTGTTGGAAGTTTCGTAGGTAGGTATTTGCGCGACTGTCCGTCAAATATTATCACAATTTTACTCTAATAAAAATAGCTTTTTAAACGTTGTTAAAATAGTGTTTATGATAAGTATAACGTTTCTATGTAACAAAAATTTGTAAATCTGTTTCTGAAAGGCAAGCTAATGCTTAATACCTACATAATTAAAATAATTTTTAAACGACAAAAAATAGTAATACTTACCTTTCGTTATTGACAGGTACAGTGCGACATAAAAGTGTAGAAAATAAATGAGGGCGCCACAATCGCTCAGATAGCAACCCAGTTAGTACGACCCAGCTGATCTTGATACTTGAATAGTATTATTTATTTATTGGGTTTAAATAATGAGTAAATAAGTAAAAATAGTAATAAATAAAATAAATATGTTTATTAAATATTTGATATTAAGTAGTAATAAAACAACAACTTCACAAAAAATAAGTATTTTTAATAATCAATTGCATTCAATATAAAGTCGTCCAATACCTTTGGGGGACGACCCTTCCTGTATTTAGCTGGTGTTGAGAATTTCCCACCGTTTTCAATGCCGTGTTGCGCGCACTGTGCTTACAGAAACACCTAAAACAAGCAAAGAAAAGAATCAATGTCAGACCGACGAACGAAGTTCCGCGGTAAATAAACGTGAATATATTTTAAAATTGTTTCTTTCCATTTAGTCGCTTGCATCAACAAATATGGTATAGCAAAAAAAAAAAAATCGTATCCGCAATAAACTACATTATTTTTTGTTGCCTTACTATCAACGTTGTTAAGTCGCGCTATAACTACAACGCTATTTGTTTATCTTAGCATAACCTCAAAAATGGTAAACAAATAAATTGTAAATGATATTTGGTTCGAAAATTTTGCTCCCTGAATGTATTAATCGTTTGTAATTAACGTTTAGTGCAACTTTCAATAGTTACTTACCAGTAAAATCTGCTGTACGATGGTAAACATCTTTTAAGTTGGATAGAAGCTTCCCAGCTTGGAATTCAACTATACACCGCATATAAACTTTGTAAACTATATCACGGGCATCTCCACGAATTACCTTATTCATGTTTTTCCACTGTTTTTCTATCCACACACAGAAATATCACACAAAAACCAAAATTCTTACGAAAATCGAAACCGATCGAGATGAATTGACAGATCAAGTACTCATTTTAGATGTTGCCAGAAAATGAAAACTTTTAGTTCCCAAATATTAAACTTCTACTCTTTTATGTTGCACTGTAAATGGAAAAATGTTAGGTGTTTATCCCTTCTTTTACTTGATTTGCACCCATCTACAGCACATAAGGCACCAGACGGCATCGTAGGTACGCGTACGAACGAATGGAACTATTAAAATTGAACAGAGTGCGTGCGCTCCGCTTGCGAAAACCGCACTGAATTTGGTCCGCTAGAGGCCCGAGACCGCTAGGTCGGGCGGTAGGTAATTATAGCGCGCAAGTACATGGAGTGACGGAGACTTGACGGGGGTCGCCCTTCGAATATAATAGATACCATCTCTGACAACAATTCTTATCAAATAGAAACTTCACTAAGGCTGGTCCTATCCAACTGTCTCATAGACAAATAGACCTGCAGCCTAATTGCGTAAGTGAATTCGGCAAGGAAGGGTTCCAGCCCAACAATCCAACAATCATATAGACGGAAATCCACATCGCGTCTATCAACTCGCATGTGATTGGTTGATTGATGACGTCAAAATTCTTCGGCTTGCCGAATTCACTTGCGCAATTAGGCTGCTGGAGTCTGTATTTCCCGATAGCTACAACCTAGAGGTCTTTAAGTCAAGAGTGAATATGATACTTCTATAGGCAAGCGTGCTTCACCGTCGACCATATCATCACTTACCATCAGGCGAGATAGTGGTCAAACGCGAGCCTATTATTAATACAAAATAAAAATAAAACTAGTACTAGTACCCACCACCGCCCCATCACTGCTTACCCCTGCGCTGCTGTAAGTACCTCACATACAAACAAACCATTTTGTTTGACGTATGATAAACAACGTGAGCTATTATTTATTTATTTACTTGAAGGGGATGGGCTGCTGAGTGCTGATAGCTGAGGATCTTGCTACATTTATACATCACATGTGCTCTTCTTCCGTTTCTGTTGTTCCGATCGACATTCCCCTGATTTATATTATTTGAAGTTGCTTAAAGGGCGTCCGTTAATTACTTGAGGCAGAATCTCACTCAATCTTACGCGGAGGAAAGTTGGCTCTTGGAAAATACGAGTATCACGTACTTAATATGTTTTCGGACAATAAAATTGCGAGAAATGGAGAATTTTTTAAACATGGCTAAATCCCATACACTAATATTTATCACAGTTATGTGAACGCCATAACTCTACCGTCCTATCACTCGGCTTTTTTACGTTTTAATTAAATTTTCATCTCACTTTAATTCTAGACTGCGTTCTTAGTAGTCTTTAATTAACTTTATGTTTTTTTAATTAATCCTAAAAAATCAAGCACTATTTACACTAAAAATACGAATTTTGAAAAAAAAAACCAATGATATTAGGGGGTAGAGGTTCGAACCGTCCCCCTTCACCCTTAGTGCGATCTCGTGAGATTTGGGGGGGCGAAAGATCTCCAGAATCGCCCGTGATGGACGCCTCCTTATCCTCCGGCATTATCGGCCTATTATAATGTTTCAAGTGCCCACTGCTGGGATACAGGCCTCCTCTCTTTGAGAGGAACTGGGCTGTAATACACTACGTAGGCCCAGTGCAGTTCGGTGAATTTTTAGTCAAGATTTTGTAAAACTTTGGCATCAACGAAGGGCTTGACCCATTCGTACTTTAAGTACAAGCACTAAATACTACTAATAACAGTATTGTTTTGGAGTGAAAATGGAACTGAACGTGTTTCGATCGTTGCGACTTTCACAGTTAGAGCTTCTTATTTCAGTGACTATGTTTCAGGAGTAAGTTTACTTTTAAGTATCGTAACTTTTTGTCGAAACAATACTATAATTAGGTCTTGTTTCCAGGTCGAGCGCTCTTAGACCGCCTGTCGAGTACGACGGTGGGCGAGGTCCTCACGGGCGGGGCGACAAGCGGGGCGACGGGCGGACTGCTGCCCGCTCCGCTGGACGTGGCACCCTACTCCTCCGTGCTCGCCAACGCCAGCTGCGGTGACGCGGGTGCCGAAGAGTTCTGCCGCGACACTCCAGGGAAGTAAGTACAGCACCCTTCTCACTACAAAAGCCGAAGGTTTTTCAAAGGATACCTTCGACAAACTCAATGATGTTTGTTAAATTGTTAAAATTGTTGCGATTATTGCTTTAGTTTATTAAAAGTAAAATGAAGTTTATTTTAATACCTAAAACATAGTCATTTAAACGCCAGAGTATGTTTAAAAAACAGTACAAAATATTGTCGTTCATCATCATACATTCTTATGTAGTTTATCGACAAGAAAGGAATGAGGTAATAAGACAACGTTGTGGTTTAAAAGAAGATGTAGTGACTAAAATTGAAAAGAGTATGTTAAGATGGTTTGGCCATGTTGAGAGGATTAATGAAAGGCGACTAACGAAAGGTACAAGGCAGACGTGAATGGAAACGCCGGGAGGGGACGCCCTAGAAAGACATATATAGACCTTATAGGTGATGTTCTTCAGAAAGGCCAAGTGCGCAGTACCCATAACCGGCGTGTGTTTATGACTAGATGTATGAATGTGTGTGAAGCAAAAGAAGTATGTAAGGATCGTAGCAGGTGGCGTTCTGTAGTTTCTGCCTACCCCCATGGGAAAAAGGCGTGAGTTTATGTATGTATGTAATTATTTAAAAAAATATTGATGGAAAAGAGAGCCCTGCCCGTGGAGTTTCTCGCACGTTCCGCTTCATAGAGACCTACTGACGCTTGCAAATGTGCAAATAGCGTCATCTTTTGCTTGACAATTCAAAAGTACCTTTTAAATGGTTTAATCGGGTGCTTGCCGTAATCACCAAAACAATTAAAAAGCCATTGTGTCTCACGTGGATCCACGTTTCGGGCACTCAAGGGGTTAATTGAAATAAACTATTTGATTTGATATTTGTTTTGCAGGCGAGGCGTGGTGTGCGACGTATGCGAGGGGGCGGGCGGGTCTGCGCGGCGGCGCCACCCCGCAGTGCACGCGCTGGATGACGATCCCGACACCTGGTGGCAGAGCCCCTCGCTCGCGACCGGCTCCTACCAGCATGTGGAGCTGCTCGCCACGCTGCCAGACGTAAGTATTATAGATAAGCACGCACTTGACCACCATCTCGCCTGATGGTAAGCGATGATGTGGTCGACGGCTAAGCACGCTTGCTTAGATGAAACCTAGTCGCTCTTAACTTAAAGACCCCTAGGTTGTGGCTATCGGGAAACACAGACTCTGGCAGGAAATTCCACTCCTTAGTAGTACGCATACAAAGATCAGTATGATGCATCAATTCGTACACCCATCCCTACGTGGCGACCCTGCCTTCGGGCAAGCCGCGTGGGTAAAGCCTAAGCTTTATCTATGAGGTGCTAAAACCGGAAAATCAATCAAGGTTATCAATCCTATCTGAAATGCAAAAACTGCATTTCTTATTCAATGATCCCTACTCCTCCCCCAGGTGAAACGATTGCCCTCGTTGAGCTGGTCCTGGATCCGCGACTGCACAGTTCGCGGGTACTGCAAAGATGTTTTTATTTGTATTATCAATAGGCTCGCGCTTGACCACTATCTCACCTGATAGTAAGCGATGATGCGGTCGACGGTGAAGCACGCTTGCCTAGAAAAAACCTATTCACTCTTGACTTAAAGACCCCAAGATTGCAGCTATCGGGAAACACAGACTCCGGCAGGGAATTCCACTCCTTAGCTGTACGCATATAAAAGTGTCCCAAATCATTGTGTACGTATATTATTATAAATCATGCAATTCCATCGCACACTCCTCGAAATGTAACCGATGAAAAACCGACAAGCTGGCAACTGGGTGCACGGTTGGCGCAGTGGTTGAGCGATTGACTGCTGCGCTGCGTGTCGCGGGTTCGATTCCCGCACGGAACAAATATTTGTATGACCTACAGATAGTTGTTCCGGCTCTGGGTGTTATGTATGTGAGTTAATATGTCACCCACGAGACAGGAAGAAATTCCTAGTGTGGGGCAACGTTTTTATTTAAAAAAAAAAAAAAAACGGCGACGGTGTTCAAGGCTCTGGAGCTTTGATTTGGCCAGTGCCTCATTTCCGATGAGTCTCTTGACGATTGAGTTTGCATCGAGTCCCAACCGTCAAAAAGCTTCTGTTTTTAAATGGTTTCTTATACCCAGTGAGTCCAAACCTACTCGAAATAGTTTGAAATATTTGAGAACGCATTGGTTTAGGACGGCATTCCTGTGGCCTTAATACGTTCCTGATGGGTTAACTTGAACTAGAAATTAATTATCTACAATGATGAACGTGCTTAACTATAGTAGAGTATGAAACGTACGGTTAAATTAAGTGGTCTAACAAAAGAAGCGAAGAGCCCGTATAATGATAGAGATCGGTATCTTCAAGTTTATCGTATGGTCGACCAAGTAATGGCGCGGAACCCCACAGCAGCATATAAGTCATTACCAACGACGACCATAAATCAGCCATAGACAAAGCCCCAATAGAGGAATAATGGCGGGTCTTTTAATTTCTCTTCTTTATGAAATATTTTTGTTTAGTTATAGACAAGCTGCCGCCCGCGTGCAATTAGTACTTCTATACTTATTTATTATTGATTAGCAATAATTTAAATGATGTATAAGCTATTATTCAAAATCCGTTCATTAGTTTTTGCGTGAAAGAGTAACAATCTTCCATCCGCGCAAACTTTCGCATTTGATGTAGGAAAACCAAATACTGGGCGTTGTGGCAGGCTACACCATTGCCCAATAGTGGGGTAATGCAGGTAAAAGAAGGATTATTATTAAATTTAAACTATAGTTCTTTTCAGAATTTCAGGTAAACTACCGAAATATAATTCAATCATCAAAAAATCTAGCGTTAATATTTTTTACAACAAAATCAAAATTTCTTTATTCAATTAGGCCATTAAACGGCACATTCGAACGCCAAAAAAAAAAGGTAATGTATGAGACGTTATGTGTTCCATAAGGTGCGCCTACAAAAATATGAATAGCACAAAGTCGCACAGATTAAAGTGATAGATAACGCACTGTACAGGCGCAAATTAATTGTCTTGATGTAATTGTAGCTAATTTTGATTATTGTTAGCAGAATAACAACAATATTATAAAGGCGAAAGTTTGTGAGTGTTTTTGTCACTTCTTCACGCTCAAACGGCTGGACGAATCTGGATTCGAAGATTTGCACGCCGTAGTATGTGGCAAACATGATTTAGCCATTTCTTTTATTGTAATCCTGCATGCATTTATTATTATTTGTTGTATGTATACACATGTTTATACAAGTAAATATATCTGAATTTGATGAAATTTGGCACAGAGATAGATTATAGTCAGGAATAGCACAAAGGATACTTTTCATCCCTGGAATGTGTTGAAATGTACTTTTTTTTGTTTTATCAGAACATGAATCGTGGTGGTCCATTAGCTAAGAGATCGCCTCTCGTGTTTGAGGTAGTGGTTTCAATGCCGCGAATATAATATAAGTGAAATCGCCAACCCGCCTTGAGCAATCATGATAATTCATGATCGTGGCTTCTCTGTAAAAGAAGAGGCTTTTGCTCTGCATTGGGCAGGTTGATATTATTCTGCGGAGGCGACCTTGATTCTGCACAGCACACGCTCGCAGAGTGCTCTGTGTGAGTGGGCTTTTGAGTTGCAGGTCTTGGTCGACAAGATCGGGTGAGACCTGTCTCTGCCAACAGTAGTGAGGGCACAGAAAATTTGAAACCCCGCCTTCTTCACAGGCAGGCGTCAGAGGCGGCAGAGTGGATTTCGGGGTGGTCTTTGGTTGCTACATCCTCGACCACATCATCGCTTACCATCAGTTGAGATAGTGGTCAAGCGCGAGCCTATCAATTACAAAAAAAAAGTAACGGGTTTCCACGTGCTGTTGATATGACATATGTACTTAAATAAAACCCATGGGAATTTACTAACGGGGTAAAAAGTATCCAGACCATAGAGTCGAGACCAAACATACTGAACTTAAACTTTTATAACATTAGTAAGAGGTACTACACGGTGCTTTAGCTAAGCTCTACACGGTCAATATAACAGAGCACCCGAAATGTCAATGTCACTCTGACGTTCGAGTCTCGCTATTGGCGCACGAGGCTCGGGCGTACCGGGGAGTGGGGTCGTTTGACATTTCGGGTGCTCATTTATCTTGACCGTGCTGTAGGTAGAGGCTGTAGATGTAGCTTAGGATTATCAGGTTTTCCACCGGGAATTACTCTTTAGCATCCTTGGTTTGTGCCCGGTTGATCGCATTAGAATCGTATGTGAAATGTGGGTGTATTAGGTACACCCATACCTAACCATTCGGTGATATATAGTAGACATGATGTTTGTTAAATAAAGACATGTTTGTACCTACTTTCTATAATGTTCACAACAAGTGTCCGCTAAGCCTCTATTATCGATCGTTATCAGTGTTGTCAATAAACTCCGTAAAATGGAGACAAATTGCTACCTATCTTGAATCGCTTTATATTATTTCTAAAGTTTATACCAATAGCAATTTAATTTTATAATATTTTTTTTAATTTCTTATTAATCTATTTTTTTTATTAATCATAATACAATATTTTTTTTACATAACCAATTTGAAAAAAATATATATAAATAAGTACACAAAAATGCTTGAAAACAATTTATTTACAAAAAATACACTCGCTCTTATAAAATATTCATTAAGGTTATATTTTATATTATGCTTAAAACTGACTACGTAGTCTGCTTTTGTTATAAACAAAAGTCATAAAGATTTACATCAAAAAGGAGATTGCCTATTTTATAAGAGAACTTCAAATCATCAATGCACATTTTTCAAAGGGACCCCCTTTGAAAAATGTGCATTGATGATTTTTGTTGTGTTTGGTAGAAAAAACCCGTTATAATCGTAATTACAAAACATTTTGCATTTTATTCATCCAGGTTCACAATATATACCTAATTAATTTTCTGTTGTAGAAATTAACCCTTATTACAATGCAATAAGGTGCATACAAATGTCAAAGTGAAGTGACCTGATGTACATTCTTACATTTAGTGTAAAGAACATGGATTGAAAGCAAAAACATCGAAAATAAATCAGGCTTTTAGGATAAGGCACACGATACCATATAAAGGAGTTGTGTTAGGGCAATCTCCTTTAATGAGCTATTTAGCGGCAATAGCCCGACGGTTAAGGCGCGAATTAACTTTAGGTTCAAACCCCGTCCGTAACACTATTACATACAAAAAGTAAATGTTTATCACCTCATCATCATCATCATCATTTCAGCCGAAAGACTTCCACTGCTGGACATAGACCTCCCCCAGGTGTCGCCACATTGACCACTTGTCATGTCGTATTTCTCATGTCGTATGAAGTATGTCACTTATCGTACGACACTTGCATGTCATTAAAATTATCCAGTAAAAACACTTTTTTTTAAATAAGCTTTTTTCGTACTCTTCTCAGCAAACACTTTCATTTGATACCCATATCATGGCAGTGAACAAAAAACAACTAGTCCGCCATCTTGTATTTATAATGACGTCACTTAGCTAACCATGCATTGTCACCCAAACTTAATGTTTATGCAAAAGGAGAATGCCCATTTTGTAAGGGAACTTGGGCCCCTTTGAAAAAATGGTTGTATCTTGATGAATTTGGTTGTATATTGTAGAAAACACGTTATATTCATAATTAGAAATAATTTTTCATTTATTTTGTAGGGATCGCGAGATATAACGATGTTTCTGTTCTTGAAATGAACCCTTATTACAATGCAATAAGGTGCATACAAATGTCCAAGTAAAGGAACCTGATCTGTTGTCTGTACATATAAAGTAAAGGACACGGATGGAAAAAAACACGAAATATAAATCCTATTTTCGGATAATATTGAAATCGCAGACACGATACCTCATAGGGGGCCTGTGTATGGGCAATCTCCTTTAATATTAATCGGATAACTGCTTTAAAATTTAGTTGCAAGATGTGACCCGAACACCCTTACATAAATTGCAAGCTAAATAAAAGCTTGTAAGAAAGCAATAAGATCTATTAAGTCTATTGACCCTCAGTTTTAAAGCAGGAATGAACAATTAATTAATTACTTATTATTTGTGGCTTCATTTCATTCCTTGTTTTTGTCTTAGGTAGAACTAATTACTGTTAATTAATTAAAAATAATGTCGCCAGCGACGTAATCAGGGCATACTGCCCTGGGCATAATAATGCTCAATAGAATATATTATTATCGTTTTACGCTGTAATACGAGTAGACGGTTTTTTAAGCATATTATTATAAAACGCCTAAAAATCCATCTACTCGATATTCTGAATTTGAAGCAATGAATGCAAGCAAAGCGCCCACACAAGCGCCTTTTTTGAAGTTACGCAATTATGATGCAGCTTATGGTCTATCCGTAAGCCAAGTTTTCCCAAATTTGTTCAGCCGTTGTTATTATATAAATATCCAGATTTTCACATTTATAATATTAGTAGGATAATATATTAATGTAGACGTAATTAAATTAATTTTGTAAACTTATCTAATTTTTAAGGGTTTTTTTATTGTTTACATTTCTTTGTAGTAAATTCAGATACAAATTAAAACAAGGCTGCGCAATTGTATACTGCACATACACTTCACTGGGTAAATTCGGCACTACCTTTTGGTCATATCCCAAATCCGCAGTCAGTTTCGGAATTTTTATGTCATTGAATTAATAAGTTACTTAGTAACGGCCACAGATAATATAATACTAGCATACAGATGCCTCATCCCATACAAAGAAACCGTGCCGACGTAACTAGCGTTTTTCATCTGATTATACCGATAATTTATGTAAATCGATCGCGTTCGGTTCCGTTCCACGGCGATAGATAGAACGCTATCTAAAAATTAATCGATATCGATAGATAAATCAAATAATCAGAATAATCAGTACAGTACGTCGGGACAGTTTCTTTGTATGGGATGAGACACCACTGGTAACGGCCGAATTCAAAGTCCCTAAATTTGCCTGCTACATTATTGGGTTCAAGCATAAGAGTTACTCCAAAGCCCTCTATACTCCTGCCAATGTATCGTCAGGAATCGTGAATATATACAATTACCAAAGTATGAAATATATTTTTGGTTACCCATCATCGACTAGTTGATCTAAAGATTTATCTGACGATACATCGTAGTGTATTCGGCCTTTGAAGTTTATGTCAGTCCAAAATGACACCGTTACAATGTTCTTTGGTTTTTCTAGAAAAAATCAAAGCATTCCTTTTGGAACAAAGTCTTACTTCCTAACATATGGACGTATAACATATACCCTATACACCAGGAACTTGATTGTTGAACTGTTTCAAATGATTCCTCCATTTGCCGTGTTTTGCCATTTCGGCTGACAAAGAAAATTAAAAGTATACAGACAATAAGTTCAAGAGGACAGTCGATTCCCTCATTAATCAAGCTCCTTGCTTGCAAGCAAGCTGACTTTACCCACACTGCACTCATTATTTAGAACACAATCATTACTGTACAGAATATCCATTACAAATAACTAGGTATGCTTTAAAAGTCCGTATTCCGTAACTAGATCACTGAATCAAGCACAGGGCTGTGACGCTCAGAAGAAGGATGCCTGTTGTCTTCTTTAGTCTGGAGCTGAAGCCAAGAAGATGCCCCCGATGACGTCTTCAGCGTCTTTCCCGGTGACGATCAAGATAACGGCCAGGCCTATGCCAGCGCCCAGAGCCACTCCCACGCCAATGGCCAGAACTCTCTTCGCGAGTGACCACTTTGAACAGGCCCAGTACTGCTCGCGGTATACACTGAAAATTATAAATAAGTCTTGTTAGAATCTAAATATGTATTTGCAAACATAAGGCACACTTGCGTCAAAGACATAACTCTGATTTAAATTGATAGCTACTAACTCGGAGTTAGTAAGATAACCCAGGGAGGTGCAAGAGGGCCTAAGTAAAGTTACACAGTGTGATATATGTTACAACACTGGGTAGTTCCCTTTATTTTGTACAGACAAGACTGTTTTTTTTCGATGGTAGTCAAATTCATCCATTAATAGGGGACTCTAGTGAGACTTTCTCCATACAAACACATTCTGCTGTTTTCTTCGTGGATAATGCCTCTAGAGCAATGATTTTTTTCCATAAAATCTAGGTCTAATTAATACGTGCCTGTATCATTTCCTTTTTTCTAAAACATAATCACAAAAAGAAATATGACAATACAAAAATCCGAAAAAATGCCCGTTTTTACCGCCATGTTCGGAAGACTTTCAGACAAAATTTATAAGTTTTTAACAAAAAAGGAAATGATAGATATATAGATGATAGATATGTTTCCATACAGGACTAGAATATAATGATGAGACAAATTGATATCATTTTTTTTATTTTGAACGTACATCGTCACACAGTGGAGTAATCGCCAGACTACGTTTGTATGGAAGAATTATCGACTATGTAACCGTAACAGACATTTCTGAATTTTCAGGGAGTCCGTTAGTCAAGAAATGTTTGGTAGAAACTATGTATACTAAGAAGAGACCTTTGTAAACAAAACAATCCCAACTGAATAGGTAATATTGTTTTAGTATATTCATGTCAGTTCTAAGGCAGCGCCACCTACCGGGTCCAATTGTGTTTTAAAACTACCAAGGAACCCATTGAAATGTACACACAAGCTTTCATCCAAATCGGTCCAGCCGTTTAGGAAGAGTTAGGTGACAAATACACGTAGATACAGAAGAATTATTTATATTTAAGATGATAGTTTGTTTTTTCTATAACTTTTTTTTTAATAATTATGCGAGATTATCAATAAAGCATCTACCACTATCTGTTTGAGCAGCACCCAAAGGTTGGGTAAGTAGAAAATGCTTAAGGAATTAAGTCCGCCTTTGCACGTGTGTGAACATGAAGTACTTATTAAATAAATGAATTGCTAGGTCTTTCTAGTTGAAAAAGCGACAAATCAAGTTGAAGCTAAACTTCCAAATAATTTCATATTACTTTAGATACATATTTTGTCCAAATTGCCCGAGGTTTGGCTAAAAGTAAACTGTTTTGAAAGTCTTATCTTATCTGACACCCATTGTTAATGTTTTAGTCGGTGATCTGCAAATATTGGAGCATTTTCAGCCGTTTTACATACATAACATCACGCCTGTAATCCTCGAAGAGGCAGGCAGAGCTGCATTAATATTACACCACAGTGGACAGTTATCCAGTTATGTTTAAGACGACGACTAACGCCAACGACCTTGAGGGAACAAAACGCGCCTCCGTTTCTCACCCGCGCGACCCGATTTTTTTTATTATTCTATGACTTTAAAAAAATAAGCTTCAGATCAAAATGTAGATAATTAAATTGTCTTTGATATGGTTTCGATTTCATTAAAATACGCTTAGCGGTTTTGTTGTGATTGTCGTGTTTTTGTCCGTTTTAGACATAACTTTACAAATTAATTACACTATGTTATACGAATAAAACTCAAAATTTGCTCAGATGAAATTATTAAGAAAATGGTCTTATATAACATATATTTTTTCCAATAAATTACGACTAGCCGTTTAGACGTGATTCTCATTTTAAAATCAGCTACTCAAGGGAATCGGCGCCTCATGTACCGTTTAGAGGTAGAGCCTGTTGCCATCAGCTGGGTGCTGGTCCTGACTCCTGGCTACTAAACTTTATAGAAATATAGGCACAAAGGGTTTAATTTATCTAGACAAATACCAGCTTGATATACTAAACTCCATTTGCGATAGCATTTGACATTTAAATTAGCCCATTTTACAGCCCGTTCAACCGATTTTGACTTCTATTGCGTTGGTGATACGACAAATAGTAGCTGTAGTAAACAGTTGGTTTTGGTAACAGGTTTATGCTTTTTATGTCATCAATATGTTTACGGGATAGAACTCAAAATCGGTTAAACATACTGTAAATAGAGTTGTAGAAATGTCTAATGTTATTTTAAATGGAGTATAGAGTGTATTGAAAAGCGGGCCAAGAAGCTCATCGGCGATGAGGTACTGGCTAAGTCAAAGCTCCAGAGCCTTGAGCATCGTCGCCGAGTTGCCAGCTTGTCGGTTTTTATCGGTTACATTTCGAGGAGTGTGCGATGGATTTGCATGATCTAATGCCGCCTAGCCCATTTCAACATTGGACTACAAGACGTACGGCGATGCGCCATCGGTACATGGTGGACATCTCACCTATAAGCACTAAACGTTTTGAGAATTCTTCCATACAAGCGTAGTCTAGCGATTAATCCACTGTTTGACGATGTACGTTCAGAACAAACGAAAAAATTCAATTGGTCTCATCATTATCTAGCCCTGTATGGAAACAGAAAAATAAAAAAATACAATATTTGAAAGTTATGAGCGTCGAAAGTTCCATATTTCAACACTAATTTTAAAGCATCTTTGGGCGGAAATAAATACCATAAGAAGAAGGAAAATTGCAAAACGGCCTCCATACAGGGATAGATTAGTAATTCATCAATGCAAATAATATTATTTTGAAAATATGCATTAAGTAGTTTTTTCATGATATCTAGACTCCCAAAGGTCTGTTCATAAAATTTCGCGCGCTCGTTTTCGTTCTAAATCATCATCCATTTCGCTACAAATTTGCAAAAGTGCTAATTCGTTCGAGAACTAGCATCTTACTGCTCATCACAGCATCAATCTCTTTCGCACGTGTTGTCGGATGAGACAGCAAGCATTTTAACCCCCTGCCGTTGACTAGGGGAACCTTAAGGAGTGTAATTCCCTGGCGGAGTCTGTGTTGCCCGATAGCTACAATCTAGGGGTGTTTAAGTCAAACGTGTCTAGGTAACCGTGCTTCACCGTCGACCACATCTTCGCTTACCATCAGATGATAGTGGTCAAGCACGAGACTATATTTAAAAAATATAGACATAAGTACTAATACAACGCAGGCGGAGGCACGGGCGGCATTTAGTAGTATTATAAATGCGAAAGTTTTGATGGAAGGTTGGATGTTTGTTGCTCAATCACGCCGGAACGGCTGAACGGATCTGGATGAAAATTGGCACAGAGATAGATTATAGTCTGTAATAGCACATAGGCTACTTTTTATCCCGGTAATGTTCCCTTGGGATAACAAAACACTTTTTATGTGAGCGAAGCTGATGGCAGAAGCTGTTATAAAAATTTAGCTACAACCGCGACCTTCTCCCATACTAATTATGTGCATTAATTTCATCATTATCATCATCACCATCATCATCATCATATCAGCCGAAAGACGCCCAATGCTGGACATAGGTAGGCCTCCCTCAAGCGTCTCGCATCCAGCGGATTCCCGCCACTCTCACCAGTTCATCTGTCCAACTAGTGGGAGGCATTCCAAAGCAGCGTCTTCCGCACATTAATTTAATTGTTTTGAAATAAGGTTACAACAATTTTGTGCAGGCGGCAAATAACGTGGTATCTTATCTACCATGACTTAGGTACTGCTGAGTGAGATAGCGAATATAACGGCACCGGTATTACATTGTCTCTGGATCGATAAATAACAAATATTGCAATCGGTTTGCAAATCCCAACTGACCGATATCTTATCACTTAGCGGAGTATTTTCACCCTAATGGTACATGGGGGACAGCTGTAGCTGCACTTCTACTTCTTCTTCCATACCGTCCTGTCCGCTATCGCTGACTCCCTTTTCTTTCATATCAGTCCTCACTCAGACCTTCCATCTTTTCTTTGGCCGTCCCCTCCCTCTCCATCCATCCACATTTATATTCATAACTCTTTTAGTAACATGCGTTTCATCCCTCCTCATCACATGACCATACCAAGACAAACGGTTACCTTTCAACTTTTCTGTCACTGGCTTAAACTTCCTCTAATATACTCATTTCTCGCTTTATCCATTCTCGTCTGTAGCTGCAACCTACTGCGACTCAACAAGGAAGCTGGGGAATATATAGTCAGAATACGATCTGCTTATTCTATCCCTACTTATAATAATAATACGAACCGGCTACTATCCCACTGCTGGGCATAGGCCTCTTCTCATACAGAGAAGGCACGAGCATTAATCACCACGCTTGCTCAAGACGAGTTTGCGATTCCGTTAATATTATTAAAAGTCCAGGTTTCCTCACAATTTCTTCTTTACCGTTGTCAGTAATGTCCAAGATAAACATAGAAAATACGTAAGAAAACAAAAAAAAGCTAACGAAACGCAAACAATAAAAAACTATTCATAGCTGACATAGATTTGAATCCGCAATTGTCGGCTATTCGGACGACAGCAGTGGCGACGAAATTATGAACCATATTGCACGGGCTCATTTTTTTGCGTTCAAATACGGAACAACGAATTTTCCCAGATATGAGACCTAGCTCAATCAATGTTTCGCCCCCGAAAACCCCATACTGCCAATTTTATCGAAATCGTTAGTGTCGTTGTCATGGACCACGTGATTAATCAAGGCACTAAGTATAATGGCGGGCAATAGGAATCAAGTCAAGTCTAATCGGGCAATGGACTTCAATATTTATCACATTGTCTGGTCATTACTAATATTGCTATACGTAACTGTTGGGCAATTCGTCTTTTTTAGGGTTCCGTACCCAAAGGGTAAAAACGGAACCCTATTACTAAGACTCCGCGGTCCGTCTGTCTGTCTGTCTGTCTGTCTGTCTGTCTGTCTGTCTGTCTGTCTGTCTGTCACCAGGCTGTATCTCATGAACCGTGATAGCTAGACACTTGAAATTTTCACAGATGATGTATTACTGTTGCCGCTATAACAACAAATACTAAAAACAGAATAAAATTAAAATTCAAGGGGGGCTCCCATACAACAAACGTGATTTTTGTGCCGTTTTTTGCGATAATGGTACGGAACCCTTTGTGCGCGAGTCCGACTCGCACTTGGCCGGTTTTTTATAACCAACGGCTCACGGCTCGGCTCGCGCTTGACCACTATCTTACCTGATAGTAAGCGATGATGCGGTCGACGGTGAAGCACGCTTGCCTAGAAATAACCTATTCACTCTTGACTTAAAGACCCCTAGATTGTAGCTATCGGGAAACACAGACTCCGGCAGGGAATTCTACGCATAATAAAAATGTTCCCAAAACGTTTTGTGCGTGGGTTTGTGTATGGGTGGGATGTCTACCATGTATCGATGGCGCATCGCCGTACGTCTGGTAGTCCTATGATGAAACGGGCTAGGTGGAATTAGATCGTGCAATTCCATCGCACACTCCCAGAAATGTAACCGATAAAAAACCGACAGGCTGGCAACTCGGCGATGATGTTCCAAACTCTGGAGCTTTGACTTGACCAGCGCCTCATCGCCGATGAGCCTCTTGGCCCGCTTTTCGATCGACTCCAGTGCGTCAAGCTGGTATTTGGCAGATCCATCCTAGAGATGAGAACAGTATTCCATGCATGATCGAACTTGCGCTTGATACAAATTGAGGAGCTGTTCCGGCGTGAAGAACCTTCTCACCTTTGCAAAGATCCCCAGCTTTTTGGCAGCCAGCTGAGCCTTTGCCTCAATGTATGGGCCAAAATTGAGAGTTGTTGTCAACATAACGTCAAGAAGCTCAAGATGGTCCGTTATTGGTACGGTCACATCTCAGAAAGTTGGAGCCGTTTGAAATTGGCACTTTTTTGCGGAAAAAAGACACGCCTGGGTTTTAGCAGCATTAAACCTAACCAGATTGACATCACCCCATTCGGAGACTGCCTGCAAAGACAGGTTCAAACGCTCCACCATGGTCTCACGGAGAGACCGGATCTGCGGCCCGGTAGCTCGTGCGTTGGACAAGTATCTTTCAGCTACAGTGCTGTCGTCTGCAAACCCAAAGGTGCCGGGTTTTAGCAGATCATTAATGTGCAGCAAGAATAATGTTGCTGAGAGTACCGACCCCTGAGGGACCCCGGCATAGATATCCAATTGGTCCGATGAGCAGCCATCGATAACCACTCGAATGGACACGAATATCTCAGAAAGTCTGCAATCCAGTCACATAGACCACCGGGACAGACCGAACGAATGATGCTTACCAATAAGGCTTTCATGCCAGACCATATCAAAAGCATTCGAGATGTCGAGGGAAACAGCAAGCGCTTCCCCGTGGCTCTCGATGGCCTCACTCCATATGTGAATGGCATACGCTAGAAGAGCCCCAGTAGACCAATTTCGTTGCAAGCCGTATTGGCGGTCACTAAGGATATCGTTAGTTTCTAGGTATGCCAGGAGCTTAATATTGAGTACACGCTCCATACTCTTACAGAGTATGGACTTACAGAGATAGGTCTGTAGTTGGCCGGGTCAGCGTATCTTTCAAACCACTTGATGGATTTTTATAAATTAGACATCGTTAGATAGGTTTTGGCCGCCCAAGTGTTCTTAGATAAGTGCCGTTAAAAAAAAGAAACATGGCGGATTTTGGGCGCCATATTGTAGAGTTTGCAAATTTTTTTTTCTTCGCAACCCATTGAGAGGGGTATCAAAATTAAGGGGTTTTAGAGGT
Organism: Orthosia gothica; assembly: GCA_949775005.1. Taxonomy (NCBI): domain Eukaryota; kingdom Metazoa; phylum Arthropoda; class Insecta; order Lepidoptera; family Noctuidae; genus Orthosia; species Orthosia gothica. The sequence goes on along the minus strand of OX459062.1, from coordinate 16,887,747 downwards.
GATTACAAAAATATATACAATAAAATTTATAAAAAAAAATATTTACTAAAAAGTTGTAAATAAAAAAAGCTAATTTGAAAATCAAAAACCCGACTACTTAAGAATCGAACTAAAAAGCTGTAAACAAGAAAAACATGCTGTGCAGTCGGAGGATATATATTCGCGAACTGCCTGATCTTCCGACTGCACAGCATGATTTTTTTTGTACACAGGTTTCCAGTCGGGTTTTTGATTTTCAAATTAGCTTTTTTGATTTTAAATTAACTTTTTTTATTTTAAATATTCATTCAGATAGAAATATTTGGGATGCTCGTGGCTAAAAAAATCAAAAAACCCGACTGCTTCAAAAGCGAACTAAAAAGTCGTAAACAAGGAAAAAATCATGCTGTGCAGTCGGAGGATACATACGCGCGAGCTGGCTGACCAAAACCAGATGTCCTCCTCCTGCACAGCATGATTTTTTCCTTGTTTACGAATTTTTAGTTCGCTTTTGAAGCAGTCGGGTTTTTTGATTTTTTGATTTAACTTTTTTTATTTATAACTTTTTAGTTAAGTTTTTTTCGAATTAGATACATTTAAACATATAAGTGTTATATATTTTTGAAATCACCTCTTAAAACCCTTTATTTGATACCCCACACGATGGGTTTGGAAGAAAAAAAAAATTTGGGCCCCTACAATATGGCGCCCAAAATCCGCCATTTTTCTATTAACCAATTTAAATGTAGCCTATGACACTCGCAGGATTAAGACGAATCGATTGACGTAAGAATCATCAAAATCGGCCAACGCGTTTGGTCTCTGGAACGCCACATAGGAACAAGCATACATACATACATAGACTGATAAACACATTACCCTCCTTCGGCAGTCGGGTAATAATAACATCCGCACTGTTCAATCATCAAGGTTAAGCAACGCTTGACGAGGTCGGTCCGTGGATGGGTGACCATTTCAACATACTGAGTTTCAATATACTGAGTTAAAGCACGTTAAGCCGTTGGTCCCGGCTGTCATTTGAAGATCTTTGACAGTCATTACGGGTAGTCAGAAGCTTGAGATCTGACACCAGCCTTGCCAAGGGGTACCCATGCGTGTTACCCAGTTGATGGGTTGTGGAGGTCAGATAGGCAGTCGCTCCATGTAAAACACTGGTACTCAGCTAAATCCGGTAAGACTGGCAGCCGACCCCAATACAGTTGGGAAAAGGCTAGGCTGATTAACTAGGAGATATCGATCACCATCACCTCTGTGGATCCTTAACTAATTCTTTATGAGTCAGATGGCATCGTAATCAATATCCACATCCTAACTTTGTCCACTTTGGAACATAGGCCTCTCTTCTCATATGCCAATCCCCACGCAGCTGTTCCAGCAACATCCAGGATCTGCCCGCGATGGCTACAATACAGATTGAAGGAGTAATTACTTTGTGATGATGATGAGGATGAAGGCATGATGACTAAACCTGCAAATTTGTTGTTTTGCAGAGCGTTATCTCGCTTTTAATCGATAAGATAACCAAATGTAACCTGCTAATGAGTCATAAAGTACGTATCGCAAAATTATTGATCGGAAACTTTTTTTTACTTGCTACTGATACCAGGACCTCGTGGCTAAATAATAACAGCCGTACGGGTTGATCTTCAAGGTTGAGCAACGGTTGCCGAGGTCGGTCCGTGGATGGGTGACCATATTTACACAGTGAGATTACTCCGTGCCTCGGAAATCACGTTATTAAGCTATTGGTCCTGGCTGTCGTTTGAAGATCTTTGACAGTCGTTACGGTTTGTAAGAAGCCTGAAATCTGACGATAGTCTAGCCATGAGGTATCGTGTTACCTAGTTACTGGGTTGTAGAGGTCAGATAGGCAGTCGCTCAATGTGAAACAGTGGTACTCAGTCGAATCCATTCACACTGGGGTCAGGGGACTTGGGGTTGGCTAGGCAGATTGATTTTAATGGGTACCTACATAGGTACTCAAACCTTATCCTCCATGGGGGCAGACATGCATAATATGACCTAAACTTAAGACGGTACCCTGACCAAAAAATCGGCATGCGATATGAGCATTCCTATTGGCCTAGCGGCACTGGTGGCGCATGAATTACAGTAGTGAATACGCAAAGATTTTAGAATAAAATCTTTATAAAATCGAATTTTGGTCTTTTGAAAAAAAAATTACTACCAAAATGTTCGTTATTAAATTGTCTATCCATTAGTGTTCGTACAAAAAATAATTAATGAACACTTTACGAGGAGATGCATGCTATCAATAATTATTTCTCATTTTTGTGTTTTTTTTGGAAGGAGGTTAGTGAAATATATAAAAAATTAAAAAAAAAAACGAAATCTACCATTTTAGAATCAATATAGAAATTTTATGTATTTTTATTAATTGATATTTCTTTTTGAATAACGAGATAGCTCCTAAAAACAGCACGAAAAACGGCTTGCGTGGCGTTTTGCTCGGGGTACCGCCTTAACCCTATATTTCAAACCATGTCCTCCAACACACATACAGACAGCTTGATTTTAATTTAAATGAGAATCTAAGGTTTTTCTTAATTGAAACGAGAAAGTAGCTACACTACGAAGAGGCAAATTTTATAGTATTTCTTTCCCTCTTCCCTTTTTATACGCGCTTGTACATTATTATTATTAAAATTTTTATATATAGATAGTTCATAATATTTTAGTTACCTATTGTAATACTAAATTATAATATACTAGATGACCCCGCGGCTTCGCTCCCGTAAAAATTATAGCCTATGTTACTCGGGACTAATGTAGATTTCCGTAGGTGAAATTATTTTTAAAATCGGTCCAGTAGTTTCGGAGCCTATTCGGTACAAACAAACAAAAAAATGTTTCCTCTTTATAATATCGGTATAGAAAAGTGATTCCCCGTTTGACCCTATTAGTTTTTATGTCGGTAGCCAAGTTTAATATATATTAATATAACATTAAACAAAGCTATCAGTCAAGTCCAATTCATCATTTTATCAAGAATTTGCCTAATCCGTTGAATCGTCCCAGATTATTACAATTATTATTTTAATAACAGTACAACAATGTAGGTACTGAATTCAATCGACCATTTTACTGTTACGTCACAGTAGATAAATATAATAATCTGAAAACTATCACGTAACAACTATTGGTCATCGTTATTTGTATGGGAAACGGATCCGGAACTTTAATTATAGTAAACAAGGCATCTTTCTGGCATGCCAGTGGCATCATCATCATCATTTCAGCCGAAAGACGTCCACTGCTGGACATAGGCCCCCCCAGGCGTCGCCACATTGACCGATCCCGTGCGTCTCGCATCCAGCGCCTTCCCGCAATCTTAACCAGATCATCGGTCCACCTAGTGGGAGGCCTTCCAACGTATCGTCTTCCGGTTCGCGGTAGCCATTCCAGAACTTATCGGCCACATCGGCCATCCGTTCTGCGAGTAATGTGCCCTGCCCACTGCCACTTAAGTTTGGCAATTCTTCGGGCTATGTCGGTAACTTTGGATCTCCTGGGGATATCATCATTTCAGACGTGATCACGCAAGGAAATTCCGAGCATAGCCCTCTCCATTGCCTTTTGGGTGACTTTAAGCTTTCTGATAAGCCCCATTGCGAGTGACCACGTCTCGGTCCCATAGGTGATCACTGGCAACACACACTGGTCATAGACTTTTGTCTTGAGACACTGCGGTAAATTGGACGAGAAGATACCACGCAACTTCCCGAACGCCGCCCAGCCGAGTCGGATTCGACGGTTGACCTCTTTCTCGAAGTTAGACCTAACCAACTGGACCGCCAGTGCCAGTGGCATACCTAATTTTATATATAACTTAGTCTTGAACCTAGAAATACAAGTGCCAGTAACTTGCATACTGTAATACCATTGTGACACTTCTATGTTTGTACTCATCCTCAGTCGCTATTGTTTATTCCTGGCATATAATAAAAAACAAGCGTCACTGGATCTATACATGTCTGTCTACCTCTCATTAAAACACTAGCCGTGGTAATCAAGTTGTTTACAGAATTTCGCTAAGTGAACGTGGGAATCCCCACTAGCTGACGCAAACACAGCTAAGCCAATCAAAAAGTATCAAGAAGATAACAGTGCTAAATTGTGTCGTCCGACAAAGAGTCAATATATTTAAGCTTACATTGATATATTTAAATCGAGCTATCAGCTTGTTGCCAACAGCTGCCATTGTATATCAACAGCTTTTCAGGATGTGAGAAAACTATAGTTGTGTATTCTTCTAATAAATCACTTCTGAACTCATAAATATGATTTCTTTTTGATCATTTAATATATCAATTACAAGAACTAATATGAGATTTGATTGAATATAGCCTAATAGCATAAAATTTACAAGACAAACAGCCATATGTACAAACCTTGTAGGTGGCTCGAGTATCCTGGTATTTCTAGCTTCATTTACACTATTCACGCTTCCAACATACGCTTTGTTGTCGTATACAAAGTCATTGGATCTGCTTGATATTTTGGCTATGCCTCTCTTGCCCTCGTCGTATAGAACAGAGTCCGCCGCGTGAGTGTTCCGCCGTTGTTTGTGTCGTCCTTCCACTTTCACGTCATTGGCCTCGGCTTCTCGTCTCTTGTGTCTAACTTCACCGAACTCATTGTCCTGGCGCTCCTTGTGTCTGTGCGTCTTCACTTCACTAGGGTCAGCTTCCCTGCGTGGCTTGCGTTTAACACCTTCCACTTTTACACCACTAAGCTCTGCGTCTCTCCGATGCTTATGTCTATCCACGTCACTTCCCTCTGCCGGCCGCCTGTGCTTCTTCTGTCTCGGCACTTCCACTGTCACGTCACTGAGCTCTTCGTCGCTTGGGACTTTTTTCTTCGACATGATGTGCACGGCTGCTAACTTGCGCTAGCATCGAGTCACTGAGCGTACCTTGTTATCGTTCGTGATAATGTTATCACATAGGTAGACAGGTGTGTTCCGATATTTTTATTGGATAATTTTTAGACTGTTTTGCGATTTATAAAATGTTTTTGTCTTTAAGTGTTATCGGTGTCGTGAATAGTCGTGATATGTGGCGGTAGTTTATCTACGTATTTGTACGTTCGATCCTGTACTCTTTATAACATTTAAATTAACGACAGCTGACAGTTTTCGTTCTCGAGTTATTTGTGCCTGGATGCTGGGAAAGGGTGGAATACCTAATTCTATGTATCACTAGCTTCTGCCAACGGCTTCGCCCGCGTGAATTTCAAAAATTATCCCGAAGGAACATATTCCCGGGATAAAAAGTATCCTCTGTGCTTTCCAGACTATAATCTATCTCTTTGTCAAATTTCATCCAGACCCGTTCAGCCCTTCTGGCGTGAAGAGTTAGTGTGATATAATATTATAACAATCATAGAGTAGATCAAGAAATCTCAGGCACTAGTAAGTCAACAAACTCGCTTATCAGGTAGATTCCTCAGAGTGACCAACTGGCAAGAAGCTCTGTGAGGTGTGCTAAAGTAAGACGTGTAAATGATGTCAGATACTCAGGGTTTTAAGGTCAAAGGGGATGAAACCAGGCTCAGTGTTAAGTCGTATGAGAACGAAGACGCAGGAACGGCTAATTCACAAAATATGTTAAATGATTGCAGCAAATCCAATGGTTATCTGTATAATCAATGCGTATTAAAATAAAAGATGTGACTAAGTCGTTGACTCATCAACGCGGACGCTCAGACAAACCCGTGGATCTAGAATGCTGAAGTTTTAAACAGAGGTTTCAGTCCCCGGCATGTAACTTGGTAAGGTTTTGGCATATTGGGGGTAATTGACCAACCACCATATAGAGCGAACGGAATGTGGACGCGACGCGATTGGTCAGTCGATCCTTGTGTCAACTGACCAAACAAACGCGCGCCCGGGACGGTGCTAAACGTTCGCCGCGTCCCGCTTGGTAACCAAAAAGACCTAATAAACTTGTGCGGCCGTGCCGACAATTATACCTCTTCGATGTAGTCAAGAAATACGCCCGGCTTTTTCGTTATTTCCACGGAATTGAGAAGAAACGTATGCTATGATAATTATATGATATTAGCGGCCCGACCCGGCCGCGTATTACCATTGTGTATATCAGTACAGACACCCATAGTCTGTACTAGATCACTTTGTGCTCTTAAAAATAACAAATACTCTAAAGCAAACTACGTATGACTACAGACCTGTCTGTATAAGTATACGGTTTGTTCGCATATGTCTAAAGCAAAATGTGACCGTGTTATGGTCAACGAATCAGCACAAGAGCGAGCGAAGCGAGCTCGGGAACCTAGGGCACCCCGACACGGACAGGTTAGGTTCGAACGAGATGACGGGAGCTGAAGTGAGCGAGCAAAGCGAGCGAACGCAGCTCCCGTCATCTCGTTCGTGTTAGGTTACTTTTGACCCTGCAGACAGAAATAGGAGCCCCGCGCAGCGGGGCTACGTCGACTTTGTTGCTTTAACTCTAATCGTACTTGCACCTATTCTATGTTAAAACCAATGTCAACATTAAAATTGTGTATATCAGTACAGACACACATACTACGGCAGCCAAATTGTCTGTACTCGTATGTGTTTTGCTCTCACGAATTAGAGCAAAGTGTATTTTATTTCAGTCTGTCTCTGTACTGATATGCAGTATGCTCTCTAGCTACAAGAGCATATTGCGTGCGATTACAGAGCAACCCCTGTCTGTGCTAGTATACATTATGGCAATACGCGACCCGGCCTTACCCGGGTAGAAGAAATAAAAATGTATAAACTCAAAAATATAATAATTTATTTACTAATTACTTTCAATTATATTCATACAGTCTTCAGCAGGTTTAACAATACTTCGCAACAATAATGTTCTAGGCTTGTTTCACGGCTTCGGTCGCGTTAATATATATTTCGCCAATAAATTCTGGTTATCGATAAAAAGGATTAAAAGATTATACGTGATTCTATTCTCTTGGTAGTTTGCGAGTCTTTACCACAGATGATTCCAGCCCCGGAAACATTTCTAGAACATTATAAGAAGTTTCATACGACCCCTTCCTATAGCCGATTCCAGAGTCACTTCAATCTCTGTACCAAAATTCATCAAAATCGGTTCAGCAATTTAGGCGTCAAGGCGTAACAAACAAACAAACAAATTCACTTTTGCATTTATAATATTAGTTAGGAGGTCAATTTCGAACAATATACCAGCTTTAAAATAGTGAAATGATTTTCAAATCAATGATGATCAACGTCCATATAATATACAAAAACTCATAAAATGCACCTTCTTTTTTATAGTTATTAGTGTAGATGTAAAGTGTTGCTAGTTTATGAATAAAAGGGTCAGATGGTTTTCAAAGACAAGACGCCAATCTCCGTGGTAAAGACAAACAAAAAAATCTTAAAAATAGTCTCTAGAGGAGCATTTTATCAGTATGTTATCTCGTCGCAAATCGTTAAAGCAAACATCAAGATTCAGGTCACTACCGTAAGTACTCCTACTGATTAGACATAGATCTTTGTGGAGGAGTGGCCCTGTGACTAAGACCTCGCCTCTCGTGCTTGAGGTGGTGGGTTCAAATCCGGGCAAGTATCAATCTGACGTTTTACTTTCTAAGTATATCTTGCGGTGAAGGAAAACATCGTGAGGAAATCTTGGCTTAAATAATTATAAGTTTGCAATCGCCAACTCGCCTTGAGCAAGCGTAGACAGTAAGATCGTGCCTTCTCTGTATGAGAAGAGGCCTTTGCCCTGCAGTGGGACTGGAAGTCTGTATTTTTACCCTATGGTACCTAGTACTTCGTTACATATTTCTGTCGGAAACCAGCGTTGCTGTATTCAGTGTAATGGTTGCGTTACACAAGCACTTGAGACATATGACCACGGACTTGTAAGATTATTCCATGTTAATGTTATTTTCTCGCAAAACCAGTTATAATCAGGTGGGTCACCACAGAGAAGGCCTTAAAAAATCTGCTGTCGGTGCAGCCAACGCTTGACGAACTACCCCCGACGGAACCAAATATCTGGCGAGGGGGCGTAACGCTTTTTCGTGAAGTGACGATTTCTACAGGCTCTTACACACTGGCGCGTGTATGCCTACGAAAAATGTTTATTTTTCGCATTGTCATCCTTACAGTGTGGTCTGTAATTTATAAGATAGGGCGTACAACGCGGTCAATACAACTGTGCACTTCGTACGTCAAGCGTCACCCCTGCCTACCCGCGTTCGCCCCGTGCGCCAATAGCGAGAGACGAACGTTAGAGTGACGTCATAGCACCAGGTGCATAGTTATTTGGGCCGTGTAGTACATTAACGCTCTCTCAGCTCGTCTTGCAGTCTTTTAAAGAGAAAAAAATTCTATATAAGAAGCAGAATATAAGCGAAGTATTTCTAAACTTGTGGTTTACCAATAAAGGCGAAACAGGTCCATAAAATACCATTGTATTATTATACCTGGAAGCCATAAGGGCTAATTAGAAAAATGTCTCGTTAATTGTGGAATGACGCAACTGGTATAGTAGTGGCGCATGGCGGTCGCCTTGTACGGCGGCTCTAATGAGGCGCAGGCGCAACCATCCCGCCGAGAACTTTTTGTTCATTTAAAAGTACACTTCCGAGCAAAGCAGCTCCAGCGGCACTAAAGCCGTTTGTACACGCTAAGAAAATTCATCGAACCTACGCAAGAATTCGTGTCGTTTACGACCAATCGACCATCATGTACACGACACGACAAGCATTTTATCGGACCTAGGCACGAATTTTGTGTAGCAAAAACAAGTTATTTTTTTTTGCAGCACCGCCGCCGTGGCGGTGTACACGGTTCATGTGTAGAATAGAAACGGCACGAATTCTTGCGTATGCCCGGTGACTTTTCTTTAAGTGTTCAAGCGGCCTACCGCAGCGACACTAGTGATGTATGAGGCACTATAAGGACTTTCTTACCGCGAATTTCCGGCGTCGTCGGTTTTTTAGTGACGCCGCAGCCGCTTTGCTCGGCAGTCTACCTATAATGTTCAGTTTGTTACTATGGAAGTCGTCAAAAATGCTGCTAATGGCGTACCGTATTTTTCCTTGAAGGGATTGAAAGCCTTTCTTGACTCTTAATTAGTACTTTCTGTTTACGGAAACACCATATTTAAAAGTCTACAGGACATTGACCACTGATTCTGACTAACTTCCTCACATTATCTATCATAACAAAACATTTTGAAAGGAATATTATGTGATATTTAGTCAGCATAAACAGTCCCTCGTTTTACGTGCCCACTACTGGGACAGAGACATCCTCTCTGTGAAAGACCCAGCGCGGATTTGGGGAAGTCACATTACTTTTAATTTTGTCTCTAGGACTGGCCAGTTTCCTCACAATGGTTTCCAGCATCGTATCAAGAGGTGATAAAATAAATTACACAAAGTTAAGCCCGCCTAAGTATATATCGTGATGGCCCAGTAGCTAAGAGTTCGCTTCTCGGACATCAAGCAAGTCGTGGGTTCAAATCCAGGCTAGTTCCAATGTGTATTTTTAATTTCATATGTATGTAATTCTTACGTATCTTTGGCAACGGTGAAGGAAAACATCGTGAAGAAACCTGGGCTTAATTAAAGTGATTAAGTAGTGCCCCCTACTAGGTTCGAAGCCACGACCTACGGTTGCCAAAGTAAGGTAAGGTAAGTCGGGTCCGTTACCATTGTTCACAAAATCACTAAACCTGAGTGATAAAGTTACAGGGAAATAATATTTAAAGAACAACAAGTAACTGATAGTGATATAGATAATATAGACTATAGAGCCTACAACTTAGATTACTCGGTCAAAATAAGTGTGCACCTGGCGCTGTCACGTAACTTAGATGTTAGAGTCTCGCTATTGGCGCTGGAGGAGAATGCGGGGCGCCGCGCGGGTAAGTGGGGTTGGGGCGATGTGCACAGTAATTTGACAGTGTTGTACGGTAGTTATTGAAAGTAAGAGTACTTACGGCGTACAAACGTCAAACACCCTAGCTATCTCACAGATTAGATTATGAAAATGCCGCGTATCATATCTTTGACAATATCACGAAGGATTGTACACACAAATGATTAAATGATAGCTACATTACACAAATAAGAAGATAAGTACAATTTATTTACTATTGTCCCAACTATTTGTGGTTGACAAACAAATTGAATTTGGCAAGGAAGTTCTGGAGTGGCGACCGCGTACTGGTATACCCAGCGTTGGAAGGTCTCCCTCTAGATGGACTGGTGGAACGGCGGCTGCGGGAGTCCGGTGGATGCAAGACGCACAGGACCGATCAGTGTGGCGACGCGCGACGCTTAGGAGAGGCCTATGTCCAGCAGTGGACGTCTTTTGGGTGAAATGATGATGATAACTAATTGCGACCATATGGACCACAAAAAAGAAGGAATAACTGTAATACAAATGCAAAGTATGCGTCACAACTACGCAAAACGGTCATCGCTCAGCATCATGCTGTTACTTGAAAGAGTAAAGGCCTTTGACTAGCAGCGGGGCAGCAAGGGCTAGCAAAATCGAAATGTTCGGCATTAACTCAACTCATTTAATTGAATTAAACCATTTAAAGGCACTTTTGAACTGTCTACGAGTCGGCCAGTCAGAAAGATGAAGCTAGTTGCACATTTTAGAACGTATAGGTCTCTATGGAGAAGAACGTGCAAGACACTCCAAGGACAATCTTTTAAAAAAGTAAATAATTATAAAAAATAATAAAAAAATACATATTGAAAATGTTATCAAAATGTGGGATGATTTTCTTACCAATTTCAGTGCAATAAAGTTTTATTTTTACAAGCTTTTATTTAACTTGCAATGTATGTATGTATGTGTGTTCTGGTCAAATGTTGCAAATGAATTTAAAAGCAGTTATCCTCAACCGATTAAGATACAATTTTGCATACACGTTTAGTTTGGATTACAATACATGGTTAGCTAAGTGACGTCATTCTAAATACAATTTGGCGGACTAGTTATTTTTGTGCATTGCCATGATATGGGTATCAAATGAAAGGGTTTGCTGAGAAGCATACGAAAAAAAGCTTGTTTTAAAAAAAGGTTTAATTAATAATTTTGTAGCTTTTATCCTCTCTCTTAAATTCACAAACAACTTCAGGGGAGGCGCTTTTTCAGTCTTCCCAGGGATGTGCTTAACAATCTTGCATGGAGGGGGCTCCAGGGTGGCCTTTTAAGAGGTCACGGGGCTGATGGTTATCACCAGGGTGAGATAAAAATCCAGGCGCCTTTTGAAGGTTTTCCCACGTTAAACAAAAAAAACAGAAGCAACTACGTTACAGGGAAACAAATAAAATTATCGTATCGGTACCTAATACACCTATAATCGAAGGCGATCTTCTCCCATTTATCTACCCAATACAACTCTGTGCCTAAATCCAGCTTATCTGATTTACTATCGAACCTGTTAGTAACACCTGCGACACTTAGATACCTAGTCAGGTAGGTCAAAGTCTTAATACAACCCAATTGTTACAGAGAATGGAGTTGCTCCACGTGATAATCAAGTCGGGCCCATCTCCCCGACCGCTAGCCTGGTCGCTGGAGGTCTCATCCTCCGAAGACGGCGAGGATTGGAGGATGGTGAGGGCATTCGGAGACAGGGACCACTGTCGAAAGCTGTGGGACTTGAGGCCTGAGAGGAGACGGCGAAAGGCCAGGGCAGCGAAGAGGATGAACAGAGCTGACAAGCCTGCTTGTTCGACACAGTTTGCTAGCCCGAGACCGCTGGAGAATGGAGAGGTATGGCCAGATTTAATCTTTTATTAAATACAATAGTACAAAAACTATGATTTCTACTGGGGTAAATAGTCTTTATCACTGTTCGACCCGTAAGGCGTAAACTATCTCTATGATCACCAATTTGCACCTCCAGAAAAACTGAACGGAAGACATTGTTTGACGTGTTTCCTAGCTTAAGACGGTACCCTGACCAAAAAATTGGCATGCGATACGAGCATTCCTATTGGTCTAGCGGCACTGGTGGCGCATGATTTACAGTAGTGAATACGCCCAGATTTTTGAATAAAATCTTTATAAAATCGAATTTCGGACTTTTGAAAAAAAAAAACTACAAAAATGTTCGTTATTAAATTGTCTATCCATTAGTGTTAGTACAAAAAATAATTAATTAATAATTGAAGAGGAGATGCATAATATCGATAATTATTTCACATTTTATGTTTTTTTGGTAGGAGATTAGTGAAATATATACAACATTTAAAAAAAAAACTAAATCTACCATTTTAGAATCAATATTATGTAAAAATTTAATATATTTTTATTAATTGATATTTATTTTTAAATAAAGAGTAGATAGCTCCTAAAAACAGCACAAAAAACGGTTTGCGTGGCGTTTTGCTCGGGGTACCGCCTTAAATAAAAAATTATGGTCTAAAAATTCTAGTTTTTCAGCAGAAGCAGATAGGGAGAATATAAGTAATAATAAAGGATTTTGCTTATGACAGATGCACGTGGGGATAGGCGAGGGAGTGGTGGCGCGGCGCGTCCGCGTGTCGTTCCGCGCGCCCCACGCGGCTGCTCCGCGCCACCAGTACTACACCGTCCGCGCGCTCACCGTGGCAGCGCGCTGTCTGTGCCACGGCCACGCGGACAAGTGCCATGTCACTGCACAGGTACGTTAAAGAAAATAGCAACACGGCGGGGGCGAGGTAGCGCGGCGCGTCCGCATGTCGTTCCGCGCGACACACGCCAATACTACACCGTACGCGCGCTCACCGGATAAGTGGCATGTCTATGCACAGGTTTTTAATTAAACAAAAAGATAGTTAACCAGTAAGTATGGAGGTTCCGAAAGAGAGTAAGCGTGCAACACATCTGATGTAATTGTAGATGTCTTTAGGCGACGGTAACCAAATGATATCATATTTTTATATGAATCTACAACGTCCCACTGTTGGGCAGAGGTAGGTCTGCAGTGTCCACCATACCTTATAATCATGCCCTTTCCCCTTACCTTTCCCTTTATATTTCAAACCTGTTGCCTTTACGCCGAACCAGCCAAGAACGAGTCCAAGTCGTCCTGCCAGGGTTTTTAGTGTTGTCTGACAGGACGGCGATCCCAGACTTCAGACACCTTTAGCGTGACGACCCAGGCCCATCTATCCTTATACATTCTATATGACCTGCCTATATACATTTCAGGATTTAAAATATCACAGCTATCAGATTAAAAACCAATTTTATGCGTGTTCCAGGGTGCAAAATGCGAGTGCGAACACGGCACTTGCGGGGCCCACTGCCAGCGCTGCTGTGCCGGGGGACCCTGGGCCCCTCACCAGCCCTGTGCTGACCTGGACAGGAGCGAGTGCTCGTGCGGCGAGAGAGGCGCCTGCTCCTACGATGATACCGGCGCCATACTTTGCGTCAATTGCACGGTTCGTATGCACGGTGTAAAAAGACCCATCAAACATCATCATCACCATCATTTCAGCTGAAAGACGTCCACTGCTGGATATAGGCCTCCCAAGTGTCGCCACATTGACCGATCCCGTGCGTCCCGCATCCAGCGGAATCCCGCAACCTTCACGACCGGATGAAAATCCACCTCCAATAGTTAAAAAGACCAATTCAAGCCTAAATCTAGCTTTTGTAGGAATATCTAACTGGGCAATAAAAAGAAAAACAGAATTAGGATACGAATTTTACTATGTAGGTAGTAGGTATGTTGTAGGTACTACCAGAGAGGTGCCCCATCAACCACTTTTCACGCTTATGCTTAATAACATTAAGGTTGAAAATTGGTGGACCCGCAACTTTCAAAAATATATCTAGTAGTAGTGGTAGTTTGAATAAATTGAATATCTTTGGTATGCGTCGATTCAAACTTAAAAACGGCTGTGCTTACCACCCCTCGCTCCCTCTGTCACATTGATATGCTTCTGCCCAGCGACTAGCCTCGTATTCCGAGCCGCCATTAAAGTTGAATCTACGTATAAGCACATACGGATCACATGTTCGTAAGGGATTATTTTCTTTACTACCTTCTGTTTGCATCTGTAAAATATATACAAAATAATCATAAATTATAATATTAAGTACCTATGTGTTTATTTTTTGTTATCAATCTCATCATATTGATCGATCATATAATTTTGGAGGAAATCGCGTTTAATCTGAGTACCTATACATATTTTTACACATAATTACAGATTTCGTACGGTGTTTTTATTCTGGTGGCTGAAAACTACGTAGAAAAACTCTAAAAAAAAAAACAAACTGACTTCCTAAAAAAAACACTACAAAGTGAAACATTATTCTTTTCCGAAGTCGGTGTCTATTTTACCTATAGTTTTCCGTGTTTCGACACCGACTTCGGCAAACCAAATAATTTTTCACTTTGTAGTGTTTTTTTTAGGAAGTCGGTTTGTTTTTTTTTCTTAAAAAGTTTTTTTATTTATCTCTTTTTAGTTTGATATTACCGCAAATTGGTAAATCATATATAGCCAAAGAACATCTCATAATGATTCCAATAACCCCAAATACGAAATACGAGTAGGATACATTGTATTATTTCGAGTTCCAGTGTCTTGAAAAGATCACTTTTAGCGATAAGGCCGCCCATTGTGTCACCCAGTGTAATGTTTTTTTCGTCTATACTTTCTGTAACTTATATGGTGTACATAATAAAGAGTATTCTAGTCTATTCTATTCTACCTGCCGGCTTCATCATCAGATCAGTTCGATGGTACCATTTTCATCAGTACTATTTATTTATAAGTATTTTTTACCCGCGCCATACTTGACACGCACGCAGATTCACGTTGAAATTATCTATCCGCGTTGAGCAAAATGCTAGTTGGCGATTTCAAATATATATAAGTAAACTATAAGCCCAAGTTTTCCTTCATCGTAGTCACCGATGTCTAAAATAAACTTAGGAAAGTACATATGAATTGCAAGTTCTTGTCCGGATTTCAATCCACGACCTCAAGCACGAGAGGCGAGGTCTTAGCCACTGGGCCACCACGACTCCTACTTCATCTCCTTTTTTGTTACAGGAAAACCGAGCGGGTCCTCTATGCGACCGATGCCTGTTCGGGTACTACAACGCACTCCCCGACGGCCCTTGTGTGCCTTGCGACTGCGACCCTCAGGGCTCTGATGGTAGGTTACACCCAACAGACGAGAGGCAACGAGACATTCAATCCGAAATTTTTCGAGAATTTTTACCTATATTCAATAATTCTAGGGTCTTGTAAATGGGAGAAGAAGCCGCGTCAGATTGCCTGCGCCTGCCTCCCTGGGTTCACTGGTCGCTTGTGCGACTCCTGCGAGCACCCATCGGCTGTGTACCCGCACTGCCAGGCCCCCACCACGCCGGCCTGCAAGTGTGACCCCCGGGGTGTACTCGACCCTGAGCGGGTGTGCGATGACGTCTGCGAGTGTAAAGTGAGTGAATATTTCGTGATTTATTCTCATTATTTTAGTATTTCTACCAAAATTTCCTACTGTATATTTTAAATTATAATTATTTCAAAGTCAATGTTTAGCTTTGATATTCTTATGCAAAGCATACAGGACGGTTAGTACTGAGGTCCTACCGGTACTTGCTGGCGTACAGCCAGTCGACCTTGAAGTGCTGCAATGTACTATTCCGCACGAGACCATGGACGCGGACTTTTTAACGCGGAGTGACCGTGAGAAAATCTCTAGATTATTTAAACTACATATTGACGTCTGGGAGGAACTTTTATCCGAAAGAAAATGTGGGTGGGATAATTCCATCAAGGGCCGACACCTCCACCAATTGTTTCCATCCGTTCGCGTGCGGCTGGCCAGGAAGAACTTCCTTGATTGTACTTTTTTTAACTATTCTTATCTGTTAGTTTGCGATTATTTGTTGTGTCGTATCTATGTCGAATTAATGTTTTCTATTTTATTCAATACTTGTCCATAATTCGCAGAGTAACGTGGTGGGGGAGCGTTGCGACGCATGCGCGCCGGGACACTTCGGGCTGAGCGCGGAGCTGCCGGGCGGCTGCAGGGCCTGCTACTGCTCGCACATCACCGACACCTGCAGCCTGGCCGCGCCCGGCGAGCTGGAGCCGCCCAGGGATGTAAGTGGAATCTAAGGCAAAGATCTTTTTCGTGGACAAATGAGTTTCGACCTTCTTTCAGCGTTGAATTTCCTTTATATCAACACAGATAGACCGAAACGTCACATGATGCTGCGGCATGCAGCGGCAGAATGATTCGGTATGCCGAAGCGTGCCGTGCCATGCCTTGCCGTTACTGGGACCTGGCCCTCAAAGGGCTACAAAAACGGGCACTGTAAAAAAGAGGCAGATGTGTACAAGTCACCCTCCCTTACGCACACTAGTAATAATGCACACTCGAACTAAGAGGTTATGGACATCCCAATGATAATTACAGCAGCGATACTCTTGCTTCAATACTGGGTGTAACAGAATGGTCCGATCATATTTTAAATACTTCTTCTGTCCAAATAAATTAACAAGTTTCTCCAAGGATGTCATAGTAGACCTTTCCCAGCAAAAAAAAATGATTTTCTATGCAAAGTTGTCGTCAGCTGACTAAAATTTGTATGGATGATACAATTTATTTGATTTAATTGCGCAAAACATTGCCGAGTATATATTAGCAACTACATTGCAGAACAAATGAGCTCGTACATGTGTAGCAACAAGACTATACGTCTGAACAGAAGTAGGTACAGCAATTTGGTATATAATAGAGGACAGTCTGAAGCGTTTTAGAAAACCCTAAATCGGAAGCAATTAAAATATTATTTACCTAGTTCAGGAGTGAGCAGCAGCTTTTTAGGGTGCCGTACCCAAAGGGTAAAGACGGTACCTTATTAATAAGACTCCACTGTCCGTCTTTCTGTCTGTCACCAGATTTTCTCATGAACCGTGATAAAAAGAAAGAAGAAAGAAAAATATTTACTTGTGACCCGCACAGGAGACACTGGTTAAGCAAAACATAAAAAATAATAATAAATAAATAACCACGTGCGAGACCAAAAAGACTCCTATCTCAGCATGCGCAACGATATTAAAAAAATAATAACGCTGCGCTGATATTCTGATAGACTGTTGAAATTTACACAGATGATGTATTCCTATTGCCGCTATAACAACAAATACTAAAAAAAGAATAAAATAAATATTTAAATGAGGCTCCCATACAACAAACTTTTTTGGCATTTTTGCGATAATGGTACGAAGGCCTTCGTGCGCGAGTCCGACTCACAATTTTCCGGCTTTTAGTATTACTATAATTAAGTTTTTTCATTATTTTATTACTAAGTGAATTTACTTTGTAAAGTATGATGAGGTTGGCATATCCTTATTGGACAAACATTCCCAAATTAAAATATAACATATAAAAATATTGCGGGCAGCGAGGCTGTTCTTGCTACAGCAATAATTATTGTGATGTATCATGATAAAAAACCGGCCAAGTGCGAGTCGGACTCGCGCACGAAGGGTTCCGTACCATTATCGCAAAAAAACAGCACAAAAATCACGTTTGTTATACAACAAACGTGATTTTTGTGCTGTTTTTTGCGCCCCTTAATTATTAATTTTATTCTGTTTTTAGTATTTGTTGTTATAGCGGCAACAGAAATACATCATCTGTGAAAATTTCAACTGTCTAGCTATCACGGTTCATGAGATACAGCCTGGTGACAGACAGACAGACAGACGGACCGCGGAGTCTTAGTAATAGGGTCCCGTTTTTACCCTTTGGGTACGGAACCCTAAAAACAAACCTAAAACCTACAACAAAATATTATTGCAATGTCGCCGTGCTACACTGCAAGTGTTGCATTATGCTGCATGGCTGCATGATATAGTCGACCATTTAGGAGTGTATTTGAATCAGTATTTCCAAAGATTAGCTTTTACAAACAATTAATTTTACCTTTTAACTAGTGGTCCGCCCCGTCTTTGCCGGGATCATAGATAATATTTAATAATAAAATAAAATTAATAAAATATCATAGATTTTTTTAAATTGGGTTATTAGTTTCTAAGACCTTACACATCTGAACAACAAACTCACACCATTCTCTTGTAATATTAGCTAACAGTAGGCATGTAAGTTTTCGCTAAAACCACAGATACTAAATAGCTGGTAAGCTCTTCTTACTTAGCGACACCCAGTGTAACTGAATACCTATCTGTGAAAGAATTTATTTATCGGATCATTACTGGCAGATTTTATCTTATACGAATGTATTCTTAAATGTAAACAATTTTATCTCTTTATAATATCAGTTGAGGCTAAATTAATATTGATTAAAACTGCCTCTTTGGTCTAGCGGTCCTAAGCGCTACTGCTGAGCATGAGGTCTTGGGTTCGATTCCTGGGTCGGGCAAAGTGTTATTGGGTTTTCCAAATTGAAAATCTCTGTAGCCCCCTCCCCCTTCCTTCCCTTTGGGTATTAATTATAGTTGCTCCGCTGCCTAATTTGTCGGGGACATCAGGCGTGATGATATGTTACTAAAAAACTGGTACCTGAATATGTTTGTCTTTGCAGGTGATATTGCCGTTAGGAGAAGCTTGGCTGATCTCGGACTCCCAAGGAAACGAAACATTGGAGCCCTCTATCGACGAACAAGGAAAACCATTCGTTATAAGTTACGAGGTGAGTACCTGTGTCCTGAAAGAATTTGTGGCGAGACAATTTTTTTTTTTGTTGAATTCTTTAAACACGGAAAACAAAACGAACTTAGGATAAACTCTCTCTATGACACTGAGGTTTGCTGTAAGACACAATTATGAGTTAAGCTCGCCTTTGTACATAAGCAGTCCTACTGAATTTGTGTGTGCATGTTTTGTGAACAATGAAGAATATGAACTTGTAAGGGCAGGAGCCTTCACAGGGAAGACGCAGCTTTGAATCATACAAACATGAATGACCCGCTCGCGTCGTATATTAGTAAGACCATAGGTATCAAAATGACAAGAATTAAAACAATCGAAAATGACGCGAAATTTTCAACCCTTAAATGTGGCTGCCACTTGAGTTTAAAATTCATGTAGCTATATCGATTATCCTTGTTTCTTCGAATCTTCGTCATTTGCTTAAGTTGGTAATATTGCAAGTAGAATTATTAGCTTAGTTATGTTTGGACAATAATCAACTTTATTTCTTTAGCAATAAGTCATATTTTGAAAAAGCTTTTTAACAAAGAAAACAAACCAAATTCCAAAACACAAAAAAAAACGCTATATGTATATGCCTATAACATTTGAGAAGTTTCCTCGATTTCTCCAGGATCCCATTATCAGACCACCTGGAAAGTATACCCTTTCAAACAAAAGAAGAATTTTCTAATTCGGTCCAGGGCCTGCAGTCTCGACGTAGCTAACGATCGTTACGTTAAGTAACATTCGTTAACTCTTACCACAAAATAGTAAGTATACAGAAGGGCCACTACCGCCGTTTGGAAAATTGACAGCTAAACTTGACAGATTCACTAGGGTTGTTAGTGTTCGTGATATTAAATGGATATTTGATGCCCTGTCTACCCTCTTAGGCATGTAAGCATGATATGATGTATGTTTAGACGAATCTATGTATTTATGTTTGTAACTTGGGCAACCTACCCTTTTTTTTAAAATTCGGAATCAATATAGTAGCAACCCTAGTGAATCTGTCAAGTTTAGCTGTCAATTTTCCAAACGGCGGGAGTGGCCATTCTGTATACTTACTATTTTGTGGTAAGAGTTAACGAATGTTACTTAACGTAACGATCGTTAGTTATGTCGAGACTACAGGCCCAGGCGTCTTTGATTAATCGGGGAACATACAAAAAAAAAGATTCTGACGAATTGAGAACCTCCTCCTTTTTTTGAAGTCGGTTAAAAAATACGCCTGGCCCGTAAACGTACCAACGTCAAAAAAATATGTGTGTTCCAGGTAGAAGGATGGGAGTACTTCTACTGGATGACCAGTTCGTTCAACGGTGACCAGCTGGCCGCGTACGGGGGCGAAGTCCGGGCCTCCATGTACTGGGGCATCGTGCGAGGAGACACCGGCGGGAACCCCACCTTTGGTCCTGATGTTGTACTGCTTGGGACAGGTCAGTACGTCTGTCATTATAACTGTGTTCCATTGATTAAGTCAATCATCATCATCTTCCTCCCCATATCCTATGTTACTTGACCAACGGCTGTAAGTATCATATTTTGCTTAGAATTCTGCCACGGCAACGCCATTCGGCGACGCAGCCATAAATAAGGTCCTCATTTGCGAATTTCTGGGGGCCCAATGCCGATTAGTGGATACAGAAGTGGTACAGGAATCGGCTAACTGTGGAAATCCGGCACGGCTCATAGATCTGTATCTAGTCATTTGTTGTGGTGAGAGTGGTTCCCATATTCACCAGCGGAGAAACAGAGCGCCATGGGACGACGTTAGGCGGCAAGCAAGTTCCAGGACCGATCCAGTGTAATGCCGAGGTTATTTTGGATGAGAACTGAGAATAATAATTGGCACCACTTTATTTTTGGGGTGGGAATTCATCCAATGACTTTTTCCGCTCTGGGTGGAGCGGGAGGGCGTGTCAGACGTTTAGTAACTGAGACTCACCCCTGTTGTTTCAGTTGGCTGCGGTAATACTCTTTCAAATTTATTTGCGCTTCAATCGGCAACCCTTTTTAGGGTTCCGTACATAAAGGGTAAAAACGGGAACCCTATTACTAAGACTCCGCGGTCCATCTGACTGTCTGTCTGTCCGTCTGTCACCAGGCGGTATCACATGAACCGTGATAGCTAGACAGTTGAAATTTTCACAGATATAACGCTATAACAAAAAATACTAAAAACAGAATAAAATAAATATTTAAATGAAATCCCATACAACAAAACGCCGTTTTTTTGCGATATTGGTACGGAACCCTTCGTGCGCGAGTCCGACTCGCAATTAGCCGGTTTTGTTTTTTTAGGCCTGTAGAAATGCTCATGCATACTGCGCTACCACGGGAAGATAGCGCAGACCAAGAGATGTTAAGATTAATGCTCGCTTGCATTGTCGTTAACTGTGTGCACATTGGGTGCAACATATGAATAAACCATGAATAAACAAAGACAATAAATAATCTGATTTATTACAGACGGCACCATGCTGGCATATTCTAACACCAGTCACGAGACCCCTGGCCAGCTGCAGATCTCTGTGCCTCTTCTGGAGGGGTCCTGGCGGGTCCTGG
This sequence comes from Orthosia gothica, assembly GCA_949775005.1. Classification (NCBI taxonomy): domain Eukaryota; kingdom Metazoa; phylum Arthropoda; class Insecta; order Lepidoptera; family Noctuidae; genus Orthosia; species Orthosia gothica. The sequence goes on along the minus strand of OX459062.1, from coordinate 16,866,494 downwards.
GCGATGACCAGCTCGCCACCAGAACCCAGCTGATGGATGTACTGCGAGACCTCAAGGGCATCATGTTGAAGGCACACTATCATTTTGATCAGGATGAAGTAAGTCTAAATTAGGAGTAAATAAATGAAGTAAGTAAATAAATATGGGGGATATTTGTGAAAAAAAAATTATAATTTTGATGTATAGTTTGTAAGACCTTTTTGTGAAAGAGAAATAAATATATGTAAAAAAACACATTGAGACTAGTCGGCGGTCTAAAAATGTACATAGCATATTGACCTTTATCTCTACAATGTAATACACACATTCCTATCAAGATAAATAAGATTAAACACGAAATCGATCGCTTTGACTCGACTGTACGATAAAAGTTTAATGTGTGGTAAGGGGCAATTGAGGGCTACCGTTTTTGAGCCCAGCAGTTGGCTCCACTGGCGAGTAAGGTCCATAAACGTCCTGTTAAACGTTGTTATTTCTAATATCGTAGAAGTGCGTTTAAATATAACATCGAGTACTTATGCCGCAGGTTTGCGCAGAAAAAAAGGAAAATAACTTTATCCGAAACATAAAAATCTATGATAGCAATGGTTGGAAAGATCCTGTTTGAAAAAAATCACAACAATAAAATAATCTTTACCAATATTATAAAGAGGAAAGATTTTTTTGTTTGTTTGTACCGAATAGGCGCCGAAACTACTGGACCGATTTAAAAAATTCTTTCACCTATGGAAAGCTACATTATTCCCAAGTAACATAAGCTATAATTTTGACGGGAGCGAAGCCGCGGGGGTCAGCTCGCGGTAAAAGCAAAAAAAAAACAATGATGGGTTAAGCTCGCCTTTGTACGTAATCTGTCCTATTGTATATGTGTCTTAAAAACGGTGACATTTGACATTTTGAACACCTCACTCTACACCAGCGCCCCTAGCGGCAAATTCAAACGCGATATATTATAATATATTATATTCAATCCCGAAAGCAGTTTGAAAGTTTCTCGTCACAGTAGTTGTGCGCTATGTGCACTGCACGGGATGTGCGTTTGCCTTTCCTTACTCAGTACCTCCCCTAATTGCAAACGAGCACGGCACGCTATAGAGCGGTTAATCAGCGGCGGCATCAGGCGAGATAGTGGTCAAACGCGAGCCTATAACAAATAAAAAAAAACCCACCATCTAGTCGTAACCGCGTCACTCCACCGTAAACCGGACCTAACGCAGCCGCGTATACGGTGGGTTGACGCCTGCAAGACGAAAAGCCGATGAATCGAAGCAATTCAGATCGGGTGCAGTGTTAGGTATGGTTTGGTAGGTTATGTATCATCATCCTTTTAATGTCCTCACTACTGGGACACAGACCTCCTCTCCGTGTTTAATGTCCCCACTACTGGGAAAAATACCTCCTCTCCGTGTTTAATGTCCCCACTACTGGGAAACAGACCAACCCTCCGTGTTTAATGTTCCCACTACTAGGATACAGACCTCTCCGTGTTTAATGGTTCCACTACTGGGACACAGACCTCCTCTCCGTGTTTAATCTCCCCACTACTGGGACAGAGACCACCTCTCCGTGTTTAATGTTCCCACTACTAGGACACAGACCTCCTCTCCGTGTTTAATGTTTCCACTACTGGGACACAGACCTCCTCTCCGTGTGGGAGGGAATGGGCCTTAATCTACCACGCGGGCCCAATGTGGGTTGGTGACTGTTATATGTATTCGAATTTTTGGTTCTAGGTCATGCCGGTATTCTCACAATGTTTTTCTTCACCGTCTGCTCTAAAGCAGTGGCGATGCAATAAATTACTCTAAGTAAAGCGCCTGCCTGGGTTCGAAATCTCGACCGTTAGTGACTTCTAGGCCACCACTGCTCTTCCACACTGTTTATGTATGCGAAGACCTTAATATAGACGTCTGTTGTTTCCGCCAGGTCCGGCTAGAGGGCGCGGGCGTGCGAGGCGGTACCGTGCCGCGGGAGAAGTGTGTGTGTCCGCGCGGCCACACGGGCGCGCACTGCCAGCGCTGCGCCTGGCACCACGCGCGCCCCGCGCCGCGCCTGCAGTGCCTGCCCTGCGCCTGCAACGACCACGCCGCCTGCGATACCGGTAACTATACACTGCATGCTGCCCCTGCGTCCTTACTGAAGTGTGTGTGTGTGCACGGCACCCCCATCAACATCCGGAACGTGTTATGCATGGTATAATAAGACAAGGTAGTCTCCTCCCGTGACAGCTGGGTCACGTGATTGGCCTAAGACTACGTCATCGATTGCGTTGCGATTCTCAAACTTTTTTAGTGGGGAAAAAGATAAAAATATTACAATAGGTACAACATATTTATAATTTTTAATAAATCGTCTTTTTTGATACTTTTTGTATATATTTACTTTGCTTTTTTTTGAATTGTTTGCATATTAGTATTTTTATTTAGTTCGGGACGAAAACCCACTAAACTTGACTTGACTAAAATAAGTCAAAAACTAATTATGTTAGGTTAATAAGTTCGGGCGTAAAGACGTATTAACACAACTATGACTTAAATTATGGAATTTACAACGCGTAGATAAATTAAATATTATATAGAGAGGCACTTATCAGTTATTTTAGTTGAATTCAGTAACAAATTTGAAGCCACGCATATGATAGCGTCTCTTCATTGGGAAAATAAAAAAACCTTATTACACCGCCTTTTATACTTCTGTTTTAATAGTTTACGGAACAATCAACAATTTTTCTTGCGTATCTATCAAAGTTCACGGGTTCACCACAAACGTTTGGGAGCCACAGTATTTTGCTCACAGAGCGAAACAACGCTATAGGTGTGAGCGACACGACAATAGCGATGAAATAGCTAGTTGTCAGTATGACACTTGTCAATTCGATATGTTGCCACTGTGTGTGATTGAATTACCCGAGCAAAATGCATTTTTATCTTAACGAAGCAATTATGAACTAATAATTGAATATTCAAATAAATTTAACAATAAATAGATGAATCACATGAGTTACTAAATAGTTATTCTAGTCAGTAATTTATTTTATTTTCATTAACTACATGAGAAAGTACCTAAATTTTCTAAAAAGGACAATCAATGGTAACACTTATCGTGACGTAGTCTTAGGCCATCCTGGGAAGAGAATACCAGGCGAAGTATACGGAGTATGTTATTATACCATGGTGTTATGATGCAGCCGGGGTTTCGGAGTTTAAGGCATGGAGATGGTTGCCGCCCCGACGCCTTCTTACCCGCGTGCGATCGTCTCACTCTCGATCCCGCTCTAGCGCCTGCAGTGCCTGTTCTGCACCCGCAACGACTGCTTGGAGAAGCCATGGTGCGGATTGAAAAGTTGGAACAGTTTTTAGTCCTCTAGCCGCCTTATCGCGTCCGCTACCGTGCCTGCACGCGCTCTACTCACCGCGCGTTCACTCTTACGAGCCTCAGCTATGAGCATTGGTGATAAACAGGGGACAGAGAGACTGTATCAGTGAAAATATAAGGGTTTTAATCGTTAACTCCATGGACTGATTTGCCGTAAAGTTTAGTTAATACGTCACAGTGAAGGCCACAAATTAAGTATATTAAGGAGTGGAATTCCCTTCCGCATCTTTGTTCCCTGATAGCTACAACCTTGGGGTCTTTAAGTCAAGAGTGAATAAGTTACTTCTAGGCAAGCGTGCTTCATCGTAGGCCACAACATCGCTTACCATCAGGCGAGGTAGTGGTCAAACGCGAGCCTATCGAAAAAAAAAAAAAAAAAAAATATTGAGTTTATGGTTAATTACAGTATTACTAAGGTGGAAAGCGACTATTTCTTTCACTTATGGATATCAATCAACACAGCTATGTTATTTTATAGTATTTAATTGAATATATTATTTTTTATTGAAAATAGCAGTGGTGGCGGTAACGGCCGTGACTTAAAAGTTGTGGATCGTGGGATCGAACCCAGGCGGCTCAAAACGGTGAAGGAAAACATCGTGTGGAAACCGGCATGTATCAAACTGAATTTCGAAGACATGTGACATCCACCAACCCGAACTGGGCCCGCGTGGTGGATTATGGCCCATTCTCTCTCACAGAGAGATGGCCTGCACGCACGACGGACCAAATGTGAGTCTAGGTGCGGTAAAGGGGTCCATCTATCCTATCCTAGTGTTGAATTATGACGCCAGCTATGTCTGGCCTAAAGTAGGTAACGAGTACCAGTGGTGGTTACATCACCGTACATGTACGTGTTGTGTTCACATGTACGGTGATGTGAATGGCGCAGCGTCGCAGGCAAGCCACGACGGGCCGTGACAGTAAGGTTGGAAAGAGACTAACTAAGACTGTCGTCATCATTCATAACATTTTCTGCCATCTGCAGTAGCCATTATTGTCTCTGAGGCAAGTATACGCCTATGCACTATGGTCTTACGTCTTGCATCAAATAAGAACTTTTATTACCGCGTAGAGGACAATATTGAATTGACTGACCACTCTAAAAATATTGCGCACCTAGTTAATCACAAGTTATATAATTATACATATATGTAGGTATGTAACAACGCGTGACTGACGTCAGCACATTATTTCAGCCTTAACTGATAAAGGCTGGATAACAAACTGAATCGATTGCCTTTTACTCGATAGCACGGTCGCGCTCGACGGTCGTACCTAACGAATAGCCATGGCAATGATACTTAGGTTATGATGTCAGCTTCGAAACGACATGAATGGTTTAGATAAATAATTGATAGATAAATAGATTATTACATAATTTCTAGTAGTCACAAGCGCAATCTTTCAGGTATTATTATAAATACGAACGTTTTTATGGACGGATGGATGTTTGTTGATGATGATGGGACTAGACTATCTTTCGTTCCGTTGTGCGTCCCACACGCAAAATTCGGCAAGGCGAAGGATTCGATCCCATCAATCGACCAATCACCTGCGAGACTAAAGACGAGTTGTGGATTTCCGTCTAGCATAACCAGCAGCTTAATTGCGGCTGCTGGTTTCCTCACGATGTTTTCATTCACCTTGTCAGCGATGTCCTAGATAAACTTGGAAAGTACATGTTTTTTTAACACATTGGTACGTGCTCGGATTTGAACCCACGACTTCAAGCACAAGAGAAAAGAAAAGAAAGAAAAAGTATTTATTTGTGACCCGCACAGGAGACACGAGAAATAAGCATACAATTAAACAATAATAAAATAAAAACCCCGTGCGAGACCAAATAGGCTCCTATCTCAGCATGTGCAGCGATATCCAAAAAAGGTAATAACGCTGCGCTGATATTCTGATAGGGCCCACAGTTGAGAGGTGAGATCTTTAGTAACCACGACAAACCACAGATTAATGTTGTATTTTTTACAGTGGACGGACCATGTGGGCCGTGCCAGCACAACACGACAGGCCCGCACTGCGAGCGATGCCTTCCAGGACACTACGGAAACCCTGTTCAGGTAACTCACATTTAAATAAATAGAAATGAAGATATATTTTTTTAATCCTTCTGGTTAAAAGCCGTTCATAAATAGTTATTTGTTATACAAGAGTGCAAAGTTGCTTTTTAACCGCGCGTGTTCAATTTTGATGACCGAGCAAGCGAAGGATTCTAAAATTGAATCACGAGCGCAGCGAGTGTTTCAAAATTAGAATCCTGAGCGTTAGCGAGGGAATCAAAAGAGCACGAGGTGAAAAATCTTTGCACTCGAGTGCAACACGCAACTTTTCATTCCACCTCAGCGAGGAAATGACTAAATGCAAAAAAAAACGTTTACAATCACAAGATAGGTACACTTTTATTTCAGTTTAGGTATTAATTACTACATTATGACAGGTAAGTATTACAGAATAATCTTAAAATTATAACAAAATAATACTAAGGTATAATTAAGAAAATTTTAAAGTAACATTGCTACAGTTATTTAAATTGAGTGTAATATTTTTGTTTGGTACTGTAATATTGGTGTTAGTCACTTGTGTACTGTTTTTCGGTAAACTATCTGTCATTAATAGTTGTACCGATTCATCGGATTCCCTTGGCGTGAATGTTGGAGAGAGAGGGAGATGGTTAGAACCGCGTACAAAGCAAATTGAAAAAAGAACACCAGGAAGGTTCCGAGTCTGAGTTTTTAACAAATAAAAAAAAGTTGTATGATATATTCGGCACCATAGAGGTAGCAGTAAATAGGTTTAATGTTTTTTTTAATTCACAAACTTAGTGCACACGATGTTCTAAATTCAATTTACTTTATCCTCTAGTGAATAAAAACGGCTTTTCCACTCAGATATTGAAGATTAAAAATACTCTTTCCGAGATGGTGGGATGAAAAAAATATTAGACCCGTATTTTATCCTTTTTTCAAGTGAAAATAAAAAGAAATTCAACTGCCTTCCAATACAAACACTACAAATCGAAAAATGTATTTCTTGTCGTAATCGGAGAAAAAAAATACTCCGACGATTTGAGAACCTCCTCCTTTTTATGAATCGGTTAAAAATAACGACGGTTAAATTTGGACGTTGAAATGTCATGTTTTAGTACACTTTTTACTCACACACAAATGACGTCACAGGCCCTCCACTCTTGAGCTTCTTTTTATTTTATTGTGAGCATGTGACCACCTCTGGTGTCAGAGTTAATTAAGCCGCCTCTGGGAACTCAACAGACCTCTGATTTGGCTATTTCAGACTCACATTTACTATATAAATCCAGCAGCTTAATTACGCAAGTAAATTCGGCAAGGCACAAAAATTTTACCTCATCAATCGAGCATGCGAGATGAAAGACGCGATGTGGATTTCCGTCTGTGATAACCAGCAGCCTAATTGCGGGTGCCTTGCCGAATGGTTACCCAATAAGGTTGCAGATTTCCTCACAATGTTTTCCTTCACCGTTGCCTGTGAAGTCCAAAGTAAACTTAGGCTTGAGCTTTCTTACTCATGAGCTTTGTCCATTTTTATTGATTTGGTGAAGCAATAAATACGTGTCCAATATTTTTTGACGGAAGAAATTGGTTTTATTTTTTTACCCAAGAATCATCCCTATTCTAAAGGGATTTTGAATTTTGCCTACCTCATTGGTCACTGCTAAGGATGATGGCTTGGTTTTTCAACGGTTATTGTTTTATGGTTGCGGCCTCGCTGGTCTCAAGGTCGCAGGTGCCACTGCAGATCTTGTGGTCCCGGGTTCGATTCCCAGATCGGGCAAAGTGTTACTGGGTTTTCCGTTTGGAATTTCTCAATGGCAGCCCGGAGTTTGGAAGTTGGCGGCGTGAATCCCCTGTGCTTTGGGAAGCACGTTACCCGATCTCTCTCCGATCGTATTGGATTGCCGTCCCATCTAGGGTTACCATTTTGAAAATTGAAAAGCCCCCAAAAACAGAATTATAATTACAAAAAAAAAAGTCTTGAAACTAAAACCCGACTACAAAAAAATCGCGATCTGAAAAGTATAAAACAAGAACAAATTCTTAAAGGATAGCCGTGGTATGAAAAAAAAAAATTGTCCAAGCGAAATATCCGTACAAATTAAAAGGCCGGACAAAGTTCGGACAGATAGCGAAATTTCCGGACATGTCTGGATAAAGCCGGACGAATGGTAACCCTAGTCCCATCGGACTATGAAAGTGTGGGAACAGAGAGTGCACTTGTGCGCAAACCTCGCGCGCCGATGGCCGCCTGGAGGACTATTACGGTTGCGATGAGGTTTTACGAAGGTATTTCAATCTAGCCCTGACGATAGCTTGATACTTTCGTTTACGAATATGCACAATATTTGAGATGTCCTAAGGTACCTTTATGGCAATTAACGCTCACTACAGCTATGTGCTTATCTCTCTATTCATGTGATACGGTTACTGCCCTAAGGCTCTGGTCCTACCGGTGACGAGGAAGCTATCAGTCATCGAGTATATTCTCGTTGAAGAAACGGGCAAAAGTTATAGATCTCGTGTCAATAAAATAGACATATATTAATAGTTGATCGCTGACTGTTCAGTGTTCACATTGTCGGCGAGAACTCTCTCCCCACACACACACAATTCAAAAAGCTTGTTTAAAGAAATATTTTTTACCGGTTATATGGATGGCATAAGGATGTTTTTATTAGTAACGTTGTACTTCCAGGGTGCATGCAAACCCTGCGCGTGTCCGTTGTTCGAGGGCAGCAACAACTTCAGCCCCAACTGTGCGCTGGCGGGTGCCGAGGGAGACGAGTACGTGTGCACTCAGTGCCCCGACGGGTACACCGGCGACCACTGCGATAAGTAAGCCTATTTTAAACAATCATCATTACTGCCTTCTGTTATACCAATCTCGTGTTTTTTACCTCTATAGGTTGACTGGTAGAAAATACCTGTGGGCTTTCATCCGCTTTTGTACGATTGTGTTCCTAAATTGTTAACTAACTAAATAATTCATATTTGGAGTGAAGCAAAATATTCCTAAAAAAAAACATAATAAAATATGGTAATACAGATGGCGCTGGACATATACGTCAAATCATACTGAGACAGGCCAAGAGCGAGTCTCGCTGCTTCTCAAACGTGAGTCGGTTTTTTTAGCCCGAGTCAAAGGTTATTGTTCTATATCGCCACAGTTCAATTGTATCGAGTGTGTCCACGCGAGTTCTCTTGCCGAGACCGTCTCGCACGAGGCTCTAAGATACGGGCTAGGCAAGATGGTCTCGGCAAGCCTCTATAAATCCTTGAAGTGTAAAAAGTCCTTTCACCCCTATGTTTTGTGTGCAGCTGTGACTTCGGGTACTGGGGCTCCCCGACGACCCCAGGGGGGCAGTGCCTGGCGTGCCAGTGCGGCGGCTCGCCCTGCCACCCCGCCACGGGGCGCTGCCTCACCTGTCCTCCTCACACCGAGGGCGCGCGCTGCGACCTGTGCAAGGTAGGTGGCTGTGACTTGTGCTGGCATCATCGCTGGGGCTGTGCCTGGCGTGTCAGTACGGTGGCTCACCCTGCCACCTCGGCAAGCTTGTCTTAGTCACACTAAAGCATAGTGAATAACGTTTAGGAACTGAGGGTGTTGAAGGCAGACCGTGACAGAAGTTGTGCGCTTAATGCACTTTAAGCGATTCTTATTTCGATCAGATTCAAATAAGACTGAATCTGATGAACATTTTTACTAGGAGATTTATTGTCTAATAAATCATTGTCGAGAAAACAAAACCATCCATTGGAAGACTCACATTATATATAATACCCTAATAGAGTAATCCTTATTCAAGTATCAAGATTAAAGTAAGACAAGAAGAAGAAACTAAGACTTACAATATATATGTTAGTAAGATCTGACACTAAGCAAACACACAACAAAAACATAATGTCATTGGACTTTTCGCCACCATTACCACCATCATTTCGTGTGCAGGAGGGCTACTGGTTCGGAGCGGGCGATGCGAGCGATGCGGGCGGTTGCGTGTCCTGCGCGTGCGGCGCGGGCGCGCTGTCGGCCGCGTGCGACGCGCGCTCGGGGCAGTGCGCGTGTCGCGCGGGCTGGGCTGGACGCGCGTGCGACAAGTGTAGTGAAGGACACGGAGGTAAGGAAGGCAACTGCTACGGTTGCTGACTTGCATGTAGTTTGAGTGTGAGACAGAATAAAGAACCGATACCACGCGCGATGCGGGATGAATTTACTCAAAACAACTGTCCCCGGATTTCTGAATAATAATTAAGAATTTGAATCTGACTATTTGACAAACTCTACTTTAGCCTAAAAACCTGTCAAACTTTGGCATTCAAGTAGGGTTAGACAAATTCTTAATTGTAAATACTCAATTCAGAAACCGGTCTTTTAACTTGTTTGGAGGGGTTTAAACTGGAGCGAAAAGATTCGTGACTACTGATAACTTCAAATCATTAAAACAATCAACCGAGCCTACTAGAGCGTTTCGTCGCCAAAAAAAAGGAAAAAGGTTGAATGGTAATCCCTCCCAGGTGTATCAGCCGGGTGTCCCGCCTGTCGCTGTGGCACGGCGGCCATCAACACGACATGCGACGCGGAGACCGGATCGTGCGCATGCGCGGCGGGTTCGGCGCCGCCATCTTGTGACTCCTGTCTGGACGAGCACTACGGGCTGAGCGCTGCCGGCTGCCTGGGTAAGTCTCTTTGTAGTTCACATTCACAGTTCTAGTCATAGATGGCGCTGTTTTCAATTTTGTTCGTTGTTAGAGTCGTTTTTTTTTAATTTTTTTATTACAATGTTTTTTCACATACTTGCTCTTCCATTTAACATTAGACATTGGCAGAATAGTCGACATCGGCTTTGCTTGCCATATAAAAATATAGAATGTTTTTTCAGGGGTTTTCATACGGTTATTTTTGTTTTATGTTTAATTTATACACCATTTTTTATGGTAGGTACAATCGTAAAACTAAGGTAATAATTATTATTCTCCTGACAACAATTAACATATAATAATAATGGAATTACACATCTACTGGTGTGCAATGCCAAAAATGTGGTGAATGAAATTAAAAGTTACCTTGATAATCCTAGTTGGTCATCTATTTATTTTCAAGGAAACCAAACAATATAGGTAGTATAATCCACATTTACGTATAGCCAGCCTACAGAGCCTTGCACTTAGCATGTTACCTAGGGCTAGACGCCGACTACAAACTTGTAGGTCTAGGTACTCGTGCACTACAATTTGCGTAATTTGAAAACTGCCTCGTACATGCCCTTAGAACAATGGACAGCGGTACTCAACATCTTTTACAATCATACTTTTTCCCTATGGAAGTTATTATTATTAGGTGTTTACGATGAAAAATTTCCTGTTGATTTTAGGTTCCTCTAATCCGAAAATTGTTTAAACTTGCTTAAGTTCATGGTTGTCTTCTTACAATGACTGAACTATTTAAAAGTTCGAAAATATTAAACCAACGTGACTATGAATTTTGCCTGTTAGTTCCCAAAATTTAAAAATAATTTTCAAGATGAAATAAAAAAAAAAGTTTTTTTTTTCTCATTTTTGAAACTTAGGGATGAGTTTAAGTTTAATTGGTTCAACAGGACCTATAATTATTCGTGGTGGTCTTCTTACAGCGATTGAACTATTTAGTAGTTCAAATAAATAAACCAAAACGTAACTATCAAGTTTTGCCTATTGGTTTCTAAACTTAAAAACAATTTCTTGATTTTTTTAATTAGGTGTAGTGTGGGATAAACAAAAAATTGAGAATCTCGCTAAGACCCACCGCATAGACCGGGCACCTCCAGCTATTTGTAGATACTACACAAACGCGACGTATACATTGCGTATTTGCTTCGACCGTAATCATTTGATAGAGGACCAACCGGCGATGTATGGACCGCAACATGATATAGTATTGTACCCATTATCTTTGCATGTAGGGCTGCTAAGCTTAGACCTTAGGATGGGACGTAGTGCTGCCTTGCTAAAATCATGACTTTTATCAATTTGCACCTATCCCGGTGTGTGTAATTAAATCTTGCAAATTAAATTTGACTCACTTCCCAGTGACAATGCATTTTTATTATACAAAATCTTGTTTAAAAATCAAATGAAATAAGTACAACAAGTACTCAATTTTTTATCTTGATTGCTTTACTTATTGTGGAAAAACAATAATTTTGATAATTTCGTGAGATTTACCCTAAATATATATCGTAAGTTAGTAAATAGTACAATATTATTTCGTCTAACTAACTGTTAGCCGAAAATAAATAATGTTGTATTATTTTCCCTTCGTGGTCAAAGACTAATCAATTTTTCAAGCACTTCCTGCATCAGATTCAGCTGAAACTTTGATAACTTAAGTGATTTTGGAATTTGGAAATATTTAAATAATATGGAACTATTGAGCTGGTCTCATGATAAAGTAAACGTCATCCTCAACCAGACAAGGTAGCACCATCGTGTTTAGGCTCATCGGATGTTTCATTGACAAGTTAGACCTCTCAGTTCAAAAAGCTTATGATGAAAAAATAAACGTTATGCTTATTATTTTGTTTTATCTTCATTATTTATACCAATATTATAAAGAGGAAAGATTTTTTTGTTTGTTTGTTGGTACCGAATAGGCGCCGAAACTACTGGACCGATTTAAAAAAATCTTTCACCTATGGAAAGCTACATTATTCCTGAGTAACATAGGCTATAATTTTGACGGGAGCGAAGCCGCGGGGGTCAGCTAGTTAGATATATAACCATCAAGTGACTTATTTTTTTCCTGCATTGCCGTAGCAGCCCTGCAAGCAAATGTTGTAGCCCGTAAACAGTTCCGTCACGACGCGACGCACGGAACCATTTGTTTTGATTACCCTGAATAGTCGGGTTCTGTGTGTTTTGCGCTGAATCATAATACTTTTTACTGGGTTTTACGACCTTGCAGTTAAATAAAATTTGTATGTTGTTGGAGTTTTAATATCACCAATTAATTTGCCGAACCTTTTCCTAAATATGTTGAGGTCGGCTACGAGTCTCACAAGTATTTTACAAGGAGCGACTGCCTATCTATCTAATCTCCACAACCCAGTAACTGGGTAATACGATACCCCTTGGTAAGACTGGTGCAGTCAGCTTTCTGGCTTAACCGTAACAACTGTCAAAGAAAAGATGTGCATATGGCAGCCGGAACCAACGGCTTATTGACGTGCTTGCCGAGGGACGGAGGTGTCTAGGTATGTAGATGTACTAGTCCATAGATGGGTTATCATTGATAACCCATCCATGGACTCCACAAACGTTCCTTAACTTTGAAGATCTGTGCGGTAGATAGTTATTATTTAGCCACGAAGTCCTGCTGGTGTATTTATGTCACCAGCAAATGGGTCGCTAGACGTGTGATAATATGGTTATCCAAGGGCGGTTACGCACTACACTCGATCCGTGTCCGTGAAAGAACAATGGCGAAATCTTAGCTGACTTAAATTGGAGCGTCTGAAAGTGAGTTATATACGAAAGACATTCTATTAATTGTCTACGTTTTTTAAAGTATAATTGGGCTGGTTCAAAACGGATGACAAAAAATCATAATAAATAAAAAGTTATTTGACTTTTTAGTTAATTTCTTTAGCTTAGTGTTGCCATTATATATTTTATCTGCTAAGTGACAAGAAGTAACTTATATTAAGTAATAATATCATTATTGTATTTACTGCAGTAAATGAGTTAACAATACAGTTTATGTCTAAATGTAGATGTTCCTTGCAGGTAGGTAAGAATATTGTTGTAAAGTAGAAATAAATGAACTAATGGAAAATGCTAATGCGATATTCCCCTTTTACTGCCTCGAAATTGAATAATATTACCTATTAAACACATGATTAAAAGTTATCCAGACATAACCTACAAAAGTTTATGACTGAATATCTATTATTCTCGACATTCTCGAACAAAAATTCTTGCACAAACTAATTCTGTACATCACCCTGAGTTAAACCAGATATTTTTCATTTAGTGACGTAGGAATTTAATCTCAGCTAAAACAATGTATGGGCACCTGCCATTGTTCTTTCGGTTCCGAAGTACGCGTAGTACTTCTTGTAGGAGAGCTTACGCACTACATCAGAACTCTATCCTTAATAATCTGTCATAATTCAGATCATTTTGAACTCGGAGCTCAAATCACGGACACGGACGTGTAGTGCGTAACCGCCCAAGGGCAAGATAGCGAGACGAGTTGGACTCCTAACGACTACGGACTAGCCCGCACTAGAGAACAGAATAGTGTGTGAAAGGTGAGATAGGCCTTTGCCCTGCTGAGGGACAATTTAGTATCAATCAAAATCACGCACAACTCACAATAGACTAAACTCCATTTGCGATAACATTAGACGTTTAAATTAGCCCAGTTTACAGCCCGTTCAACCGATTTTGACTTCTAGTGCGTTGGTGATACGACATATGGTAGCTGTACTAAACAGTTGGTTTTGGTAACAGGTTTATGCCTTTTATGTCATCCTTATGTTTACGGGATAGAACTCAAAATCGGTTGAACGGACTGTAAAAAGCTTTGGAAACATGTCTAATGTTATTTTAAATGGATTTATAGAATAGTTATCAAGTACGAAATATGGAGCCTTAAACTACAATCAGTAGTTGTTGTGTTGCTTTCCTTACAATAACCTAACACCATTTTTGGGTCGAAGTTCCTTAATGTGGCTTGCGGTAGGTGTGGTACGAGAGAAAATGTAACGTCACGTAACATTTTTGCGTTTTACCCCCTCCATACGCTTTTCTCTTTCTCTCAGTGTATCTTTCTCAGAACAGAAATATTAGTCTGTGTGTGTTTGCAAGCGAGTATCGAAAATTACATGAACTATGTACCTAATTAAAATTGCCAATAAAATTTCGAAAAGCTTAGTATCACGAGTTGGAAGTCTTTCTTGAGTTTTTTTATACAGATTTTATTTCGAATTACATTCGAAGAAAAAAATGCGCGCGAAACTTCGTTGCGGGCACACGGTTTAACCTAGGTACAGGTTTCTTATCTAAGCCACAGATAACATAATACTAGCATGTAGCTAAACTAAACGTTATGTACAAAACGTATTATATTCAATTTAGGAGTTAGTAGCTAATATGGCCAATAATGTGTGACTTATTTGTTATTTATCCCCGTGTTAACAACTAACACTGAGTCCTTGGTGCAAGTTGACCTTAGTCCATGAAAACGATAATTCCCAATAAATCAGTGTTGACATAAAACCACCAAAACTAGGCGTAGTTTGCAGCTCATGAATCATTGGTACACTGGAGTGCAATAAAATGTGCCACTCACTGTAACCAGCGGTGTCGGTGCACCAATAAACAGACCACGAACTGTATCCAACGCTCGGCGTATCTCGTACGATATATAAATAGGCTTTACACTGGTGAACAGAATTATTCACCATCTATCAGGTGGCCGCGACTTCGTCTACATCAAACTAGTAATATTTAAAAAAAAAATTGCGCGTATCCTTATTTTTTTTTTCAAATATAGTCTAAGTTACTCCATATAACATCAGCAATCTGCCAGTGAAAGTTCCGTTGAACATGGTCCTGTCGTTTCTGTGATTACCGAGAACAAACAGACAGACAGAAAAAAAATGATTTTATTTGTACCGCATGGTATACTTTGATTAATTTTATTTTTACATTAAAGAAAGAAAGAAAGAAAAATATTTATTTGTGACCCGCACAGGAGACACGAGAAAATAAGCATACACTTAAACAATAATAAAATAAAAACCCTGTGCGAGACCAAAAAGGCTCCTATCTCAGCATGCATTACAAACAGACACTTTAATTTTATTTATTTGTTTAGATTTTTAAAGAAAATTATTGTTACCGGAGTTCATATTATGTGATTGAAAAGAGACCAGCTTGCGTCAATACTTTTTTTTGCGTTTACCTACATCTAAAAACCTTTTAGCATCGTAAATTCAGCTTATGTTAGCTGATAAGATTGTCAAAGAAGATTATCTTGAAACAATAAATTGTAAGGTATATATTATGTTAAGCAATTTAGGGCAGTAACTGGATCAATAGTCTCTACAACTGCAAGTATAGTTTTCGCCATACTACTTGGCTGCCCTGAAGTTGGCTTGTCGATGCGCAAGGCACATCTGTGCTATTTTTACCCGACTGCCGAAGGAGGGTAATGTGTTTATCAGTCTATGTAAGTACTTCTTTTTCAACTTGCTTCTTACCCAGCAGGTAGTAAAGCGTTTTGGTCCCTGGCTAAGTCAGTCGAGTCGAACTTCAGCCGTCCCTCGCTACCACCACTGCTGAAACCCGACGGTTTGCTGGCCCACTCCGGTGAGGGGAAGGCAAATTTATTGGCTTTCTTTTTGCGGAATCTTCACGTCTGAATCCTGGTGACGCGCGGCCCCCTCCCCTCCTTATCCTGATGTATGCTAGACGAGTATGTCGGAAATTCGCATCCATCAAAAGGACGTCCGTAAGGTACTGCGCAAACTCGACGTGAACAGGGCTAGCGGCCCGGACGGAATACCAGCAATAGTTCTCAGAACCTGTGCGCCTGAACTGTCTCCGATCTTGACACGCCTATGCCGCCTTTCGTATGAGACTGGAAAAGTGCCGAATCCTTGGAAGCTAGCTAACGTACAGCCCGTGCCCAAGAAGGGTAGTCGAACTGACCCGGCCAACTACAGACCCATCTCTGTAACGTCGAGCGTGTACTTATCAAGAAGCTCCTGGCATACCTAGAAACTAACGATATCCTTACGGACAGTCAATACAGCTTCCGCCGAAATCGGTCTACTGAGGATCTTCTAGCGTATGCCATTCACATCTGGAGTGAGGCCATCGAGAGGCTCGGGGAAGCGCTTGCCGTCTCCCTCGACATCTCGAAGGCTTTTGATAGGGTCTGGCACGAAAGCCTTATTGATAAGCTTCCTTCTGCTGGCAAAGGCTCAGCTGGCTGCCAAAAAGCTGGGAATCCTTGCAAAGGTGAGAAGGTACTTCACGCCGGAATAGCTCTCCAATTTGTATCAAGCGCAAGTTCGATCATGCATGGAGTACTGTTCTCATCTCTGGGACGGATCTGCCAAATACCAGCTTGATGCACTAGAGTCAATCGAAAAGCGAGCCAAGAGGCTCATCGGCGATGAGGCGCTAGTCAAGGCAAAGCCAGAGTCTTGAACATCGTCGCCGAGTTGCCAGCCTGTCGGTTTTTTATCGGTTACATTTCGGGGAGTGTGCGATGGAATTGCACGATCTAATTCCACCTAGCCCGATTCATCATCGGACTACCAGACGTACAGCGATGCGCCATCGATACATGGTAGACATCCCACCCATACTCACAAAACGTTTTGGGAACACTTATATTATGCGTACAGCTATGATGATTCTTACTTCAGTGGAATTCCCTGCCGGAGACTGTGTTCCCCGATAGCTACAATCTTGGAGTCTTTAAGTCAAGAGTGAATAGGTTATTTCTAGGCAAGCGTGTTTCATCATCGCTTACCATCAGGTGAGATAGTGTTCAAGCGCTGGCTACATTCAAATAGGAAAATAGAAAAATGGCGGCTCTTGGGCGCCATATTGTTAGGGCCAATTTTTTTTTCTTCTATGCTCGTATGGGGGGTATCAAAATAAAAGGTTTTAAAAAGTGATTTAAAAAATATATGACACTTACCTATATCACCTATATGATTTATAATAAGGAGTAATTCGAAAAAAAAATGTTAGGCAAAAAATCATAAGTAAAAAAAAATAATTAAAAAGATCTAAAAAGAGTGTTTTTAGTTTTTTTATTTTCGGACATGGATGGTCTAGGATGTCATCTATCTCCTTGCCAAATTTATAATATTAGTATGGATAAAGGTACATCTTCAGATCTTTCGGTTTGTGGCGCTTTTATATAGCCACCAGCTCGACACCGCACCGGTGTATCTCAAAATGAAGTCGGTACTTACTGCCCAACTAATATTTACATGACCCAATTTCACAAGACTCCTGTAATCTTTAACAGGAGTCCATTGATCTTCATACACCGCATGCACGCGTGTACGCCTGCAAGCTTGCGTTTATGACTTGTCAAATAAACATTTGGTTGGATGCAACTTACACGCTAACACGTTCAGCTATTTGGGTAACTTCAGCGTAATAAAATCATGTACTCGAAGGTAACTGCTACTCGGATTGTGAAGGTCAGATTGGCAATCGCTCTATCCTACTAATATTATAATTGCGAAAATTAAGATAGATATTTATGTTTGTTGTGTTTTAAAGCAGTTAAAATATTATTTGATAATTTTGTATGGCTTAAGGTCAACAAGATGCTTCATCATTTCAGCCGAAAGACGTCCACTGCTGGACATAGGCCTCCCCCAAGCGTCGCCACATTGACCGATCCCGTGCGTCTCGCATCCAGCGCCATCCCGCAACCTTAACCAGGTCATCGGTCCACCTAGTGGGAGGCCTTCCAACGTATCGTCTTCCACTTCGCGGTCGCCATTCCAGAAGTTTTCGGCCCCATCGGCCATCCGTTCTGCGAGCAATGTGCCCTGCCCACTGCCACTTAAGTTTGGCAATTCTTCGAGCTATGTCGGTAACTTTGGTTCTCCTGGGGATATCATCATTTCTGACGTGATCACGCAAGTAAATGCCGAGCATAGCCCTCTCCATTGCCCTTTGGGTGGGTGACTTTAAGCTTTCTGATAAGGCCCATTGTGAGCGACCACTTCTCGGCCCCATAGGTGATCACTGGCAACACACACTGGTCATAGACTTTTGTCTTGAGACACTGCGGTAAATTGGACGAGAAGATACCACGCAACTTCCCGAACGCCGCACAGCCGAGTCCGATTCGACGGTTGACCTCTTTCCTCTTTTTCTTTCTTTTTTCTTTTTCTATCTTTTTGTTTGCTTATATTTGTACATTGTGTGTATCTGTGTGTGCCAAATAAACAAGTTTTCTTTCTTTTCTTTTCTTTCTTTCTTTCTCGAAGTTGGACCTACCCAACTGGACCGTTTGTCCCAAGTAAACATAATCGTCTACAACTTCGAGTGTAGAGTCTCCGATCATGATAGGAGTGGGTGTTACATGGGCATTCACCATGACCTTGGTTTTGTCCATGTTCATTTTAAGACCCATTCTTTCGGAAGCTCTACTGAGGTCATCGAGCATTTTGCTGAGGCTCTCCATGGTGCATGGCCAACAAGATGTTTATAATGTGAAAATTTCTTCAACCGTTTGGCAGTAAACCCTGTGTGACAGATGAATCAATAGGACTTCGTTTGGACCCTTCAGGTATGGAACCCTAAAAAGTACGGAAGACGGAGACATGCTCCCCCGATCCCATATTATCTAATGTTTATTAGTTAGTTTATCATTCTTTCACCCAGCAAAGGATAGATGTAATTTTCTGCGTATTAGATTCCTGGAAGGCCGAAAAGCGACAAGGTATTATATATCTCTGCAAAAAAGCACGGATCCCGTAGGATATAGGATATGATATAAATGTACCACGAAAACGAGTCTCATAAGTAAACTTGTAAAACCGAAGCATGTGTGACTGCGAATTATATAAATTCTTCAAGTTATATGTAAACGTAAGTATATTTACTACATAAAGTACAAATATAGTCGCCAAAGTATGCGAACGTCGCGTCGCCCTGTCTGTCGGTCCATCGGAGTTGTCGCCCGCGCAATTAATAGCCCGCGTCGTCTTTTTGTTGCGCGTGCGCATCGGGCTCGCTCGGATGCTGAGGATGATAGCAATAGTTGTGGTTTAAGAATACTTTATGATAGAACTACCGACAGGCATTTGACTATATAATTCATGTCTTATACTGAGAAGAAGAAGCTTTTTGTCTAACTATCATCATCATTATCAGCGTTTTAAGGACGCTATTACATTTTTCTACAAATAACAGTACTTTTGAGGTACCATTTTAATGCATAAGCAATCATCGATGTGAAGATATCATGGTCTTAATTTAAAGATAATATATTCAGCTCCAGATAAGCATCAGAAAAATTGTATGACATCATACAAAATTTTCGCACAAATACGTTTTGCACATCACAATAATCGCAAAAAATTGAAAAAAGTAGGGTCCGAATAGGTTCCAGTTTAGGTAAATTTACAGCATATTTTATCTTCAAAATTATAAAAAATTGCGGCATATATAGTCCTTTACAATTGCAGCTAATTATTTTTCACCTAAATAATTCTATTTTTTAATTATTAGCTAAAATAAAATCACTTGCCGACGTCTTCATACATTTTGTACCCGCCGCTCATCATTCCGCGCTCAGAAGCGCTCGTGGAAGGACGGGCGTATCGCTTTCTCGCAGGAAATAAATACGATAAAAGTAATAGAAAGATTGTAGTGTGCATGCGTGTGAGTAACGTCCTCGTCGTGATCGAAAGGAGTTGATATTTTATCGGACGTATGCCGTATTTTTGAGTTTCCTATTATTATTAGAATGTGATTTAGAAATTATTTTGGGTAAGATCGGGTTTTGAATAGTTGGGTGTTAAGCAGTTGTTGACAAGGTTGAGAAATGGATGGGTGGGTTTAAACAGCTCTGACTAAGGTTAGGATTTGGATGGGTAAGGTTAAGCTGCCGACGGGGAAGTTTAGAAGTGGATGGGTGGGAGGAGATTTATGATTTTAACCGGTTTGTATGTATGTATATATGACAAATACAGGGCCAAAACCAAAATACAAAATGGCGCCGACGAAAATTTGGCCGCTTTTCGACATGGGTGTCATTTTCATGGTTATTGGGGTCACTTTTATCGATTACGGGGTCAAGACCAAATACAAGATGGCGCCGACTAAAATTTGACATCTTTTCGTCATCGGTGACATTGTCATGGTTTTTTGGGTTCGTTTATATCGAATATGGAGTTAAAACCAAAATACAAGATGGCGCCGACATAAATTTTGCCTGCTTTTCGTCATGGGTGTCATTGTCATAGTTTTTGGGGTCGCTTATATCGAATATGGAGTCAAAACCAAAAAACAAGATAGCGCCGACTAAAATTTGGCCGCTTTTCGACATGGGTCTCATTGTCATGGTTTTTGGGGTCGCTTATATCGAATATGGGGTCAAAACCAAAATACAAGATGGCGCCGACTAAAATTTGACATGTTTTCGTCACGGGTGTCATTGTCATGGTTTTTGGGGTCGCTTATATCGAATATGGGGTCAAAACCAAAATATAAGATGGTCCCGACAAAAATTAGACAAATTATCGTCATGGATGTCATTTTTATGGATTTTGGGGACGCTTATATCGAATATATCGGGGTCATAACCAAAATACAAGTTGGCGCCGACGAAAATTTGACATCTTTTCGTCATGGGTGTCATTTTCATGGTTTTTGGGTAGTATGTCATTAGCTTGACTTACAAGTTGTAGGTCGTGGGTTCGAGCCCATGCAGGCGCTTTACTTTGTCCAAATTATTTCTTCACCACTGCTCTCAAAACGGTGAAGGAAAACATCGTGAGGAAACCGGCATGTCCTAGAACCAAATATTCGAAGATATGTGCATCCACCAACCCGCACTGGGCCCGCGTTGTTGGTTACAGCCCATTCCCTCTCACAGAGAGGAGGCCTGTGTCTCAGCAGTGGGAACATTAATAGTGACTGATGATGTGATAGTAATATTTAATATATTCCATATAATGAAAAATTTTCAAGTCATTTTTTAATCCTTGTGACCGGCAATTAATTCGTTTTAGGTATCTACTTATTTCACGTAGCGCTGTTTTTAGGGTTTCGTAGCCAAATGGCAAAATACGAAACCCTTATAGATTCATCATGTCTGTCTGTCTGTTTGTCCGTCCGTATGTCACAGCCACTTTTTTTCGAAACCATAAGATCTATGCTGTTGAAACTTGGTAAATAGATGTATTCTGTGAACCGCAATAAGATTTTTACACAAAAATAGAAAAAAAAACAATAAATTATGGGGGTTCCCATACTTGAAACTGAAACTTATTTTTTTATTTTTTTTTGATATTGAGCTTTCTAATATCAATTTTTTCTAAACGGAATAGTTTGCGCGAGAGACACTTCCAAAGTGGTAAAATGTGTGTCCCCCCCCCAAGTTTTATCATTCTCTTATTTTAGAAGTTACAGATTTCTAAAATAAGAGAATGATAAAACTAAAAAAAAATATTATGTACATTACCATGTAAACTTCTAACGAAAATTGGTTTGAACGAGATCTAGTAAGTAGTTTTTTTTTAATACGTCATAAATCGTTAACAGCAATTTACCAAGTACGGAACCCTTCGTGCGCGAGTCCGACTCGCACTTGGCCGGTTTTTAAAATACCTACTTACTACAACAAAGTGAAAATAAAATTCTTTTCGGAAGTCGGTGTCGGTACCTATTGTTTTTCGTCACAGGAAAGCTATTATTTTTCTCTTTTAAATTTTTGTAGGTACCCCATATTGGGTATACTAAATACATCTGTTTACCCCCTAAAACCGTACAAGCGTGATGATTTATTATGGTATGGTTAAAACAAAACATAAACATACGATCACAGTAATCGCAGGTCATTTGCTGTTTGTTATTAAAGAGTTCCATTGTCTATATCCGAAGATCTTTAACAGATCCTAATATATTATACAATAAAACCTTCCCTGAAAATACCACCACATACATTTATCGATGAAAACCCGATAAGTATCGGATAAGTAGTTTGGCCGAATAGATAGAGCATCTCCTTTTTTTGAAGTCGGTTGAAAATAATAACACACACACACACAACACACACACACACACACACACACACACACACACATTTTACGACGACGGTTTGTAACAGTTATCAAATGCATTTTCAAAGTGCCAACTAACCTTCCTGAATCAACTTAATAAAAACAATAAAATTCAAAAATAATATCAAGGACCAAGATTGTTTCCGTGATGTATAAAATCGAGCGCTCAGTAGTTTCAATGTGTGCGTAGGCGTAATGTTGCTGTGTGCGACTAGATACCTAAATTTGAGTTCGTCGAAAATGTAACAGGTCCTTAAGGTTCTCAGCCTTATAATGGACACAGGCCTCCCCTCTGTGAGAGAGAATGGGCCGTAATGCACCACGTGGGTCCAGTGCGGGTTGGTGGATGTCACATGCTGCACCAGCAGTAGCGCTGGAGACCTCTGACCAGCGAGGCAGTTCACCTCCTAATACATAGGGCTTAAATATAACTGGCGAAATGCGTACATCTCTGCCCATCCCTTCGGGGAATACTGGCGTGATTTTAAGCTAACAATACACATGCCTGTAACTTTGTTGCTTGCATGCGATTCAATCACTAACCAATCAGAAATTATTGTGATTTAATGGCATGCAAACTATTTTTAGCTACTGTTTTTTACTTGCACAGATTTATGCAAGTTACAGAAATGTGTATTGTTATGTTACCTTTGTGTTATTTATGCAACAAAGTGCTCACTGTGTGTTGAAAGTCATAGTACCGTTATTTCTCTAGTATAAAACTTTTATGAGCCTATTGAAAATTCTAAATGCTCTCCAGCAGCCTAATTGTGTAAGTGAATTCGGCAAAGGAAACAATCTGGTTCTTTCCCAAAAACACACACATACACAAAAAAAATGAATCTTTATTCAACTTTTTTGTGTATGTGTGTGTTTTTGGGAAAGAAACAGATTGTTTCCGTTGCCGACTTCACTTACACAATTAGGCTGCCGGTCGTGAAACTGAATCCAAAGAAAAGATCACCAGTACTACATCAGAGCAGTCATGGTGGCTCAGTGGTAACGGCACCGAATTATGTGTCATGGGTTCGTAACCAGGCAGGCGCTTTGAAACCGGCATGTCTTAGAACCAAAAAACACACACATCCACCAACCCGCACTGGGCCTGCTTGGTGTATTAAGGCCCATTCCCTCTCAACTGTCTTTGCGCTTTTCAATGCCTTACCAGAACATAACATCACGCCTGCGTTACCCGAAGGGTTAAACAGAGGCCTTACCTAATGAATACTTATGCCCCAAATTCAATGCAGCCCTAAATTCTTCTCCGATAGGAACACCTAGGAACCTTTGGAGGATGGTTTGACCGATAGTTCAAACCATCCAAAGGTTGTCTGTAAGAGATTGCCTCGTGCGATAAGACCGCCCATTGTACAAGTTTGTTTTTTAGGGTTCCGTACCCAAAGGGTAGAAACGGGACCCTATTACTAAGACTCCGCGGTCCGTCTGTCTGTCACCAGGCTGTATCTCATGAACCGTGAAAGCTAGACAGTTGAAATTTTCACAGATTATGTATTTCTGTTGCCGCTATAACAACAAATACTAAAATCAACATAAAATAAATATTTAACTGTGGTTCCTATACAAAAAAACTAGTGTTTTATACGATAATGGTACGGAACCCTTCGTGCGCGAGTCCGACTCGTACTTGGCCGGTTTTGTAATTGTGAAAGTTTGTCCTGTAAGTATTTTTAACCGACTTACCAAAAAGGAGGAGGTTCTATGTTGCACACGCAATTCAGATACTCGGACAGTTAAACGCCATATTGGATAGATGGCGTTGTGTATTTAAAGTCATTTTCTGAATGGCGGTGTTAAAATTCACCGCGAAAAAATGACGCTAGAAAAACATTGGTAGGTAGGTAGGGTAGGCAGTAAGGTAAGTAGGGTAGAGGGTAGGGTAGGCAGTTGACGAGCTTACATAATAAATAATATGAATAATCTTAGATTGGCAATCTTTGCCGTGGCATACCTAGCACTTTTAGGAAGTTTATGCAGGAGTATGGAACATGTAGAATTAGCGCCTGCTTGGTTTACCACTAAAATCTGGGTTTGTTGTTATCTTGCTTGATTTGGTTGACCTTATATCAGACTGGTGATGGTTTGATTATTGGTTTTTCGACCCCTGGTTTAATGATACGCAATAATATGGTTTAAAGGTTATATTGAATACTAACTAACTATTAAATGGTTAATCTAAGCTAAAGTAGCACTAAGATGGTTTGATTAGAGTTACGCGATTAGTATTCGAACACGCATTAACTGGCAATAGATGGAATACATGCATTTATGGAAATGCACGCAGGCAAAGGTGTTGAGCTGTTCGGTTGCAAATATTGTACCGAACGAGTAGTCCAAATGGATGTTGTATCTGTGTCTGTAACCCTCTCAGTATATCATTACCGTGGTATGGGCACATACGGCGCAATTTCTTGAACCTTGTTTGTGTTTTTACAAGCTTATTACCTTGCTATCGTATTTGTGTCCGGCAACTAGTAATCGACTTTTCAAGCACTTCCTGGCATCCGATCAAGGGAAACTTGGCGTACGTATGTTCAAATCAAATCAAATCAAATCATTTTTATTTGCCCAAACATGAGTATCATACATACATAACAAATTGTCAGCATGAAGAGGTGTTAGGATACAGAATGATAGAACGTCATGTTTACCTTGGAAAATGGCATGCAAATATTAATAAAGAATACAAATCAAAATACTTAATAGAATGTCTTATTTAGTAAATATTTAAAAATTAAATAAATGTTGTGTAAATGTCAATAAAATAATACAAGTCAAAATTATGCTTATAGAATGTCAGAGTAAAAATAAAAAAATAAAGATATTAAAATAATAAATCAATTCAAAATAATCATTCTAGAATGTCAATAAGAATTATTAAAAAATGTCATGATATTAAAATATTTAATGTGTAAAATGAAAATGTCGTGAAAAATCGTACAGATTTCAATAAATAGTATAAATCAAGGATGTGATACTAGAATGTCAGAACATAACAAAATAATAATAAAAAAAAAAAACAAGATATTAAACGATATGTCAAAACAAAACAATCATTCCAGAATTTCAGAATACAATTTTATAAGAATAACAATACCATAATCAATAACAATAACATAAACATTCAAAAGGAGTCCGTCAAAAAGTCATTTATATTATAATAACACTTGTCTGTTAATAAATTTCGAATCTTATTTTTAAATAGATTTGTTGTCATAGCTTTATATGACTGTGGTATTTTGTTATATACGTGGGACACTCAGAAAGTTTTGCGAAACTAAAAAAAATTGTTCTATACGTACATATATTTTTATTAAATCTTTTCAAAGTACTTTCCACCAGCCTCTATACAAAGATTCATGCGCCTAAACCAGTTTTCAAAACACTTTTTCCAGTCCGCCGCAGACACCTCGTTTACAGCCTGCTCGAACGCAGCCAGCGCATCTTCCGGCGACAAAAATTGTATCCCTTTGAGCTGATTTTTTATTTTTGGGAATAAAAAGAAGTCACACGGTGCTAGATCAGGGCTGTAAGGAGGGTGACCCAGGAGTTTGACTGGCGTGCTGTCCAGGAAGTCCCTCGTTTTGAGTGCGGTGTGCGCAGGTGCATTGTCGTGGTGGAGCAGTAGCCCGCGGAGCCCTGTGTTTGGTCGCTTGTTGCTTATAACAGAGAAAACTTCTGGCAAACATTTGGTAGTATACCATTCGGCATTAATGCTTCTTTGATCCCGTAAGGGAATTGATACCAAGTGGCCAGTCAAATTAAAAAAGCTAGCGATGAAAATCTTACCCCCGCTTCTAGATCGCTTCACTTTGGTAGGCGTTGGCTCATTTTGAAACACCCAAACAGTCGACTGGCGCTTGGTTTCTGGGTCGTATTGATAAATCCAGGACTCATCACCTGTAACGATGTCGTAAACACGCCGAGACGAGCCTGCTTCAAATTTGTTAAGCATATCACGGCACCATTCCACCCGGGCCTGCTTCTGAGCATCGGTGAGGTTGTGCGGCACCCAGCGTGATACTATCCTCCTCACGCGAAGATGGCTGTGTAGAATCTCGTGAACGCTTCCCGATCCAATCTTCAATATGTGTTGAATCTCCTGATATGTAATTCGCCTATTGTCTTGGATTAAATTTTTCACTGCTAGCACGTTTTCTTCGGTAACAGCCGTCAAAGGGCGACCGCTTCTTTCGTCATCTCCCAAAGTTGGTCGACCGCGCTTGAATTCGTTATACCAACGATACACGGTTGCCTTGGAAGGGCCTTCATCCATGAATGCCATTTGAAGTCTATCGTACGATTCATCCGGTTTCAGGCGACACTTGAAATCGTATAAAATCATAGCTCTAAAATGTTCCCGGCGCAGATCCATATTTCAGTGAGACACAATACTTTGAATTAACTCGCAAAAAATGTGGAGGGAAATTTTGAAATTGGAACTTACTTATTTTTACTTATAAATAATCATATTTTCGAAAAACATTATAACTGGCCAGTCTCCCATATATAAAAACTTTTTTTCGCAATACTTTCTGAGGGGCCTGGTATTTTCGGGGCCATACAAAAAAAGCTTTTCCCCATGAGGGCAGTTTTTGCCGAGTGCAAACAAAGTTGACTATTGTCACGTCTGTTGCGTGGAAAAGTGTCAGATAGTCGTGGAAAGTGTTGGGGGTTTGCCTTTACAAACGATGCAACTTCAAAAATATACAAAGAGGGTAAAGTCAATAACTTGTATTTTTTAAACAATGGTCTGCAGCTTTCTGTCGATTGTATCTTAAACATAGCCCGAATACACCTCTTTTGAGCTTTAAACGCTATTTCTCTGTCCGTAGAGTTACCCCAAAATATTATACCATAGCGCAGAAGTGATGACACCAATCCATGATAAGCTGTCACCAAAGCGTCTGGGTTAATTTCTGAAGACAGTTTGTACATGACATACGCGGACGAGCCCAGTTTTTTGCTTATTTATTCAATATGCGCTTTCCAGTTCAATTTTGCGTCTATCATTACACCAAGAAATTTTGCGTCGTCGACTTTATTTAATACTGTGCCATTGTAGACTGCTTCAATGTTACTTTACAAACATTGAAATAATATGGTCCTATGTAGCTGGTCTCATGATGGGGCCATTCAATTTCTCAACCAAACAAGATAACACCGTCTTGTTTGGGCTCATTCAGCTCATTGGATATGTATTGACAAGCGATATTACATTTCGTACTGCTTAGTCCATTAAAAGCTTGTTTTAAAAAGATTTTTATTTTAAAGTATTTCGCTATTCTTCTCTGATACTTTGTGATTGTTTTGTTGCGTACATGTGCCGAATAAACGATTTATATTCTATTTTTATCATACCAAGCAATGAAAAGGACTAAATAAAAAGAGACAATAGTCATTTAACTTATGAGTCATACGAGCTGGGGATAGTAGCGAGAAAGGTAGTCGTTGGCGTCGACCTGTCTGCCCGGCGCGTGCGCAACGTAAATAGTCACCCTTCTCAGAAGACCCGTCGTTCTATGAACGGGAAGATTAATGAGTTGCACTTGTTTCACAACAAAAACTTAACCGTCGCAGTGTATCTTGATACTTACATTGGTTTATCGCACATCAATTTGATAGGACAGGGAAATGTCAAATAAGCAAGTACTTTCATTATAAACGACTTCAAAAAAAGGAGGAAGTCCTCAATTCGTCGGAATCTTTTTCTTTATATTAGTTTTAATTTAATTGCCCCGACTACTCAAAAAAGCTGGACCGATATGAACAATATTTCTATTGTTTGGAAGGGTATACTTCCCAGATCATGTTCTGATGCTGGGATCCCATGAAAATCAAAGGAACTCTTCAAATATCATATGCATACTTATAGCAATTTTGGTATTTTCATCAACAATGCAATCATTTGCACTCAGAAAGTATCATTTGGTGAAGTGGAACTGATGAAGAGGAACACAGATGGCCACTGGAAATACTTAATGATAAGTAGTCACGGGTATACGATATCTCAAATAGTTAATCGACTTTGATGAAGCAAATACATATAAATAAATGTTACTGATGAAATTGGTACAATCGAATTGATCAGATGATGAAGCCGGAAGGTTAGGCACTGGCACTCTGAAATAAAACAATGTATCCTAGTCGTGTTTGGGCTTATTGGAATCGTAATGGAATGAGATGTGCTTTGGTTATAAATGTTGATTGAATGAATTTTCGTGGTAATTTGAGATACCTACAAAAACTAAAAATAAAAACTTTTTAACAAAAAAATAAAATGTTTGTTTAATATCAAAAAAATCAAACCGATGTTTAACACAAAACACTACAAAGCGAAAAAAATACTTTATACTACACCTGCTCGGAAAGTACCTTGATACTTTATCAAATTTACGGTAGAAAGTACGTCATTGCATATCGAACAAATATGCGGCGAGAAAACGCATCTGAGCGGGAGAGAAAAGTGTATGAAAATCCATTTCTTACGTGGTTTTTCTTTTTTAATTTTGGGTAAGACTATGCGCTGGTAACCTAAATATCAAAAGCCAAAAAGTTTTTACAGTGAGTTTTTATCTCCAAAGTGTTACATTAAGCTTCACTAACTGCAACAATTTCAATATAAATTTCAATTAGTAAAGATTTAGTTTTTTATTTTCCTCGTAGGTGTAGTATAAAGCATGCACCATTGCACCCGATCTCGGGTGTTTTAAAGCCCTCGCCTACGGCTCGGGCTTCAAACGACACCCTCGACGGTAATCGGTCACTTTCTCCTCTCGGTGAACAATGTGCTATTCTTTTCCGAAGTCGGTGTCCTTGGAATAGGCGAATAGCCTATTATTATTCGTTTTTCGACACCGACTTTTTCGCTTTGTAGTGTCTTGTTTTGGACGTCGGTTTGTTTTTTTTTTGTTATTTAAACAATGTTTTTGAACTGTAAGGTACTAAATGCAATATCACTTGTCAATACACATTCGATGAGCGCAAACGGGTCCGGTCATCCAGTGGATACGAGACGCACAGGATCATATGCCGAGTCGCAAACCATCATCTGTGCCAATATGCAACCAGGGAGATCTATGCGCTGGCACCGACCACACCGTGGAAGTGGAAAATTATGTGAAAAACAAATTTGACCAACGATCGTGCCAGTGACACGAAGAAGAAGTAGACAATCGTTTTCGCTGATCAAATGTTTTTTTTCTAGACTCTCGACACTCCAAGGCAATAATCTCGCACCCCTAAACGCAAATGCTGTCCTAAAAGGCTCAAGTTATTATCTCAATAAGCAACGAAGTAGTTCTCTCAATAAAAGCCATTCATTTCAGCTATCAAGCTCACAATGGCGCGGATTGGGAGCGCCGGCGCGCGCATGTAATCTAATCGGGCCCCTCGAATCCTGCGCACTTTGTCTATTTGAAATACTGCTCATTGTGCACTGTGGCACACTGTGTATAGGCTTTTGTCTTTTCATAGAAATTGAAAACAAGACCTTTTATGTCCGAGTCGGGAAATTATAACATACGTAGCTCTGAGAGACTTTTATTTAATACTAACTGTCGCCCGCGACTTCATCCTTGTCAAACTCGTAAATGTTTTATTTTTGCACGGAACCTTATTACTTTTCTAATGTTAAAGTAGCCCAAGTTATTCCATATAACATCAGGGGGGTGACCACAAGCTCTTAGAGTAAGGTTATTTTTAGATGTATATGACGTGTATACATTTGTCACTTACTCGATCTCAAAATAACCTTACTCTAAGAGCTTATGGTCACCCCCCAGGTATCTGCAAGTGAAAGTGCCGTCAAAATCGGTCCAGCCGTTTCGGCGATTAGCTGGAACAAAGAGATTTAAAAAAAAAAAACATTATATACTTTCATATGAATTTACTACAAGGCTATTATTTTGATATTGCAAATAGACACTCCAACTTTATTTATTTGTATTGATTTCTATACAATTAGATTAGAGTGGTTTGCATGGACTGAATGTTTCAGATGAAAAAGACTAACTGAAGCATCATGGCGACTGAAATAAATAAATAAAAACGTTTGACCAGCTATGGTTGAAGTGAGACTTATCATCAGTTCAGAAACAGACATATTAAATCCATATCATTGTCTTAAGCAACAATGTATGATGTAGAACGAGCTATTAAAAAGAAAAGATATTGAAACAGCGTCCCTTTGTTTTAACATGATGAAGATGCCACTAATCTTGTCACAAAAATATGACAATTTTGTAATTTTTTGTCATATAAATATGTCGCATTATTTATTAATTTACCCTCTCACTGGAACGCCTTGCAGCAATTACGCCAATGGAGCAAAAACTTATAATAACCTAACCATAAATCCAGGTTTCCTCACGATGTTTTCCTTCACCGTTATCAGCGATGTCTAAGATAAACAGAAAGTAGAAATGAATTGCAAAAACTCACATTAGTACTTGCCTGGATTCTAACTCTCTACCTCAAGAACGACATGTGAGAACTTAGCGGCCACTGGGCCACCACGACAATTTATTCTCGGTAGTCGCATTGTCAGTTATATTAAAGCGGGCACTTAGGGTGGGTGACTAGACTATAAGCTCTTAGAGCAAGGTTATATTGAGTGTGAGTAAGGACCAGATGCATATAGCGTGTATGCATTTGTCCTTTACGCACACTCAACACAACTGAACATGCAACTCAAGCTCTGAAAGGCAGTAACCAATTTTCATGTCTCGATTTGTTTTCTCTAAAATTATGCCTCAAAAAATTCTAATAACTAAAACACTGTATAATCTATATCACAACTAAATATGATTCATCACAGTATTCCTAAAAGAAGAATAATGGGCACACAATTAATTCTGTTAATTTTCTTATCTCTCGGCATAAAGCAGCAGCTAGTACAGTTGACAACACAGGATCTTATCGTTAATATGTTACTCATTGTAACTTTATAACACAAGAGAGGCTGTCATAAAATCTACTTAGAAGAGGAACATACAGGAAGACATCTTCTGGCTCTGAAGTAGCCGACAGTCATCGTAAACTGTCACGAATAAAGAAGGAAAAGCAAATAGCACAAACTTAGAGGCTTTCTGGATGTTTTCTGGACAAAAGAAACAAAAATAAAAAAAATGAGAGAAAGTGTACCTCACGGCTATGCAAAATAGGTCCAGTTCAGCAAAATGCCAGACAACTAGTACCTAGGTACATAGTCATATTAGCCATCGAATAAGTCGGATGACGATTCTTAAAAAGATACGTTCGGTGGTGTAATGCAAGAGGCCTGTGTCCTAGCAGTGGAGGCAGTACAGCGGACCCTGTGAGAGAGAATGAGCCTTGATCCACCACGCGGGCCCAGTGCGGGTTGGGAACGCTTCATCTCGCTCTACCTCAATCCGACGCTTGTCGCTCCAACACGGTGCGACGCCAGGTTTGACGGGGACAGCTCCCTTTTCCCTTCATGATTCCAATGCACTGGTTTTTTGGGTATGTGATCGGAACCTAACTACAAGTCTACCAATCTTATTGTAAAGTATTATTAGCACAGCACCTGCTGGAACGAGGGAATATTTTTTTAATATTGACATAATAAGTTTTGATATAGTAAGACCAGTGGTGGCTAGCGTCTAATGCAAGGGGATTGTGGGATTGAATCCAGGCAAATATGCTCATGTAAATTATGAAGCAGATAGTCCAAGCATCCACAATACAATAATACCTCTGCTAAAGCTCAATTCATGATCAAGTTCCTCTACAAAGACCCACTGTTCGAAGGTTCACACGAACAGAATCAGCTTAACGATATGCAAGTGAAAGGAACGAATGCTGAATGAGAGTAACCTATCACGATCGCACAGGACAAATTAGAAAGTGCTGTGAAGTTTTAAATAGTCTAATGGTGACTTGCTTAAAAGTCTTGGTCTTAAATACACAGAAATTGATTAATAGAAAAGAATAGAAAACATTTATTCGACACAACACAACAAACGCAGAGTAAAAGAGATGAATAGTGAAAACAGTACAATCACAAAATTGCGCTGAGCGTGCCCATTCCGAAAGGGTTTCCAACTCAGCGTTTGCTGCGCGTCTGCCCGCAGCTACTCACTAACTTGAGTAAAAAAACAAAAACAAAATACTCATTTAATATTATAAGTAAGGTGCTTTATTTAGTAATGTATAATCGATAAAGGTTTCTTTTCCATCACAACAACGACTGAGCCTGTGCTTCCCACATACACACACACTCGTAAACCAGATCATCAGTGTATCTCGTGGACGTATAATATATGCGCTACAGAGCCTGATCTCTCCCAAGATTCTTAGCACCTCTTGCCTTGCCACACGATAAACGTAAAGGCTACACACAGAGAACCGAAGGTCCTGTGTTTATTTGATCTGACCCTTGTAGACAAACAGATATCACATTTTTTACATAATATCGCATGTTGAACAGGGACAGGGCAACTAGTCCCGCAACAACCATTGAAAAGGGACGATCCCGCGACCAGAGGGATGGATGTTGAGTCTGGTCCGAGCAACTACCAAACGGTAGTTGTCGGGCTTTTCTAGGTGTTCAAATCGTGCCGCAAACACTGCTTGCGCGATGGTTTTATGTGACGTTGGGTCATTAGTTCGTATATGTGCCGCTGCAAAGCCTAAATTCCCCGCTGATGGGCACTGTCTCACTCTCCGTTCTAGGTTTGCTCGCCAGGCAAAACTTGACTCCGTGCTTATTAGACAAGTACCTGAGACCCAAAATACTTTGCTGTATCTTCCTAAGAATTGAATTCAGAAATCTATGCTGAGTAGCCGCACTTACGATCAGTAGATCAACACAAATTTAAAGCTTTTGTTTCAATGAAAACATTTACAGGCATTTTTGAATTGTTAAGAGGTGCTAGACAAAGAGCTTAGACGATTCTATCAGCGATGGCGATGGACGAAACGCCAAAATGTAAGGATTGATCACTTGATGTTTCGACAGCGTTTGACATTTCCATACATTTTTTAAACTGTTTTCGTTGATAGAATGTAACTGTTTTAGTGCCTATGGTCGGTTAGTCAAAAAGTACATATCATTGTACATAATTTATCTAGTAGTAGGCACGCTTCGATTGACAATCTGTTGAACACGTAGGTAATTATGACACGATATCTAGCGGAAATACCCCGAATCAAATAGTAAAACGCCCATAACTTTTTCATCAAACAAAGCTAAGAACAAACAAAAAAAACCTAAATCAAAATCGGTTCATCCGTTTAGGAGCTATGATGCCACACACACATATACACAAACACACAAGTAATCACCTCAAACTTATAACAACCCTCTTTTTTCCGTCGGGGGTAAAAAGATGAAGCTAGTTGCACGTTCCAAAGCGTAGATCTCTGTGGAGAAGAACGTGCAAGAAACTCCAATGACACTCGTCTTCAGCAAGGCAATCGGGGAAGGAGGTCTTGTAAATATCCCCAGCTAGCTTACATGGACACCTGTCTACCCACTCGGCTATCAGCGAGATGGACGCGGGGCAGAGACCGGTCGACCACCCGCGCGTTTTTATCATCGGTTATCACCGCGGCAATCTCTAGATCAGAACGCGGCCTAATTAGTGGACTCGCGTGCCGGCACACGAGCCGATAAGATGACGCTTTTTGTGAGAGGTCTAGATTTATCTTGATATCTTGTTGATGCAATTGCTCTATTATGGTGACCAGCCTGAGCTTATTTTTCGTTATGTGCTGACTGACTGGCTGCTATAGTTCAGTTTGCCTTCGTCTATCTAAACTTATATTATAATCTATCTACCTAGAGCACAGACATAAATCAGGTAGATTTGATAATGACGCGATTGTATATGTACTACGCGTGCCAAAAAACGGAGTAAAGTTACGATCAATGATCGAAATCTGAGCTTTTCATTTAGCATTATCGGCACCGGAAATCCACCGAAATCCAGAAATATGCCTTTTAATGCCATATTGAGCTGTAAAGAATGTATAGAAAAAGTTGACCGAGGCATTGGAAATGTTTTCTTTCATTGGTAAGTAAATTTGTTTTTAAATTGTTTGTGAAAAAGTGGCACGCTTTTTAGGGTTCCGTAGCCAAATGGCAAAAAACGGAACCCTTATAGATTCGTCATGTCTGTCTGTCTGTCTGTCTGTCCGTCCGTATGTCACAGCCACTTCTTTCCGAAACTATAAGAACTATGCTGTTGAAACTTGGTAAGCAGATGTATTCTGTGAACCGCATTAAGATTTTCACTCATAAATAGAAAAAAAAACAACAAATTTTGGGGATCCCCACACTTGAAACTGAAACTAAAAATATATTTTTTCATCAAAACCATATGTGTCTATGGATAGGTCTTCAAAAATAATATTGAGGTTTCTTGTATCATTTTATTCTAAACTGAATAGTTTGCGCGAGAGACACTTCCAAAGTGGTAAAATGTGTATCCCCCCCCCTGTAACTTCTAAAATAAGAGAGTGATAAAACTAAAAAAAATATATGATGTACATTACCATGTAAACTTCCACCGAAAATTGGTTTGAACGAGATCTAGTAAGTAGTTTTTTTTGAATACGTCATAAATCGTAAACCGCAATTTACCAAGTACCTACGGAACCCTTCGTGCGCGAATCGGACTCGCACTTGGCCGGTTTTTTTTAGTTAGATTTATGTCTGTGATCTACAGGGTGTAACGGAAAGATGTGATCATATTATTTTAAAAACTGCTCCTGCTCATGAAAATGAACAACTTTATCCAAGGAAGCCATTGGCAATTAGGATTTTCGATACAAAGCCGTGTTCAGCTGACCAAAGTTTGTATGGGAGATAAAAAAAAATTGTATTTTTTTACTACGGTACAGCTAGTGTGTTTTAAAGACAAACAATATTTATATGTATGTAAAATGTAATTTATGAGGCTCTAATCTAGACAAGTGTCATTCGATGTTAGCGATGGAGATGTTCGAAATGCCAAAACACGGATGCCATGGATTAATCACGTGATTTCGGCAGTGTTAGACATTTCCATACATTTTTGACATTTTCCAATGGATATGCTGGCTACGCTTTCTTTGATAGAGTGTCACCTGTCTAGGGTCTCTGGAAGCACTGATCCAATTATAGAAAAGAGGGAAAGCTACACTATAGGTGAGGATCATAGGCTACTTGTATCCCGGCAGATGCACGGTTCCCGTGGTAAAGGTCAGAAGAGCAAAGACACAGGATACATTACATCTAGTGGTTTCTGGACACGTTGCTTTTTCCGTGGACTTATTTTTCCTTTACGTAAAACTTTTTGAGGTTGTTCCTTTAGAAATAATAATAGAAATATTTAAGTAAAAATACTACTGACTCCCAAAAAAAAAATACTACGATGCGAAAAATAACTTGAATTTTCGAAATCGGTGGTCTTGTTTTTGTAAAAAAAAAACTCTTTTTAGTTGTGGTATGAGCAAGTTCTATAGTACGGTACGTATAATGCACAAAGTTATGCCAGAATGGATTACGCGAATATCATAAAACTTGAACCTAACCGGTGAAATGAGAGTGTACTAGGGTAAACTGTACACGTTTGCGTACCCCTTTAGAGTGTACCGGCGTGATATTAACATACATGCGATTGAAGAAGAGAAGAAGAGTTCTGTTGAATATCTCCGAAGTTCTTTATCAGATTTTCGCTAAATTTAAATAGGACCACATGAAAAGCACCAGCTTTAAAAAGTGCTTTAAATAAAAAAAGAGTCATCAAAATCGTTTCACCTCGTAAAAAGTTCTGAGGTAACACACTTAAAAAAATACAGTCGAATTGAGAACCTCCTTCCTTTTGAAGTCGGTTAAAAACGTGTACGTATCTTTGGAACTAATGTTGTAAGTAATATTTGCTTTTGGCAAAAAAACATTATTATTCCGCTCTCGTCTCTCTTGTCTTGTTTATCTTAATCTAAAATCCATGAAAATCTTAAGTTATGCTGAATACGTGCTTTTCAAGTTTTATTAACTTAATCTCCAAATATTTGCTTTGCCGTCCTAAGCCTCTGTTTTG
Organism: Orthosia gothica; assembly: GCA_949775005.1. Classification (NCBI taxonomy): domain Eukaryota; kingdom Metazoa; phylum Arthropoda; class Insecta; order Lepidoptera; family Noctuidae; genus Orthosia; species Orthosia gothica. Next base: position 16,830,191 of record OX459062.1, on the reverse strand, counting down.
CGATATTCATCTCTGGCTTTGTTATAATGTAAGTGATATAGAATTTAGATTAAATACTACAATACAAGTATTACACTTGTATTGTAGTATTTAACGCATTCTTTATTTATTACAACTTCATGAAACGTAGAGTACATAGACAGACTTAATGCCTTAGCATTCTCTACCAGTCAACCAAGGGTGGTGAAGAGATAACATAGCAGGTGCATAAAAAAAAACTACGCTAAGAAGAGCTTTCAGGGTCCATCCAAAAGCGAGATCTTAGGTGCCCAGGATAGCGTGGTGCGTAGTCCTCGGAAACAACTCGGTCTGCCAACCAACTCTGCCAGTCGCCGTGTCACCGCCGGCGTGCACGCACGTTCCTGTTACCAACCGAGCCGTTCCATCTGCGAACAATAACACGCGGAGACGTTCATTCATTGTTACCCACAAACACACCGTGTCAAAAAATAGTGACTTCGAAACACGAGGAATTTGAACGTGTCATGTAGTGACTGCAAAAAAATCAGTGTTCAACTTAATCAGCTTTGCATAAATTGTTCGAAGTTTATGTTCTAGTTCTAATGAATGGTTATCGCGTTTTGTTTAGAACTTAGTTAAGCTTGTTTTATTCTTTAATCAGTGTTGATCGGTGATAGGTCACGTGTCGAATGAGTGAAAATAAGCAGCGAGTGGTTATAATGTGAGATGAAATGGTTTGGGTAAATTATGGATTGTGAATGAAAGGATGCTGCAGTGATGCGTTGGTGGTTGGTTATCGCGGCGATGGCCGTGGTCTCTGCGGTGCTGGCCGTCTCCAGCCCGCGCCGCTGTGCTGGCCGGCTGGCTCGGGAGCGGCTCAAGGCGGCGGAGAAGATCCGGGATAAGAGATACTTCCACCTGTGTTGCACCCCGGCGTGTGGGCCGCTGTATCGGAAGCCCAGGCCTCCGCCAATGCGGCGCTACCAGCCCTTCCATAAGACGTGGCTTGGACTCAAATATGGTATGTTTGGATTATCTTCTAGTGCTTCTGGAATATTGCTAGGAGTTTCTTTGAAGTTTTTCTTTAGCACTGTCTGAAATCTGACATCTACAAGCGTAGTGATCATTGCTCGTGTCTTCTCCGTACGTTTATTATTACAGGCTCAATTGGTTTAAATCTGCAGTGCGTTCGTAGACAAGTTGATATAATTATGACAATTCTACTTTATATCTGGACCTTAATACGATATAATTTATTAGGTATACGGTTTTAATGTCACATACTATCAAGCATTCGGTCTGATTATAACCGTCTAATCTGAATTTAAAGTGAGCTTTCGAGAAACAGCAAAATTCTAATCTTCTATAAAATACAAATACCTAAATAAAATGAAGTGTCTATTTGTATTATCAAAATAACAGCTATTTAGTAAATACAAAAACTATTTTGAAAAGGTTAGTCTGTCTGAAAAGTCAAAAGTAAATTATTTTCCTCAGTTTGTCTGATTGTTCTTATGAGAGTTCCTGGTAATCTCAGAAAATGTTGTACCTTTTTTGAAGGGACTTTCACTAGCAGATAGTTGATGTGATAATGTTACTAAGGCCGGCTACTTTTATTTCAGAAAAAGAATTAGGGTTTCGCACGAACTTTTTTTTGTTTAACGAGTTTGTCGCGGACGAAGTATCGGGTGACAGTTGTTTCAAAATATTTTTCAAGTATTTCACATAACATGGACACTTATAAAACGTAAGAAGCTGCTACACCTAAGCCAGAAAGTTTGGGTTTTTTTTTCTGGATACAGCGTATCTTATATACATACTCGTATTTGTGTAACAAATAGTCTTAGACTTTCGTCGCCAATTACAGGTTAACCAGCATTAAAAAAATAAATATTAAAACATAAAAAAGCAGCCTACTTCTTAAATTAATTGTAAAACAGTAAACTCATAAACTTAAGAAATCGTAAACATTAAACCCAAAAATATGTCTACGACAGTTTTATCCTTGACATAATTTTCTGTAGATAACCCTATTTCCGAACAAAACTATCCAGATAACATAATTTATTAATTAATTACAATATTATCATTAAATTCTGACTATGCTCATACATACATACATATAGGTCACCGGATGTGGATCAGTCAGTCCATTCATTGATATATTTGGGCACAAATTCTTAATGGATCGCATATTATCGCTTTCCGGAGAGATACCGATCAAATTCTACAAAGATCTTTTTAATTCTTTAATTAGAATCAGTGCTTAAAGTAATAATATGGATTAAAATATTTATTTATTACTTACAACAGAATGCAACTAATACATCATAAACTACAATCCGAAAATATGAGATAGGTTTAGTATTGCCAGACTTTATTAGGGTTGCGAGAATCCGATAGATGCGAGACGCCCGGGATCGGACAATGTGGCGACACTTTGGGGATGCTTATGTCCAGCTGTGGACGTCTTTCAGTTGAAATGATGATAATTACCAAAGACTGCCCCCTCCAAACAAACAAAAGATTTAATATTTTTATAATGTTAGGTTTATTTTTTAAACTGTCACTGTCCCAATTTAAAAGGCATAGTTTTCATAAACGTGCGCCTGCGCATGTGATGTGACCTTTCCGCAGGATGTGTGCGTTACTGTCTTTGTGCTAACGACTTTCTAAAGCCCCGACTTTGTCACTGAAACTTGAACCATTTAGCGGTACTTAACTTGGAACACCATTGTTAAGCCAAAAATGTTACTTGGTTATTATTTTCCCGTAGTTATCTTTAGTTGTGGCTAGGAATGAGAATTACTAAACTTTTAATTATTTTATTTTATTGCCCTCTATTTTATGATTTCTATGACTCAAAAGTTTGCTGGAAAACTCCATTTAGAGTTAAGCTCGCCTTTGTGCATGTTTTTCTTTTCACTTTCTGTAAATGTATTGTTTTGGTGTACAATAAATAATTAAGAAAATTAATGAAAATATTGAAATTAAAATGAAATTAGAATCTTGAAAATAATTAAGGGTAGAGTAAGAACTCAGAAACAAAAGATGGATTGTGTAAAAGATGATAGGGATAGAAAGAGCGCGCGTCACTACTGAGATGAAAACTAAGGCCTACTAAGGGATTTTAATCTTTTTACCAACGCCTAGCTTAAAAACGCCAAAATGACAGTTATTTCTTCATCATCGATCCTTTACATGCGAATGACTGAACGGATCAAGGTCAGATTTGGCACAGAGACTGATTACAGTCTGGAAAAGCACTTAGGATTTTTATCCCGATTCAAATTCACACAATTTATTTCAATTAAACTATTTAAAGTTACTTTTGAATTGTAAAACAAAAAATAATGAAGGTAGTTGCACATTCGCAAGCGTCAGTAGGTCTCTATGGAGGATAAACTCGGTACTCACCTCTTGTGATGTGATACTAAAACACTTGACTTCTTAGCAAACTCAGAACATTACTACCTGTATCTCTTTATGCGGTAGTAGCAAGTTCGGCCAAAATTTCTCCGCCTTTCGCTGTCAGTATGTATATCGATCGCTCCAATTCCTTGTAAATCTCAGTGTAATTGGATCGCCGTGTCGTCGGACCACATCGTTGGCCCAACACTGGACCGTTGGACCAGTTACTGGCTCGACCTTTAGCAAGGAGGTCAAAACTTCCGGTCGACTGTCTCCTTATCACAAGACATTCGGTTCTTTGAACTCGTTTTTTTTTGCAAAGAAATTAGGTGCGCTTATTATTTTTATATCTTATGTTTGAAATGATAATTTTGTATAATAAAATTATTGTTTTCTTTGACGTTGTGTGGTCTTTTTTTAACAAGATTGTGTTTACCTTTCTTAAGTTCGACAATTATTAATCCATTTTTTAAGCACTTCCTGGCATCCGATCAAGCTAAAACTTGGCGTACTTATGTTAACTTTGGAAACATTGTAATAATAATGGTATTATGGAGCTGGTCTCAACTCTCATGATGGAACCGGAAGATGGCCATAGCAACTCCTCAACCAGATAACATAGCATCATCGTGTTTGGGCTCATTGGATTGTGTATTGACAAGTGATATTACATTTAGTACCTTTCTGTTCAAAGAGCAAAAATATTAAGCGCTCTTCCTCTCTCCTAGACACTGACTGTATCTAGAATGTTGCTGTGCCCGACAGGGTCCATCATTGTTTCTGAAACTTAGATTTACCGCTAAACTTAGAATACATTATGGATGCAATAAATTTAATTTGGATTTGAATGTTTCGAGCGTTTAAAAATAAACTTAATACTTATAAATCATAGAGTATTAGCAAAATAATCCAACAAGCCTCAAAGGATTGGTGGCCTTGGGAGAGTTGTGGGAGACCTCATAATGACCATCCTTGAATAATTAAATACTTTTAACAATGCCCTAAAAGTCTAAGACTTTAATAGGAACTAAATTATTCTATAGCAACTGTTGCCCGCGACTTCGTCTGCGTCCAACCCGTAAAACTATAAAAATAAGGGTTTTATTTTTTGGCGCGGAAATCTAAATCTTATCTATGACACTCCTTTTATCACCTGCTATCTGCCAGTGAAAGTCTCGTCAAAATCAGTGCAGTCGTTTCGGAGATTACCCGGAACAAAGAGAAAGAAAATCATTAAAAAAATTGAGTGATTTTTATAACTAAGTACCGTATATACTCTCATATGTATTTAGTAAAAAGCTGATATTTTGACGTTACGAACAGACACTTCAATTTTATTTATTTGTATCTATACATATCTATTAATCTTTCTAAGTATTAATTTTTGAAAATAAGATTAGGCATCAGAGACTTGTTCAGGCGTTCGGTATGCCTCCATGTACCGGTTAGATCATAGCCATATTCACAGTGAGTAAAATCTTGTATATTTTTTTTGTTCTGCCTAAAGTCTTTGGTCTTAACATCTATGACACGCATAAGCTCGATAGAGCCAACAAAAAAGGCTTTAGTTTGTAAAAAAAAAACCAGTTTGGATCTAACGAATGCATTAGCAAAAACTTTGGTTCGTTTGATTCAGAAGAAATACTCTGAATGATAAGGTCATATATGGTATCCGAAAAGTTGTGCCGAAATCAGTTGCCATGATCATTTGTATCCATGGACATGGGATGTGGAGGAATGAGGTACATGTTGAGAGGAAATATATGTTTTTTTTTTAATTATCCTGTAGCTTTTGCCCGCACCTATTTACAAAAGAAAGATTGTTTTTTAAATCTCGTTCAGGCAACACGAGAGCAAAAAGAAAAAAAGAGATTTTAATGTCCTAATATTAACTAACCTGACACACACTGTCAATATCCTAAAACTTGTACTTTAGACAGTCACATCATGGTAACCCATCTGACCACTGACTGCTGGCGCCCGTTCACGAACATGACGTATGGATTGACACCACTCAGCTCAACCATCATGAAGGGAACCGAAAGATCCAATACATGTGCCACCATATGTATGACATGCCTTAGTATATAATTTATCACATGGGAGTGGCCTGCCTACACACTTATGGTATTTTCATAAATCTCATTTAATTATATTAAGCTAAATTCCCTTCACTTAGAACCAGTTTAATAGTTCCATTAGACAAGTACAATAATAGCTCGTACCTGTAACAATCCAGACCCAATCTTAGGAAGTTTCATTCAAGACGGCGGCGGCGCGCGCGCAGGTTATCGCGCGGCGCGGGGTCAACGACCCGCCGCTGTACCGTTGCCAAATCCATTCATGAAATAACTGATAAGAGCTCATAGCTTGCTTTGGTATTGTTGCCACTGAGAATATCTCGCGGGCTTGATGAAGTTATTAAGTTGGCAACTGATCGAATCGGCCCTAAATGTAATAATTGCTAAACATATCAAAAACATCATTCTGTCTTTAAAATAGAAATAAATAGAAAGATGATTTAAATTCCTTTAGCTTTAATGTTATAAGTGATTTGCGGTTGAAGTGGACCTTATTGAACCTCATTTAAGGTGGTACTTAACAACATGATCTGCCATAAATCACGTTAGGCTCTAATGGGGGAATATTTTATTTCTGAAACCTCTCCCGGTTTCAGAAAAAAATCAGGAAATATTATATTTTTAATTTTCCGTTGGATGCGCGATTTATAAACCGTGAAAAAAATATATCTGCTCCTTTAATGTCTGTCTGAACATGTTTATTACCGATTCACGGTAAAATTATAGATATATAATATAATATTCAATTTATTTTTGTGATGGTTAATATAAAAAAAAATACACGTGATTTTGGGTAGGGGGAGGGTAGCCAAATAAAAATTTGACATATCTACATAATATGTAGTATATCAAATTTTATTTGGCGGAATTTGAATTCATAGAGCAGCTGTGTATTGATATCACAGCCACCATGCAGCCTTCGCCCACTTAAAAGTCGAAAATTAACCAAAGGGGGCATACTCCTTTGATATTTAAAGTATCCTAAGTCCGTGTGCTAAGTTTCATCCCAATCCGTACAGTCGTTAAGACGTAAAAATGTAACAGACAGAACTCTACGCAATTAATGATTTAGCCAGAGGATATTTTTTCAATGAAATCTTATAGATACCGAGGGATAATTAATGAAATCCTCTAATAATAATGCTGGGCTGCCTCCTGATTATCATCTGCATATTACGATTACAACAATTGAATAATAACAGCCGTTACAGAATACTGTTAACGTTGTGTAGGGCGAACACTACTGTTGTTGGACACACTATATTTTTTTGTTTCTATTTTTAATACTGAACAATCTGTTTATGTTCATGTTTAATGCAACACGAAAGATGATTTGTAGTTGAAATTCTATCGTTTTCTAATAATTCAATATTTATTTTATTGAGAAAATGAAATTAAACCGACTACTAAAACAAAACATTACAAAGCAAAAACTAACTGTCTTTTCGGAAGACGGTGTTTTTGGTACGATTTTTTTTTCGTTTTTGACACTGAATGCCGAAAAGAAAGTAATTTTTCGCTTTTTAATGTTTTGAAAGTTGTTTTTTTTTTTCACTTTTTTTTTGTTTTTTTTTTTTTTTTTTCAACCTACATTGTCCCACTGCTGGGCAAAGGTCTCCCCCATAGCTTTCCACTCTTCCCTATTATTTGAAATCTTCTGCCAATCTCCCGTAAACGCCTCTAAGTCGTCACGCCAGCGTTTCTTAGGCCTCCCACGGCAACGACGCCCATCTTCCGGCTCCCACTGGGTGGCGATTTTGGCCCATCTATCCTTATGCATTCTGCATATATGACCCGCCCAATCCCACTTCAGCCCAGCAGACCTGGTGCCCACATCGGCGATTCCTGTTTTGGAGCGTATCGTAGTATTACGTATTCGGTCGCTGAGCTTAATACCCAATACGCTCCGCTCCATCGCCCTTTGGCATACCTTGAGTTTGGACTTTTGAGACTCGGTCAACGACCAAGTTTGAGCTCCGTAGGTTAGGATGGGCAGGATGCACATGTCGATAAGCTTGCGCTTCAAGGATAAGGGTAGGTCTCCCTTCATCAGTGACTTCATGGACCAGTAGCTTTTCCAGGCGTTCTCGACACGGCGGTCGATTTCTTTGTCTTGCCTGTTTTCGAAGGATACTAGCTGGCCCAAGTAAATGTACTCATCGACATAGCGGATTTCTTGTCCATCTACCGCAACCTTACTTTTTGTGCTATTCGTCATTACTTTGGTCTTTAACCGATTCATCATTAGTCCAACCTCAAGGCCTGCGGTGCTCAGATCTTGAAGCATCTGTTGTAACTCGGCAGCAGTCGGTGCGAATAGAATTATATCATCAGCGAAACGAAGGTTGGTAAGTTTTTTGCAACCGACTGTAATGCCTTTAGTGGACCACAAGTCTACGAGGTTCTTAAACACTTCTTCAAGAGTGCTTGTGAAGAGTTTGGGTGACAGCGGATCACCCTGCTTTAAACCTTTTTCTATCTTAAAAGTTAAACCGGGTAAGTTAAGTTTTACGTTTGCTGTGCTGTTATTATAAATTATCTTGAGTATATCTATGTAGATTTGCTCCAACTGTTGATTTTGCAAAGACGAAAATATGGCTGAATGCTTCACGCTATCAAATGCCTTTGTATAGTCCACGAAGGCCAAATACAAAGGTTTCCTATATTCTAAATGCTTTTCCATAATTTGATTTAAGGCTTGGAGATGATCGGCAGTGGAGAAACTTGGGCGGAATCCTGCTTGTTCAGGTGGTTGGTGGGAATCAAGCTTTGCATCGATGCGGTTATGGATAACCTTAATAAATGCTTTGTATAGGTGTGACACTAAGCTTATTGGCCTATAATTATTAACATCACTTTTATCCCCCTTCTTGTGAAGTAGGATGATGTTTGAGTGGCACATCTTTGCTGGCACTTTTCCGGTATGCAGAACAGTGTTGAACATGTTGGTAATATGAGGGAGAAGTATAGGAGAACCAATTTTGAGGGATTCCGTTGTTACTCCGTCTTCGCCCGGACTTTTGTCGTAAGGCATACTCGATAAAACCCTTTTTACCTCATAACCCATTATGGGTGGGATATTTTCGGGCTCTGGGCATTCATATGTTATTTCTGTGTTATTTTTGGTTGGATCTGAATAGAGCTCCTTATAGAAGTCCGTGCAAATTTCTAAAATTTTATCCCTGATTTTATCCCTTTTTTTTGTTACCTTTTAATATTTCTACCATGAAAATACGCATTAAAAACTACTCGTCAGATCTGGATCAAATTTAAATGGGAACACATGAAAAGCACCAAGCTGTCAAATAAAAAAAGAATCATCAAAATCGGTTCATAATTGGCGTAGTAATCGCGTAACAAGCTTAAACAAAAACCTCCTCCTTTTTACCCGGCTGCAAGGAAAGGGTTGTGTTTTTCGCGCATATGTTGTATGTATATATATTTGTAATATTTTTTATTACCTCATATCTTTCAAACCACTTGACGGATTTTTAATTAAGACATCATTAAATAGGTCTTGACCGCCCAAGTGTTCTTAGAGAAGTTCCGTTAAAAAAAAAGGAACATGGCGGATTTTTGGCGATATACCTATATTGTGGGGGTTGCAACTTTTTTTCTTCCAAACCCATCGAGTGGGGTATCAAAACGAAGGATTTTTAGAGGTGATTATAAAAATAGATACCAGTATGTTTGAAAGTTATTCGAAAAAAAAGTATAACTAAAAAGTAGTAAATAAAAAAAGTTGATAAAATCAAAAAACCTGACGGCAAAGATGTAAACAAGAAGAAAATCATGCTGTGCAGTCGCAGGTTACATATTCGAGAGCTGGCTGACCAAAACTATAGATAGGTTTTTTGATTATATTAACTTTTTTGAAGTCAGTTGAAAAAACCACACACACGAATCAAACACGCAACAAGCAGGCATTATTTAAATAATTTCCATGTTCACATACCTACATAACATCACGCCTGTATTTCCTGAAGGATTAGCAGAGGTGTACCTATAGTACCTATAGTACCCCCACATTTCACCAATTATGTTAAAGTCCCATGTACTAGGTGACGAGCCTATTCCCATCAACCGGCTCACAAAGCCGGGCTGCTACTGATTAAGAACACAAACAACAAAAATACATACGTAATAAAAATAAATACCAATATTCTACCCAATTAAGTTAAGGCGCAGATACCCCTGAGTAGCTGATTTTAAAATGAGAATTACATCTAAACGGCTAGTCGTAATTTAAAAAAAAAATATGTTACATTTGTCCATTCTCTTAATAATTAGATCTATGAAATCTAGTTTAATTAATTTGTAAAGTTATGTCCAACATGGACAAAAAAACGACAATCGCACCAAAACCGCCGGGCGTATTTTAATCAAATTGACACCTTCTAAAAGACAATTTAATTATCTACATTTTTTTTATCTGCGTTTTTTTATGTCATACAATAATAAGGAAAGTACAAAAGGTTACTAAATTTTGGATCGTGGGTGTGAAACGATAGCGCGTTTTGTTCCCACAAGGACGTTGGCGACTGTCGTCGCCTTAATACGTTGTAGCATTTACTGCCTTGCTTAATTAAACCACGCTATAGTTCCAGGTAGAGACTGAACAATATTTTATTAACTACCTAGATTAAATGTAAACGTCCTAAACAGTAATTAAATAATAAAAAAACGTTCAATTTTTATTAATTTTGACGTAATTGCTTCAAGTTACGAAAGTGGATCTGTATTCTTTTATGGGTTTTGAATTGTTATTGCGTTCTTTCTGTTATTCTTTTATGAATATTTTTATTTAATTGACAATATCGACGAAGCAAATTTGCGAGAAATATAATATTTTTTAACCGACTTTCCAAAAAGAAGGAGGTACTATTTTCGACTTTATGTTTTTTTTGATGAAATGTACCGATTTCTCCGTGAATTCTGGACCGATATTAAAAATATTTTTTGTGTTGAAAGAGTAGTTTTCCAAGGTGGTCCGAGTGGTGTCATTTAATTCTTAACTAAATTCATATTGGTAATAGTTATTTATGCTACAAGTGCGGAAGGTAGGTGATTTCCGATGAGTGGATAAATCGACACGAGTCGGAAATCATCTTACGTACGTGTATCATACAACATTTTACTATGCATTGTGCGAGGAAATAAATAAATTAATAAAATGAAATTAATAAAATGGCGGGCGTATTCAAAAGCGTTCAGCATATCCACAGATTTACTAATAGTTCCTCGGGCATATCTACTGCTCATGTGCAAATAGCTGTCACATCGTAATGCAATAAGGCACGAGCAAAATAAACGTTCAGCCAAACATATTTAATGAATATTTAAAATTAATTTATTGATCAAAATCTAAATCTAGAGTAATTAAAATCGCCTAAAATGAAGTATTAGTTTTATTTTACCTTTTATATGAATGATAATCTGTACATACATAACTATTTTGTAAAACTTTTCTCAAATAATAAAAACTATGCGTCGGACTGACGTAGGAATTCAAAATTAAAAAAATCAGGAAAGTAAAAAGCACTAGTGAAAAAAAGTGACACTTTCCGCACAGTTTGGCTGCTTGGAAAACCGCTCTTTTCGAGGACATGCATTGTAAAATTATTAGTGATGGGGGATGATAAAAAATAAACATAACATTGGATTTAAAATTTATTTATATTTATTAATAATTCATCATTACATTTCCCTACTTCTTACACAAAAATGTATAATTCTGTTATAATAAAAGCAATTTCCTTGTCGACAATCAGAGCATCCACCTTACTTACAATACCGGTATAGTGTTGTGCCGACGCGGGACTATCAATCATCGGAATGAGCCAATCAATCGCGGGCAGCATGCAAATATATACTAACAATAAAGCTTTGAAGTCCGGGATTAAAGTGGTAGATAGTACGGAGAGTGAAATAATTTGGATCTGCTATCTTTCGATCTCAAAGAGATCCAAGTATATTATAATATTCATCTAAAATCATGATTTCAATCACAATAACTAGGTTTGCAACATGTTGTAACTTTTTAAGAGCAAGTGTTTTCTAGAAAACGTTATGCCTAGATCCCTAAAAAAATAAAAATATAATTCAAAAATAAAAAATCCCGACTGCCTAAACAGCAAACTAAAAAGACGTAAACAAGAGAAAATCATGCTGTGCAGTCGGAGGATGCATCTGGATTTGGTCAGCCAGCTCGCGAATATGTATCCTCCGACTGCACAGCATGATATTTTTCTAGTTTACGGCTTTTTAGTTCGCAGTCGGCTTTTTAGATTTTTTGTTTTTAATTAAATCTTTTTAGTATTTGGAATTTAGTACATTTAAACATATAAGTGTTACATATTTTTGAAATCGCCTCTTAAAACCCTTTATTTTGATACCCCACACGACGGGATTGGAAGAAAAAAATAATAGGGCTCCCACAATATGGCACCCAAAAGCCGCCATTTTTATATTTTTCAATGTTAATGTAGCCAGTGACACTCGCAGGGTTAAGACGATCGATTGACGACTTCGGCAGTCGGGTAAAAATACATTTAAACACTAACATGCAAAGGCATAATTGCATTGCAATTGCAATTATCTAGCTTTTTATAATATAACAGTCACCCGCCAGAATGTTTGAAGTTATATTAGTACGTTACGTTATATATTATCTACCACCTACCTACAAGCAAAATCAATTAATATTCAGCAAAGAAAATAATTACACACATAATTACAAAACGAACAAACAATTTTATTTCTATAGGTACATTTTCGTCTACAAGATTTATCATAATCTTTAATCCATTTGAGACTATTAAAGATCCCTCGCTTGTCAAATATTTTTCTTGGCGACTTCTTTACGATTTCAAAATACATAAATATTTACCGACCGCATTTATAGTACTGCAGCACTAAATCAGTCCATTACCGACATGAGGCAAGCAGCAATCATACTGAGCTCTATATTATTTCTACATCAGATAAACTCGCGCTGATGGGGTCTCGCATAATATTGTCGTCATGTTACCGCAATCGGATAACACTGTAATAAGAAATAAGTCTCAATCAAGTGAACGCATTTATCAATCCCGGGATTAGGGTTGCCAAGAGTTCTGCGTTTAGTTCGAATTCTTGAAACATTTTTTTCTTAGTTTACATATTAGCAAGAGTAAAGCGATGCATTCATCATCGTCTTCATTTAAGGCGAAACACGTCTACTGCTGAACATAGGCTTCCCCAATAGTCGCCATTTTTTTCTATTACCAATTTTTTTTTAATATAAAACGTTGCCCCACACTAGGAATTTCTTCATGTATCGTGGGTGCGTTTACAAACATTTAAACTCACATACACAACACCCAGAGCCGAAACAACTACCTGAAGGTCATACAAATATTTGTTTCGTGCGGGAATCGTACCCGCGACACGCAACGCAGCAGTCAATCGCTCAACCACTGCGCCAACCGAGCGCCATAGGCTCGCGTTTGACCACTATCTCACCTGTTGGTAAGCGAAGATGTGGTCTGCGGTGAAGCACGCGTGCCTAGAAGTAACCTATTCACTCTTGGCTTAAATACCCTAGGTTGTAGCAATCAGGAAACACAATCTCCGGCAGCGAATTGCACTCCTGCTGTACACACAATGAAAGTATTCCCAAAACGCGGACCGGATATATGCTATGCGTAACTTGACATTAAAAGGATGCACGCCGCGACGCAATGATTTTGGCAAACGATTTTTCATCCATGTGATAAAAAAACAACTTTATGGAGTGTTACGAAGCTTTTAAAAACAAAGAGTAAAAAAAAAACAATTAAGGTCGAGGTATAGTTTAGGATAAGTTCTACATTTTTGAATAATGCTAAATAAAACGCTTAGGAGTAATAACGATATTCTGTCAGAATTTAATACACAGATATTAAAATTGCTATGCCTCAACACCAAATCGAATAATCAACTCATTGTCTTTACACAACAAACAGCATTTCACAAAGCATGACGTCATCTTTTATCCTCCCGACAGGCCCACTATAAAAGATAACCGATACAAAGTGGTACCGATTCCCGCGACCATTGCCAAGCTGGTTATCATACGATTACGGAACGGGGGCGGTCCGCGGAACCGGTGCAACCGGCCGGCCGACCGCGGGACGGCCGAATCACTCAACGGGACCGATTTATCGACGCGTCCCATCACTATAGTATTGTCTCAATCGGAATTCGTCGAAGGCTGTGGAATGTGCGATCTTTGTTTGGTCGTTGTCTATCTGCGACATAACTTGATGATATCTATGACATTCGGGTCTCGGCATGACTACATTACTTTTGCCTTCTTTGATTAATGTAGATTTCGTTAAGTTTACCAGCATGGATTGCTTCCAATCCTTTGATTAAAAATACCTACTGATAATCACGGAAGAAATCGACCAGGAAGGAAAGCAAAATGAAAACAAATAAAAAACCAGCGCTAATGGGTGTGACGCCCACCAAATCATCATCATCATCATCATTTCAGCAGAAAGACGTCCACTGCTGGACATAGGCCTCCCCCAAGCGTCGCCACATTGACCGATCCCGTGCGTCTCGCATCCAGCGCCTTCCCGCAACATTAACCAGGTCATCGGTCCACCTAGTGGGAGGCTTTCCAACGTATCGTCTTCCAGTTCGCGGTCGCCATTCCAGAACTTTTCGGCCCCATCGGCCATCCGTTCTGCGAGCAATGTGCCCTGCCCACTGCCACTTAAGTTTGGCAATTCTTCGGGCTATGTCGGTAACTTTGGTTCTCCTGGGGATATCATCATTTCTGACGTGATCACGCAAGGAAACTCCGAGCATAGCCCTCTCCATTGCCCTTTGGGTGACTTTAAGCTTTCTGATAAGGCCCATTGTGAGCGACCACCAAATGCTGAGTTGGTATTGTTGGTAACACTTTTGGTATGGGCTCGCACAGTGCAATTTTGTATTATTCTTTTTACTACTATCCTCTTTTACTCTGTCGTTATAGCTGTATTGTCTCTATGTTACTACTAGGATTTACCGGTAAAACCTAAGATTTACCAAGTCTCACTGGTAAAAGTCCGAAATGATCTGTGATAATCGCTAATTTCGAGCTTTTACCAGCAATCATTGAGTAAATCTTAGGATTTTTCTCAGAGACTTGTCTGCAGTGTCTAGTCGAGTCTTACAGTGCTCTTATCATTTGGTATCATAGACATTACAATTTTTCAACATTTACAGATTTACCTTTACTTTATGTTAAAAGCCCGAAATTAGCGTTTATCATGGCTTTTTTAGGACTTTTACCAGTAGGACAGTTTCCGGTAAATGCCAGGTTTTTACCGTAGTTCGGGCCTTTACAGTAAAATCTGTATTGAATAAATGGTTTCTATTATAGGGCAAGCTTTTTTCATAATAACGTGAGAAAAACCACATGTGACCACTAAATCTTTAGTATTTTATCACCCGTTATAAAGAACTATGCCTACTAATTAATTATTTGAACAAGCCTGCTTGTTTATTTAAATATCTTATTTATTCAGAACACACATGGTTCGAATTCCATTCATTGGGCATGACTATATAATGTGTACTCATGCTAATAAATGAATTAAATATTTATTTATGAACCAATAAAGTCATTAAATCATTCAGCGATCTAGTGATGCGCTTGCGCAATAAGCGACTTTAGGTTATCGATAGTTGTACATATACACATAATTTTGACGGGAGCGAAGCCGCGGGGGTCAGCTAGTGTCTAATAAAAAAAAACCCGGCCAAGTGCGAGTCGGACTCGCGCACGAAGGGTTCCGTACCATTATCACAAAAAAACGGCAAAAAAAACACGTTTTTGTATGAGAGACCCACATAAATATTTATTTTATTCTGTTTTTAGAATTTGTTGTTATAGCGGCAACAATAATGCATCATCAGTGCAAATTTCAACTGTCTAGCTATCACGGTTCATGTGATACAGACTGGTGACAAACAGACGGACCGCAGAGTCTTAGTACTAGGGTCCCGTTTTTACCCTTTGGCTACGGAACCCTAAAAATGATTTTTGCAGCAAAATAGTGCTGTATCTAGCTTATAATATCGATAAAACTTAACACAGTGATACATCGATACGATCGATCGATTGTCAATATCACAGCGGTCATGGCACCGCTCATCGATCAAACGGTTAGTTCTAGTAACTTAGCTCTGTTTATTGTTTAGAACCTGTAGTTAGCTTTAAGAGTTATTTTGTGAACGATTGTCATGCGATCGAATATAATAAAGATTATAGTCTGGAACAGCACATGGGCTACTTTTTATAATGTTCCCTTAGGATGATAAAACACCTTTCACGCAGGCGAAGCCGTTGATAGAAGCTAGTCTACCATACTCTAAGTCTTCGCACTCTACCCACCCTCCAAAGGAAATACACGTGGAGACTGTTGTTGACCATGACTAATTACAAAAACAAGGAGCTGACAGGTACTAGGGAAACAGTCACCCGCTGCGAAGCTATTGGTTGATGAGTATAAGTCGGCGTTACTATAGCGAGCGAGCCCTGCAAGCAGGAATTGTCCTTACGGTGATCAGATATAGATTTGGCTGGTAGTACATAACTACGAGTACTATCACTAGTCTGAAATAAACTTTATCTTTATATAATTCAGATTTTACTTCTCTCCATTTATCAACAACTCTCTATAACGCCATAAAAGGCACTGTCCCTTCAGTGTCGTTATATAGAGTTTACACTGTAGTTACAAAGTTAATCCAAACAACGGTCCTTGTCTCTGACGGCTCAATCGTAGCGCGATTGTAAATCAAAACAAGTGGTGTACCACGCAGCCATTCAGCCGGCCAACTGAACCATGACCCACAGGTCACATCAAGGAATGGAAGCGCCATACGCCACAGAATACAGTGAGACAACCGACATTTTGGAATTTATTACCACAAATCTGTATGTATAGAAAAAAATATTGAAAAAGCAAGAATAGACAACATTTATTAGACACAGGCACAACAAACAGCTACAATCACAAAGTAACAGTAAAAGAAACTGGCCAAGTGCGAGTCGGAATCGCGCACGAAGGGTACCGTACCATTACCGCAAAAAACGGCAAAAAATCGCGTTTGTTGTATGGGAGCCCCACTTAAATATTTACTTTATTCTATTTTTGTATTTGTTGTTATAGCGGCAACAGAAATCTTTGAAGCTATCACGGTTCATGAGATACAGCCTGGTGGCAGACGGACAGACAGACGGACAGACCGCAGAGTCTTAGTTTTAGGGACCTGTTTTTACCCTTTGGATACGGAACCCTTAAAAAGCACACACAAGGTTCAAGAATTGAGCAGGGCGTACACATACCGAAAGGATTACCAACTCAGTTTTTGCTGGGCGTCAGACACCCAGCACTGATTTTTCTGTTTTTTTTTTTTTCTGAACCTTTTCTATTTACTCCCACCTGCATATACGAGTTATCACTAGAATGTAATCCATACTGCTAAACTTAGCGAATAACCTACATTAAACAAAGGCATCAAAAGTCACCGAAACCCGAATGTCATAGGTATCATCAAGTTATGTCGCAGATAGACAACGACCAAGCAAAGATCGCACATTCCACAGCCTTCGACAAAGCTTTTTAGGACAGGTACGATCTTCCTTCTTTCTCCTTGCAATGAAGAATACGAATAAGAAGAAGTATCAACTGTGGCGTTGGTCAGTGTTATCAAGCTAATGAGGTCCTAGCTTTGATGATCCGTGTTGTAAAAAGTGTGATTAGGTTTTCCATCTGGCATTTTACAGTAGGCTATCGGGATCCCTTGTTACATGGGACTTTAACATATTTGGTGAAATGTAGGTATGCTATAGGGTATAACTCACACATGTTGAATGATGTGCAGGCTTCATCAGGAGTTGTTTACTATACGGACCTTGTGGAAACTAGAACAAATTTCCGTGCGTTCAAGCGTTTTTGCCATACCTATTATTGGAATCAAATAATAGGTATGGCAGCTCACAATGTTAGGACCCATTAATATTAATGCTATAGTTATTTTTATCCGTGGTGCTAGGCGGCTTATCCCAGTTGTAAACGACTCTTTGTGCCTGTTGCCCTTGTTTGTTCTGTCTCCTGCTTGATATGGAGGAAAGTGGAAATTTGTAATTTGTTTTTCCTACTCCTCCATTATTCTTTTCTGATTAATTTCGTTGTGGGATCCAAGACAGTTAAATTCATTCTCCGTAACTTCTTCAAGCTTCATTACCTCGGCGCTTTTCTGGTGGCCGCCACTGTTGATTCTGGCTTTCAGGAGTTGCAGTGGTTTGGGAATAATGCGGTGGGATTGTCTCTTTTGAATGTTATGCTGTGTTAATTTTGAATCAATTTGTTTCGTATTCTATAGTTGTGTAATTTGGAGCTTTTGACATGAATATGCGGCTGTGCGTACAAAAATCAATCAATAACTGACACTAACCTGTGCAGGCGCACCTCTCATTGATGCCAGGATGATGCTAGGTTAATTTTACCACTCCTGTGTGTCCAATTCTGTTATTCTGTGCCTCTAAGGACAAAAGTGTGAAGGCGAGGCGTTTAAACAATGTTTTTAGGCGTGACGTCACGCAATGTTGCCCGTCATCTATGAAGAACATTTGTTTTGTTTTTGTTTGTACAAGTTTCGACAGGTCTGTGACATGGATGAATGCTTGTGTCTTTGTTTTCATAATGACATAAATGTTTGTGTAGTTTTTTTTGTGCTTTGTTAACCAGTGATTTATTATGTTGATTGCTGTAGAATAGAATTACCGTTTTGAACATTGCCTGCTTACTAACTTATAAAACAACTTCTTTGATCTACAAAAAAAAACAGTGTAAAATTAAAACCTTTTTTACCAACTACCCACTATTTATCATTCACAACTCCTACCATTAACCAATAAGGATAACCACAAAATAATGACCAAGAGCGTTGTCCAACTGATGTGGCTACTCTGTGACGCCTTCGCCTAAGAATATAATTACGGTACAAAGCAGTGATCAGGAGATAAGCGAGAAAAAATGAGGGATCTGACAGGACCACAGCCTCCATTGACGTGCGTGACGGGGCGACGACCCGGCTGACAAGTTCAGTTGTTTCGTATCACGCTTCAACTCTATGGGGTATGCAGATGTGTAGCGTGATATTGATACCTAGGTATAGGTTTGTTTAATCTATCTTTGTAGATGCAATATCACAATTTCGGATTATTTACAAGAGCTACTGATATTTTCCGTCATATTTTATCATTATTATAAAATTGCTGTGTTTTAAACATTTTTAGGGTTCCGTACCCAAAGGGTAAAAACGGGACCCTATTACTAAGACTCCGCGGTCCGTCTGTCTGTCTGTCCGTCACCAGGCTGTATCTCATGCAACGTAATAGCTAGACAGTTGAAATTTTCACAGATGATGTATTTCTGTTGCCGCTATAACAACAAATACTGAAAACAGAATAAAATTAATATTTAAGGGGGGCTCCCATACAACAAACGAGGTTTTTTTTTTGTCGTTTTTTGCGATAATGGTACGGAACCCTTCGTGCGCGAGTCCGACTCGCACTTGGCCGGTTTTTTTTTCTTGTGATGGGTTTGCTTGACTCTAGTTTATTTATTTCAAAGGTGACAGAGACAGAGTCGACGATGGAGTGAGCTTACCCAAAAGAACCCTGTTTACTCTAACTTTGAAGAGAATCGGGCTAAATGCAAAAAATATTGTTTTAAATTTGCATGCATTTTATTTACATTGATATAACGGAGATCGTATTCTGAATACTTTTTTACGTTTGCTAATTCCTAACTTTTCTATTTCTAGAGAATAGAAACATCATAGATATCTGTAAACTCATTATTTATTTCGGTCTTCCAAATATATATATTCAGTTTACCACAGAATACCCAATAGCAGCTGGAAAACAGACAAATAGAACTATATTTAAAAGTGAATAAAAAGCTAATGCACTTTAGTATCAAAACTTCATCAACCAGTGAACGTTTAGCCAACCAGTTCTCCTAAACAGTAGATACTAACATGTGCAAAACAAATAAATATTAGTTATCTTATAAGATCGAATCACTCATATCCGCCGCGCTATGCGCCTGCGCAGCCAATCAACAGCTGATCTTATCTGCAAGACAAACTGCCCCCCAATGGCTTCAATTATCCTCTGCATTTGCATATGCGTGACTGCTTCAATTTATGCTTTCATAGATTATGATTTATAATCAATATGTTTTCTGTGGTATTCCAGCTAAATTATTTTTATCTGTGGTTGATCTAGAGTTATCATGTCGTTATGTGAATATTCATCATTCGCCTTTTTTAATGCTACCACTGATGGGAAACAGGTGTTCTCTCTTTGATAGGGAATGGACCTAAACCCACCACGCGGGCCCAGTGCGGATTGGTGGATATCACATATCTTCGAATTTTTGGTTCTAGGACATGCCGGTTTCCTCACGATGATTTTCTTCACCGTTTTGAGAGCAGTGGTGATGAGATAAGATAAAGTAAAGCGCCTGCCTGGGTTCGAATCCACAACCGAAACGTAAGTCGGGGCCGTTATTACTGGTCCACCGCTGCTCAGTTGTGTGAACGTTAGATTAATACATTTTTACTATAAGTTTTTCGCGCAGCTTCGCTTCCATGACACGTCTCACAGACACCGTGCATTTTTCGGAATAAAAAGTAGACAACGGAATACAGCGCGTTATTGGCGATGATAAGTGAAAGATTTTTGGTAATCGGATGTAGGCACTTCCATTGAAATTCATCACCGATAACAACTAAATGAATTTACTTCTTGCTTCTACCGCTTCTTCTCTTGTTCATGCTGATACTGGTGAAGTGGTAGGTACGTTTAAAAACCCTGAAGATTCCTATCTTTTGAAAACTGCGTTATCCTCAGAAACACGAAATAAAAATGTATGAACTAGTACACTGGTCTGACCGGTTTAGAGCACATTACATCATCTACTTCCTGGCATATACCATCATAAGCTGATGATGGAGATATATAAATCATTTTAGTTTATGTTTATTTGATTCTCTGTTAAGAGGGGACTCTAGTGAGACTTTCTCCATACAAACACATTCTGCTGTTTTCTTCGTGGATAATGCCTCTAGAGCAATGATTTTTTTCCATAAAATCTAGGTCTAATTAATACGTGCCTGTATCATTTCCAAAACATAATCACAAAAAGAAATATGACAATCCAAAAAGCCGAAAAAAAAGCCCGTTTTTACCGCCATGTTCAGAAGACTTTCAGACAAAATTTATAAGTTTTTAACAAAAAAAGAAATGATAGGAGCATAGATATACTTTTCCTCTAAATTTTGATATAAGAATTTTTTAGATCAGACCAGTTTTCATGAAGAAAACAGGAGAATACGAAACGTCTTTTAGTCAAAGTTTTTGTAGGTAAAATCAGCCTGAGCTGCAGTTGTCCCTTTCGCACTTTACGGGGTGAGGTTGGAGGTGATGCGACGGCAATAGTTTCTTCAAATACCTATTTTTCAAATTCCTGTTGACTAGAGTCCGCTCTTAAATGGCGACTAAGAGTGGTACGACTCTTTTACATCGATATCGATAGATCTGACATCTATCGACACCATGACATCACAATTAATGAGAAGAACTCGTAGTAAAGTAGTAACAGCCACACGGATCGATCTTTAAAGTTAAGCAACGCTTTCCTAGGTCAGTCCGTGGATTGGTGACCATCCTTTTGCATACGTACCCGAGACTCCTTGCCTGCGAAAGCACTACTGACTGACTGTCGTTTAATAATCTTTGATAATCATTACGGAAAGTCCGAAAACAGAAAATCTGGATACCCAGTTGCTGGGTTGTGGAGGTCAGATAGGCAGTCGCTCCATGTATAATAGTGGTAGGTACTCAGCTGGATATGGTTGGACTGGAAACCCACCCTAATATAGTTGGGAACCTTGGCAGATGGATTGAAAGTATCATGTGCTAGCAAAACTACCTGACCGCCGACTTGATTCGAACTCTATCGAAGCTATGAGCTTTTCAAGGAGTCATGACTTCATGAATAAGAACTTGGTACTAAGAGTTATACTTCTTGAAAGCATGATAGAAAAAACCGTTAAATCCACCAAATGTACCAACTTCCTGCACAAAAAAACAGCATTTACCCACAGCACAATTACCAGCATTTAAACGTTATTAAAATAAAATTGGCACGAACAAATTACGTGAAATTAATTTGCGCAGCCAATTTGTAGAGAATTTGTCGATCGGCCGCGGCTCGGCACGTCATGCGCGTAATAAACATGAAATGTTAAATATGGCGACCATTTTGTTAGTAGGGCTGATGCTGTAATTGAAAATATATTTTATAAAATATATAAAAGAGAAAGTATGTATGTTCCTTAAAGACTCCGAAACGGCTGGACCGATTTTAATGAAATTTTCAGACAATCTTTAGATTGCCCCAGCGGATAATCCTGTAAATTTGGTGGCGATCAAGTTTTTTTTTTGTTTTTGAACGCGGGCGAAGCCGTGGGCAGAAGCTAGTATTTTATAACAAGTGCGAGTCGGACTCGCGCACGAAGGGTTCCGTACCATTTTCGTTAAAAACGGCAAAAAAAATACGTTTGTTGTATTGAAGCCCCCCTTAAATATTTATTTTATTTTGTTTTTAGTATTTGTTGTTGTAGCGGCAACAGATATACATCACCTGTGAAAATTTCAACTGTCTAGCTATCACGGTTCATGAGATACAGCCTGGTGACAGACAGACAGACAGACAGACGGACCGCGGAGTCTCAGTAATAGGGTTCCGTTTTTACCCTTTGGGTACGGAACCCTAAAAAGTACACACACACTTTTAAACAGTAATAAAAATAAAAGAAGATTCGGCAGCTGAATATTCGGTGCTTCAAAAGAAATTGGCCAAAAAATCGGCGCTTCGTACAGCAAGAGAGCCAGGCCGAATATTCAGCTCTTTCTAGAGAGCGTAGCTGAGTATTCAGCCCGTCGTCGTAGATAGTGTGTCCTAATATTCGGAGCTTTTTAGATAACGTAGTTGCATTTGCCGCGCCGCCGTAGAGCAAGATTCCGAAGCCGAATGTTCGGCCCTTTGTAGAGAGCGTCGCCGAATATTTGGCCCTTCGTAGAGATTGTGGCCGAATATGAATGTTATACTAAAACTAACCTAATCTTAAGATAAAATATTTATTTTGTGTATTTGAACCGTTTACTGTACATGCGGTGTTAGCCTATAAGTGATTGTTACACTTGCAAATGTATATCTGTCAATCGCAATGTATTTTTATGTGTGTAAACAATTGTTGGTTAACCTAATAAATAAATAAATAAATAAATAAATAAATAAATATACGTTGTTCGGCCATTCAAGAACTCACTAGTCCAGTAGACTGACAGTCTGGACAGGCAAGTAATTAGCTATTTTATAGAGTTACAAGCTCTTCTCTTCACCTTTTTCTAATGGTAAGAGCTATCAGGAAAAGCCTAAGATGTGGTCAGTACCCGGGTTAACTGACTAGGTTGCAGTGGATTTACGACCGACCTCTAAATATCACTGCCGCCACATACAAACTAACGATCAGGCATCACACAAAATACTGCATAGCGCAAGCAAAGTTTTCGGCGCGATTTGAACATGGGACCAGACACAACACCTGTCTGAGGAACCTCCCTTTTCATCTATTGAAGGTGACTCTACACCCTGTAACAGTAACCCTACATACCTCCAAATCACCTCTCAGAGAAATAACCGAGATGTATATTATTGTATGACCTCGAAACTACATGATTGGCAACCCTGTGGGATCCAACACAGGTGGGAATTTCATTCGAGTTTCACAGTTAGCGGGATCCACCGAATCGATCTAACGGAACGAGGCAGGACTTTGATTTGACTCTCATTACTCGATTTAAATTTATATCATCATCATCATATCAGCCGAAAGACGTCCACTGCTGGACATAGGCCTCCCCCAAGTGTCGCCACATTGACCGGTCCCGTGCGTCCCGCATCCAGCGAATCCCCGCAACCTTCACCAGGTCATCGGTCCACCTGGTGGGAGGCCTTCCAACGCATCGTCTTCCGGTTCGCGGTCGCCACTCCAGAACTTTTCTGCCCCATCGGCCATCCGTTCTGCGAGCAATGTGCCCTGCCCACTGCCACTTAAGTTTGGCAATTCTTCGGGCTATGTCGGTAACCCTGGTTCTCTTGCGGATCTCTACATTTCTGATTCGATCACGCAAGGATACTCCGAGCATAGCCCTCTCCATTGCCCTTTGCGTGACTGTAAGCTTTCTGATGAGGCTGAATCTATCTGAATTTATATCCTTCATATGAAATCTTCCGATCAATGTGGCGTCGCTTGGGGGAGGCCTATGTCCAGCAGTGGACGTTTTTCGGCTGATATGGTGATGATGATGATATGAAATCTTGGGTCAGAAAAGAAGTTATTTTGCTATTTAGGAATAGGTTAATGGAGAGATTAGTTACTGAATGTAATTGTTATGCTTTGCCGAATATCGCTTTCCATCAACCAATAAGGCCTAGTCAAGTGATATTTTATCATTGAAAGCTTGGCGATAGCGATTGGAAATAATTCAAAATGTATGGAAATGCCATTCGCTATTCAAATGTCGCGTGACTAATCCCATTTTTTTTGTCATTTCGACCATCGCCATCGCTGATAGAATGACATTCTAGCTAGCAAGAGCCTGCTAGGTGACAATACCAGCCATCATCTTAGCTTGCAGCAGTCAGTAAAACAAAGGAATTGCCTACTTCTATCTGGATCTGACGCATAATGTCCCATTCGCAAAAAGTCCTATTCTTTACTATAACATCTACATGAAGAACAGCCTTTCTGTGACAGTGACATTAAAATTTCTTCATTTTTGACATTCAGGCCATAGACACCTTAGAATAGGATAGATAGAGCCCTCCGGCCGTTTTCGCAACTGCGATTCGTAACCAGTTGCGAATTAAGAATTTTTATTCCTTGTTTGCAACCGGTTGCGACTCAAGCAAACTTTTTCCTTAACCGCAACTTGGTTGCGAACAAAGAATAAGAACTTTGGAAAGTTGCATAGTTGCGATGGGAGAAAAGCATTTCTTAATTCGGAATCAGTACCTAGCCATAGATAATATAATACCAGTATAAAGATGCCTCATCCCATACAAAGAAACCGTGCCGCGCCATCTATTGGAATCAATTTTAAATGATCCGTTCAAATAATCTTTGAAATGTGAATTAAGAGCCCAATATCCCATAATTTTGTGCTTAGAAGAGTAGATTAAAAAATAACATACTATTTTTATGATCAATTCTAGAAATGTTGATTTTACACACAATTCAATAACATATCGAAGCATATCACGCCATCTAATGAACATTCACATTTATTTGAACTAAATTTTGTTTGTTAGCGCTGGGACCCGTGACCTAGCTAAGATAATGAATAAAAAATGTAAATAAAACGAAAAATCGCAATTTACGTATATGTATTTCACTTAAAAAAAATAAACAAAACAAAACTTATAAAACAAAATACCTATTCTTCGTTCTTACATACCAAATTAAATTATATTTTTGGATCAGGACACGTTTACAGATATGAATTTATTTCTGATTATCCGTTAGTTTCGGTGACGGATATTAAATTTTTAAGAAATTGTAAAAATAAAACACAAATCCATACTAATCCTATTACTATTATAAAACTGAAAGTTTGTGAGGATGGATGGATGACTATTTGTTACTCTTTTACGAAAAAAACTACTGAACGTATTTAGATGAAACATTGGCTATAATTTATAAAGATATTGGGAGATGCACTAATACATAGCGGTAACTCTGTCTGTCAAAATTTGCCACGGAGATAGTTTGAGATCCTGGGCAGGACATAAGCTATTATTTGCATAAAACACGACGGGAGAGAAATGGGGGAGGGAATTAATTTTGTTTGAAACATCTTAGTAAGACTTAAATCGCTAAACCGGTTTAAATGAAATTTGGTATGGTGATCGTTTCAGACCCAATAATTAACGAAATAAACTTTGAAACAAAATATTCTTCTTTACTACATACAACATTAAATAATAGTTTTCGAAGAGCCTTTTCCATAACTTTGCCCTCACTCAGAATCAGATTGCATATGGGCAAATAATTTCTATGCAGTGGCCCACGCTAATTATTCCGGACTTCAGCAGCCTAATTGTGTAAGTGAATTCGGCAAAGGAAACAATCTGGTTCTTTGGTTTCCGTTGCCGAATTTACTTACACAATTAGGCTGCAGGTCGTTTATTGCCGAATCGATTTCCGCATCTATTTCATCGTATTCTTTTTCTTTTTGTTGCTGACTTTTCTTAAATCTAAGCACTTCCATCCATCCATCCTCACAAACTTTCAGTTTTATAATAGGATTAGTATGGATTTGTGTTTTATTTTTACAATTTCTTAAAAATTTAATATCCGTCACCGAAACTAACGGATAAACAGAAATAAATTCATATCTGTATCCGTGTCCTGATCCGAAAAAAATAATTTTATTTTGTATGTAAGAAAGAAGAATAGGCATTTTGTTTTATAAGTTTTTTTTTGTTTGTTTTTTTTTAAGTGAAATATGGATTGCGATTTTTCGTTTTACATACAACTTTCGTTGTATAGGCCCGTTTTAACACTTTGAAATTTTGGTATGGCCTCTTTCAGATGTTGAAGACCGAAGTAATTTAATCGCTTTACTGTTTTATCATATTCTTGTTGTATTGAGTTAAAAATTACAGCTACTTGCCCGTTTGAGATTATCAAATTAAAAAGATTCGATAATCTCAAACGGGCACAATAGTAATTAATCAAACAGATAAAATACTATTGTGAAATAACTTACGACGTGAGCACGTCAAGATGAGTGCATTGTCAAGTTTTTTTTTTTTTTTTTTTTTTTAAATAAAAAACGTTGTCCCACACTAGGAATTTCTTCCTGTATCGTGGGTAATATATATTAGTCTAAGATCCCGTTATAAAACGACCTTCACCGAGATGCTTATTTAATGAAACGTATTTTATATTTAATTTAATATGTCAATAAATATAATCCATATGGGTTGCCTAGCAAATTTCAGTCCAGAGTATGTTTAATTAATAATTAAAAAATATTTTTTTTTTAAACATTTCACCGGTATGATTATTAGATAAATTCTATACCAATCGAAAGTATGAAGCCCATAGAATATGCAAACGTTAGGTTGCCTATTCTTTTCCGGTCACAACTATCGGGTTGCCAGGTATAATCAGGTAAATCTGTACTAGCATTTTGCAACGGTCTGTTTATTGAATGAAATTTAAATGAAATTAAAGATTATTTTATTCTGAACACGGTGGTATAGGGTTGCCTGCGAAAAATCAGTCCAGAATTGCGGTTGTCGAATTTTAAAAAGTAAAATATTGCTCCGAGTGAATGTGTGCGACTACGACGACGAAGAGGACACAGCATAGCAGCTGTTTAAAGTCCGCTCACTTAAAGAAAGAGAGTGCGCATGCTTTTTGGGCTTGGAAAAGAAAAGGATAGCGATAGACTCGTATATACTATGCATCATTTTGGAGTAGTTTATTATTTAAATAGAGAAATAGTTTTTTTTTTTTTATATAAAAATAAATAAATATAAATCTATAAATGTAAACAGAGAAATTGAAATCAATTGAAACTATTGGAAAAAATTCAAAACCCATAAAAGTGAATTTTTTTAATCAATCCAGTCTTGCAAATTTTATTTTTATTGTAAGAGAAAATGAAAAAACAACAATAAAAAAATTACTTCTATTTATTGTAAAAAAATAAAAATACAAAAAAAAAAAACTGAATCCGAGTCATCGGACATAAAACTACGATCTTCAACTTCTGAATCTTCTTCGTCATCACTCTCTGTTTCACTTTTTTCATCTAGCATGTCATCATGTCTTCTATCTTTAAAGGTGTATGATCCCCAATGAATCCTACTGGTTTTAATATTCATCTAAGAACCATCCGCAGTTCTCAGGCTCAAGTTTCACGCATATTGGATCCGTTGCATTAAGCCACATGGAATTTACGAAAATAGTTCGTAAAATTTTCTGAGTTAATGATATTATCCAGCATGGTGGTATGGAGTTGGAGTCGAAGCCTCTTGATAAGAATAGTTGATTGAAAACATCCTCATTAATTGTTACAAAAAAAAAAGGAAATCAGATCATTTTCTTGTTTAATTTATAAATTACCGTTTTTAAGTAAATTACAAAAAAATTATGTGTGTCGAAAATAAACATAATCATAGGTGAATTTTACTAACAATTATTTAAACATGAAAAAAATATAGAAGATGTATAAGCTAAGATAATTTTAAAGATTCAATTATTATGTACTTACTGTATATTCAGCACTAAAATTAAGAAATTCTTCGTTATATTTTTTATTCAAAACGGTCACTTTTTTGTAGCACGTGGTATGATAACCTACAAATTGAAGAGACGCACTGGGTAGCTCAACAAAATTGTATTTAAAGTGTTTTTTTTTTACGAAAAGCTAACTTTAATACACAGTTTTTAAAAGTTTCATCATTAAAATCAATTATTTCATCATCCGATCCACACAAAAACACTTTTTTGCCATTTTTTCCAACAATAAATAGTAGCACGTTTTTTCAATTGTATTTATAGCGACACTCTACTCCAAAATGATGAAGTATATACGAGTCTATCGCTATCCTTTTCTTTTCCAAGCCCAAATAGCATGCGCACTCTCTTTCTTTAAATGGGCGGACTTTAAACAGCTGCCATGCTGTGTCCTCTTCTATCGCATGGGATGGACGGTTGGGACCTCTCAGTCGCACACATTCACTCGGAGCAATATTTTACTTTTTAAAATTCGACAACCGCAATTCTGGACTGATTTTTCGCAGGCAACCCTATACCACCGTGTTCAGAATAAAATAATCTTTAATTTCATTTAAATTTCATTCAATAAACAGACCGTTGCAAAATGCTAGTACAGATTTACCTGTTTATACCTGGCAACCCGATAGTTGTGACCGGAAAAGAATGGGCAACCTAACGTTTGCATATTCTATGGGCTTCATACTTTCGATTGGTATAGAATTTATCTAATAATCATACCGGTGAAATGTTTAAAAAAAAATATTTTTTTAATTATTAATTAAACATACTCTGGACTGAAATTTGCTAGGCAACCCATATGGATTATATTTATTGACATATTAAATTAAATATAAAATACGTTTCATTAAATAAGCATCTCGGTGAAGGTCGTTTTATAACGGATCTTATACTATATATAGTAATTATCTATGGATATTATTATAGTGGCCAGTATCCTCCTGAAAATTTTGTATGCAAATCAACAAAATAGAGTGTCAGCAAACAGATAACGAAGGTTGCGTATAAGGAATAAAAATCTTTTAACGTAACTGGTTACGAAACTTAATCATCAGAAGGCCTAGTTACGGTTAAGGAAAAAGTTTTAATGATTCGCAACCGGTTGCAAACAAGGAATAAAAATTCTTAATTCGCAACTGGTTACGAATCGCAGTTGCGAAAACGGCCGGAGGGAGATAGAGCCCCTTTTCCGCACTTAGATACCCATTTGGTCCGTTGTTCCACCACGCGGGCCCAGTGCGGGTTGATGGATGATAAATATCTTCGAATTTTTGGATATTTTCCTACACCGTTTTGAGAGCAGTGGTGTTCAAATAATTTATACAAAGTAAAGCGCCTACCTGGGTTCGAACTCACGACCTACGTACCACTTGTAAGTCGCGGCCGTTACCACTGGACCACCACTGCTCTTCAGACATTTTTCTAAAATATGTGTTTTTGTTTTCCTACGGTGTAGCTATCCTACGCGCGTGCGCAAGTAACTTGTTTGAGATAAGTAATGTCGTTGATAATATGTAATATGCTAAAATCAGATCGAGTTTGTTCGCAGCCTCGCACCGTTGGTTCCGCGAACTTGACCACACAGGCCGCGCCACGGGGCTGCATAGTATGACCCGGTTATACATGTCCTTTTATACTGTAACCATCACGCTTGCGTAAATAAAGGGTAGGTAAAACTGTTGTACCTATTCCGTTTGCCTTGTGTTGAATTTATTAAAGAACATAGATCGACATTAAATCTTAATAACTTCCTTAAACGAGCGCAGAAGTAAAAATACAAAATATCACAGAGTAGTTAATAAAAACCGGCCAAGTGCGAGTCGGAATAGCGCACGAATGGGTGTTCGTGCTATTATCGCAAAAAACCGACAAAATAATCACGTTTGTCGTATGTGGGAGCCCCACCGAAATATTTATTTTATTCTGTTATTATTAGTAGTTATAGCGGCATCAGAAATACATCATCCGTGAAAATTTCAACTGCCTAGCTATATCGGTTCATGAGACATTTGGACGTTCCTGGTGACAGATGGACAAACAGACAGACAGACAGACGGAAAGCGGAGTCTTAGTAATAGGGTCCCGTTTTTACCTTTTGGGTACGGAACCCTAAAACTGGAGTGTTAATTTGCTAGCCAGATGGGCTCAAGTACAAGCGATGCTTCATGCCTTCAGGAAACAGGAACACTGAATATACTCTAGCAATAGTTACATCTGCCAGTCAGATCATCCTTATAATATATCCTCTTCCTACTAAAATTAGAGATGCGAACGTTTGGATGGATGGATGGATGTTTGATACTTAACCACGCCAGACCAGCTAAACGGATCTGGTTGAAATTCCGTTAGGAATCCCGGCAATCATCTTTAAGGAAAGGGGGGTGGAAATGCTAAAATTTGGATCGATGAGTGGATGTTTGTAACTTAATCGCGCCAGAACGGCTGAAAGGATCTGGATAGAATTTGGCAGTCATAGATTATAGGTTATAGGCTTTTTATGTTTCCGTGGGATAATACCCGAAACACATGCAGGCGAAGCCTCTGTCAAATGCTGTATATTTTTGCTTATAAGAGCACATAAAGACATTTTTTTTTTTTTTTTTTTATTTATTTTTTTAAAACGTTGCCCCACACTAGGAATTTCTTCCTGTATCGTGGGAGCGTTTACAAACATATAAACTCACATACACAAACACCCAGAGCCGGAACAACTATCTGTAGGTCATACAAATATTTGTTCCGTGCGGGAATCGAACCCGCGACACGCAGCGCAGCAGTCAATCGCTCAACCACTGCGCCAACCGTGCGCCCAACCCAACATTACAGGTACAATGAAGATTGAGACATTTCTGTGACACTTTGAAGATACTAATGATTCCTTCTCAAACCCGAGAACTTATAAAACGTTTAATTTTCTACAAACAACTTAAAATCTACGTCAAAAGCAGATAGTAATAAATTAAAGTCTTTTAATAAACTAAAAAGTACGAAATATATCGCTTGTCAACAATACATATCGAATGAGCCCAAACACGGTGGTGCTATATTGTCCGGTTGAGGAGTTGCTATGGCCACCTTCCAAATCCATCTTGAGACCAGCTTCTTAGGACCATATTGTTTTAATGTTTCCGACAAGTTACAGCTTAATCGGATGCCAGGAAGTGCTAGAAAAATCTATCACTATACTCTTTGCGCTGTAGCATGGTGCGGATGACAGTTTCAATAACATTTTTTACGCATATACGTATACGCATTTTTTTTTAGTTTAACGTCAAACAGGCAACTATGGTATATGGTATAACTATGGTATGACGTTAAACTACAAAAAATGCGGATAAGTAAAAAAAAAAAAAAATTGATACTGTCATATGCACCATGCTACAGCGCAAAGAGTATAGTTGCGATACGATAGCAAGGTGAAATAAAGCTTGAAAAAAAAAGGTGCTCCAGTTAACAGTTAGCTACAAAAATATGCACATAATTCTTCTTCATTATGCCCTTCATATTTACACTTGGACTTCCTACAGCTCCTCGAGCATTACGTCCAAACAAGCTGGTCTAATGCACCGGTTGTTTGATTTATAGGCAGTGGGTGCGCAAGCGCAGCTCGCCCTGAATTGATTGTGGACTGCGCTGCGACCTAGCAGAGTATAACTTCATCGAACAAATAATGATAAGTTAAGAAAAGAGAGTACATTATCAATCTGCCTCGTCTTTTTCCAACTATATAGTTAGATTAGTGTCTGTGATCATAATATTCACACAATTTAAATAGGTTAGTTTACTGAAAATTTGTTTTTGCCGGTCAACTAATTTAATAAAATCAAAAAGAATAATATGTGTCCAATAGACACATATTATTCTTTTGACACGTAAACATAAAGTGACGACGATATAATGCGTTGAAATATCGTGAAAGGTCACGCCGCTAGTACACTTTATACTGCCTTAGTGACGTCACAAGGCCCCACTCCTGAATTTTGATGCGCTATAACTTTGTATTTTTTTATTGATTTGGTAAAGCAAAAAAAAACGAGTCTGTCACTGACGGACTAAATAGAATTATCATTTGTCTACTCAGGAAACATCCCTATTGGCTAGTAATATCTACTTAGATAAAGTACCTATAGATTTAGCCATAAAATGTGCGTGATTGATAGAGCGAGATCGCTAATTGGCAGCCCCATGTAAATATTAAGGACAAAAGATTATTTTTTGTCTTTGTCACCATGGCCGGCTTTTGTTGTTTGTCAAACGCTAATATCATGGCAGGTTTGACAAACTAACTCGGTCGTGTTTGATTTTTTTGTGATTTCGCGGGATTAAGTGTTTATTGAGACAAGGAATTGGGTTATTTATAGATAATAATTGTCAGTGCGATGGTGGGTTGAAGTGTTCTAGGCTGTAAAAGCCAAAGTGTTATTGTTATTGTTGTTTCATGTGCGGCCACGCCATCGCTCCATCTATAGGTACTTTATTAAAGAATATCTATCTGCAACCTTTCCCTTCACTAAACTACCTGCGAAATATTATAATCATAACATTATTAACATGACATCCCCGTTAGGTCTTGGGCAGGACGCTGGTTTAAAGCAAGCACTAATTCTGTGACCCCAGGGGTCAACTGTCCAGCCTGCCCTGTACTTAAGAACCCGCTTACCTACAGCGGGGTCTTAAGTACAGGGCAGGCTGGGCAGTTGACTAGGTAGATCATTTCAATTTTACAAAATCGATAATTTCAGTTATTATTGTAATGACTGAACTTTAAGGTTTTTTATCAAAATAATATAGGGTTCGTAAAGGTCAGCGGGATACATGTAATTTGTGAAATAAATTTAATGGATGAAATGGAGAGGGAGGAGCTGGTCGCTAAATAATAAAAGCCGCTCGGGTCGATCTTCCAGGTTAAGCAACGCTTGTCGAGATCGGTCCGTGGATGGGTGATCATCTTTACTCTATTCTCCAAGTGAAAAGCACGTTAAGCCGTTGGTTCCGGCTGTCATTTATCAGTCGTTACGGGTAGTCAGAAGCCAGGAATTCTTTACCTTTTACTAGTTACCCAGTTACTGGCTTGTGGAGGTCAGATAGACAGTCGCGCCATGTAAAATACTGGTACTCAGCTGCATCCAGTTAGACTGGAAGCAGACCCCAATATAGTAAATAATAAGAATAAAATACAGTTGGGAAAGGGCTAGGTAGATTGATTGGATTAAATAAAGGATGTCGGATAACAACGTAACCTTGTAACGTTTATGCCTGCGATGGTTCTAATTGCCAGCCATATACAGTATTAGGCGCCTTTGAGGTTTTCTTTTTTTTTATTGAACGATAGGCTCGCGTTTGACCACTATCTCGCCTGATGGTGAGCGATGATGTGGTCGACAGTGAAGCACGCTTACCTAGAAGCAACCTATTCACTCTTGACTTAAAGACCCCAAGGTTGTAGCTATCAGGAAACAAAGACTCCGGCAGGGAATTCCACTCCTTAGTTGTACGCATACAAAGATCAGTATGATACATCAATTCGTACACCCATCCCTCCATGGCGACCGTGCCTTCGGGCAAGCCGCGTGATCATAACCTAAGATATATCTATGGCCCAGACAATCTAATAAAATGTGCCATCGAATCGAAAAGAAGAAGATCTATGAGGTGCTAAAACCGGAACACAAATCAAGGTTATCAATCCTATCTGAAATGCAAAAACTGCTTTTCTTATTCAATGACCCAGCCCAAAGTTAGGGGTTTAAAAGTTAGGTACATTATTCCAGATGGTTAGCTTACTAAAATTATAAATGCAAAAGTTTGGATGTATGTTTGTTACTCAATCACTCCAGAATTGCTGAACGAAACTGGTTGAAATTTGGCACAGAGATAGATTATAGTCTGGAATATAACACAGGCTAATTTTTATTCCGGTATAATGTTTCCTAACGATGATAAAATACTTTTCACGCTGGCGAACCCGCTGGCAGAAGTCAGTAGTCTATAAAGTATTATGAGCCAGGCAAAGCCGGGGTGGGACACTAGTAAGTAATAAGTTCAAGTGATTAGTAGAACAGGGTGTGTCGAAATTGCATGAGTGTAGTAGCAGACTGATAACACCGACTTTAACATCGCTGTACTGGATAAATCTGTGACAGGTTAAAAGCCCCTAGCTAGCTAACTCGTTCGCTGCGCGCTATGATAACACCTGTTACGTCATTATTTTATTGAAATAGCCACGTTGGTCTACTAGACGCAAGAATTTGCACTGACTGGAAAAGGTCTTTCCTCAAAAGACCATTTCAGACATCTTTCTACATGGTCTTCACATGATCTAACCAAGATTTTGTCAGGACTTTAAAAGAGACTGTGACCTTTGAGTCTTTGAGTTTGTTTCGGACTTTCTTCTCAGAGTAGTCAGATAGGAAACGCCGACCTCATCTAGTTTTAAAAAATATGATCGGCATGTAAAAGTGTTTGTACAAACCAACTTACAGAAATCTGTTCTTATGATAAATGATTTTTATCATTTATCATTACAACAGCTGCCTAGCGAGCATGGGCGTACCCAAGACATTTGTGACATGACATGATAAATTATGTCATATCTTACAATTTGTCTTAAATGCTAGCACGGGTCAAACATGTGACATATTTTAAAGGCGCAACATGCCTTTCTTGTTGCTGCCCGGCGAGCACGGCCTACTGTGACATGGCTTGAGTCACACATTTCATCGCAGTTTGGGCGATAACGCCATTTTGTCCTAAATAATAGCACCGGCGGCGTGAGAAAATTTCCTGACGTTTGTTTGGGACTCATCGGGTCATAATTGCTAATACGGGCGCACCCATTTTGTCACAAATGTCACATTTTGACAGGAGGTGGTGATAAAATTTTATAGTTGAAAAAAATATATTTGCCTTCTAATTACGGCACCAAATGGCAATAAATTAATTTTGTGTGTATGGTGAATTGGTGATCAATGCTTATTAATGAATTGAAATGTTACAGGATTATTAATTAATTTTATATTATTACTTTTTCATAATTGTATTTTTTTTACTGTTGTTCTTATTTTAATTATGATTATTTTTTTTATAATTATTTTCTTTTATACCATATTCTTCTTGCTTTCTACATTTTTAAATGTTTCTTACATAAAATCCCCAAAAAACATTTAAAATATAAAAAATAGGGGCCCACCGGTATTGGTCCAAGCTATTATATTTTTTAGTAATTATTAAAATTTTCACAAAAAATATATCTTTCTAAAAAACACTTAATATGTTATCAAACAAACAAAGAAAAATAAAGTGTGCATAAGTCTATGGTCGTGGGTCAAATATTAATTTATTCCCAACAAAATTAAAAAGTTGTTTAGCTGTATGAACGGCATACTTTTTTACGTATTATTTTATTTGGTCGTCTATTCAAATTATGTCGCACTATGAAGTCAACAACAAGAAAAGCAAGTCGCGCCTGTAAATTATGTCACATGGTTGTCCCATGCTAGCATTTAAGACAAATTGTAAGACATGATATATTTTATCATAACTTGTCATTACCGAGTCGAAAACCAAGCAATGTAAAAAAAAAAAAACCTGGAATTCATGATGGGATGCTGCTAACATGGGGGTAGCAAAAGGGGGGGCTAAATTTTGGTTATTTTTGGCCTAGGACATACCGTTTTCGAGATATCCTTTTGGAAATATGCAAAATAAAATAAGATACGGAGGCCCATAATTCGGCAACAGTGCGTCGTAGGGCTATGCTTCTCAGAACATAAATAGTTTTTATGGCCAAGGTTAAACCGAAACTACAAAAAAATTGGAAAATTTCCGAAAAAGAAAAAAATAAACGTCAAGAAGTTATGCCACAAGTCAAGAAAATATCTCACGCCGCCGTGCTAGCATTTGAGACAAAATGAGTTTATCGCCCAAACTGTGATTAAAAGTGTGACTTAAGCGATGTCACAGTAGGCCATGCTCGCCGGGCTGCTGAGTACGAGGGCCTTGGTTCCGCTCCCGGGTCGGGCAAATTTTTTTTAATTTATTTAATAATTAATGTACCTAGATAGAGTATAATATTAAGAAAGAAACTATTAGCAGACACGCAAAAAAAATGAAAAAGAATTTGGGTGTTATTAGATTTTTTAATCGGCTTCCTAAAAAAGAGGAGCTTCTATGTTCGACTGTATGTATATTTTTCTTTTTTATGTATGAGGAGGTAGCTCAGAGAGCTTTAAATAATAAACAGATATTACTTTCATACGTTATATTTTAGCAACAACGTATATCCGTATATATATATATATATAAGTTTATCTGTGACAACGTGCTGCCTTCAGGCGAGCACGTACCGAAATGACAAGCAAAGCTCAACAATCTTCAATTATTTTACAATCATTCCGATTTCAATCTCCTTCCAAAACTAAGGAGAGGTACCAAAACCAAAAAGCTTTTTTTTAAGAAAAAAATTTCCGTCAGAAATTTCTCACCACAGAGTCTTGTGGTCAATGGGACTTAAACATAACTGGTGAAGTGTGGGTGTACTACAGGTGCACCCCTGCCTACCCTTCGAGGAATGTAGGCTTGATGTTATGTTATGTTTAAGAGAGTTTTAGTAAATACATAGAGGAGCTCGTGGCTAAATAATAACAGCCGCATTGGCGATGATCAAGGTTAAGCAACGATTAACGAGGTCGGTCCGTGGATGGGTGACCATTTCAACATACCGAGTTTCCTCCGTGCCTCGGCAAGCATGATAAGCCGTTGGTCCCGGCTATCATTTGAAGATCTTTGACAGTCGTCACAGGTAGTCAGAAGCTGGAGAACTGACACGTCTTGCCAAGGAGTAACGTGTTACCCAGTTACTGGGTTGTGGAGGTCAGATAGGCAGTCGCTCCAAGTAAAACTCACTCGGTACTCAGCTGAATCCGGTAAGACAAGCCGACCACAATATAGTTGGAAAAAGGCTAGGCAGATTGATTGATATCGGTTCTATCTAGCTTCATATGCAAAAACCTATGTACATGGTGGACAACCCACCCATACGCACCAAACGTTTTGGGTATACTATTATTATGCGTACAGCTAAGGAGCGGCATTCCCTGCCGGAGTCTGTTTCTTGATACAACCTCCTGGGAGTCTTTAAGCCAAGAGTGAATAGGTTTCATCTAGGCAAGTGTGCTGTATTGTCGACCACATCATAGCTTACTATCAGGTCAGATAGTGGTCAAGCACGAGCCTAAATAAAAAAACCCGGCCAAATGCGAGTCAGACTCGCGCACAAAGGGTCCGTAACATTATCGCAAAAAACGGCAAAACATCACGTTTGTTGTATGGGAGCCCCACTTAAATATTTATTTTATTCTGGTTTTAGTATTTGTTGTTATAGCGGCAACAGAAATACATCATCTGTGAACATTTCAACTGTCAGCTAGATAGTTGAAATGTTCACAGATGATGTATTTCACGATCACGGTTCATGAGATACATCCTGGTGACAGACATACAGACAGATGGACCGCGGAGTCTTAATAATAGGGTCCCGTTTTTACCCTTTGGGTACGGAACCCTAAAAATAATAATTAAAGAACATGCTACAATAAAACCACAAGTAAACACATAAATAATAACACTTATGTAACTGGCAGTTACTTTTAACTTGTTCCTAAGAAAGCTGTATAGCACGGCTAATCAATTCGGTTCAAACCCGACTCTAACTCGACATCTTTTTGTACCATACCCATTTCGTACTTCAAGACAAATTGTAAATGCCACAAAACAATCTGAATAGATTACTTCATCCGTCCTACTTTGATGCTGAATAGATAAACACTTAATCGATTCGGTACGCTCGGTTCAATTATATTTACGAGTAAGATCGTGTCTGTACATAAGTACCAAGTACAAGGAGGCAGGCACATTTACATTCGGCGAATGATATTTTATTTATCCTTCTTACGACCAAAATTTAACTGACATATAAAAAAAAATTACAAATAAAAAAATATTTAAAAATAACAAAAACCCGACTGCTTAAAAAGCGAACTAAAAAGACTTAAACAAGAAGAAAACCATGTTGTGCAGTCGGAGGATACATCTGGTTTTGGTCAGCCAGCTCGCGCATATGTATCCTCCATACATAATCTATTATGTACATATTTTTTTTATTTACAACTATTTAGTTATTTTTTTTAGAATTAGGTATATTTAAACATATTTAGTCTATACCAATATTATAAAGAGGAAAGATTTTTTTGTTCGTGTGTTTGTTTGTACCGAATAGGCTCCGAAACTACTGGACCGATTTCAAAAATTCTTTCACCATTGGGTAGCTACACTAACCCCGGGTGACATAGGCTACTTTTTATCCCTGTGTACTGTGTACGGGAAAGGGAAAGGGAACCACTTTTCCAGAAAAACCATTTTTCCGTTTGCTTAAAATTAAGCTTTAAATTGCATTCAAGTCAGAGTCAAGTGTCCGGCCCCTGCCAGCTTATGTTGGTTAGCTTATGGTTGCTTTTGGATATATGAAATAAATCACAGCAGTAGTAGGTATATATAATTAAATTAAAAGAAAATTATCACAGCTAAGTAGGCTTTACGAGTAATAGTCGACCAACTTATAAAATGTACTTGGAAAAGTAAAAAAAAAGTATATTGATGGTGGGACAACAGTTTTCGAACGGAAAAGTTAATTTTGTCCCTTCGTTAGAGCAATGTTCGAAGCTTTCATTGTTTTAGTAATGTTACCTATTTATTTTGATAAATGTAGTTGTTTATACGGAACCTTTTGTGCGCGAGTCTGACTCGCTCTTGGCCGATATTTTAATATTATTATCTCCGTTTTGCCACTTTTATTAGACCCGTTTCGCTCTTAGTACTCCGTCTCAGCTCAAGGAGGTCTGTTTACCCTCCAATCTATTAACATGTCTAACCAAGTGTAGTACAAACTGGGGTAAGCTGCGCTTAGGGCCAAAGACGACCGTAAGCCGATCATGCCCGATCGCTGCCGAGTTCAGCCGAGCTTTACGTCACCGATGCCAGTAACTCTTAACTACATAGTAGATAGATACTTAGTATTTAGGACTGTAAGGATGTTTGCAGATTGCAAATGTCTATGGTTGCCAGACAAATTAATCAGCAAACAGTATAATGTCCATTTTATACTTTTGTAAAAATTGCAGCAAAAGCAGCGTTCGCTTAAAACTGAATTAAAGTAGATTTACAAATATAAAAAAAAAGCTTTTAAGGTTACACTAGTCGAAAATTCTTCCATACAAACGTAGTCTAGAGATTACTCCACTGTTTGACGATGTACATTCAAAATAAAAAATGATGTTAATTTGTCTCATCGTTATCTAGTCCTGTATGGAAACAAAAATGTAAAAAAATATATATATTTGAAAGTTATGAGCGTCGAAAGTTCCATATTTCAACACTAATTTTAACGCATCTTTGGGCGGAAAAAAATACCATAAGAAGAAGGAAAATTGCAAAACGGCCTCCATACAGGGATAGATTAGTAATTTAACAATGCAAATAATTTTGTTTTGAAAATATACATTTAGTAGTTTTTTCATGATATCCAGACTCCCAAAGGTCTGTTTATAAAAAATCGCGCGCTCGTTTTCGTCCTAAATCATCATCCATTTCGCTACAAACTTGCAAAAGTACTAATTCGTACAGGAACTAGCTTCTTACTGCTCATCACAGCATCTATTTCTTTCGCACGTGTTGTCGGATAAGATAGCAAGCATTTTAACCCCGCGCACAAAATAGTTCGTGCCGTCGACTAGTTCAACCTTAAGATCCAGATATTATTATCTTTAGAAAACTATGGTTTGTGGCAGACATCGATTTCCATGTTCATCAGGCTAGGCGTTCAAATTTAAAATAAGAGGTAGCTGTTTTGCTGACTGTACTACAAAAAAGCAAAAAAGTTAGCCAAAAAGTTTATTTTACTAAACAGCAGGTATTGCATTTTTTGTACCTACTGCTGTCCAGCATTTCAATAGCTATTTTGTTGCTGACCGTACATAATATGGTTTGCGGCAGACATCGATTTCCATGTTCATCAGGCTAGGCGTTCAAATTTAAAATAAGAGGTAGCTTTTTTGCTGACTGTACTCCAAATCAGCAAAAAAGTCAGCCAAAAAGTTTATTTTACAAAACAGAAAGTATTGCATTTTTTTAACTTCTGCTGTCCAGCATTTCAATAGCTAGTTTGTTGCTGACCGTACCTAACACATTACTACACAAGGTACCTACATTTGTAGCCACACCTCTAATGACTTGCACCCAATTCTTAATGATCCAAATAAGCATTACCACCGGAATGACAGATCTAGGTAATATATCATGCGAGCCATCAGCGATCAAACTGATGGCGGCCGCTGCGCGTACGCACGATACTAGATAGTATCGATAATTTTAAACATCGATATGTCGATAAATTGATATTTTTGGGAACGCTGTAGTTTTTTTACGGATCTGAGGGTACGGACCTACTTTGACGCGTTAACATTCACTTACGACAATAGGGATGATGACGGAGTACGAAACGGCAAATTCTAATTAGTCCGCCAATTAAATTATCAAAAAATATAGATCAAGTATTTTTTACTTATTCAAATCAATAAAAAAATCACCAAGATAATGCACATCAATGTTCGGGAGTGGGGGCTTGTGACGTAACTTCTATGTAAAAAGTTTATCAAGGCATGACGTCATGCGATGAAACGACATGCGACAAAAAAAAATTTTAGTTGTCATCCCTATTCGTATGGAGTAGTTTCCCATAATTCTCACCAGATGGCGATGATTCAATTTCAGTACAAAGTGTAAAAAAGTGCACTAAGGCCACTGAAGTTATTACTTTTGTACTAGGACGAAACTTTTCGATAAGTGAAAAATATCGTTCTTGAGACGTTTTCGATATTCGTTATTACCCGACTACGGCGAAGCCAAAAGGAAGGGTTATGATTTTAGCTGTCTATGGATGTATGTTTGTAATTACGTATGTTCCTCCGTAGATCCTAAACTATTCATCCGATTTTGATGAATATCGTGTCAATCGATTCGCTGTTATGGACCGGGTAACAAAGGCTTAAAAATAATCTCGTAGTCGGGTTATTTATTTTCTGAAATCAATGCTTCGAAATATTATTATTATATCGCCTAAAATATCGATAAATATCAATCTGCCTAGCCTTTTCCAACCTGTTTTGGGGTCAGTTTCCAGTCTAACTGGATTCAGCTGAATACCAGTATTTTACATGGAGCGACTGCCTATCTGACCTCCACAACCCAGTAACTGGGTAACACGATACTTACCTTTTGGCAAGACTGGTTTCAGTATTCCTGGTTAAAATCTACAAAAGATGATCAACCCGTGTAGCATTACTATTTAGGCACAAGCTCCTCGAAAATATCGACATGAAAAACG
Source organism: Orthosia gothica (assembly GCA_949775005.1). Classification (NCBI taxonomy): domain Eukaryota; kingdom Metazoa; phylum Arthropoda; class Insecta; order Lepidoptera; family Noctuidae; genus Orthosia; species Orthosia gothica. The sequence goes on along the minus strand of OX459062.1, from coordinate 16,788,824 downwards.
AAACAAAAAATATCAATAATAGTTACTCGTTTCTAACGAGTAATTATATCGATATTTTTTGTTTTTTCGACAAGCCTAGCACACCCAAGCATTACGCGTGATCAATCAACACGGCTTAAATCAACATCGGAAAAATTACACCTTTCTGTTTTTTGGAATATTTTGCCTAATTCGTTATTAACTTCGTTGATGTGGTTTATTCTATGACGTGTGTGTGTCTGCCTAGCCTTTGCCCAACTATGTTGGGGTCAGCTTTCAGTCTTACCGGATTTAGCTCAGTATCAGTGTTTTACATGGAGCGACTGCCTATCTGACCTCCACAAACCAAGTAAATGGGCAACACGGTACCTCTTGGCTAGACTGGTGTCAGATCTCAAGCTTCTGACTACCCGTAACGATTGTCAAAGACCTTCAAATGACAACCGGGACCAACGGCTTAACGTGCTTTCCGAGGCACAGAGGAAACTCGGTATGTTGAAATTGTCACCCATCCACGGACTCGTACTGTCAAGCGTTGCTTAACCTTGAAGATCGACCCGTGCGGCGGTTTATTCTATGAAGTATTCGTGATTATTCGTAATAAATAAAAATAATAAATAATTCAATATAAATGATCTGTTTATTAAGGAATTGCATAGGTATATATTGCTGTTTCATTCAAACTGTATTACAATACTTGACCAATGCAAATCTGAAACCGAATATTAATTTCAGAATTTCATTGTTGTTCCCATTGCTGACCAAAACATCGGCATGAGATATGAGCATTCCTATTGGTCTAACGGCACTGGTGGCGCATGAATTACAGTAGTGAATACGCCCAGATTTCAGAATAAAAATCTTTATAAAATCGAATTTTGGTCTTTTGAAAAAAAAAATCTACAAAAATGTTCGTTATTAAATTGGCTATCCATTAGTGTTAGAACAAAAAATAATTAATGAACACTTTACGAGGAGATGCATAATATCAATAATTATTTCTCATTTTTATGTTTTTTTGGAAGGAGATTAGTGAAATATATACAACATTTAAAAAAAAACTAAATCTACCATTTTAGAATCAATATTATGTAGCAATTGAATGTATTTTATTAAATGATATTTCTTTTTAAATAACGAGTAGATAGCTCATAAAAACAGCACGAAAAAAACGGCTAGCGCGGCGTTTTGCTCGGGGTACCGCCGCGGTACCCTTATCTATTTGAGCTATCTACTTGTAATTAAAAAAAAAATCTACTATTAAAAATAAATTAAATTTCTACATATTATTGATTCTAAAATGGTCGTCGTCGTCTTGTTTTTTTAAAAGAGGTATATACCTAATCTCCTTTTAACAAAACCATAAAAATGAGAAATAATTATTAATAGCATGCATCTCCTCGTAAAGTGGTCATTAATTATTTTTTGTACTAACACTAATGGATTAATAATATTACTAATACTAATACAAATTAATAACGGACATTTTTGTCGTATATTTTTTTCTAAGAATCGATTTTATAAAGATTTTATTCTAAAATCTGGTCGTATTCACTACAGTAATTCATGCGCCACCAGTGCCGCTAGGCCAATAGAAATGCTCATATCTCATGCTGATTTTTTGGTCAGGGTACCGTCTTAAAGTCATAATCATAAATCTTTATAAGTTTCCCAATAAGTCCCAAAGTCAGAATTATTAAGTGAGAATTATTAATACTTCAACTCCTTTAAAATGCGTTAAAAATCTCCTCATTGCATAGTATGTCATTTGACACCATTTTGGCTAACGGATAATTTTGATGGTTATCTCGCCTCGGCCACGCCATGACGGTTTTCTAAGCCTCATTACGGATAATAAGGCCATGGGCCACAATAGTGGGCGGGACACCTTCATTAAACTTACAAGTTTAAACGTTCAAAATAAATAGCGGGTCGGCCTTGACGATTTTCCTTCGGAATACCTTTGCCACTTTACAGGTTCACATAAAAGGTTCCATCGTTAGTGTTCCCACTGCTGGAGTTCATTCAGTCCTGTCTGTTAGAGGGAGTGGTGGTAATCTACCGAATTGGCCCAGTACAGTGTACATTTTTGTTTTGGGGCCAACCTTCAAAATTCACCTTTTTTGGGGATAAGACTGTTTGGGAGTTTGGGATACCTAGTTAGTAGTCGCCATTACATGGGAAGGACCCCGAGGCCTCTTAAAACCACCCTCCATACATCGCCTGTTATGACACATCGCTGGTGAGACAGTAAAGGGGATTCCCTGAGGCTCTAGATAAGTGTCATTCTACCAACGAAAGTCTCGTGGTAGCGGTTGAAAAAAGTTAATTAAAAAAATCAAAAGGCCTGACTGCTTAAGAAGCATGATTTTCTTCTTATTTACGTCTTTTTAGCTCGCTTCTAAAGCAGGTTTTCTGGCTTTTTGATTTATAACTTTTTAGTTATCTTTTTTTATTTATTTTTTTAATCTTATTCGTGGTGGTTTTTGTAATCTCCTCTATAAAACCGTCATTTTGATGCCCCACACGATGGAAATGGGAGAAAAAAATATTAGGATCTCCACAGTATATGGTTCCCAAAATCCGCGTGATCAGTTCCTTACATTTTAGTATTGCGATCATCGCCACCGCTGATAGAATACGACTTCGTGTAGACTTGTAGAGCGTCTGAGCTTTGCTGCGCAAAGTTACTTCGAATGTTTGTCTCGTCCTGCCGGTCTATCGCCATTTTTGGAAAAGTGGTGATTAAATAAATTAGAGTAAAGTGTCAACCTTATTACAGATACGATCGCGTTTTGATAAACTTCGGAGCGACGCAAGCGCACAAAAATGTTGATTGTACGTTTTTATTAACTCTTTTATTAGAGTTGTAGTCACAATCTTGAGATTTTATTACTAAACTTATTGCTTCATTTTCTAAAAATGTTAAAAATGCGTCGAAATATGTTCTTGATTATATCATTTTCTTGGAATTTTTCGGGCTTAATATTGGCTGTGTCTAATTGGCTGTTTCTCATGTTGTGTTGAAAACTTTGCAGAGTTTAAATAGACACGGCTAGCTTTTGCCCGCGGCTTCGCCCGCGTGTGAATTTTTTTATTATCCCGAGGGTATGGAATACTCAATCACGCCAGAACGGCTGAACGGAACTGTATGAAATTTAGCACAGACATAAATTACAGTCTGAAATAGCACATAGGCTACTTTTCATCCCGGTATAATACTCCCTTGGGATAAAAAAGACACTTTTCACTCGTGCGAAGCCGCTGCCAGAAATCAGTCAGATAATAAGCCTGTACTAAACCAATAAATGTCTGCCCACACCCTGTCAGCGTACATAACTTAATAATAATATTCAGCATTAATTAGACAAGGCTACTTTCTTAGAAAGTCGCGTTCGACCATAGTTTAATACTGTCTAGATCAGATGTAAATCATTGTTGGAGTCACAAACACTTCCAGTTCTGAGTGACAGTGTCTGTGGGAAATGAAACCGTTCATGCTGGAGTAATATTTAACAAGCTGCCGTAGAAAATATCTGCCTCGATAGTCTAGTGGTTGCAAGCGCTTTTGCTGAGTCTTGGGTTCGCTGCCTGGGTCGGGCAAAGTTTTGTTGGGTTTTTTCATCTGGAAGTTCTTAGTAACAGCCCGGATTACTTGTGCCCGGTAAATGCCAACACGCTTGCCCAAAGGGGACAATTTTTTTTTTTTTAAACGGTGCCACTCACTAGGAATTTCTTCCTGTATCGTGGGTGCGTTTACAATCATAGAAAACTCACATACACAAACACCCAGAGCCGGAACAACTATCTGTAGGTCATACAAATATTTGTTGCGTGCGGGAATCGAACCCGCGACACGCAGCGCAGCAGTCAATCGCTCAACCACTGCGCCAACCGTGCGCCCAATAAATGGGAGTTAAATATAACTGGTGAAGTTTAGATGCACCTCTGCTTAACCCTTCGGGGAGTACAGGCTTGATGTTTTGTATTGTTATACTGTCGTAAAAATAAAAGGTAGAATCAAAACAAAGCATTGTTTACTTGTCTATAAGCTGTTAGTAGCGTATACTGCCGAATTGCCGATGTCTTCAATTTGATCATCTTCGAAGCGTTCAAAACTTTCAGTCGACCTTAGAGCGGTCACGCACTGTCCCTTGATTGGTCCAAATTTGCTATTTATCCAAAGTGTATTTTTAGGGTCCCGTACCCAAAGGGTAAAAACGGGACCCTATTACTAAGACTCCGCGGTCCGTCTGTCTGTCACCAGGCTGTATCTCATGAACCGTCATAGCTAGACAGTTGAAATTTTCACAGATGATGTATTTCCTTCTTTTCCATTGTTGCCGCTATTAACAACAAATACTAAAAACAGAATAAAATAAATATTTAAGTTGGGCTCCGATACAACAAACGTGAGTTTTTGCCGTTTTTGCGATAATGGTACGGAACCCTTCGTGCCCGAGTCCGACTTGCACTTGGCCGGTTGTTGTACCCGTTCTGAGCGAAACTTTGACATCTTTTAAGAGTCTGTCTGTACCTACCTATCGATATCTTTCAATTAAATTAATAAATACAACCACAAGCACAAATTAATGATCGTGCAAAAGCATCCAACATGTCTTCAATTATTATATACACCATTAGCAGTGTTATATTATCTGTTCCATTAGTAACGCTCCATCGTTAAAGAATCCCTACACCCGCGGTCTAATATAGCGTTGTTAAGATGGATGCAGACTTATCTCCCACCTGCAGGGTTTGATGAGCAGGGCCGGGTCAGCCGGCCGGTGTGCGTGGGCCTTACATCTAGGGATGCTGAACACGACAGACATCATCATCCACCATCATTGGTTGAATCATCTGAATCTAAAGTAATTCTAAGAAGAGGTAAGCAGGGGCCCTAGACAAGTGACATTCTGTATGATGATAGCGATTAGAAAAACCGGCCAAGTGCGAGTCGGACTCGAAGGGAACCTCGCACGAAGGGTTCCGTATCATTATCGCTAAAAAATTAAAAAAACTTTGTTACAAAAAAATACTACCGACTTACAAATAACAATATAAAACTACAAAGTGAAAAATAACTTTATTTTTGGAAGTCGGTGTCTTTGGTGGGTACCAATTTGCGGGAACTTTTTGCGTTATGGACACCGACTTCCAAAAATATATAGCCCAGCGGTCTCTGTTCATGCATAACATAACATAGCATTTAAGCACAATCTGTTACTAACCACTTACAAGTTATGGACTGCTGTAGGTCTGAAATAAAGATATTTCAGACCAATATATTACAATATTTTTTTTTTTTTCATGCAACTAACGTCTCGCCTTCCCAATCCCATCTTAGCCTAGCCAGTTTTAATTTGGTACTGTATAAAACAAATTACGAGTTTGGTGGTAGCCCTAACCAGGTGCGCCCACGCAGCCCTGCAGGGTCTAGGCTAGACTGCGCGGCCTCCATCATTAAATATATCTATGACTTAATGCATGCACCTCTCTCTTTGATCACCCACCTGACTGAGTAGGTACTGTGTAGGCTACATAATTATAAACAATTTAATTCACTAAATTCTTCCATATTTCTTCTATATTCTTCCCATTCTTCTTCATTCTTCCATACAAACGTAGTCTGGCGATTACTCCACTGTTTGACGATGTAAGTTCAAAATAAAAAATGATATCAATTTGTCTCATCATTATCTAGTCCTGATGTATGGAAACAAAAATGTAAAAAAATAATATATTTGAAAGTAATTTATAATATTAACGCATCTTTGGGCTACTAATTTTAACGCATTTTTGCATTCAACAATGCAAATAACTTTATTTTTAAAATATACATTTGGTCGTTTTTTCATGGTATATAGACTCCCAATGGTTTGTTTAAAAAATTTCGCGCACTCGTTTTCATCCTAAATCATCATCCATTTCTATACAAATTTGCAATAGTGCTAATTCGTAGGTACGCGAACTAGCTTCTTACTGCTCATCACAGCATCTATCTCTTTAACACGTGTTGTCGGATGTGATAACATGCATTTTATAGTTTGTGCCGTCGGGAAATCTCTAAAAGTACTGAATTATTGATTCGATTTCATAAATTCGATATACTATCAATACCTATATCTATTGGAACCAAATATAACAGCTCACAATGTTAGGACCTATTAATATGTATTAATGCTAATTTTTATCCGTGGTGCTAGGCAACTGGGATTATCCCAGTTGTATAACCCTTTGTGCCTATTGGCCTTGTTTGTTCTGTCTCCTGCTTGATATGGAGGAAAGTGGGAATTTACATTTTTCCTACTCCACATACTCTCACTCTTTTTCTCTACTTCCTGTTATTCTTTTCTGATTAATTTCGTTGCGGGATCCAAGACAGTTCAATACATTCGCCGGGACTTCGTCGAGCTTCATTGCCTCGGCGCTTTTCTGGTGGTCGCCACTGTTGATTCTGGCTTTCAGGAGTTGCAGTGGTTTGGGAATAGTGCGGTGGGATTGTCCCAAAAAAATACTATCGATGAGTACCATTTGAAATTAAATCAGTAATACACTATTTCTAGAGATTATCCGTAAAATTTTGCCCGTTACAATCCCGTGGAGGGTCGATCCGCAAAATGAAACAGTATCGATTTGTGAAAATATATATTAATATATTTGGTTTTATTTGGGAAAATTAAAAAATAATAATAAAATAAAACAAAAAGATAATCCGACTACCAAACTACCACCTAAAAAGTGCAAAAACAACTTTCGTTTCGGAAGTCGGTGTCTTTGGTTACGTCTTGTTTTATCATTTAGCAAAACCGACTTCCGAAACGAAAGTATTTTTGCAAATTTTAGTGTTTTACTTTGGTAGCCTTTTTTTTTTGATAATGACTTCATTTTTGTTATGTTATCGAAAGTGTGACATCCCCAGTCCCCTGCGCCTACGCAGCCTAGCGGTCTAGGCTAGTGAGTGCCGTCTTAATAATAAAATAACTATGATTTATGTTCTGTACGCTCATTCAACACTCGTTCTTATCTTATCTCACTGATTCTGATAGTGGGGTAAGCTGAATTCCAAGCATTACTGTGTTGTGGACATAACTGTTCTTACGAAATAATGTGTACTGTTATACGTACTTTTTTCGTTTGTGTAGTCCAATTATGGCTTGTAAATGGTTTGTATATAGCTGCGTTACTTACTTGTCCGTAGTTTTTAGTTGCATTATCTTGTAAATAATATAAACAAATTAAAACTCCTTGATAATAAATTAAACCTAATATTACCGTTGGTTAAACTGAAAAAGCCTGTATGTGCTGTTCCAGACTATATATCTCTCGCGTGATTAAGTAACAAAAATCCGCCCAACTTTTTTTTTTTATCGATTGGCTCGCGTTTCACCACTATCTCGCCTGATGGTAAGCGATGACGTGGTCGACGGTGAAGCACGCTTGCCTAGAAGTAACCTATTCACTGTTGACTTAAAGACCACAAGGTTGTAGCTATCAGGAAACAAAGACTCCGGCAGGGAATTCCACTCCTTAGCTGTGCGTACAATGAAAGTATTCGCAAAACTCTTAGTACGTATGGGTGGGATGTTACAGGTGGCGCATTGCCGTACGTCTTGTTGTACGGTGATGGAAAGGGCTAGGTGGAAACAAATTGTGCAGTTCCATCGCACACTTCCTGAAATGTAAACGATAAAAAACTGACAGACTGGCAACTTGGCGTCGATGTTCAAGGCTCTGGAGATTTGAGGGGCCATCCTAGCCCTGGACCAACTTATCCTAGTAGTAGGATAATTATGTCCTGTAATTGGCAATTGAGGCCAAAAGACCTTGGTGTGCTGTAGCAATTTTTTCTTGGAGGTTTAGTGTAAGGCTTAGGTAACCTTAGCACGTTTGCGATTTTTAGGCCGCGCGTATTTTTATCCGCGTACTGAATCTAACTAACACGCACTGCGGATAAAATGCCGCGCGATTTTTGTCTCTTTCTACCTATTCATTGACCTCAAAACATTCGCGGGAATTTAATCCGCGCCGCGGTAGATTCTGTGGCAAAACACGGCTTTCTTGCGATATTACTTCCGCTCGATTTTTTTACCGCAATGCGTGCAGCTTCATAGAATTCCATAGGCCACAGAATGGGCGGCAAAAATCCGCGCGAATAAAAACCGCCGTGCTGCTAAGCCTAAACCATCATCAGATCCAATAAGGCCACCAACGTCCTCGAAGGGATCATTTATGTAAGCAATAGTCCTATCAATATAAAACAGTATTACTTTCTGGGACTTATCGTAACGATTTCCGGAACGTGGGTGTTCTATACACCTCTGTATATCCCCTTAGGGAATTCCAACGTAATATTACATTACGTTACCATATAAACCTATTGCATATGCGTCTGTTATGTGCCTGTCCAAACGTCCATCCACCTGAACATATAATCCTTTAGCAGCCATATTGCGACGCCCACACGATTGGGAATGATTCCCATTGAGTACGTTCATTCATAAGTCCATAACCAGTGATCATACTCGTATTTATAGCCAGCTATCTGGCTCACGCACAACTCAAGTGGATTCTTGTACTCATTTCAAAATAGTTACCATGCTGAATTAGTTAAAGAATTATTGGTTACTGGCGTCGTTCGCGTGAAAATTGTTTTACAATGCATGTCCTCGAAAAGAGCGGTTTTCCAAGCAGCCAAACTGTGCGGAAAGTGTCACTTTTTTTCACTAGTGCTTTTTACTTTCCTGTATTTTTTTAATTATTAACTCCAACGTCAGCCCGACGCATAGAGTTTTTATTATTTGAGAAAAGTTTTAAAAATTAGTTATGTACAGATAATCATTCATATAAAACGTAAAATAAAACTAATACTTTATTTTAGGCGTTTTTAATTACTCTAGATTTAGATTTTGATCAATAAATTAATTTTAAATATTTATTAAATATGTTTGGCAGAACGTATATTTTGCTCATGCCTTATTGCGTTACGATGTGACAGCTATTCGCACATGCGCAGTAGATATGCCCGAGGAACTATTAGTTAATCTGTGGACATGCTGAACGCGCTTGAATAAGCCCGCCATTTTATTAATTTCATTTTATTAATTTATTTATTTCCTCGCACAATGCATAGTAAAATGTTGTATGATACACGTACGCAAGATGATTTCCGACTTGTGTCGATTTATCCACTCACTCGCTTCGCTTGCTCGTGAATAAAAATGCCACTCATCGGAAATCACTTACCTTCCGCACTTGTAGCATAAATAACTATTATTATCTCAACGCATCATTATACTGGGATAAACAGTAAACTATGTGCTATTCCAGACTATAATCTATCTATGTGCCTAAGTTTATTCAAATTTGTTCATCCGTTCTGGCTTGATTGAGAAAGAAACATCCATCCATCCATGCAAACTTTCGCATTTAAAATGTTAGTTTCTGTCTGTGGCTTCGTTTGCGTGGCAGTCTAAAATGATCCCAAAGAAACGTACTCCAGGGATAAAATACTATATCTTTCTCCAAGGTCCAATCCATCTCTATATCTTAATTCATTAAAATCAATTCTGAGTTTAGGCGTGAAAACATAACAAACAGACAGACAGAGTGGATTTCGCCTTTTATTAGAATGGATTATTATTAGCTCGAACTCCTTTCAGACGGTATATAACCGAGGATACCTGTGTTAATAATATCAAATTGTTAAAAACCGGCCAAGTGCGAGTCGGGACTCGCGCACTAAGGGTTCCGTACCGTTATCGCACAAACGGCAAAAAGATCACGTTTGTTGTATGGCAGCCCCACTTAAATATTTATTTTATTCTATTTTAGTATTTGTTGTTATAGCGGCAACAGAAATAGGTACATCATCTGTGAAAATTTCAACTGTCTAGCTAGCTTCACGGTTCATGAGATACAGCCTGGTGACAGACAGACAGAGGGACCGCGGAATCTTAGATTATAAAGACTGCGGTCCGTCTGTCTGTCTCGGGTCACGTTTTTCCCCCTTTGGGTACGGAACCTAAAAACAAACTGTAAAAAATAAACTCCATAAAAGTTACAGAGCTTAGTAACACTAGCCCCTTACCTCGGCGTTTATAAATCCTTCTCGTCTCATAATAGGTAATAGAACACGACTCGACAATCTTAAAATATACTCCTGATCTTATAATTGGCTAACAAGTTAATGACCTCCTTCGTGCTTGAGCAAATCTTAAAAATAATCTGTAAAAATGTTTATGAAGAAATCTTTTTGCCAAAATTGAGGATGGCCTTCATTTATGCAACAAGATAACATTAGATACTTAATCTAATTCCCGTTTTCAATAAAGTGTCACCGACTTTCTCTAAGGGATCGAATCTTAAACGAGTTGATCCAGCAGAGAACCAAACTTGTCGACATAGCTTGCAGAATTAGCAAGCTGAAGTGGAATGGGCTGGTCATATTAGTCGTAGAACCGATGACCGCTTTGGTAGATAAAGAACGCCCTCAGGCTAGGTCGCAACGATCTTCGCAGGGTAGCTGTAGCAGCTGGATTTGAGTGGCCGAAGATCGAAACATATTTATATGGCGAGCAATTGGAGTGGCCTATGTCCAGCTGGGTCCACAAGGGTTACCGACATAGCCCGAAGAATTGCCAAACTTAAGTGGCAGTGGGCAGGGCACATTGCTCGCAGAACGGATAGCCGATGGGTAGAAAGGTTCAGAGAGGAGAGAGTGGCGACCGCGAACCGGAAGACATTGCGTTGGAAGGCCTCCCACCAGGTGCACCGATGACCTGGTGAAGGTTGTGGGGATCCGCTGGTTGCGATTCGCACGGGACCGGTCAATGTGGCGACGCTTGTGGGAGGCCTATGTCCAGCAGTGGACGTCTTTCGGCTGATATGATGATGATGATGATGGTGTCCAGCTGTGGACTGCTATAGAATGATTTAGAGTAATACTTAAATAAACTAAGTTGAAAATCCAACAGTACAATAATGTTTTGGCATTTAATTTTGTTTAATCACTCAAAAACAGATCTTGAAATCACAGCAACATTTTTTTATCGAAAATTATATTTGAGTACATCACCAGTAAGGCCAAGAGTTGCCCGTATTGACATCATCTGGCCATAATTAACTTGCGTTTTTTTATCGAACTTTTTATTGCACGCCTCTAATCGTTGGATTAGCACTTTTTATGGCCAATCAAAATCTAGCAGGGGTGCCCAACATTTTGTTCTTAATTGCCGAACTAATACTTTATGGAGATTTAAATGTTTGTTTGTTTATATGTTTATAAAAGATTATCCCTTGAATTGTTATTCCTATCGCGAAAGTAAAATTCTTTCTCTGATAGCAAATGTCATTGCAGATAGGTTACGTGTATCCCAAAAAAAGAGGAAGGTTCCTGTAGAATAGGCCACAGGGGTGAAGCCGCGGGTAGAAGCTAGAGAATTAATATAATTGGTTGAAGTTCATAAGTGACATCATTAGTTCGGTTAATGAATACTGTGGAACTGTCAATATGAAATAGATTTCGACAATTACGCTGCTGTTCTTGTCCCGTATTGTTACTTGGGGTCGTTGGAACAAGTCTTCCATTTTTCTCTTGCCATTCTTTTTTCAAATTCAGTCCTTACGTAATTTATATTTTTATTTATCACTTCTAAATAAAAAAAAATATGATTACAAAAAATGTTGACGATATTTTTCGCCGCGATATTTTTTCTATCTAACACGAATTTAGTATTAAAAAAAACATGTTCTGTTGAATTGTTGACTCTCCCTCCTTATAAGGAGACGGAGGTACATACCTCTATAAAAGGACCGACGTTTGAGTTGCGTTTTAAACGATACAACCTTGATCTGTCAGCATGACGTGGCGCGTGTAATTTTAGCGAATTCTGGAGAACCATTGAAATTTTCTATGGATAACTGGTTTTATGTTTGACCAGCTGCCGCCCGCGGCTCCACCTGTGTTGTATTAGTACTTATCCCAATATCTTTATAAACTATAGCCTATGTGTTATTCTGATGTATAAGCTATATTTCTGTAAAGTTTCATCAAAATCCGTTCAGTAGTTTTTGCGTAAATGAGTAACAAACATCCATCCATCCATCCTCACAAACTTTAACGTTTATAATAGTAGTAGGCTTTTCAACATTATTTTTTCTTTCAGGAAGCAGTAGTTATGATTTTGGTTCGGGAGCGAAAAAGTGCTCAGGAAAAATCTCCCTCATTTTTTTCTAATCTTGGGGTATAGCGAGTAAAATAATACGAATCTGTTACTGGCACACCGCTGAGAAAAGACATCTTCCTCCTCCTTTCTCAAAAAGCTAGTAATATATCCGAAAAAAGGTGTCGGATCGCTTATTAGTGAGCCTTTTGCATTTCGTATCTACTTCCTCCTATTGAGTCTGAAATCAATCACGCTCAACGGGTATCAATAACGGCTGTGTATGGTTGCGGGCATCCGCTGGATGTGAGACACGGGACAGGTCAATGTGGAGGCGCTTCGGAGAGACCTATCTTCAGCAGTAGACATCTATCGGCTGAAATTATGATGATGACATAACGGCTGAGCCGATTTGGGTAAAATTGTACACAGGGGCAGTCCATAGCCTGGATTAGGATTAGTAGTTTAGTAAAAGTGGTGTACTTCTTATTCCCGTAGTACGTTCCCTAAAGATAATTTTCGAATGTGACGCAGCTAAAGCCGAAACGCAGCACAAGCTAGTTATTTTATCAAATACCAAAACGCATGTTGATATGCCTTCTGCATAGCCTAAGATCCCACTGAAAAAATCTGCAGGTATAGTTTGTTTTTGTTTAAACTTAATTTCCATGAATGACACTTGATGGTAGAACTAGATTGCTGCAGGGTTACCTGGAAATACCTTGCCGTAATTACAGTAATTAACTAAATTGAAATTTATATTTGATATCATCATTATCATAATCAGCCTTTTAATGTTCCCTCTGCTGGGACACAGGTCTCCTCTATTGTGAGACGGAATAGTTCCCAATTCAACAAGCGGGGCCAGTGTGTGTTGGTGGATATCACTGTCTTCGAATTTTTAGTTCTAGGACATACCGGTTTCTTAACGATGTTTTCCTTCACCGTTTTTAGAGCAGTGGTGATAAATTTACACAAAGTAAAGCGCCTGCATGGGTTCGAGCCCACGACCTACGACAAGTAAGTCGGGACCGTTTGATAGTTAACCCTAAATATATAACCCCGAGTTTCTCACCTTTAAATTATCGCAGAATTAATGTGACAAATTGTCAAGCACGCATTATCTGCTGTGTGCGAATGAATTTTCAAAAGCCAATTTGCTTTTGAAAATTCATTCAACCAATCACAGCAAATAACGAGTGCTTGACAATTTTTCACATTAATTCTGTGATAATTTAAGGGTGAGAAACTCGTGGTAAGTATTTTCAAGTGAATCCAACGTCATTTGAAAGAAAGTGGTGTAGAAAATAGAAAAACAAATAAGGCAGGTGGCGTTCTGTAGTTTCTGCCTACCCCCATAGGAAAAAGCGTGAGTTTATGTATGTATGTATGTTGCCAGCTAAGCCTGGTAACCCATAAATGAAGGTTGACTGAGAGCTAGATGAAGAAAGGTTTTCTAGTGTTTGGATACAGCAAAACCTAAAAAACAGCTAGATATTGACATGCAACCCTACTGTAATCTATTCTACTATCAAGGTAACATTCATAATCATCAAATTTTATCCAAAACATGTATTAGCAGATTTTTGCAGTGGGATCTTTTCCTAGTATCTCGTATGTTATTTCACCGCTGCTGTTTCCATGGCAACATCGAGCGCTCACGGCTAAATCGATGCATTCTTGTGAGTGAATGGGTGAATGGAACGCTTGTGAGTGAACGATAGCCCTCGTAAACTATTGTATTGAACTGCAGTTTAGATATAACAAATACTGGTGTTTAGTTAGGGTTGTCTAATATTATTCGGTAAAAGGAGGACCACCGCGTATTTTTCTGCGTGGTCTCCCCACATCATCTTCATGCCCTTGTCCCATGAGACTTGGGGTCGGCGCAACAAGTTTTCTTCTTCCATACCGTCCTGTCCCCCGTCACGCTATCACTGACTCTCTTTTCTTTGATGTCACTCCTCACAGTCTATCCAACTTTTCTTTGGCCGTCCTCTCCCTCTCCATCCATCTTGGAGGCTAAGATAATGCTCCGTTTTTCCATGGGTATATTTTCTCCAATGCAATGCTTTGTTAATTTGTTATAAGAACAACAGGGATTCAAGAGTAACACAAATGCCCTGGGTCTTAACAGTCAATCAAGATAATATGTGAAAATTAAATAAAACATGGTTTAGAAGGTATAAGGACGAGCTCATGGTTAAATAATAACAGTCACACGGTTCGATCTTCAAGGTTAAGCAACACATGCCGAGGTCGGTCCGTGGATGGGTGGCCATCTTTACATATCGAGATGATTCTGTGCTTCTGAAAGCAAGTGAAGCCGTTAGTCTCACCCGACTATCATTACTTGTACATCTTTGACTATCCGAGTCAGAAAAGCCAGATTTTACAGTCTTTCAAAAGGGATATAATATTACCCAGTTACTGGGTTGTGTAGGGTGGACTGGTTCTCAGCAGCATCAGGTTAGAGTGGAAGCCGACCCCGTAATACTTGTAGGTACTAGCAACTTTTATCCAACGTCTCTTAGTAAATGGAATATGGTCAACCCTTCGGTCTCCCAAGCTGACAACCCTAATCACTACGGCAGTAAGCTCGATCTAGAACGTACATAGATCTAAGTTATTCATGTTACAAAGTGTACCAGAGATAATAGATATTGACTCTTGTAAGCCGCAGTAAACTGTAAACTCTACTTACCTTCCTTTAATACTTGTCGCGGTCTTAGTTTATTGACTTAAAGGCGTATAAATAACACTAAGCTACATAGACCTAGCTTAAATTGAAAGGAGAAAAGTTTGCGTGTATTTTATAATAATATACACTGCGGCACACACACAAACGCCGGGTTTCTGAATTGAGAACTTGTAAAACCCTTCTTGAACTTTGTCAAATTTCAGCATCCATACTTCTATACCAATATTATAAAGAGGTAAGATTTTTTTGTTTGTACCGAATAGGTTCCGAAACTACTGGACCGATTTTAAAAATTGGTCTTTGATATGGTGTCGATTTCATTAAAATACGCCCAGCGGTTTTGGTGCGATTGTCGTATTTTTGCCCGTTTTAGATAAAACTTAAAAAAATTATTACACTATGTTATACGAATAAAACTCAAAATTTGCTTAGATAAAATTATTAAAAAAATGGTCTATTAAAACATATATTTTTTCCAATAATTTACGACAAGGGAATCGGCGCCTTAAGGCGCCGATTCCTGTGAGTAGCTGATTTTAAAATGAGAATCACGTCTAAACGGCTAGTCGTAATTTATTGGAAAAAATATATGTTATATTAGACCATTTTCTTAATAATTTCATCTAAGAAAATTTTGAGTTTTATTCGTATAACGTAGTGTAATTAATTTGTAAAGTTATGTCTAAAACGGACCAAAACACGACAATCACAACAAAACCGCTGGGCGTGTTTTAATGATATCGACACCATATCAAAGACAATTTAATTATCTACATTTTGATCTGAAGCTTTTTTTTTTAAGTCATAGAATAATAAGAAAAGTACAAAAAACTACTAAATTTCGGGTCGCGCGGGTGAGAAACGAGGGCGCGTTAAGTTCCCTCAAGGTCGTTGGCGTTAGTCGTCGTCTTAAGACATGGCCTACTTTCACGCGCTTACTGATTGTTTTGTTTCTTATTCTGTCGCTTCTTGAATCTACATACGAGTGCATAATGGAATGCGCAACACCTGAACTTATGCCCTCTACACACCAAACCAATCTATAATTGAATTGGTGCCCACAGTTCAACGACCGCACTAAAAATACTAAGATCTCAAATTACAGGCACTAATAACAGTTAGCTCTTAATTCAAACAATGCCAGGCTAAACAATGCTGCGCCCGCTTGGCCGGTGTGAAACACAACACGCGGAAATGTACAGAAAACTTACTCTTGACAAAAACGCGAGTCTTTTAGTCAAATGTGAATAGGTTACCTCTAGGCAAGCGTTGACTACACCATCGCTTACCATCAGGTGAGAATAGTGGTCAAGTGATAACACTAGACAGACAGTCAACAACTAAATATCCATAGGGACCATCTTCCTACCCTCTCTTAAACTAACCAAGCAATATCGACATGATAAAGAAGATCAAGACCTGTGATCAAACTCCTTAGGGTGAGGCCAAACGAACGTATATTTTTAAGCTGTGAGTCGCATAAAATGAGTCGCGTAAAATGAGTCGCGTAAAATGAGTCGCGTAAAATGAGTCGCGTAATTTATGCTGCATTCGGTTTCACACTAAAGTCCTGTTTGTACCACACGCGCGGCGACGCAAATTAACTGAAATATTCCAGTAGAATGTAAATTACGCGACTCAAAAAACGCCACTCAACTCATAAAATACATTCGTTTGGCCTCACCCCTATTTGGATGACACATAGTAATGGTCAACATGTTGAGTTTTTTTTCCAACACTGTTGGGTTCAGCTTCCAGTGTAACCGCATCCAGCTGAGTACCAGTGTTTTACATGGAGCGAGTACCAATCTGACCTCCAGAACCCAGTAGCTGTGTAATACCTCTTAGCAAGACTGGTGACAGATATCCTAACTTCTGAGTACCCGTAACGACTGTCAAGGTTGACAATTGGAATTGACAGCTGGGACCAACGCGAACGTCTTAACGTGCTTGCCGAGGCATGGAGGAATCTCGGTATATTAAGATGGTCACCCATCCGACCCGAAGGACCATGGGGCTGTTATTATGTAGCCATTAGCTCTTCGCAATGGGAATTTTTATATTGACAAAATAACTGATATCATATCTTCATTTATATATGTAATATGTTTATCTATCATAGAAATGAAATAGTGATACTTTTTCACTTTTCTATGATGTGGTCCAAATCGCTTCCGAGCCGCCAGTCACGATTCAAGTTACTGCATTCCCGGACCTAGTAGTGATGTGGTTATTAACACAGAATTCGTACTTAAATTAATGTCGCATAGTTATAAATAGCTGATATTGAAGAAAAGCTACTTAGTGTCCAGTCTACTAAAGAAAATGAACTTGGGCATTTCAAGAGCTCGATAAAAAATCATCGACGAGTTTGACGCATCCTGGGATGGTCTGCCGTGCTGCTCACTTGAGCTATTCTTTAAAGTTTCTGCTGATAATCGTGAGTGGCATTCCTGGCGGTTACGTCACCAGTGCGAAGGTCTAACCCAAGGTGCAAAATATCCAGCAAATCCCACCAGGTAACTGAAAAAATCTAGCAGACAAGTCTTTCTTTACTTGCCTCTTATATAAATGAAAATATAATAATCGTGTGTTTGGATAATATTGCCAATTTTTCCAAGTGTTTTTTATTTTTTATTATAGGTATACTCGTGCTTGACCACTATCTCACCTGATAGAATGAGATGATGTGGTCGACGGTGAAGCACGCTTGCCTAAAAGTAATCTATTAACTCTTGACTTAAAAAACCCTAGGTTGTAGCTATCGATAGACCCGTGAATTCCTGCTTTCCCTTCCCTATCCAGTGGAGTACGCTCTGCAAATAGTGTTAACACGCGATACACAGTACACACTCCACGCTTCACAATAACGATACAATATAATAATACTTCAAGAATACGCAGTATACTCTCCATTGTAAAGCCGAGCGTCCACTGCTACGTAGGATATGCGCGGAGATGTTCATGTGTTTGTCAGCCACGCATCCTTGTGAAACGTGGTAGTAGCAAGCAGTGGATGATCCTGCCTAAATCCTAGTAGAAGAACGGTGATGCACCATCGGTACATGGTGGAAAGCCCGCCCATACGCACTATAAACGTTTTGTGAATACTTTCATTGAGCGTACAACTATAGAGTGGAATTCCCTGCTGGAATCTGTATTTCCTAACAGCTTTTACCTCGGGGTCAAGAGTGAATAGATCACTTCTAGGCAAGCTTGCTCCACCGTCGATCACATCATCACTGACCAACGGGTGAGATAGTGGTCAAACCCGAGCTATTACTATTAATAATAATACAAAACGTATATTTAATAGGTCATAGCCTGGCTGTTTGCTTTACAATCACGCCCCAACTGCTCAACGTATTTGGAAAAAAACATAGCAAATAGTTAAGACATAGATTAGGACATAGGATACATTCTATGCCTTAATCCAGAACATGGTCTCCCTGGTATAATTCTCTTGGGATAATTTCCAACGTACACGCGGGCGAAACTGCTGGCAGAAGCTATAAATCCTACAAATATTATAAATGCAAAAGTTTGGATTGATGTTTGTTACTCAATCACTCTAGAACCGCTGAACGAATCTGGATGAAATTTGGCACAGAGATAATCTATCACACGGGCAAAGCTGCTTGCAGAAGCTATAAGTTATCATATCAAGTGAAGCTACTTATCCGTGCATAGGCTTGCTGTGGATTGGTAACTTTTCTTCTACAGTCTAACTACATAATATGGAAGATATTCGTCGACTATACGCCTACAGGCCACTCTGCTTAGTGACCGGATTACTTCGAACCTATTGTTGACGCCATACATGATGGATTGACGGCTTCAACTCAGGGCTTTCATGTCATCATTCAATTTGTTAACGTAAGAGGTGATAATGAAAGGTTTTTGGTAACCTTTGTTCAAAAGAGAGACATAATTAGGGTAAAAAGAAACTATTGCATCTAATAAATAAGTGATTGGCAACCATCGTGCTTTACCGTCGACCACACATTATTTACCATCAGGTGAAATAGTGGTCAAGCGCGGGGCTATCTACAATAAAAATAAAAAAAACAATCTTTGCTGCGGTTAAGACGTAAATGGGATTCCTGAGACATATCCAATTCTCCAAATCCTTCGGAGTGCCGCGCATTATATGCCAGCGGATTGTTAAGTAGAACTCTGCTGTTAAGGTTACACTAGCCGAAAATTCTTCCATACAAACGTAGTCTAGCGATTACTCCACTGTTTGACGATGTACGTTCATAATAAAAAATTATATAAATTGGTCTCATCATTATCTAGCCCTGTATGGAAATAAAAAAGAAAAAAATATATATATTTGAAAGTTATGAGCGTCGAAAGTTCCATATTTCAACACTAATTTTAACGCATCTTTGGGCGGAAATAAATACCATACGAAGAAGGAAAATTGCAAAAGGGCCTCCATACAGGGATAGATTATATATAGTAATTCAACAATGCAAAAATTTTATTTTGAAAATATACATTCAGACGTTTTTTCATGATATCTCTCTCCCAAAGTTGTTGTGTGTTTATATAATTTCGTGAGCTCGTTTTCGTCCTAAATTATCATACATTTCGATACAAATTTTGCAAAAGTACTAATTCGTACGCGAACTAGCTTCTTACTGATCATCACAGCATCTATCTTTTTCGCACGTGTTGTCGGAAGAGATAGCATGCATTATAACCTCGCGCACAAAATAGTTCGTGCCGTCGACTAGGGAAACCTTAATATCTCTAATTTGGCAAGTGCAATCTCAAAACTGAGTTAGGCATTTTGTTTTTATCTCATAGATTATTTGCTATTATTTGCTTTCAATAAATCAGCCTAGTCGTTTCTACACAGGTCTTAGATCATTTTTGTTCTGGGACACAGGCTTAAAGTTCCTATTTGCTTTTCGTACTAGTATGAACAAACTTGGGGCCTTGACATTAGCTCTCAGAGCAAGGTATTTTCCAGTGACTTGTGTGACAGAATGGAAATAACAACAAAGGCTCATGGTAGCCCTGGAAGCTCGTTAAATAATAATTGAATGTCCTTACAGAAGCTCACTAAACTCTACCTACCTTACCCCGGAGATCTATCTTAGTATTCTATTGGACATTGCGCCTACATGAAAATCACCATAACTGTAGCAGACTGAATAAATATGCAACAGCAAAATGATCGATATGCATAATATTTCCTCGGCCAACGGCTTTCGTTCGAACCATAATGTCACAAAATAGGAATTTACAGAAGTTATTTATTTATTTAATCCTAGGTGAACCAACAGCTATAACAGATGGATAACAATTGTATATGAGACATAGAGCCAATTACAGGTTCTCACGGATATAAACAGAAAAAGTAGTAGAAAACTTAGGATCACTAACAAGCACGATTTATATGATTAAATAAAGAACAATAAGAACTAAACGCTTTTAAAAAAGTCAGCATTCAGCCGAGTGCGTGCCGAATAGGTTTTAGTGGTAAATGGGTCAAATGAGAACTCTTTACAAAAAATATTAAAGTCCTTACTGGCTCGCACCATGTATGAATTTCGCCTGTAGTTGGAATAAGAAAATGGAATGGACATAGGCGGATTAAATCTAACCGATCTCCTGGGAACATTGAAGCGCAGTTTATGCAGGAGATCAGGACAATCAATCTCGTTAGAAATAATTTTCAAAAGAAAGGTGCAATCTGCTAGTCGACGACGATTTATAAGTGGTTGCAAATGAAATTTCTTGCAAAGATTTAAGTAATTATCAGAATGGTACGGTATACGCAGCCGAAAACATAGAAAGCGTATAAATCTTTTTTGTATATTTTCAATACGATCAATGTATTTGCCATAACAAGGGTTCCAAATTTGTGATGCATATTCGAGGTGACTTCTCACAAAAGAGCAATAAAGGATCTTAAGGGTCTTGGCCCTCTTGAAACACCCTGCGAGTCTCATAACAAAACCCAGTGACCTCGAAGCTTTGGCTACTATTTGCTCAATGTGTTATATTTGCGAAGAGAACATTCGCAATCGCAAAGGGCCTTTTCAGCAAAAAATACCGTAAATCTATGGATTGATTAATGTTTAGTATCGGTCGCAAGGCAGATGACATACATGATGATAGACATGGGCCAGAGAGGGAGTCGCTGCCTGTGAATTTACCTCATGAAATTAGACGCTTTTCGTTACGACATCAAGGTCTAAGGAGCGATTGGAGTAACCCTGACCACTGTGGCTAGCTAATCTGAATCTGTTGCTGGTTTCTCCAATCAGATGGACCCTTCCATGTTTTTTTTCCTACCGACGCGACGCCTTCGCTAGATCTACAATGACTGATTTACATTTTTTAAAGACTCTCTATATCTCTAAGGTTTGCTGTACATCAACTTTATGATCACTATATGTTGTATGTCATTTTGTGTTCAATAAATAATTAAGAATTAATGCTGGGTTTCAATCCAGGGGCTGGATTGAAATATGAATAGGGAATATGACAAAAATACGTTCATCGATCCGACCACCGTTTGGGGCTTCGGCCTCGAGCTCTTTTATCATCTATTTTATACATTTAATGCGATGCATTTCAATCGATTTGCACTTGAAAATTTCGTAGACAATACGTGCGCGATATCGCTCTACGCAAATTAAATTGCGTTGTCAGGACGGTACCTTAGTCGATTTAATATTTATCCAGGATTACATTTAAGCACTAGTTTGAAATACTGAGTAATTCAGACTTAATTGCACAAAGTGGACCTTTTGCCAGCCACTTTATTATCGACTTTGTAGAGCAAACACAGAATAAATAACTCGTGATTTACGATTTTGAACTATGCTGCGCTTAAAGGGTTATTACTGGTTAACTTAAACTGAATATTGTTTGTTGAAAGTAATTTTATGGCTTATTTTGCGTCCGTAGTTATTACGATTTCGTACTTGATACTGAAATAGTGGAGCCTTGGCAATTTTGCGCTCCTTAACTTTCGTAATATGCTCGTTTAAATGTCCTAGCTGTGAATATATTTCCATGATATAGAGATTAGGATAGGACCTTACCTAGTTTAAAAGCAATTGTAATAACATTATTTGACTATATTGTTTTTGACTATATAGACTAAATAATCAACTTAAACCGACTCTGATTTAGGTAATTGAATGGTTTAGATAATCTGATTTGACTCCGTATCAAAAGGTCCTATTCACAAAAGGTCATAATCAGCAGATCGTCCTACGTACTACTATCAAAATTACCATATTCAGAAAACAAAAGAATGGGAATGATTCAGTCATACCACTTAAATATGAAAATGTTTATGCGATAATTATATTGAACATTTTTAGAGACATAACTTTAAAATAAAATTAAAGTCTAAATGATATTTTCGTTCAGTTCCAAAGTGATAATTTCCAGTTTAAGTTATAAATCGATTCAAGTGTAGAAATTCTTGTGGTTGTTCTTCACCCTGGAGCGGATGGAGGAGTCTATCAGACTCATACCTTAGACCAAGGCGTTGGAGTGCTTGCGCAATTCATCACACTACATCGGCCAGGCATTGGTCCGCATGACCTGATGCGACCTCGTACCATCTGTGGGCGTAAACAGTTGAGATATTAATTAAACAGGTGCACCGCATTCGCTCTAGGTTTCGGTAGGGTCTGTAATCTGCCAATCTTGCTGGATAATCCAAAACTACACAGTAATTTTGCACATTTCACATTTTATTTAACAGACAGATTTAATGCTTTCTATATACTACAAATTGATAAGCTAATTATAAGGAACGACTTTACAGAAGTAATTGCCAACACTCAGAAAGGCTTCAGCTAGTCGAAAGTACCTAACCCAATCTATTGGTCACAAACATCCTTTGCCACAAAAGCGAAAAGTACGCGAATACTATCAGACATCACTGCTATCAGTCCGATAGTGAGCTAGTGGAACTGGTTGCGCCACTTAGGGGTATCACTGCGGACACGCGAACTTAAGGGGATCGGCAGGACGTTAGCTCTGCCCGCCATGTAAACATACGATTACGGAACTGATTAGGAGAAATTCTTGCTGATTTTTTTTTGTCTTATACGCCTTTAAACTTGCAGGGTCAATATTGAGGTCTTTGGAGAATACTTGTCTATTTTTAACCGACTTCCCAAAATGGAGAAGGTTCTCAATTCGAATGTTTCAATTTTTTTTATAACTGCGTCTTAAATAAAGGTATATGCAAAATAATTATTTTTTCGAAAGTAGTTTATTTCGAAATGGTCCCATTTTAATTTGGTGAAGATCTGATGAAGAACTTCGAAGATATACAACAGAACTCTTCAATAAATGATGGCAAACCTCTAGGGAATGCTGCAATCGCATGTCTGTTTATAGTTTATACGGCTTCCAAATAACAAAACTACAAAGTGAAAAATAACTTTATTTTTGGAAGTCGGTGTCCATAACGCAAAAAATTGTTACCTCTACCAAAGACACCGAATGCCAAAAATAAAGTTATTTTTCACTTTGTAGTTTTGTTATTCGGCAGTCGGTTGTAATTTTTTGTAAAAATACTTTTTTATTAATAGTTGATATCATACGTTATTATTATTTAAATTACACTATCTCGCCTGATGATAAGTGATGATGTGGTCGACCGTGAAGCACGCTTGCCTAGAAGTAACCTATTCACTCTTGACTTAAAGACTCCAAGGTTGTAGCTATCAGGAAACAAAGACTCCGGCAGGGAATTCCATTTCTTAGCTGTGCGTACAATGAAAGTGTTCGCAAAACGCTTGGTACGTATGGGTGGGATGTCCACCATGTACCGGTGGCGCATTTTCGTACGTCTTGTTATCCAGTGTTGTACGTATCGGTATAATTGAAATTGCAAGTAGGTACGTTCACTTGGACGCAATGCGATGCATTTCAACCGATTTGCACTGGAAATTTCTCATAAAATACGTGCGCCTATCTCTAAGGTTCCTTACTAGAGATACGCGTTAAAAAAGATACGTTCAAAGCTAACAACTTTTCTAAATCCCAACTCGATCTATTCAAAGCCCTAACTTAAAACTAAAAGCACACTGAACCAACTTAAGTGGCCGGTGTCTAGTTAACCCAGATTGTTCTAATTAACATCTGTGAGCTAAACGGCGTACCGTTGGGCCCTAGTTCTAGTGACCCTAAGTTTAAGTAAACGTGTTACTTTAAATATTGTGCTCGGACCTTGTTTCTCTGGGAAGGTACTCAGTGTAAAAGCGTGATTAGCAGATCCTCTACGCTTGCCTTGCTATACGTTGAAGTGGTTTTTAACCCCCGACGGAAAAAGAGGGGTGTTATAAGTTCGACGTGTGTACCTGTGTGTTTGTGTATTTTTGTATCTGTCTGTGGCAACGTAGGTCCTGAAGGGATGAACCAAATTTGATTTCGTTTTTTTTTTGTTTGACTTACTCTATCGAGTGCGTGTTCCGAGTCTTAGCTGTGTTTGATGACAATCGGTTCAGCCGTTCTATAGTTATGAGCGTTTTACTGTTTGAATCAGGGTGTTTTCGCAAGATATCGTATCATAATTACGTGTTCAATAGATTGTCTATCGAAGCGTTTTTACTAGTAAATAAATTATGTAGCATGAAATAAAACTATGTCAGGGGTATTGAATTTTTTTAAATTTTCATATTAATTGACACTTCTCACTTCTTTAATTTTTGGAAAATTAAAGAAGTGAGAAGTGTCAATTCAAGGATGCAGAGTTAAGGAGTGGACACCAAAGAAAATAACGGGTTAAGGGTTTGAATAATAACAGTTTAATTACCCTTTACTTGTTAAACCGAAAGTTGTGATTAAAAAAAAAAAGTGAGGCGTGTGGTCCGGTAGTAAGGTCTGGGACCACATAACATAGGCCTACTCGAGTGTTGCCACATCTTATGCGTCTGGCATCGCTTGTTAGGGTTACCATTCGTCCGGCTTTGTCAGGATATATCCAGACATTATTTAGCAGTGGTGGCCCAGTGGTTACGGTCCTGACTTACGAGTTGTAGGTCGTGGGTTCGAACCCGAGCAGGCGCTTTACTTTGTGTAATTTATTTCATCAGCACTGCTCTCAAAACGGTGAAGAAAAACATCGTGAGGAAACCGACATGTCCTAGAACCAAAAATTCAAAGACATGTGACATCTACCAATCCGCACTGGGCCCGCGTGGTGGATTATAGCCCACTCCCTCTATGAGAGGAGGCCTGTGTCCCAGCAGTGGGAACATTAAAAGACTGATGGTGTGATGTGATGTGATCCGGACATTTGGCGTCCTGTTCTAATTTGACCGGATTCTTCTCTTTGATGGCAATTTTTATATTAGGGTTCCGTAGCCAAATGGCAAAAAACGGAACCCTTATAGATTCGTCATGTCTGTCTGTCTGTCTGTCTGTCCATCCGTATGTCACAGCCACTTTTAACCAAAACTATAAGAACTACGCTGTTGAAACTTGGTAAGTAGATGTATTCTGTGAACCGCATTAAGATTTTCACACAAAAATAGAAAAAATAAAATTAACACAAAAATTTTAGGGGTTCCCATACTTGAAACTGAAACTAAAAATATATTTTTTCATCAAACCCCTACGTGTGGGTATCAATGGATAGGTCTTCAAAAATGATATTAAGGTTACTAATATATTTTTTTTCTAAACTGAATAGTTTGCGCGAGAGACACTTCCAAAGTGGCAAAAAAAAAAAAAAAAATGTGTCCCCCCCTCCCTGTAACTACTAAAATAAGAGAATGATAAAACTAAAAAAAATATATGATGTACATTACAATGTAAACTTCCACCGAAAATTGGTTTGAGCGAGATCTAGTAAGTGGTTTCTTTTTAATTCGTTATAAATCGTAAACCGCATTTTACCAAGGACGGAACCCTTCGTGTGTGAGTCCGACTCGCACTTGGCCGGTTTTTAAAATGGCGTTTATTTACCTATTATTATTTTACACATTCATTATTTGATTTTGAAACTTAAATGTCCGGAGATTTTTGTCAAGACTTTTCAAGTTTCGAAATGAATCCCTATCTCCGGCTGATTATCCCAAAGAAACCGTGTTATTTCCAGAATAAATGCCTATAACGAAGAGCGGTACTCAGCGAATAACGCTGAGTTACAAGTTTCTCTTTTTATCTACGCAAGTGTAGGAATTTTCTGATTCGTGCCTGTACCTGTACCTGTTTTTCAAAAACACACAATTTGACTTCTATAAGGATTTATTTGCAAAATATCTTTTAACTGCTACTGCTGCTGCTTTTTGCTGCTGCTTACTGCTTACTTTCAGTTAAAACAAGAAGACAAAATTTAAATTAAATACTGTGATTCATAGTATTTCATAGCTAAGATTTCGATTAGATATTATTACTGTTATTACTCACCGTAAATCGTAATTAATCGTGAATTAACTCATATTGGCTACCATTTATAATATAACTCCTTCAAAACTGACTCACAATATACTATCAGATAAGATGTAATTATTCTTAGACAGTAAATGATAATAATTGATAACGTGATAGAATACTACTACTTACCTTTAATTGTCATGACTTAAGAAAAAAAAAAAAAAGAAAAAAAAAATAGTTATTTTATTTAAAAAACCACACGCGTATCGTCATCTTCACCTTCATCTTCCAGCCCTTGTCCCATGTTACTTGGGGTCGGCACAACACGTTTTCTTCTTCCACACCATCCTGTTCCCCGTCACTCCATCACAGACTCCCTTTTCTTTCATATCACTCCTCACACAGTGCATCTTTTCTTTGGCCGTTCCCTCCCTCTCCATCCATCCACATCTTTATTCATAACTCTTTTAGTAACATGCGTTTTATCCCTCCTCATCACATGACCATACCAGGACAAACGGTTTCCTTTCAACTTTTCTGTCGTATTATTTATTTCATAATGAATGAGATAAAAGTAGGTAGCAAAAGATTTGCTACTAAGTATTGCAAACATAAACGACTAGGGACTGTTCTAAATTTTGGGTAGTAAGATTGTCCCATCGATTGCCCAAAACTTTTTCGATTAGAACAAAGAAAAGAATGGTCTATTCTACGAAAATATGCCTCAACAGTCTAGTTTAAAGTTAAAACATATAAGGATACAGAGCTATACAGAGTGTTTCACTCAATAAGTTTAGAAGAGCAGTCTTGGAGGTACGAGAGATTTCACCAATAAAACTAAGCGAATAGTTCAACTAAACTCAGTTTATGCAAATACAGTGTTCATATTGGTAGTTTTACAGCGGTCTCATCCAATCAGAACGATGTATTTGCATAAACTGTTTTAGTTGAACTAATCGTGATTATTTTCATTGGTGAAATCGGCCCTTGGCCTAAGGGCTTTATCACACTCATCACATCATCAGCCTATTAATGTGCCCACTGCTGGGATACAGGCCTCCTCTTTGTGACAGGGAATGGGCCGTAATCCACCACGCGGGCCCAATGCGGGTTGGTGGATGTCACATGTCTTCGAATTTTTGGTTCTAGGACATGCCGGTTTCCTCACAATGTTTTCCTTCACCGTTTTGAGAGCAGTGGTGAAGAAATAATTTACACAAAGTAAAGCGCCTGCCTGGGCTCGAACCCACGACCTACAACTTGTAAGTCGCGGCCGATACCACTTGGCCACCACTGCTCTCCTGCCTAAGGGCTTAGCAATGAACATATACATCCTACTTTTTTTTCTCTCTCTTTTTCATCTTGTATGTTTCAATTTTTATTATGTTTTTAGGTTGAGATTCATATTTATATTTTAGACATTTTTAAATAATAATTAGTGTATGTTTCTGACTATATGGTGTAAGCTGCGTATACCTGTAATAGGCATACATACCAGCACCTTTATTTTAACATTGCTTACTACAAACTGTTTCCTATTTAGTGCTGTTAGTGTACCTTATAAATAAAATATGCAATAACCGTTAAAAAGGGGTTAAACATGCAAATGCATATGGAAACAATGGAAATAATGCGGTCTACAGTAGCCATTTCCTATAGGCAATCAATATTAAACATACTTAAGAGGTAATAGGGTACCATTACCGCGAATTTACGATTATGTTCAACACATGACTAGAAATGGACAAACATAAAAGTTTTATCGTTACAGGAAATAAATTTAAAATCAAATCGATTACTAAAGAACATGAAATAACAATAAAATGAACATCATGAAGTGTATAACCTCCTTTAGATAAACAACTATATATGTATGCTCCTTTACATTAGGTATCATGTGTTAAGCTTACCTAGCATTTACGTCGTTTTACTTGTTTCTTACTCTAACTAATTCATTATACTATTGGCAGCCAACCTGACTTGTTATTTACTATTTCCCGTACGACTCCAAACATCTCATGGCGACCTTGCCAGGATGCATCAGAAGATGCCAGGATAACCTTGAGTTTTAGTATAATCGCCAAATTCGGTAAATTATAAATTGGACCAAAAACACAATTGGACATTGGAGTTTCAAAAGATGTGCCGCTCAACGGTTGAAAAAGATGAGGTATTCATCACACAAAATTCAGCGGGCAGCAACCAGGCCACGTTGAAGGATGTTGGTCAGCACATGGAGCGGATGAATATAGTGATGTTCGTGCTGCTGGCTATATGCACCATTGCAATGGCCTACTTTGTGGTGCGTTTGTATAAACGGTGCCATCAGCAGTGGATCCAGGAGGAGATTGGTCTCCGGGCTATGCAACGTATCCGGGCTTCTATCAGAGGACACGATAGCGCCGAAACAACAGCCTAAAGAACCGTGAGTTACCTGCCAAAATTCAAAGTGTTAAATTCTACATTTGTGCGTGTTTTATTAACTTTTGAGTGCGATTAAACCTCTCGCGAGTGATTAAATTTATTTAATTAATAATTATGGACATTAAAACTAAAAATAAATAAGTAATAATTAAACCTAAAAATAGAATGGGATCATATTACATTACGTTCTTAGTTAATTATTCTATAATCGTGTACTTTTGCTCACGTAACTCGATACTTCGCAGCAAAATTGAAGCTTACGAGGTTCTTTCGCCGCGTTGCAAGTAACTTTACACTATTGTTTTGACATGTTTACTTAGAATTATGAAATACTGCAATGACAAAGTGACTCGATTCTATTTTTAGATAATGATTGATGCATTAATTGACAATTATGTTTTATTAGAGCAAATAAGAAAATATTTGATTAAAAGGGGAAAAGCACGATATTTAGGTAAGGTTGCTGAGATAAAATTAAATGAAGCAACAATTATTTTAGATAAATGCAGTGAACTGTTTTTACTTTTAGAATTAAAGAAGGATCCGCAGATTATTTCTTCTGCGACAGATATTTTTAAAAATATAAACAAATTATACGAGAATATAAAAACTTTATGTACTTCTCCTAATATTGAGTCTGCCAAAATGGAGTTCGACTTGAAAACAGCTTGTAGCTTATTACCCGTTATGGACGATTCGGAAAATTTGACGAAAAGATTGATTGATGGTATTGAAATGTATTCGGATATGATCGGCGAGACAGATAAGGATTTATTAATTAAGTTTATTTTGAAAAGTAGACTATCAGAGAACGCTAAGTTGCGAATGGCTTCAAAGTATTCATCAGTTACAGAACTTGTCAAGGACATGCGTACGCATCTTTTAACTAAAAAATCATTTACAGCAATTCAATCGCGTCTTCAAAATGTTTCACAAAACCAACGTACGATTGAAGAATATGGTTCTGAACTCGAAAAGCTTTTCACAGACTTGACAATTGCTCAAGCAGACGGTGACTCTAACAAATACGATATTTTGAAGCCATTAAACGAAAAAATGGCAATAAGAAAATTTGCCGAGGGTTTAAAAGGTTTTAAACTTAGCACGATAGTAGCAGCTCGTAATTTTAGCTCACTAAAGGACGCAATCCAGGCAGCTAAGGATGAGGAGTGTTCGCTGTCCCTGGGTGCGAGTACAAGCAACGGCAACGTCATGCATTATTCTGGTAAGCCTAGTTCTTACCACAGAGGAAAGAGAGGTATGTATAACAATAATTTTAATGGACAGAGACATCAAGGACATCGAGGCCGAGGTGCACAAGGACGAGGTCAATCATCAAATTGGTATGCACGTGGGAATAATTATGGTAATCGTGGAAGTCGTTCAAGATGTTACCATAATTCAGGTTATTTTAGAGGCGGAAAGTTTAGAAACAATTATCCGTTACATAATCGCGATAATACGCGTCAAATTTATTCGGCACAAGCAACTAGTGTTAATGATAATAGTGGCCACAACCAAACTGCTCAAGTGGTAGACCAAGCAGATAAGTTTTTTCGTGACCCACCCAGAAATATTAGCCTTTAATGGACAAACTAAATTAGTTTCATTTAATTTAAATAATAATCAATTTTATTGGCTACTGGATACGGGAGCTTCTTTATCGATAGTACGAAAAGAATGCTTACCTCCAGATATTTCAATTTTTGGTCATGATATTTTAGTCAACGGCATAGCTGGACAAATTCGTTCACTGGGTCAAGTTTGCCTTGAATTGTCATCACCGCTGTTAGGTGACGTATTCACTCATAAGTTTCACGTGTTTAATAATCTACCTATTAAGGCTGATGGAATTATTGGATTAGACTTTTTAAGTAAATACTCATCAAATATAAATTTCGAGACTAATGTTTTAACCTTAAATATAAACGGAAAAGTAATTAGAACAAAAATTTTTGATATTACGGAATGCAAGTCAGAATTTTTGACTGTTCCGGCACGAAGTGAGTCCGTTCACTATGTAGATTTAAATTCAAGTTTAAAAGAAGATTATGTAGTTTGTGCGAGTGAATTAGGGAAAGATTTATTTTTAGCTGGTGCAATTGTAAGGGCAAATAAAAATAAAATACCCTTAAAAATTATAAATGTAAGTGAAAAGCATATTCGTATTCCAGTTATTATGCCGATTATACAGCCATTATCAGAATATGAATGCTACTCATTTGATAAACACAAAGCTGATGCAAGTAGAGCTCAGACTTTAAGTACGTTTTTGAAATTACAACATCTTAATTTAGAAGAGAAAACATCAATTGAAGATATATGTAAAAAATACTCAGATATTTTTCAATTACCTAATGATAAACTATCAAAAACAAATATTTATGAACAAAAAATAACGCTAAAACCAAATACTAACCCAATTTATATAAAACAATATAGATTACCACAACAATTAAAACAAGAATTAAATAAACAAATTAAAACGATGTTAGAGAATGATATTATAGAAGAAGCACAAAGTGAATGGTCTAGTCCAGTTCTACTAGTACCCAAGAAAAGTGACGATAATAATGAAAAGAAGTGGCGTTTAGTAGTCGATTATCGAAAACTTAATGAAAAAATACAGGATGACAGGTTTCCACTACCAAATATTACTGAAATTCTAGATTCTCTTACAGGAGCTATTTTATTCAGCCATCTAGATTTACATTCTGGTTATTATCAAGTTTCATTAAATTCAGAAAGCAGGAAATGCACAGCATTTAGTACTAATACTGGTCAATTTCAGATGAAACGTCTACCGATGGGGTTAAAAATTTCCCCAAGTGCTTTTAGTAGGGTAATGACGGTAGCAATGTCTGGTTTAACTTTTGACAAATGTTTTGTTTATTTAGACGATTTAATTGTATTTGGACGTAATTTAGAGTCCCATAATCGTAATTTAATGGACATTTTCGAAAGACTGAGAAAAGTGAATTTAAAATTAAATCCCGCCAAATGTCAGTTTTTAAAGAAAGAACTTTTATATCTTGGTCATGTCGTTTCTGCACAAGGAGTCTTGCCAGACCCAGAAAAAATTAAAATACTGAAACAATATCCCGTGCCAAAAAACGCAGATGAGGTTAAACGGTTTGTTGCTTTTTGTAATTATTATAGAAAATTTATACCTTGTTTTGCTGAAATTACATTACCATTAAACAAACTGTGCAGAAGAAATGAACCTTTTGTTTGGTCGCAAAGTTGTCAAAAATCATTAGAAAAGTTAAAACAATCAATGACAAGTCCACCAATTTTACAATACCCAGATTTCTCAGACAACAGAAAATTTATATTAAAAACGGATGCATCAGGCATAGCTATTGGCTCAGTTCTTTGTAATAAGAATATGAAACCGATTGCTTATGCTAGTCGTCCATTAAACAAAGCTGAGAGAAATTATCCAACAATTCAAAAGGAATTGTTAGCTATTGTTTGGTCAGTCAAGTATTTTAGACCATACTTGTACGGCAAACATTTCGTCATAGAAACAGACCATAAACCGTTAATATATTTATTTGGGATGAAAGACCCCTCAAGTCGTTTGTTAAAATTTAGATTGACACTAGAAGAATATGACTATGAGATAGTTTATGTCAAAGGAAAAAATAATGTCGCTGCAGATGCATTGTCCAGAATTGAGATAACATCGGATGAATTGAAAAGTATGAATAATGATGTAGTAACGGTATTGACAAGAGCACAAAAGAAAAGAATGAATGATATGAAGGATGCAAGTAATATAGATTTGTCAAAAAGATCTGCAAACTCAAGGTCTGATCAGCCTAGAGTTGTGGAAATTTTAAAGAAACCAACCGATTCTGTGGAAATTAAATTAATGGAAGGTGATGATATAAATACATTAATTAAAAACAAAAGGATATCCTTGAATGAAGAATGCTTTGCATATGAAGAAAAGACAAAGAATTTATATATAAATCTTGATTTTCATTCACATTTTACGCGAGTCGAATTTGTGTTGAAATTAAGCAAACTTTGTAAGAAATTAAACATAAAAGAGTTATGTTTAATAAAAGATAAAAATAATGCTAGCTTTGTTAAAGACTTATGTCAAGAAATTGAGTCAATGAATAGTTGGTCCGGACCACGAATTCATGTTTTAAGAGGAGTCAAGAGAATTACTGAGGATGACGATATTAAGTTCATTTTACATGACTTTCATTTACTGCCAACTAGTGGTCATGCTGGTGTGCGCAGAATGATAAATAATATTAAAAGACAATTTTACTGGCCAGGAATAGGAAAAGACGTCCAAGATTTTGTATCAAGGTGTGAGAAATGCCAAAAGATGAAACATGGTAAGCCTATTAAGGAACCCATGTGTATAACTACTACAGCATCTTATGCCTTTGAAAAAATATTTTTAGATATTATAGGTCCATTACCTCAAGATTACGAAGGTAATGTATACATACTGAGTCTCCAGTGTGAGTTGAGTAAATTCGTGGAAGCATATCCACTTAGAACTAAGGACACTGTAACTGTAAGTAAAGCTTTAGAAGATAACTTTATACTAAGATATGGAGTACCAAAAATAATAGCAACTGATCGAGGTGCTGAATTTATGTCATCAACAATGGAACAGGTTTGTAAGCTTTTAAACATCGATAAAGTATCATCAACTGCGTATCATCATCAATCTATCGGTTCGTTAGAAAATTCACACAAAAACTTAGGAGCTTTTCTGAGAATACAATGTAATAATAATCCACAAACTTGGTCACATTGGTTAGCTTACTGGTGTTTTAGTTACAATACCACTGTTCATTCAGCAACAAAATATCAACCTTTTGAACTTGTATTTGGTAGACCTTGTAATGTTCCTTCAAGATTGTGTAATGATGTTGAACCGTTATACAATCAAGAAAATTATTGTAGTACACTTAAGTATAAGCTTCAATTAGCTAATAAAGATGCTAGAAATAATTTAATATTAAGCAAATGTAACCGTAAAGATAATTATTATGATAAATATTTGAACCCAATTCAATATAAGAAAGATGACTTGATATTGATTAAAAATGAAACAGCTCAAAAATTAGACCAATTATTTAATGGTCCATTTACTGTTTTAGAAGATTTGGGATGTAATGTTAAAATTAGAAAAAATAACAAAGTTGACATTATTCACAAAAATCGAACCAAGCTATTTGTATCCTAAATTCTTATTTGGTGAAAATATATATAAAAAAAAAAAAAAAAAATAATGATAAAGA
Organism: Orthosia gothica; assembly: GCA_949775005.1. Lineage (NCBI taxonomy): Eukaryota > Metazoa > Arthropoda > Insecta > Lepidoptera > Noctuidae > Orthosia > Orthosia gothica. The sequence continues at coordinate 16,754,910 of OX459062.1, read as the reverse complement.
TGCAATTTTTTTTTTTTTTCAAAATGTCGGAGGTGAAGTGTATAACCTCCTTTAGATAAACAACTATATATGTATGCTCCTTTACATTAGGTATCATGTGTTAAGCTTACCTAGCATTTACGTCGTTTTACTTGTTTCTTACTCTAACTAATTCATTATACTATTGGCAGCCAACCTGACTTGTTATTTACTATTTCCCGTACGACTCCAAACATCTCAATCAAATCGTCTGAACTCGACTTCTGGGGCCTACTCTGACGTGCCAGTACTATCATGGTTCCACTGTCAAAGAGACACAGATGTATATAAGTGAGATACCATCTGTCCCTTACGCACTCTAAAAATAACCTTGTTCTAAGAGTTTATAATGGTCCTGATCTTTACTAAATATTATTGTTTTTGTATGATCTATCATTCGAATTATCTTCGTCTTTCATAAATCGAAAGATGAAGAAAAATTGTTTATAACACGAAACACGAAAGGCCAGCGACCATAGACATAAATCTAACTAGATGACGCGATTGTATGTACTTCGCGTGCCAAAAAACGGACTAAAGTTACGACAAATGATTGTAATCTGAGCTTTTCATTTAGCATTATCGGCACCGGAAATCCACCGAAATCTAGAAAAAAGGCCTTTTCATGCCATATTGAGCTGTAAAGAATGTAAAGAAAAAGTTGGCCAAGGCATTGGAAATGTTTTCTTTCATTGGTAAGTAAATTTGTTTTTAAATTGTTTGTGAAAAAGCGGCTCGCTCGGTTTTCATATAGATGGAGGTACTTGCGTTATCCATTTAGATTTGTCTGTGCCAGCGACTTTGGCGCCATTACTAAAATGTATGCCCGCGGATTTTGCGCTGAGCGCAACGGATGTTATGGCCATTGACATTAATTAATAACTAGCTTCATCTTTAGGTCTGACTGACTGCTTGGCAATTCAAAACCTATAAAGAGTTAAAAAAAAATCATTGAAAGTTTGTGTTTCAGAATTGTCACTGGCCATCAATTTAAATGAGTATACCGGTGACACTTACTGACCCGCATACTTAGATAAAATACCTATAGATTTAGCCATAAATGAGCTGGATTGATAGAGCGAGATCGCTAATTGGCAGCCCCATGTAAATAATAAGGACAAAAGATTATTTTTTGTCTTTGTCACCATGGCCGGCTTTTGTTGTTTGTCAAACGCTAATATCATAGCAGGTTTGACAAACTCACTCGGTCGTGTTTGATTTTTTTGTGATTTCGCGGGATTAAGTGTTTATTGAGACAAGGAATTGGGTTATTTATAGATAATAAGTGTCAGAGCGATGGTGGGTTGAAGTGTTCTAGGCTGTAAAAGCCAAAGTGTTATTTTTATTGTTGTTTCATGTGCGGCCACGCCATGGCTCCATCTATAGGTACTTAATCTAAGCCCGCATAGGAGATTTTTTTTGACAATGCTTCTCTATGATCGATGGTGTATATCGCTATCTCTTTCTAACATCGGAAAATTGCCCTGGCTGGAGGCCTAATGTTAAGGTTTCCACAGGATAGCCCGGTTAAGCAGTAGCCAACCTTAGTTTGAACTGCGAAAGGTACTCATAAATAAACATCGGCAAATCATATGATTTTCTATAAGGCCTGTCTAGTGTGACCAGTGTGGGAATGGAATATTCATAATATATTTTTACGATTATTTTACAACTTGTAAAATTACTAAACTCTTATGATAAAAGTGTTTTAAAAGTGCATTTGGTTCCCGTTAGAAAAGTCAAGATTTTATGTTTATGGCAATCGTTTTGTTCCGTTTTACATTTTATATTGCCATATTAGAATATATTAGAGTAATAGTATAGTTTAATTAGAGTGGTGATGGAAAAACATCGGTCGAATAAAGAAAATTTGTACCTCCTGTTCATCGACTTAGAGAAGGCTTTCGATAGAGTACCCAGAAACCTTGTTTGGCAGGCATTGAGAGCCCAAAATATACCGGAGTACTACGTGGCACTAGTCCAGGATATGTACACAGGCACTAAAACGCGCGTAAAGAGTCCAGCGGGCCTCAGTGAGCCTTTCGGCGTGGAGGTGGGAGTCCACCAGGGTTCAGTCCTGAGCCCACTGATATTTAACTTGTGCATGGACTATATCACACGGGACATACAAAAGCCGGCACCGGAGTGTATGCTTTATGCGGACGATATAGTCCTAGTATCTAAAAATGCACCAGATCTGCAGGAAACACTTAGTCAGTGGGTGAAACAGTTAGAAAAACATGGGCTACGCATAAATCGAAATAAAACTGAGTTTTTGGAATGTGACTACGGAGGGACAGCAGAAACGGGTTGCGATATTTTTATAGACAACCAGGCACTACCCAAAGTGAACCACTTCAAGTACTTGGGTTCGGTGCTTACCTCTGACGCAAATGTAGATAAGGATGTAGACCATCGCATCAAAACCGCCTGGCTCAAGTGGAGATCGTTATCAGGTGTTCTTTGTGACCGAAAGATGCCCATCCGTGTTAAAGGCAAAGTATACAAAACGGTAGTACGACCAGCTATGACTTACGGAGCGGAGTGCTGGACCTTCAAGAAAGCACATGAACAACAACTGCATACAAGTGAAATGAAAATGCTCCGATGGGCGGGAGGAGTAACCCGTCTAGACAAAGTGCGAAACGAGTATGTCAGGGGTTCGTTCAAAGTAGCACCGATTAGCGAAAAGGTCAAAGAAAGCAGATTGCGTTGGTACGGCCACATCCTGAGACGTGGAGATGACAACCCTATCAAAAAGGCCCTAAATATCCCCGATCGACCGCGAGGAAGGAGAAGACCGCCCGCCACCTGGTGGTCAAACATGCAGAAAGAGGTCCGGAAGGAGAACCTGAGCACTCAGACAACCCAGAACAAAGCTCTCTGGCGCAGACGTACAAGGAGACCCGACCCCAACTGAACTGGGAAGAGGGTTGGACAAAGAAGAAGAAGATTAGAATATATTAGATACGTAAAAGTAGAGCTGTTTCCGTAAATAGTCAACGTACACAATATTTTGGATATACGATGTAACTGCCCGTTTGCTACCAGTTTGACATATTTTGAACTTCGAAATAGATCGACAAAAGTCATATAAATATACATTGTGTCCAGACATGTAGTAATAAAACATACACTTAATTGTATCGATAAAAACACCCCACATAATGCAATCACCGTACCCTCAAAGATAGAGCAGTTTTAGTATCTGACTTACATAATACGATCTCCACTAAGTCTAACGTACATTTCGCGAATAGGACATTCATTTTCACTGGGACGTTTGGCAAATGGGACATTCTGCGTCAGATACAGTCTAACAACCATAACTTTTATTGTCACGGGAACCAAATATATTTGCCAAATTTCAGCTCAATCAGACACTGGGAATTGTGTCAAATTTACCTAGCAAGATAAAGATTACAGACACCGACATTTACCTGTAAATTAAAGCTTGTAAACATCAGTTGCTGAATGTATGTAAGCGCAACACGCTAATTCTAACCCAACCAACCAAACAACATACAACTATATACATTATGGTACGCAATAAAGAATTGAGAAATCAATTTTTGTTGTGTTGGTAACTGTCCGGACAAGGTTTAGAAAGATCAATTGTCTATAGTTCAGCCGTGCGAAGCCGGGGCGGGCAGATACGCAAATAGTATTGTAGTAAAATCTCTACTTTATAAGACTTAACCAGCTTTTTATTTTGCTTATAAAGAAAGAAAAAATATTTATTTGTGACCCGCACAGGAGACACAAGAAATAAGCAAAAAACCAAAAAATTAAACAATATATATTAATATTATAAAGCTGAAGAGTTTGTTTGTTTGAAAGCGCTAATCTCAGGAACTACTGGTTGCAATTAAAAAAATATTTTTGTGTTGGATAGTCCATTTATCGAGGAAGGTTATAGGCTATAATTATATCATTACGCTACGACCAATAGGAGCGACGCATAATAGTACATTTTGATACAAGTGCGGAAAGTTTGTTATTGCGTACGAGGCCGAATGAACACCCGAGCCGTAAGGCGAGGGTGTTATGGGGCCGAGAAACGCAATAACAAATTCCCACGTGTATCAAACGACGTTTTTCAATACACTTTCGAAGAAATAAACACAGTTTAGATAAGCATACGTCGTTTAGTGTACGGACGTAGCGCCTAGGTAAGTTTTTATAGATTAGATATTGATTCAACTACTGACCTTTGTTGCCAAATACTGGCTATCCGGAGCTTCTTTCAAAAAGTTTTCAACTTCATTTGGAGACAATACTTTGATTTTTGTCCAATATATCCGACGGAGTGTCTTTTTAGAAATGCAGTCAGGTTGCAATATATTTTATGTTAACACCGTGATTTTGCAGAACCGTGCTTTTTAGCATGGAATATATACACCATAGCGTGCTAGGCTTATATTTAGTAGCGAGTTCATTGAAATACTTGCCCCGAAATGACGACGCCTTTTTAGGGTTCCGTACCCAAAGGGTAAAAACGGGACCCTATTACTGAGACTCCGCGGTCCGTCTGTCTGTCTGTCTGTCACCAGGCTGTATCTCATAAACCGTGATAGCTAGACAGTTGAAATTTTCACAGATGATGTATTTCTGTTGCCGCTATAACAACAAATACTAAAAAAAACTTTTTTGCAAAAAAATACTACCGACTTCCAAATGAAAAACTACAAAGTGAAAAATAACTTAACTTTTGGAAGTCGGTGTCTTTCGTAGGTACCATTTTTTTTGCGATATGGACACCGACTTCCAAAAGTTAAGTTATTTTTCACTTTGTAGTTTTTCATTTGGAAGTCGGTAGTATTTTTTTGCAAAAAGTTTTTTTTTTTTTTCCCTTTTTAGTTTTACCTACCTAATAGCAAGTTGTTTATTAAGGTCCCTATAACTCCAGAATAGATTAACCGAATAATATGAAACTTGAACATAACCAGTGAAATGAGAGATCTGTGTACCCCTTTAGAGCGTACTGGCGTGATGTTATGTTATGAAATGGTATAAACAACAAACAGACATGCGATTGCAGCAATCCCGAGAGTTTTGCCGTTATTTATTGAAGAGTTCTGTTGTGTATCTCCGCAGTTCTTCATCAGACCTTCACCAAATTAAAATGGGACCAATTTCGAAACATACTCTTTCAAACAAAAAAAGAATTTTCAAAATCGGTCCACAATTGACAGAGATATCGGTGAACATACACAAAAAAAAAAAAAAAAAAAAAAACAAACATAAAGTCGAACATAGAACCTCCTCCTTTTTTTGTAATTCGGTTAAAAACAGAATAAAATAAATATTTAAGTGGGGCTCCCATACAACAAAAGTGTTTTTTTTGCCGTGTTTTGCGATAATGGTACGGAACCCTTCGTGCGCGAGTCTGACTCGCACTTGGCCGGTTTTTTATTAGTAACTTTCCACTGAAGAAAACTTTGCAAAGCTGCCATTTAATTCACCTTAGATTTAGATGGCAACAGGCTATCGCAAGCATTTTGTGCCTCAATCACAATATCCGGCGGAGTACCATCTAAAGAATTCTCTTCAAAACTTAAATTCGACATTTTTCACAAATAACTCAAATTATTAAGACTAACTTTCCTTTTTTTGCCGCGCTTTATGTTCGCAGGTTAAAGGAGAAGCAAAGGTATGAAGCCGTTAAACAGCCTCACAGGAAAAATATAAAATTCAAATATATTTTAATAAAGAACACAAATAAAATGTTAACTTGTTCATAAAAGTAATATTTGTTTAAAATAATCATGTTTATTAGTATTATTCTTTTTATAAACACAATTTAAATATTTAAAAAATATTAACGCTGTAAAGACGCAAATCAAAATGACGAGATTAAAAAAAAAACACGCCTGCTCTATAATTGTCAGTGGTGTTTTTTTTTTAAATTTCTTATGTTTTAATCGAATTACCGCACGCGTGCTGTAATCTTATTACCGCACGCGTGCGAAATATGTTGCATATCGAACCTAATCGTAGTGCAATAAGAGCTAGTTTCAAATCAAATCAAATCAAATCAAAATATTTATTTGCTTGAAATACATTGTTCAGAAGGGAAGATCTTAAAGCCTAAAAGTAATTGTATTCTGCCTGCAAGCAAGCGTGCAAATTATTTATAATATAAATCGTAAGACATTAAGTGAACATTCAAAAAAAAAAAAAAACACAACAACACTGATGCATTTCAATAAATTAATGAAATTGCAACTGTCCATAAATCAATAATAAAATTTCATCAACTCACTCAAAAGATATAGTTAAAAATGTGATAATAAAAAATAAAATTACAAAAATTAAAAATGTCAGTATAAGTAAAATGTCCAAAAGCAAAATGCCAATAAAATAAAATGTCCAAAATCAAAATGTCAATAAAGTAAAAATAAAAAATGTCAAAATATAAATTAAAATGTCAAAATTAAAAAGAAAATAATAATAATAACCAATTAATAATTCATACACTGCAAACAACTTCATTTCTAACATCCATTTTTATGTTCTAAAAATTCCCTAACGCTATAGAAACAACATTTTTGTAGCCACTCTGTCAATTTTGTCTTAAGTACATTACCATGTAACAATTTAAATTCACATGGTAAGTGATTATAGATCAATATACACATATTAAATACATTTTTCTTATAGATATCTTTATGACAAGTTGGATGATATAAAAGGTTTCGAAACTTTGCCCTTTTCTGTCTTGTTATAACCTCAGTATGCTGCTTAAAATAATACATGTGAGCCTTTGTAAAAGTGCAGATATCTCTAATATATAAACAGGGCAGTGGAAGTATTTTGCATTTTTGAAAGAGCGGTTCACAACTAGAAAGTGTATTGAAAATTAATAATGTTGCAAAATCGGGCAAAATTCCAAAAAGAAGACCAAAAAGGCTCCTATCCCAGCATGTGCAGCGATATCCTTATAGTTGACCAATGACCACATTGACCACTCCTTAGCGATTTCCTCTAATGCCCACATAACTCATTTGACTGTGGACATTCATCATGACGAAATTTTATGAATGTGCTAAATGTCAAAGGGGCTAACACCTGACATTCCTTAACTAGGCAAATTGCAAAAGTTGCACATAATGTGTATTTAATGTCAAATTACACATAAGCCCTCATAGAGGACATCAGAAAAGATGGATCTTATTGGTATTAGATGAATCCCGTTAGACTGGAAGATGCTGACCCAAGAGGGTTGAGAAAAGGCACTGTTCTTTTTTACCTGACTGCCGAAGGAGGGTAATGTGTTTATCAGTGTATGTATGTTTCTTATACGGCGTTCTAGAGACCAAACGCGTAGACCGATTTTGATGATTCTTACGTCAATCGATTCGTCTAAACCTTGCGAGTGTCACTGAACGTATTTTGCAGGCCATATTGCTAGGATCCCAAATTTATTTTTCACTTTTTAAGCAGTCGGGTTTTTTGTTTATTTTTGTTTTTTGTACCCAAAACAATAATAATATTTATTTCTCCATAAAATTGTAAAATTTGAACATTATATTTTTTTATTAAAGTTATTAAGTACATGCAAAAGAATAATAGATGAGCAACTGTGTCTGAGCTAGGCCGAGCCTGTATTTCAGAAAGCAGTTCACTTCCCAGTCATTATAAACAATAACAACATTGGGTACGTTTAAATTGTAGATACAATATATATCACTTTACAGTATTTTTTTTACTGAATTGCTGAAAACTTATTTTTAGCTACAACTTATACTTCACTTCTCAAAGACTTAAAAAAATCCCAATCATCATCATCAGCCTATAGCAGTCCCCAGCTGGACACAGGTCTCTTCAATTGCACGCCATTGGTCTTCGGCAATTCTCATCCAGCTAATACCAACCACCCTCCGAAGATCGTCGATCCACCTTACGTTTACCAGTTTGCGGTCTCCACTCAAGAACACGTCTACCCCAACGGTCATCGGTTCTAAGGCTAAAATGGCTGGCCCATTGCTACCATTTTCCAATATATAGAGTATATATTTACAAATCGATGCGCTCATTGGCAGAGGTACTAACAAACGCAGGGTACTAAAAACCTGTAATTAAATTAGCCATTTCAATCTAATAAGGCTGAGAGAAGCCGCGGGCTGCAGCTAGTTAGCAATTAAGCAACCGATACATTCATTAATATTTTGTTTATATTATATATTAGGATGTTTGGTAATACATGATTCCTGTGTCTTACCATCTGTTACTGGGAATTTAACCCAACTACGGCAAACCACACTTCTCTTGATTCGTGAGTCCAGTCTATCCATAACCGCCTTATTTTTCGGATCAGCAAGCAATGTCTGGTTTTACCTATTAATAAAAATCGTGCTGAAAAGAAACCGTTTTGAATCTATTACCGAAATTTAAAGGTCCTTTCGAAAAAGTTTCAAGTATTGCTTCCAATCGTGCAATCAACCACGGGATTAGTAGCATCGCTAGCCAAGAAGAGTACTTTGAAGGGGTTTAATTCAAATTTCATGTAAGCCAATTACTTTAGTTGTAATAATATAATTCACCATATTTTTTGATCACACCATGTACATGTCATCTTCACACAGTCCAACCATTGTGTCTTTGGTCTTTGAGGCATCATCTTCATCTTCCTGTCCTTGTTCCATGATACTTGGCTTTGGTGCAACACGGTCTTCTTTGGTCTTTTATTGTTTTGTCAAAACGTAATGATTTGGTAAATTTAAGAAACCCCCGACACATTTTTATTTTATACTATATAATTTGAAAAAGTTGAAAAGAGTATGTTAAGATGGTTTGGCCATGTTGAGAGGATGAATGAAAGTCGACTAACGAAAGGTATTTACAAGGCAGACGTTAATGGAAACGCCGGGAAGGGACGCCCTAGAAAGACTTACATAGACCTTATAGGTGATGTTCTTCAGAAAGGCCAAGTGCGCAGTACCCATAACCGGCGTGTGTGTATGACTAGATGTATAAATGTGTGTGAAGCAAAAGAAGTATGTAAGGATCGTAGCAAGTGGCGTTCTGTAGTTTCTGCCTACCCCCATGGGAAAAAGGCGTGAGTTTATGTATGTATGAATGTACTACATAATTTATCTAGTAGTAGACACGCTTAGATCGACAATCTATTGAACACGTAATTATGACACGATATCTTTTGCGAAAACACCCTGATACAAACATTAAAACACCCATAACTTTTGAACAGTTACACCGGTGTTCATCAAACATAGCGAAAAAACTGTGCAAGTGCGAGTCGGACTCGCGCACGAAGAGTTCCGTACCATTTTCGCAAAAAACGGCAAAAAAAAAACACGTTTTTTGTGTGAGAGCCCCACTTAAATATTTATTTTATTCTGTTTTTAGTATTTGCTGTTATAGCGGCAACAGAAATACATCATCTGTGAAAATCTCAACTGCCTAGATGTCACGGTTCATGAGATACAGCCTGGTGACAGACGGATCGTGGAGTCTTAGTAATAAGCTCCCATTTTTACCCTTTAGTACCCTAAAAAAACACAAGCAAAATCGGTTCATCCGTTTAGGAGCTATGATGCCACAGACAGATACACAACTTATATCACCCCTCTTTTTCCGCCGGGATAAAAAACTGGAACCATCCGGTAAATGTAAGTACCTATATTACAAATCAAAGCTAAACTAATTCTAAATCGATTACATTTACCCTGTATGGAAGCAAAATGAGTCATAAAATGCTTCAAGTAATAGTCACTTAATTTACCTACATACCCTTTATTGACACTACCGAAAACGAATGTCAGACACTTCCATTCCATTAGAGAAACCGGACTCCATTAGTGTCTGACATCACTGTTTCAATCTCGGCTATACAGTTAGCTAGACACGTTTCTAAGGATTAACGCGCACTACGAATTTTAATCGTTGCGGATAAAAAAATCAAAATCAAAATCAATTTTTTTATTTCATGTAGGCCTACATGGGCACTTATAAAACGTCGACAAAAGGTGCACGGTTCGGGTTGGTAGTTTCCTATGGAGAAGAACCGGCAAGAAACTCCATGGTTACTCTTTTAAAAAAAGGTTTGGTTTTACAATATTTCCTTGTTACAGCATTAGTACTTAGATATGTGGGGACAGATAATAATCGTCCATCTGTGAACAATACCCTAGAGTCTGCGTACTGCGAAAATAAATTGAGTAATGTATAAATGGAAACGGCAAACGATTTCATTTTGCATTTCAATGAATATCTATAATTATCAGAAACTTTTTAAAACTTAGCTTTTCGTTTTTCTTTCATTTGATATCCGTATCATGCAATTAGCTAACCGTACATGCATTGCCATCCAAACCAAACGTGTATTTATATATGTATTTCTTAGTTAGTCAGATTTGAGCAGTGTGAGTGTGCGCTTAGTGTTAAGTGAAACGAAATTTAAGTTAAGTTGTTTTTCGATTATTATCCGCAACGATTAAAATTCGTAGTGCGTTCAAATCGCACTTAAATTCCTTAGGATCGGTCCTAAGGAATTTAAGTGCGATTTTCACCTAGATTTATACAAATTGTTTAATTGCTAACAAGATTTACTTAATTTACGATGGATGTTCTCGAGAATGTCTGGATAAATCTACGGTTAGAGCTAATTGTTTGAAAGTGGTCGTTAAGAGAGATTGTAGGATCGAGAAGACTGTCGCAGACAATTATGGAAGTTATGTCGACGGCTTACTGTCTTTATACTATACAACTGAGATACGAAAACGTATTAAAATTAGAAACGCTACTTTTTAACTGCCTCGTTAGTTTAGTGGTTGCAAGTACTACTTACGCACGAGGTGGTCATAGGTTCGATTCCCGGTTCGAGCAATTCTGTTTTGAGTTTTTCCATATGGCATTTTAGGCAATAGTTACCCTTTATTACACATAGAACAAAAACATAACTGCCCAAATGTGTGTGTTATATAGGTGCCCCTCTGTTAAACCATTTGGGGTATATAGGCGTGATGTTATGTTATATATTGATATTTATAGAAAATCGTGTTTATGACCAACTTTCTCCCGAAGCTAAAATGTAGGTGCACATAATTATAGTACACCCTTATTTAAAGATTAATCGGATCGGATGTACAGACTATGAGATTGAGGAGCAGTGGTGGCCCAATGGTATCGGCCGCAACTAACAAGTTGACAGGTCTTGGGTTCGAACCCAGGCAGGCGCATTACTTTCTGTAAATTATTTCATCACGATTACTGTCAATATCTTAGAACCAAAAACTCGAAACCATGTGTCATCTACCAACCCGTACTGGGTCCGCGTGGAAGATCACGGCTCATTCCCTCTCATAGAGAGGAGGTGTGTCCCAGCAGTGGGGACTTAATTCAGATGATGATTAAACAGACCATTATCACAAAAGGCACCTATAGCTGGTACTCATTCAAATAAAACTGGTCAGCCTCTCAAAGCAAGGGTGATTGAACAGGCATCTTCTGGGTAGAGACTCTCGTTACGATGGATGCTTTAGGATGGCTATAACCTCGAGCAGCTGATGATCACTGGCAAGGTAGAAGGCAAGAGGCATCAGATGCTCTGACCAAATCCATGCAACGCTGAACACCAAGCTGCACGATGCATTCCACGACGCCAAGGACAGACACAGATGGAGAATCATCGTCAGAGATAAGTAGATCTCCTGTCGGGGGAATCACGACCCTCGTTCCATCTAGTTCATTGTCATCGTTAGACCTCATCCATCACTTTCCACCATCCAAGATCGAAGTCAATAACAAGGGCCGTACTTTGACGTGACAACGCTATCTATGATTCCGATGTGAAAAACGAGACAGTGCTATTTATCTTGTGTAGCTCGTTCTCTCTCTCTCATTGGAACTGAGAATGTGTTGACACGTCAAATGGTAAGGCCAAAGCCTATATAAAAAAATCTTTTGCGTGGGAAAAAACACGCGCCATAATCATTATGATTTAGTTCTCGTATTTAATTATTAGATTTGGATTAGTCAGTGATGGCCGAATTGATTGAATTCTTTATGTTGGCATTATTGCGCTTCCGGCAACTAACGACAATTGCCTGCCAATTATGTCTATCAGCATTTCAATCATCGAAACATGAATCGATTATATTCCAATAACTTCGAAAACCGTGGGAACACGACCTAATATGCATTTACAATCAATTTTGACACCTACACATTTAGTCATAAAGTTTAAATTAGTATGTTACCGACTTACAGTTAGTTTGGTTCCGTACACCTGCATTTTGTCACAACCATTGTTTCAACGTTATTAACAATAACAATCTATTCAATGTCTGCGTCTCGAATTTCTGTATAATTCGCTCTAAATACATATTAAACTAATTCATGGAATTGGATATAGTAGTGTAAAATGCTGTCCAAAGTTCCACACTATATGTTCATGGTGGTAAATTGACATTGACAGCGTCAGTGTGCCACAGACAAGTTCTTTGTTGACTATTTTGTTCATGAAGTAAACTCAGGATCCTACGATAAAAACATTCTCGGGACCCAAAATTGCATGTCATGTTTCAAGATTGGCTATCCCAGTAGCCAATCTGCTTTGATTTTGCAGCAAATATCCCAATATTGGCCCTTTAGTTACTTTATACTTGCCCGGATTTGAGCTCACGGCCTCAAGCGCGAGAGGCAAGGTCTTAGCCACTGGACCAGCACTTAACGCAGCAAAATCTTAGCCTAAATTTAAACAAATTTAAATCCTGTTTGCAACCGCCATTACCCTACATCTCTGCTGATCCCATAAGGCTATTCGCTGATACGTGTAATCTTAATGATATTGTTTAAAACGAGCGCGCGATATCGCAGCTCTTAGTGCTGTGCTGCGCTCCTGCCGACCACTCTGTGCGTAATCGTCGTGGTTATCTCATCAATTTGCTCGAACAAATTGGTTATTTGTGTATGGAGATTGTTCGTTTGTCTGGCAGTTTGTACGTTTTAGCAGCTGAAACTGCTCATGTAAATTCTTTCTCTCTTCTTAATTTTTTTTTTAATCATAGTCTCGTTAATTCTATCAATTACGTTATTCTCAACTGACGACAAGGTTGGCGCAGTGGTTGAGCGATAGGGTGCTGAGCTGCGTGTCTCTGGTTCGATTCCCGCACGGAACAAATATTTGTATGGCCTGTAGATAGTTCTACCGGATCCGGCTGATTGTGTATTTGAGTTTATATGTTTGTAAACGCTCCCACGATACAGAAACAATGCCTAGTGTGTCGCAAACTGCGGGATATTCAAAATCAGGTCTCACATTTATCCGTCAGCTTGTCTGTCAAACACCTTTTCCCCTTCCCCGAAAACAGTGCATTCTTAGAATTTAAAAGTGACGATTCTTGGTCTAACATAATCCTGCAAGTAAACCCGCGAACAATCCCTACCTCGCTAAAAGCATGTTTATAGCTTGTATTAGCATTAGCGTCGATAACGAGCCAAATTAACATCATCTTGTGTTTTAATATCGCCGACCAATAAGCATCAAGCTGTCAGGTGCATTAGCGAATTGGGACCGCATTATGAAATATTAGCCTCTGCCAGCGGCGTCGCCCGCGCGTATTTCCCATGGAAACAACATAGTCCCGGGTTAAAAAGTATCCTTTGTCCTAAACTAGGCCACGGTCTACCGTACTACCGCGGGCGCTTCTATCGCCTTGCATAGAAGCGCCCGCGGTAGTAGTAGTTATTTGGAATACTGCTTAACAATCATCCGCACTTTTATTGTTATATTTTTAAGAAGTAGGAAGTAATAGATATTAACAGGATTATAAAGGAATGCTGAAGAGGGTGTAAAGTCCAGCAAGCTTCATTGAAAAGGGAGGATCATCCTACTAGACGGATGTTGTGTCGGGTCCGAACAACTGTCCGTCGGTTGTTGTCGGACTGGTGTATATTATGTTTAAATTGCACCGAAAATTCTGCTTGCGCGATGCAGGCTTTTGTGACGGCAGCTCATTAGTACGTATGTGACGGCATAGATGCCGCTTCAGTATAAATGCCATCTTTATTCAAAAAAGGAAAATATCCAAAAAAGGAATGGTGGTTTCATGTATAGCTCAGTCACTCTCTCGCTCTAGAATAACTACAGAATTAACACGTCATAATACAGCACCTGATCTGCGTTTGAATTTGGAACGCGTGCGCAGCGTGGGAGTTTGTTGAACATGTTAAATGCATATTAAATCCTCGTGTTTGTTACCGGTTTTAAGGAATGAGACGTGCTAAATGTCAGCCCGAAAACAACATAATCATAATTTGCGTTACAAATTATGATTATGTTGTAGAATTAAATACAATTTAGTGCTCTTCGTTTGTAATATAAACGGATTTGGAGTTTGTTTGTTTATGACTAGAGCTAATATTCATAGAAAAAGAAGAATATTATAGAATAGAATATACATTCATTGTCTCCATTATTATAATAGTCTTCCAGACCGAATTTTGGCCACAGCGGCCATTCTTAGTGGAGACTAGTCGTCAGCGCTGCAGATATTAGGTATCGTATACAAGTGTGTGACCTAAATTGTCACCTGAGGTACCTAACCCCCCTCCCCCTTCCCTACCTGAGGAGTTGGTATCTATTTAAGGTACCAACTTGTGTAGTAAGTACGTGTATTTGACATAAAGATTGATATTTATTCTATTGTCTTTTGTTACAGGTTGCAACTGTTCGTCGATCGGTTCTGAAAGCAATGTGTGCGATATCCGAACAGGGCAGTGTCGTTGCAAGCAACACGTTACGGGCCGGGCATGCGAAACTTGTGAGGTTTGTATCACCATGTATTATTTTATACCTGTACTTTATTCCAGGCTGTTTTCATTTTGTGAATATTTTAGGCTACTACTAGTTTTTGGCAGCGGTTTCGCCTGCGTGGATTTCGGGAAGTATCCCACAGGCACAAACCACCGCCAATAGCCTTTGTGCTATTCCAGATTATAATTTATCTCTGTGCCAAACTACATCCAGATCCGTTCAGACGTTTAAGCGTGAGTAACAAAAATCCATCCAGTTATCAGATTCATCTCACATCTTTACGTGTGTGAATACTTATGCCCCAAAGCCACGCTTATCCAGCTGCCGCTATTTAATATACTAGCTGCCGCCCGAGGCTCCGCCCGTGTTGTATTAGTACCTACTTCTCCCGATATCATTGTAAATTATAGCCTATGTGTTATTCTGATGTATAAGCTATATTTCTGTAAAGTTTCATTAAAATCCGTTCAGTTGTTTTTGCGTGGAAGAGTAACACATGTACATCCATCCATTCATCCTCACAAACTGTCACGTTTAAAATAGTAGAAGGCTATATCCGGAGCGATCACAACATGATCCGAGTCGTGCCAACCGATAAAACAACACACAGATTCCGTAACACACTTTTTATTTATTTATTGATTAAGGATAGATCAGAAAAAATATACTTTGAAAAACATTATCATGTTATGCACACTCAATTAAAGGTGACCACAGCTTACATATTATTGAGTATACATGCTCTACATAAAAAATAATACAGATTTAAGTAATTAAATTAAATTCAAAATAACACTGAAATACAATTAGATTAAATTAATAAGATTAAGGTTATGTCAAATTAGCACCAAATAAGACTATAGTAAAATTACAGGTTTTCTCAAATTATCAAAGTACAGGAGTCAAATAAAATAAAAATAAAACTTCAGATTATGTCAAAGTAAAATAAAATTAAAACAATATCAAATTAAAATAGAAATAATTTCAAATTAAAATAAATTAAAAATAAAATATTAAATTAAAAAATAAATTAAATTAAATTAAATGGAATAAAATTGATAAAATTAAAATCAACATTAAAAAACAGATTGAAAGCAAAGGTCAATTTTATTGGAGTGGAGTGATAAATAAATCAAGTCAATTGTTCTCTGCCTCTTTTATATTGCAAAAATATATATCTGTTCTACAAGGAAAATAACTCAAGGGATTTATAAACGTAGTTTATTCAGTTAGACAACAGTTCTCAATAAAATTTGGTTTACTAGTCTATACTTATACTTATTTTACTTATAAATATATAGTTTGTATAATATTAAAGATTTGTATGTTTGTATGTAACGAATAAACTTAAAACTACTGGGCCGATTTCAAAAATTCGTTTACCGTTGGGAAGCTACACTATCCCCGGGTGACATAGAATACTTCGTATCCCTGTATTCCCGCGGGAACGGAAACTACGCGGGTGAAACCGCGAGGCGTCCGCTAGTGACTTATAAATTGCGTTTACAAATTGTCAGAGAGATCATCTGCAGCCGGAACTAGGTGAGAGCCTGCATCTCGGTATGCAGATGTATATCTGATAATTGATATGATTATTGTAGAATTGATAAAATGAAAGGCATTGGCATGGACTATATTTGACTGTATCCTACGAAAAATCTCCGTTTCCTTCGTGAATATGATGTTCCTTAGTTTGGTTTTACTCGGGTTCGCCTCTTCAGATTGTCTTCCCCATGTTATGTAGGATAGTTATAATTCCGACAATTCCAATAATTCAAAGGCTGACAGAATTGTGTAGCATAGGCATAATATTATCCTATAATAACCTGCCCACTGCTGGGACACAGGCGTAGTCTTTGTGAGAGGGAGTGGGCTGTAACACACTATACGCGGGCCTAGTGCGGATTGGTAGAAACTTGAACTGCGCAAATCAAGATCAATTGGACAGTACTGTCGAGTCACTCTAAAATCAGGTTACTAAGCCATCAGCCATATGCCATGACAGACCCAATCATCACCCACGATCCCAAACAGCACAGTTAGGATTCCAAGGAAACAATTTACATTCATTGGTACTCCGCATTGATATTCAAATGGCACTTTGCTGGAAATGTCCCCGTGACATTTCTGGGCAATAAACGGAACGGGCCGAGGAAACGGAGCGGAATTTATACGGTGCTACTGTTTGGGTAGGCAGAGATGTATTAGTTAAACCGAGGTGATGGAAAGTTAGGATTTTTGTTAGCAAATGCACAGGCACATGGTAGACATCCCATCCATACGCATAAAGCGTTTTGCGAATACTTTCGTTGTGCGTACTGCTAAGATGTGGAATTCCCTGTCGGATTCTTTGTTTCCTGATAGCTACAAACTAGGGGTCTTCAAGAGTGAACAGGTTACTTCTAGCCAAGTGTGCTTCACCGTTGACCACATCATCGCTTACCATCAGGCGAGATAGTGGTCAAACACGAACATATAATTTAAAAAATATAATGTGTGCCAAAATAATACCTCTTGTCGTGCTCTCTGTGCGACATCACTTGCACTCTGAAAGACCTTGTCCTTTTCTGGGTTGGCCATCATGATCGAAATTGGCTCAAGACCAATATACATTATCATCATCACCATCAGCCTTTTAATTTTCCCACTGCTGGGATACAAGTCTCCTCTCTGTGTGTGAGAATGGGTCGTAAACCACCACGCGGGATATAAACACAGTTGGCATTTCAGAAACTAAACTGAAATATCTCTCTGTGTCTGTAATTACACAAGCACCTAAAATTAGTGAAGTGCTTATTATTCCTCGGACAGACTATGTCACAAGTAGTTCTAGTGCTATTAAAGTACTAGATTGAATTGCTTTAATACCTTGTCGTTCGGTTATAACTGCGAAGTGGGAGAAACTGACAGAAAATGAAGCTGAATTTAAACGTTGTCACTTAAGCTAGTCTGTACAGGGACGGAATTAAATTGCGCTTTTACATTTTGCAAAACTATTTTATTACTAAGTTCAGGTTCTGATTAGCTAGTAATTAAGTTCTGGAGTGGTAGCGTACTGGAAGACGTTGCGTTGACAGGACTTCCAATTGTTGGCGATCACTTGGTTAGGGTTCCGCGAATCCGGTGGATGCTAGACGCACGGGATCGTTCAATGAGGCGACACTTGGGGGAGGCCTGTGCTCGGCAGTGGACGTCTTTCGGATGAAATGATGATTTTATTACTTGCCTAAGAAAAGGAAAAAGGTAAAAATAATGAAATGGTTATAAAGAGGAGCTATCTTGCCAATCATTTGTATAGGCTCCTGAAATATGTTTTTTACTCACTCCATGTTAAGGGTTTAAGGAACCATTCGCGCATATTGAATTCATAACAATTCTCATTTTTCCTTACTTATTTTACTGCCTTAAATAATGTACTTTATGTAATATTAAATATGTCAAAGTCTGTATGTTTTGTATGTTTGAACGATTGTAAATTAATAACTGCTCAAAGGCTGACCAGATAAACTTCTGAAACATAGACAGACTTTGGCCTGTATTAGGACATAGGATACTTCTAATCATCATCATCATCATCATCACCAGACTATTGATGTTCCCACTGCTGGGACACAGGCCTCCTCTCTGTGAGAGGGAATGGGCCGTAATCCACAACGCGGGCCCAGTGTGGGTTAGTGGATGTCACATGTCTTCGAAACTTTAGTTCTAGGACATGCCGGTTTCCTCACGATGTTTTCCTTCACCGTTTTCTTAGTCGGATAATTTCAGACTTTTACGCGGGCAAAGCCGCTGGTTATAGATAGGCATATTCACGAAGCTCGGTTAAGTCCCAAAAGTCTATGCCACACAGCAAAGCGGAACTTTATTACATAACTTTATTTCTAATCCGGCCCTCTCGGCCATAATACCAATAATTGGTGTCGCTCGTATCTGAGTTGTACCGCGGAGTCTCAATTAAATGTCAATGGAACATGGCAAGTATTTGCGAATGTGGGCCACAGCCGGCAGTATCTCGTGGACATAACAGCCGAGGATTGTGGCAGACGGATGTTAGTGTCTGGCTTCAAACTTCAAAGGAACTGCTGGATGTGAATGGGCTTAATTTCGATACTTGGCAACAGTTTCGTCTTGTGCTAATACCAGCAATGTCAATCACGTTCTCATGGGTATTTAGCTAAGCGTGGCGATTTTGGAAAAGGTTACACTTCGACTAATGTAGATCTTACAACAAGTGCGAGTCGGACTCGCGAACGAAGGGTTCCGTACCATTATCGCAAAAAAAAGGCAAGAAATCACGTTTGTTGTATTGGAGCCCCCCTTAAATATTTATTTTAGTATTGTTAAATGTTTATTTGTTTTTAGTATTTGTTGTTATAGCGGCAGCAGAAATACATCATCTATGAAAATTACAAATGTCTAGCTATCACGGTTCATGAGATAACCGTGACAGACGGACAGACAGACAGACCGACCGCGGAGTCTGAATAATAGGGTCCCGTTTTTACCCTTTGGGTACGGAACCCTAAAAACCCAGACACATTGGTCTGCGCGGAAGAATTACTACTTTATTATCTATAGATATATGAGGCATTATAAAAATGTCGTGAGGAATGTGTCCTGGAGTGGGACAGTGACGACACGGATGCCGTAGTGGTTGAGCGATCGGCTGCTGCGCTGCGTGTCGCGGGATCGATTCCCGCACGAAACAAATATTTGTATGTCCTACAGGTAGTTGTTCCGGACTGGGTGTCTTGTGCATGATACAGAAAGAAATGCCAAATGAAAGTGGGAGGGCAAGGTATTAAAAAATATTGATGATTCTTACGTCAATTTATTGATCGTATCGGCAAATAGAAAAATGGCGGATTTTGGGCGCCATATTGTGGGGTCCTAGTTTTTTTTCTTCCAAACTCATCGAATGTAGTATTAAAATGAAGGGTTTTGAGAGGTGATTTCAAAAATATAATACTCATATGTTTAAATGTAACTAATTCGAAAAAAAAAGTTTACTAAAAAGTTAGAAAAAAACCCGACTGATTAAGAATCGAACTAAAAAGCAGTTAACAAGAAAAATCATGCTGTGCAGTCGGAGGAAACATATTCGCGAACTGGCTGACCACCTGATCCTCCGAATGCACAGCATGTTTTTTCTTGTTAACTGCTTTTTAGTTCGATTCTTAATCAGTCGGGATTTTAGGGTTCCGTAACCAAAGGGTAAAAACGGGGCCCTATTACTAAGACTCCGCGGTCCGTCTGTCTGTCTGTCTGTCTGTCTGTCACCAGGCTGTATATCATGAACCGTGATAGCTAGGCAGTTGAAATTTTCACAGATGATGTATTTCTGTTGCCGCTATAACAACAAATACTAAAAACAGAATAAAATAAATATTTAAGTGGGGCTCTCATACAACAAACGTGATTTTCTTGCCGTTTTTTGCGATAGTGGTACGGAACCCTTCGTGCGCGAATCTGACTCGCACTTGGCCGGTTTTTGATTTTAAATTGTTTTTTTTATTTACAACTTTTTAGTTATATTTTTCTTTTTCGAATTACTTTTAATCATATAGGTGGTGTATCTTTTTGTAATAACCTTTTAAAACCCTTCATTTTGATATCCCACTAGATGGGTTTGGAAGAAAAAAAAATTGGGACCCGCACAATATGGCGCCCAAAATCCGCCATGTTTGTTTTTTTAGAACTTCACCTATCTAAGAACACTTGGAAGACTTATCTATCGATGTCTTAATTATATAATTCGATCAAGTGGTTTAAAAGATATGAGGTAATAAAGAATATTACATACATACAAACATACATACAAGATACGCGCGAAACACATAACCCAGTCGGGTAACCAGTCGGGTAATAAAAGAAGTTAATTAAAAAAACAATAATTAAATTATGTTGTGCAGTCGGAGGATACATCTGGTTATGGTCAGCCAGCTCGCGAAAACGTATCCTCCTGTAAAGGCCTTTTAAAACTATTAATTTCTTTTAACTTGATGATAACGATGTTGGTATACAGCCATGCTTTTTAACACCCGCCGGAAAAAAAAAGGGGTGTTATAAGTTTCACGTGTGTTGCTGTGTATCTGTGTGTCTGTCTGTGGCATCATAGCGCCTAAACGGATGAACCGATTTCGATTTAGTTTTTTTTGTTTGAAAGGTAATTTTGTCGAGAGTGTTCTTAGCTATGTTTGAATAAAATCGGTTCAGCCGTTCAAAAGTTATGGGCATTTTACTGTTGTGTTGTTTAGAATCAGGGTGTTTGCCCAAGATAAATGTGTCGGGGGTTTTTAAATTGTGAAATTTTACTTGTACTACTTTTATTGCAATCGAGAGAGTCAATTTTAAGTTTCTAATTTACATATTTGTCCAAGTTAAATAACTTTACTGTCCCATAAAACGCATGCAAACGATGTTATTGCATAGAAAGATGAATTTATAAAATTTAATGATATGTTCAAATTATGTATTTAAACTCCAGTTACATTTTAAGACCACTACGTCAAGTGTTTCACATTGGTTTTACTGCGAAATAAAATAACTCCATACTTAAGGGCCTACATACCCTTTAGTGCCGTAAAACGGTAACTTTCTAAAGCATACTCCTTAGTAACGGCTAGGTGGGTAGTTTTGAAAAATATATATATTTATTATTGATTCATATACATAATTTTGAACACAAGGTTTTTACGTGTAACTAATAGTTTTGCTTTAAAAAAAAAATTAACAACACGGATATTTTTTCGCAACTTTTGGAAACTCCTCCAAAACGACTTGGATGTTTAAAAATTTTTTTACATAGAAAAATTGATATCTGGAATTTCTTCATACATAACATAGAATATGTAAATCAAATAATATTTTGCAAACAAAACTGTTCAAAAGGAGGTTCAATATTGATATTTTGGCATCGAGCGGGCGCATGACCAGTATTGCGTTAACATTAGGGCGGAAAGTAACTCTGTCTGTCTGTTACCTTTTCACGCTTAAACCGCTGAACGATGATGAAATTGAAACGAGATGAAATTTGGCATGGAGATAGTTTGAGACCCTGGGAAGAACAGATAATAGTTTTTATACAGGAAATCATCCTTGTGGGAGTGGAAAGGGAGTTGGAACTTTGTGTGGCGAACCAGAATTTCTTAAGTTTTTACAGTAAAAATAAGCTATTTGAAGTACTAATGATACGCAGGCTAAGTCGCAGGTAAAATCTAGTTGTTTATTTTTCTTTATTTATATGTTTTTCCTCTGATTGTTCTTTCATTTAGTTGTACCTGCCATATTTTATCTCTGCACCACCCTAAGGTCGGCTCATAGAAAATATCTATGGCCTTTGTACTTGTACATAAAGTTTAAATAAATAAATAGAATGCAGTGGGATTCTTCCATCTTGATCTTAGAGATGTTTTGGTTAGCAGAAAACAGAAATAAGTCTCGCACCTGTCACCTATGAATGCTAGAAATTGTGTCATTCGATGTCAGCGATGGAGATGGACGAAATGCCAAAAAAAAGAATTCATCACATGATCTTTCGTTATTGGTTGACATTCCTAAACATTTTTGTAAATTTTCCAATCGCTATCGCAACGCATTCTATGACAGAATGTTACTGGTCTATGGCCTCTGTAGTGGTCAATTTTAAATTCTCATAACCGAGTGCGAACCTAATTTGGCTACAGTGAAAAATAATATGGCGAAACGGACCCATCCTGGACTCATCCTCACTCAACATCAATAACTCAATGCTAGTGTGGAGCCGCTTAACTGACATATCACCTTCTTTGGTGCCCATCATGCACCACCTACATCTTACATGATTCCAATGACAGGTCTGTCCAAGTATCTAAATACTGGCAAAGTCATTGAAGTTAGTCGACACGAAAACAAAAAGAAAAAGACTTTCTTTTCACTTCTTTCTTATTAACGCCCGCCGGAAAAAGAGGGGTGTTATAAGTTTCATGTGTGTTGCTGTGTATCTGTGTACCTGTGTATCAGTGTGTCTGTCTGGGGCATCTTAGCGCCTAAACGGATGAACCGATTTGAATTTAGTTTTTTTTTTCCCGCCGGAAAAAAGAGGGGTGTTATAAGTTTCATGTGTGTTGCTGTGTATCTGTGTATCTGTATGTCTGTGTATCTATGTGTCTGTCTGTGGCATCATAGCGCCTAAACGGATGAACCAATTTTGATTTAGTTTTTTTTGTTTGGAAGGTGTTTTTGTCGAGAGTGTTCTTAGCCATGTTTGAATAAAATCGGTTCAGCCGTTCAAAAATTATGGGCGTTTTACTGTTTGAATCGGGGTGTTCGCAAGATAAATGTGTCGAGGGTTTTTTAAATTTTGAAATTTTACTTGTTTGATACAACTTATTTTATAGCAACATAAGAAGGACATTCTCGGGCGTACTAAAATCTGTCGTAGAAATATTTCAGGAATTTTAACGCACCCACTGTCCCATTAAATACAAAGTAGGTAAATGGCAAAGCATTATCGTCTTTCATGTCAATCAGTACAACGATTGTATCTCGAAGGGTTAGGCGTTAGGCGCAGGCGCATTATTACAAATTATGTCGAACGTTAACCGACGATCAACACTAATCCGGGCTTAAGTCGGCTAATCACCAGTTTACTTCAGTAACATTAATACTGTTTGAAAGGTGATCGTATACTGAACGTTTATGACAAAGGAGGACCAAAGTTATTGACATAGGCCAAACTTAAGTGGCAGTGGGCAGGGCACATTGCTCGCGGAACGGATGGTGGCAATTTTTTTTGGAGTGGTTACCGCGAACCGGAAGACGCTGCGTTTGAAGGTCTCCTACTAGGTGGACCGATGACCTAGTTAAGATTGCAGGAATCCGCTGGATTTGAAACGCACGGAATCGGTCAATATGGCGACATTAGTGGGAGGCCTATGTTAAGCAGGAGACGTCATTCGGCTGAAGTGATGATGATATTCGCGCATTTATCTACACCAAAAATAGCAAGGTCCTAAACCAGTAGGTTCTAACTTTATTATCGACACGAATATTTAAATAACGTAGGTATGTCGTGGCAACATTATTATAAAAATTTGCATCCACTAACAGAAAAGAGGCCATTGTCCCAAAAAGTTGGAACATTACATGCTGATTGTATGCTATGGTGGTAGCGGCTGACTGCCTTGGGTCTTGGCCCCCAATGTGACACCACGGTGTTACTTTTGCTTGTAACGCAATGTAAAGTACGGTCTCCGAAACAGCCTCTCGGAAACTTGTATCTGGCCATCAGAAATTGACGATCAATGCCCGTTCCTTCTCTGTATGAAAAAGATGAGGAGTCAAGTCACCACCATGTTCCTCGACGGTTCCCAACAGTCGGCTGGAGCCGCTGAATACTGGTCCCTGCAACTCATTGTCAGTACCACGATACCTCTTGGTGAGACTGTTTATTTTTCTTTATTGTCGATAGGCTCTCGTTGTGGTCGACGGTGAAGCACGCTGGCCTAGAAGTAACCTATTCACTCTTGACTTAAATAGCCCTAGGTTTTAGCAATCAGGAAACAGAGACTTCGGCAGGGAATTCTACTCCTTAGCTGTACGCACAATGAAAGTAGCAGTAGTAGCAGAAGACTTTGAAGCCAAGAACGAGCTACGAGCTATTTCTTCATTTTTTTACGCGTTAGTTTTGCGTTCGATGTGCGTCTCCGATCGTATCGTGCGCGCATTCTTGTGCGTGAATGGGAGCTCAGACGCGCCATTGTATTCTCTGTTCGGTTCAATGCTCGACGCGTTGAGGATATTGTGAGTTACGCTAAAATAGAATTATGTAACGTCTTTAATAATTTGTTGTTCATTCGAGTCAAGTTCACGGTACACTTTTTCCAGAACGGTCAGTAAGACTTTGGGTGGCCATGATTCGCTGTCGTCACTCATGCAATGGGTCGGCTTCTGTAGACTTGATCTGGTCGGTCCATGGCAGCGCGAGAGTACGATAGCGTGCGACAAGTCCACACGGTCTCGTTTCTTTTATTCTTCCTTGGACTTCAAGCCAGTAATAGAGTCGTTGTCTCGAGGCACGTGACCAAAAGTCAAGTTCATCTTCATCATCAGCCTTTTTTAAAAATCCCACTGCTGGGACACCGGCAGTAGGCCCGCGTGGTGTATTATGGCCGCCACCCTTTCTGAACGAGAGCAGACCTGTATCCCAGTAGTAAGAACATTAAAAGGCTGATGATGAAGATGATGACGTCTTCGGGCTAGCTGATGATGAAGATGATGACGTCTTCGGGCTAGCTGATGATGAAGATGATGACGTCTTTGGGCTAGCTGATGATGAAGATGATGACGTCTTCGGGCTAGCTGATGATGAAGATGATGACGTCTTCGGGCTAGCTGGCCCGACAATGTTATCAGTACGGTTATGGTAGCTGCTCGGATAGATGTGAGATTTAGTATTATGCTCTTTTAATGTCCTGAAGTGAACTACCTAATTGATACCAGAGCATCTGGACAAGTGTCATTCGATGTTAGCGATGGCGATGATCGAAATGCCAAAACTAAGGGATTGATCTCGTGACATTTTGATAGCGTTTGACAATTCCGTACATTTTCAACGTTTTTCCAATCGCTATCGCTACGCTTTCGTTGATAGAATGTCACTTGTCTAAGGCTTCTGTTTAAAGGTTCCGTATCCGAAGGGCTCAAACGGAGCCCTATTGCTGTCACTCACGTGTCCGTCTGTCTATCCGTCGTCTGACACGCAATTTTGTTCTGAAGAATATTTTAACTTCCCATTGAGTCTATAGCTTGAAATTTGGTGATATTGTAAAGTATTTTAATAACAAATACCGATATATTAATAAATAAGTTTTTCTCTTTGATACGGAACCCTAAATGTGCGAAGTGCGACACGCACTTGGGCGGTTTTTACTGTATACAACCTTATCAAACCTTTCAATCAATCTGCCTAGCCTTTTCCCAACTATATTGGGGTCGGCTTCCAGTCTTACCGGATTTAGCTGAGTACCACTGTTTCACATGGAGCGACTGCCTATCTGATCTCCACAACCCAGTAACTGGCTAACACGGTACCCCTTGGCAAGACTGGTGTCAGATCTCAAGCTTCTGACTACCCGTAACGACTGTCAAAGATCTTCAAATGACAGCCGGGACCAACGGCTTAACGTGCTTTCCGAGGCACGGAGTAAACTCGGTATGTTGAAATGGTCACCCATCCACGGATCGACCTCGTCAAGCGTTGCTTAACCTTGATGATCGACCAGTGCGGCTGTTATTCAGCCACAAGCTCCTCCAACCTTTTCAAGCCTTTAAACTGGAATAATTATTTAGTTTCTGTGTACGCCATTCCTAACATAAAATGGTCGTACCATGGCAGTGCGCCAAAGAGACATTAAATTGATGGATTAAGATAAATAAACAGACGAACAGATTTCAAGATGCGATCAGTTTTAGATTATGAATTGAGGCTACGGGGCTACGCTTAATGTCTCTCGAATTGGAAATGAAAACATCCATAAGTTTTGTTTATGTGTGTAATTAAAAATAAATGATTAAATTTAAAATTTGTCATTTTGATTATTATTTGTTGGATTACTAGCTAAATATAAGGTTTAATCAAAAACAAAAATACCTGCAGATTTTCGCTGTGGGATCTTGTGTGTTACAATCTTGATACATTCCCTGTCTCTCTTCCAGGAAGGCTACTGGGGCCTGCAGCTGGGCGGCTGCCGGCGTTGCGCTTGCGGCCCGGGCGCGTCGGCCTGCGACCCAGTGACCGGCGCCTGCGCATGTGCAGACGGCGTCGGCGGCGCGCACTGCGACACCTGCCTGCCTGGCTTTTACGGGTTCGGACCTGCTGGATGTCTACGTGAGTTGACTTTTACGTAATTTGCTTGCTGGCGACGGTCTCATCATCATTAGCCTTTTAATGTTCCCACTGCTGGGACACAGGACACCTACCTTTGCGAGAGGGAATAGGACATAAACCACCAAGCAGGCTCACTGAAGGTTGGTGTCTTAAAATTTCTGAATCATCAACATTGAACCCAGGACCTTACTTAGCAGAAGCGCTTGCGACCACAAGACTAACGAGGCCGTCTCACTGCTTAAAAGTCCCCACTTTCTTGGCGGCAGAAAAAGGTAGCAGTATTTCCCCAAAAAAGCTTCGTCTATTAGAATTCGACTACTACAGCACTAGTAGCGATTTAAAATCATAATCATTACTGGGACTCAGGCATCTTCTATAAACGTAACCAAATTCGCGGTCCCACTACGAATATTGTAAGTCATGGCAGGTTGGGGCACCGTAGTTCTGAGGTATATCCTCATATCTTGATGAGGCATTCAAAGAGCTGATGTACTACTACCATGCCTGAAATGGCTCCCAGTTAAAATATGATCAGTTTGTCTTGGACATACGGTGAAGGAAAACGTCGTGAGGAAACCTGGACTTATAGTTAAAGTTGGTGCTCCATTGGTGTAATTGCTGCAATGCCTTGCAGCAATTGATTGGATTGCCATCCAGTGGAAGGATAAACGAATAAATGAATAATTGGCTATTGTATTGTTCCAGCATGTCCGGTGTGCCAGGACGGCAAGGTGTGCTCCCCACACAGCGGCCGCTGCGTGTGCCCGGGTGGTTCCATGGGTGCCGGGTGCCGACAGTGCGCGCGTGGTTACTGGGGCGTGGGGAACTCCTGCAGGCCGTGCAGCTGCGGTGCTGGCGCTGTGTCTAGTGAGTACTGATAACATGACATTATAACATGCGTGTTTATATAATATTACCTTAGTTTTTAAAAGAAGTACATTTTTGCCCAGATATTGAAATGACGTAACGCTTAAGGAGCGTCCTCACTGAGAGCATTCAAGTGTAATGAGCATTCGACGTCGACGTCGAATATTCGAGTGGTTTGGACGTTGGGCCGAGCGTTACAAAGCTTACACACAAGCGCGAACTTTGGCTGGTGTGGACGTCCCAACGATTTTCGCCGAAACGGCTCGCATTCCAATGTTCACGCAAATATCAAAAGCAAGTACTCAGATAATGAAATCAATGAGTATGTATGTGGGAATATTACTGGCCACTTGTAAAGCAAGGAACAGTTCCTTGATCTTAAGTGTTTGTGACCTTATTGGTCAATCGTATAATCGAATGAATGACATTTAACGAGATCGTATTCGAACGCTTCAAGCTCGCAAGGGAATGTTCGACTCGAACGTTCATAGTTTTGCTCGATATATACGTTTGCTTGTTTACAAATGCTTACAAAATAATGCTCCCAGTGAGGCCGCTTCTTTAGAAAAACAGTGTGGCAAACAAGCTGAATTTGTAACAACGTGTAGTACATTATTACCTCAATGAACAACGTAGGCTTCCTAGAACAACTGTGATGATTTCACATTCTACAATATGATTTCATCTAAATTAGTAATATTATTTGCAGACATCTGCGACCCTCACACTGGGCAATGTAAGTGCCGCTCCGGCTGGGAGGGTGGCACATGCGAACAGTGTGCCACCGGCCACTACGGGCCTAAGTGCCGGCCGTGCCAGTGTCACGCAGCCGGCACGAGGGACTGTGCTGACGGACTGTGTCACTGTGACGAGTGGGGACGGTGTCCTTGTAAGGTAAGCTGATGATAGCTCAACTATTAATATCGTAGATTAACCAAATAATTTCCGAATTTTTGGACACAAAAACGAACCTATCTTACACGGGACATTGGATCAGTATTTCCGGCAGTACAATTTTGTTGATATACAATTAAATTTATCCTTTTTAGGGTTCCGTAGCGAAATTGCAAACGGAACCCTTAGATTCGTTATGTCTGTCTGTCTGTCCGTCCGTATGTCACAGCCACTTTTTTCCGAAACTATAAGAACTATGCTGTTGAAACTTGGTAAGTAGATGTATTCTATTCGTAGATTGTATGTGAGTTTATATGTTTGTAAACGCACCCACGATACAGGAAGAAATTCCTAGTGTGGGGCAACGTTTAAAACTGTGAACCGCATTAAGATTTTTACACAAAAATAGAAAAAGAAACAATAAATTTTGGGGGTTCCCATACTTGAAACTGAACATAATTTTTTTTTTTGTCTTCGAACCCATACGTGTGGGGTATCTATGGATAGGTCTTCAAAAATGATATTGAGGTTTCTAATATTTTTTTTTTCTAAACTGAATAGTTTGCGCGAGAGACTCATCCAAAGTGGTAAAATGTTTGTCCCCGCTTCTGTAACTTCTAAAATAAGAAAATGATAAAACGAAGAAAAAAATATATGATGTACATTAATTACCATGTAAACTTCCACCGAAAATTGGTTTGAACGAGATCTAGTAAGTAGTTTTTTTGTAATACGTCATAAATCGTAAACTGCAATGCGTAAAGTACGGAACGCTTCGTGCGCGAGTCCGACTCGCACTTGGCCGGTTTTTAATAGTTACGAGTATTAAAACTTGTCTTCCAGGAAAACGTAGTAGGCGAGAAATGTGACAGCTGCCTAACTGGCACGTTCGGCCTGTCAGCTACCAACCCGTCGGGCTGCACGGCGTGCTTCTGCTTCGGGCGCGTGTCGCAGTGCACGCAGGCCGCGCTCGCGCGTGCCGCCGTGCACGCTGCCGCGCCGCTGCACGTCACGCTGCAGAGAGGACATCAGGATGTCATCACTACTGTGAGTACCATTAGCAGTCTATAATGTTCCCACTAGTGGGACACGGGCCTCCAGGTAGGGGAGAAGGAGTATAGTGATTCAGTACCTAACCTTTACCAACTTGGCCCATGTTCATTACACTTATCACTATTAAAATAATACAGTTTCGCGCATGAATGTGAAAATCGACCATGCAAGTAAAGCATAACCTGCAAGTTGACACATTTTTTTTATATTAAAATTATATGTACCCATTGACCATTTAGAGGAGCTCGTGGCTAAATAATAACAGCCGCACGGGTCGATCTTCAAGGTAAAGCAACGGTTGACGAGGTCGGTCCGTGGATGGGTGACCATTTCAACATACCGTGTTTCCTCCGTGCCTCGGAAAGCACGTTAAGCCGTTGGTCCCGGCTGTCATTTGAAGAACTTTGACAGTCGTTATGGGTAGTCAGAAGCCTGAGATCTGACACCAGTCGTGCCAAGGGGTATCGTGTTACCCAGTTACTGGGTTGTGGAGGTCAGATAGGCAGTCGCTCCATGCAAAACCCTGGTACTCAGCTGAATCCGGTAAGACTGGAAGCCGACCCCAACATAATTGGGAAAAGGCTAGGCAGATGATGATGATGTATCCATTGAAACATTGTCGCCATTGTACCTTTGTGCATGAAGTTTTAAATAAATAAATAGATTTGTAATTTTTTCTTCCTAGATGGACCAAGACTCCCTGCTAGCCATACACACGCACACTCCAGACGCCACTATCACGCTGCCCTGGCCCCCCGTCCCTGTGTACGTGGAGCTAGACAAGCGGTTCGTGGGGGACCGCGTGACGTCATACGGGGGGTCCCTGCGCTTCCGCGTGGAGGAGGAGGGGGGCTCGGAGCTCAGCCGGGAAGTGCTGGCGCGGTTCCCGCTTGTGAGGCTGTACACGAAGAGTATTGTGCTCGAATACTTTGAGGTTAGTTCTAGATGTTATACAGCTTGTCACCTAAATGATTAATAACTCGCATTTTGACTTTGCTTTGCCAAATACAGTACACGTTTCTTAGGAATATAAATCTTCATATATTAAACACGGTTCATATTTGCATGGAACGCTTACTCACGGCAAACTTGAGCTAAATTACGTTGTGTTTTTATACAAATTCGCAAAGGTCCAATGTTTTCTGCCTTCATTTATTTTATAGCATAGGAGTTCTCTTCGGTATCAGTTTGTTCAGTATCCTTATTTTTCGTTTTGTTTAATTTAATATTATTGTACAGCATGCGCCAGTAGTAAACGGCACTCACGCCGTCCGCTTCCACGAGTCACTGTGGATGGTGCGTGGCCGTGGCGTGGCGTCTCGATCCGCGCTCATGTTGGCACTGCGCCGGCTGGACAAGATCCTCATCCGCCTCACCACCCGCGCGCCCACCTATCAGGAACACGTGCATGCCCTGTAAGTATGACATAGTTAACTTCCACGAGTCACTGTGGATGGTGCGTGGCCGTGGCGTGGCGTCTCGATCCGCGCTCATGTTGGCACTGCGCCGGCTGGACAAGATCCTCATCCGCCTCACCACCCGCGCGCCCACCTATCAGGAACACGTGCATGCCCTGTAAGTATGACATAGTTAACTTCCACGAGTCACTGTGGATGGTGCGTGGCCGTGGCGTGGCGTCTCGATCCGCGCTCATGTTGGCACTGCGCCGGCTGGACAAGATCCTCATCCGCCTCACCACCCGCGCGCCCACCTATCAGGAACACGTGCATGCCCTGTAAGTATGACATAGTTAACTTCCACGAGTCACTGTGGATGGTGCGTGGCCGTGGCGTGGCGTCTCGATCCGCGCTCATGTTGGCACTGCGCCGGCTGGACAAGATCCTCATCCGCCTCACCACCCGCGCGCCCACCTATCAGGAACACGTGCATGCCCTGTAAGTATGACATAGTTAACTTCCACGAGTCACTGTGGATGGTGCGTGGCCGTGGCGTGGCGTCTCGATCCGCGCTCATGTTGGCACTGCGCCGGCTGGACAAGATCCTCATCCGCCTCACCACCCGCGCGCCCACCTATCAGGAACACGTGCATGCCCTGTAAGTATGACATAGTTAACTTCCACGAGTCACTGTGGATGGTGCGTGGCCGTGGCGTGGCGTCTCAATCCGCGTGCCTCCCTATCAAAAACACGTGCATGCCTTGTAAGCTTGTAAGTATAACTTATAAAAAAATAATGCGTTGGAACTCAGCCCCCATAAAATTTCTACTGAAATCATAGTAAGCTGGCTATACGTGTACTTTAAACTTTTGTAAATTTTATTTCTGTAATTATAGTCCAATCTCTTGCGGTGTGAACTGTACAATG
Organism: Orthosia gothica; assembly: GCA_949775005.1. NCBI lineage: Eukaryota > Metazoa > Arthropoda > Insecta > Lepidoptera > Noctuidae > Orthosia > Orthosia gothica. The sequence goes on along the minus strand of OX459062.1, from coordinate 16,723,106 downwards.
CTTTTTATACGTCCACTAAAGATTCAACTCTGTACAAGCGTTTACTTTACCTGCCTCGATATCTTGCAAATTTTTGATCCACTTCCCAGAGTCCGATTGATCTGAAAACGGTTGTTTTCTCGTGACAATCGTCATTGTTGTCGGCAGTCCTAGGTTGCGCTCGAGAATTAACTGTACGCAGCTCCCCCGGATGGCTGAACTATTCCATATAGCGACTCAGTGAAACACTTGGGTATTTTAGCATTCAAATACTTTTTATGGGGTCCCCAGCTGCAGGAAGTTAGTCGCAAGGTGTTTGCCTCTGCGGGTCTTTACCCAATTTGCTTCCAACTGCCACTAAAACTGCACTCGCCCTCAGATCTAACTGACTATTTAGATCTAACTGACGTGCAGCTTAGATAAGCTTGAGCGACTCCAAAACGTTTGCATAAGTTTCATATTTGGTTTACGCAAAAATTACCATGTTTCTGAGTTTCGTATTAAGCTCAAGTGGCTGCCAATCCGCCTTCACCGGAATGCCCATATTTTATCTTTACTCTACAGTGTTCTGTTTATTCCTACAACCACCTCTTATCACAAAGAACTTTTTTGTTTTAATATTAATACTTGTTTACTTGTAGACTGCTGAACGTCTCCCTAGACACGGCGATCCCAGGGCTGAGTCGTTCGGAGCCGGCCTTAGGAGTGGAGCTGTGTGCCTGCCCAAGAGGCTACTCAGCCAGCTCCTGTCAGAAGCCGGCTGCTGGATTCTGGATGCCACCACCCAGGTATTTCACTACTTATTATTTTCATTATAATAGCGTGATGATAGCGATTGAAAAAAAAAAAAAAACATTATGGGGTTATTAAGCATTATCAAAAAGACACGTCAGGCTTATTGTATTTATTAAGCTTTTTTGTAATGGCAATACCTTATCAGCCTGGGGTCGAAATTTCAATGACCTCGCCTATCCTACCCTATCGAGATATATAGCCCGTGATGTTATATAATATTAATGTTCCAGGGTGCTGATGACGGCGGTGTCGGGCACCATCGTCATCAACCTGGAGGGCGAAGCGGAGCCCTGCGTGTGTAACGGCCGAGCTAATGAGTGCCACCCAGAGACTGGAGACTGTTTGGTGAGTTTATATCATAGTAAAAAACTTGTACCTATTGTGACTGATTCTCTAAGTTTCGGCAAAAATTATTTAAAAAAATAGAGGTTTAAGAAGAAGTAGTATATGAATCAGAAGTAGACAATACAGCGGTAGTAAGGCTGTGATTATAAATTAGTAGGCAGTAAAGTAGTAGGCTGTGATTATAAATTGGTTGCTAATATATAATGTGTAAGGAAATAGATTATAATAATTTAGGGCCAAAAATCATGATGACCCAAATATCTTTCTTAAATTAGGGTTTTTTTTCTTGCTAGATCTCCATTAGCACGGGGTCCCAGTGCTAATAAAAAAAAAACAAATAAATGTGACTAGATGGCGCGATATTCATCGATTTGTCATTGAATAGTGTTAAATAAAAAAATTCTAGAATTGATCATAAAAAAAATATGCTCTTGTTTAAACAACTCTCCTAAGCACAAAATCCGGTTCGAAGGACCATGTAAAGGTTGTTTGTTGGGATGTTAAATGAGAGATTGAAATTTTCACTGAAAACTGTGTATTGTTAAGAAAAGATTACAATGTTTGTTAATAGAGCGAGGAAGGAAGCGCGATGGTACTTATAGCTAACCGATCACGTACTGAAGTTAATTATTATTTGGGTCGCTTGATGTAAACGCGTATAGTGATGATTTGGCTATAAATATTATAGTTATGATGTGAGTTTCGCCGTACATTATGGAATATTGGGCTCTCAATTCGAATGATCCGTTCAAATAATCTTTGAATTTGAACGGGTCATTCAAAATTTCTTACAAAAGATGGCGTGTATTATATTTCTGAGGCATACCATTAGATTTTTTTTATATGTATTGTAGTTTCATTTTGGTACAATGAAACTGTAAAAACGTGCAAAACAAATACTGTAAAACAAATCGTCACTGTATTTAAAGAAAAAAATTGTCGCGAACCGAGAAAACCCTTTTACTTGCAAGTCGCTGCTAACACCATCTATAGCCGTGGAACGGAACCAAACGCGACCGAAGTACTCATAAAACTCAAATACACTCTTGTCTTGAAGTCGTTTTTTTATTCCTTTTTTAGGGTTCCGTAGCCAAATGGCAAAAAAAACGGAACCCTTAAAGATTCGTCATGTCTGTCTGTCTGTCCGTCCGTATGTCACAGCCACTTTTTTCCTAAACTATAAGAACTATGCTGTTGAAACTTAGTAAGTAGATGTATTCTGTGAACCGCATTAATATTTTCACATAAAAATAGAAAAAAATCAATAAATTTTGGGGGTTCCCATACTTGAAACTGAAACTAATTTTTTTTTCATCAAACTCATACGTGTGGTATCTATGGATAGGTCTTCAAAAATGACATCGAGGTTTCAAATATATTTTTTTTCTAAACTGAATAGTTTGCGCGAGAGACACTTCCAAAGTGGTAAAATGTGTCCCCCCCCCTGTAACATCTAAAATAAGAGAATGATAAAACTTAAAAAAAATATGATTTACATTACCATGTAAACTTCCACCGAAAATTGGTTTGAACGAGATCTAGTAAGTAGTATTTTTTTTAATACGTCATAAATCGTAAATCGCAATTTACCAAGTACGGAACCCTTCGTGCGTGAGTCCGACTCGCACTTAGCCGGTTTTTTTTATAACTAAGTTAAGCGATGATGTTGTCGACGGTGAAACACGCTTGTTATAGAAGTAACCTATTCACTCTTGACTTAAAGACCCCTAGATTGTAGCTATCAGGAAACACAGACTCCGGCAGGGAATTGCACTCCTTAGATGTACGCATATTAAAGTGTTCCCAAAACGTTTTTAGGGTTCCGTACCCAAAGGGTAAAAACGGGACCCTATCACTGAGACCCCACGGTCCGTCTGTCTGTCTGTCTGTCTGTCACCAGGCTGTATCTCATGAACCGTGATAGCTAGACAGTTGAAATTTTCAGAGATGATATATTTCCGTTGCCGCTATAACAACAATTACTAAAAACAGAATAAAATAAATACTTAAGTGGGGCTCCCATACAACAAACATGATTTTTCTGCCGTTTTTTGCGATTAAGGTACGGAACTTTTCGAGTGCGAGTCCGACTCGCACTTGGATTTTTTTTAGGTTCAATTTCCTCGTCAGTTCCTAATAAAACTTATTTTCTTTCTTCCTCTCGTCCTCAGAACTGCACGCACGGCACAGGCGGGCCGCGCTGCGCCACGTGCGCGGCAGGCTACTACGGCGCGCCCGCCCAGCCCGGCGGCTGCCAGGCGTGCCCGTGCCCCGAGCGCGCCAGGAACTTCGCTGACGCCTGCGTCATACGGGACGGGCAGGTGCAGTGTCTGTGCAAACCTGGTGAGTGGCTGATGTCATTCAATGTTTATTAAGTATGCCGAATGGATGTTTGATGGGGCTCAAGGCCCATTTTGCTTTAAATACTATTTACAGTACCTAATATGGAATAGTTATTTATGATACAAGTGCGGAAGGTAGGTAATTTCCGATGAGTGGCATTTTTATTCACGAGCGAGCGAGGCGAGTGAGTGGATAAATCGACACAAATCGGAAATCATCTTACGTACGTGTATCATACAACATTTTACTATGCATTGTGCGAGAAAATAAATAAATTAATAAAATGGCGGACTTATTCAAGCGCGTTCAGCATATCCACAGATTAACTAATACTTAATAGTTCCTCGGGCATATCTACTGCGCATGTGCGAATAGCTGTCACATCGTAACGCATTATGGCATGAGCATAATATACGTTCTGCCCAATGATATTCAAATAAACAGATATGTTATAAGCGCGCGCATTGTGAAGACTCGAATAGGAGACAATTGTATGATTTAGTCTTTAGTTTATGTCACGCATGGCGAAGAGCGATACGCTTTGTTGAAAAAAAAACAAAATTAAAAAATGTCATCGTGTGTATTTAGAAAGTGTACCAATTATAATACCAAATTACATAAAACAGAAGGGATCTCATACCATATGTAAATACGCAATACACCTCAATTTACTAATTTATTTCAATTTTTTTTCCTAATTTTCTGATATTTGGAGGTTACAAAAAGAAAAAACATTGGTTGTCAGAATAATGTTTGTTTACATTCACACGCAAGTGACAAACACTAGCTGTCTCTTTTTTTCTTGTTTGTTTTATCAAGCCATCCCTTTCGACATTGTAGTGAAATGTCAGATGAATGAAAAGTGTGTATGTGTGCTGCCGCTGCTGCGCGGAACACTTTTTTCAATTGTTTTGTGAGTGTATAACGTATCTGTTTATTTGAATATCATTGGTTCTGCCTAACATATTTAATGAATATTTAAAATTAATTTATTGATCAAAATGTAAATCTAGAGTAATTAAAAACGCCTAAAATAAAGTATTAGTTTTATTTTACCTTTTATATGAATGATAATCAATACATAACTAATTTTTAAAACTTTTCTCAAATAATAAAAACTCTATGCGTCGGGCTGACGTTGGAGTAAAAATTAAAAAAGTACAGGAAAGTAAAAAGCACTAGTGAAAAAAAGTGACACTTTCCGCACAGTTTGGCTGCTTGGAAAACCACTCTTTTCGAGGACATGCATGGTAAAATTTTTTTTTTTTTTTTATGCACCTGCCATGGTATCACCACCACTCTTAGTTGACTGGTAGAGAATGCCTCAGGCATTAAGTCCGCCTATTACTATATGTTGCATGAAGTTTTAATAAATAAATAAGGCATCTAAGGGTCTGGACAAAGTACTGTTCTATCGGCGATGGTCCAAATGTAAGGGATTGATTTTTGTACATTTTTGTTATTTTTACCAACTTCAAAAAATTGATGTAATCAATTCGACACGTATGTATGTTATATTGTTGGCATTGCACAATATTCACATAATGTTACTCTGTATGAAACTTCTTATCGGGTCGTGATCATTCTTTTTTATTGGATTTTGTATCTCTTAACTAAGTGAACAGTGCAAGTTTCATCAAAATTGGTTCAGCAGATCTGGAACATACAACCGAACTCCTTATCGACAAACAGCACGAACGTGTAAATTAAGTTGTTATGGGTATTTTGTCAATCCTGTAGATACCTTACTCTACACTTGCTAAATTTTTAGTTGTAGGGTACTAAAACTATAAATCACAAACTTTTTCACGAAAAATAAACGATTTCTAAAGCAAAACACAAGAAAGAGAAAAATGTTTTTTTTTCGGAAGTCGGTGTTGAAAAAAGATAAAAACAAGAGGTACCAAAGACACCGACTTCCGAAACGAAAGTTATTTTTGCTTTAGAAGTTGTTTATTTTTTGTGAAAAAGTTTTTCTATTGCTTTCGCCACGTTTTCTTGGATAGAATATCAGTTGTTTAGGGTGATGGTTACGGAAATCCGCTCTTTACGAAGCACATCCGTAAACGTATTCGACTTAAATAAACATCACGGATACAGTCGATACACGTAACGAAAAACCAGTTGCGGCGAGGCAACCCTGCAGTAATCTATTATCAGAAAACATTCATTAAAATCAAGTTTAATCAAAAACAAGATTCCTGCAGATTTTTGCAGTGGGACCTCATACTGTTATTGTCTTGCGCAGGTTACGCGGGTCCCGAGTGCGAGTCTTGCGCAGCGGGCTGGCGGCGCGCGGGCGGGGAGGGCGGGGAGGGTGGCGCGTGCGTGCCGTGCGCCTGCGACCCTGTGGGCAGCGTGTCGCCGCACTGTGATGACTGGGGGCGCTGCCGCTGTCAGGACTTCGCCACCGGCCTGCGCTGCGACCAGTGCAGACCTTCCAGGACTTATATGGACGAGGATGGCTGTAGACGTGAGTTTATTTTAAATTAATTGTTAATTAGGCTCACTTGCACGAAAAACTTAACTCAGAGTTAGTTTCTAACACTTTACTATTAACACGCTGCTGGCGTGTTAATTGTATACTCAGCCGGCAGTAATAGCCTGAAGTTTGGTTTGTGCCCTGTTAATGCAATAGGCTCGCCCCCTGTTACATAGGACTTAAACATAACTGGCGAAATGTAAATAAACCTAAAAAAAGCAGTACACTGCTGCTCAAACCCTTAGGAATATAAAGGCGTGACAACATAACATCACGCCAATACTATATACTCGTATATATTCCCCGAAGGGTTGTGCAGAGGTGCACATAATTATAGTACACCCACATTTCGCCAGTTATGTTTAAGTCCCATGTTATAAGGGCCGAGCCTATTGCATCTACCAGGCACAAATCAAAATCCGGGCTGAGTGAGAAGTTGCAGATAGAAAGACCGAATAACACTGCCTGATCCGGGAATCGAACCCCATAGTTCAGCATTAGCACTTGTGACCATGTTTTGTCAAATTAATATCTCATTTATGTTTCAGCTTGCGACAACTGCACACAAACACTCCTAGACTCTGTCGAGCTACTAACCTCAAACTTACGAACCAAAGCAGATCCAACGGAACTAAAGCGAATACCAAAACCATTTGCTGCCGTTCGAGAATTCTCCCAAAACGCCAGCACACTAAGAACTAGTCTCAACCAACTAAAGAGTAACCTACTACAAGCCCAAGACGTAGAAACTTCGATAAGTGACTTAGAAAGTACTGAACATCGTGTCTTTACGGACGCAAATAGCTTAAAATCCGAGGCGAAAAGACGGGAAAAAGAGGCAGATTACTTGAGTTTGGAAAGCATGAGTGCTTTAGAAGAAGTGCTGAAAGTGAGGCGGAAAGTGAGTGAGCAAGTCGAGGCGTTAGACGAGTTTGCTCGTGGAGAGAAGCATTTGAGTGCTCATCGCGCTCTGAAGGAAGCGAAACATTTGCTCAGGCAGATCAAGGATATGAAGCTCGTTGACTATGTGACGGCTGCCAATGATGTATTTGATTCGGTAAGTGTATCTTCGGAAAGAAGTTCCTTAACCTGGCTTGCGGTAGGAGTTGCCTGGTAAATTCTCACGTAACGAAAAAGCCGAACTACGCCAAACGGAACCGAACGTCTCGAGAGGAGGCATATACCTCTCGAGACATTCGATTCTGTTCGGCGAAAAAAGTAATGATGACGTAAAAATATAATAATAAAAGTGTAGCTTTTTTCGCCCACTTTCTTGACTAGATTTTCGTCCTAATACTCTTATCTCCTCTTTTTATCATTAATTCGTTTATCCTCGCACTGGAACGCCTTGCAGCAATTACATCAATGGAGTATACTCTTATAATAAACTAACTTTTAGTCCAGGTTTACTCACGATGTTTTCCTTCACCGTTGTCAGCGATGCCCAAGATAAGCTTAGATAGAGCATATGAGTTGAAAAAGTCACATTGGTACATTAAACCCACGACCTCAAGCACGAGAGGCAAGATCTCAGCTCCTGGGCCACCATGACATGACCATGACCGCCTTACGTCTCATATCATTCCTTCTTCTAGGCACATCTCCAATCCACATCCGTCCAAGAGAGCAACTACCGCCTCAAAGACGCCTATAGGCGCCTGGCTGCCCTGCGCACGTCTCTCAACTCCTGGGAGGAGAAGGCGGCAGACCTGCAGAAGCTGGCGGAGACCGTGTGGAAGGCTGATGACACGGTCACGGCGCTGAAGGAGAGGGTGAAGCCAAGGTTGAGTGCTGTCAGGGATATTGGGCTGCGGTGCCGGCTGGTGCTAGAGGTAGGTTTTATGTCTGCAATAAACTTTATACCCGGCTGCAAGGAAAGGGTTATGATTTTTGCGCGTATCTTGTATGTATGTATGTAATATTCTTTATTACCTCGTATCTTTCAAACCACTTGAAGGATTTTTATAATTAATACATCGTTAGATAGGTCTTGGCCGCCCAAGTGTTCATAGATAAGTGCCGTTATAAAAAAGAACATGGCGGATTTTGGGCGCCATATTGTAGGGATTGCAATTTTTTTTTCCTTTTGAAACCCATCGAGTGGAGTATCTTAAAATGAAGGGTTTTTAGAGGTGATTACAAAAATATATGTAATACCACTTATATGTTTAGAAACATTCGAAAAAAAATATAGCTAACTAAAAAGCTGCAAAGATGTAAACAAGAAGAAAATCATGCTGTGCAGTCGGAGAATATTTATAGTCAGTATATGATAGTATGATTTTGGTCAGCCAGCTCGCAAATATGTTTCCTCCGACTGCACAGCATGATTTTCATCTTGTTTACATCTATGCAGTCGGGTCTTTTGATTTTATTAACTTTTATCTTAGGTTTTCTTCATCATCTATCTCATCATCTTCAGCCTTTCAATGTTCCCGCTGTTGGGACACAGGCCTCCTCTAAGTGAGATACTAATGTCATTATAAGCCCCTGCCATTTTTCAAGAACACTCATTACTTCTTCAATCCTTCCTTTCCTGTCCAAAGTGCTCGAGGCCTGTGTTCATAAACAACTGCCCTACTTTATTTACCACAACTCCCTCATCAGCCCGTTTCAATCCGGTTTCAGGCCCGGGCACAGTACCGTGTCAGCTCTCCTTAAAGTGACTGACGATATAAGGCGGGGAATGGAGGACACTAAAGTTACTATTTTAGTGTTAATCGACTTCTCCAACGCCTTTAATACCGTCAATCACGATATCCTTTTGTCTATCCTTTCTTATCTTAAGGTCTCTCATGATGTACTGGAATGGTTTTCCTCTTATCTTCGGGGGCGTCAGCAGTCAGTTCGTACTGGAGACTTCTCTTCTGGGTGGTGTGACCTTGCAGCTGGCGTCCCTCAAGGCGGTATCTTATCAAAGTCAAAGTCAAATATATTTATTCAATTAGGCCAATAAACGGCACTTTTGAACGTCACATAAATTATAATTAAAAATTAAAAGTAATAAAAAAAAAAATTAAAAGTAATATAAAAAAAAAAAAAAATGATTCTACCGTGCATTCGGAAAGTAGATTGTTATGGAGAAGAACGCACAAGAAACTCCATACTTACTCTCGGATAACCTTACTATTAAGGTAGACTGTGCTTCACCATTTCATCTCACTCTTCTGGTCTTCCCCAGGATATAACAACGCTATCAGCCAACAACATAACAGACGAGATCCGCTCCATGCTCCTGCAAGGCCAGACCCTAGGCATAAGGTTTCCTACCCTGGCCTCCGAGCTGGCCATCCTGAACCTAGCTGCTGAGGAGAAAGAGGGTATCCTCTATAACCTCACGCCGGTGTATAAGCAGAAGTACTTGGAGGCGGTCGAGAAACATGTCGCTGAGTTGGGGGTTAAAGCCAAAGAATATAAAAGGTAAGGATGTTACTTGTTTTATCGATCGTGGTATTTCTGTAAGGTTGAAGCTGGTTAGGCTGAAGGGTATTGAATAATCTATGCCAATGAGAAAAGAGAAAAGATTTTTTTTTGTTTGTTTGTACCGAATAAGCCCCGAAACTACTGGACCGATTTAAAAAAATCTTTCACCTATAGATAGCTACATTATTCTCGAGTAACATAGGCTATAATTTTGACGGGAGCGAAGCCGCGGGGGTCAGCTAGTCAAAAATAAACTGCAAACGCTAGCCCAGGGCAAGGTTCATTTTTGTATAAACTCTTTTCTGACTATCAAACCTATTGATCATATTACAATTTAACTTGAAAGAAATTACATCAAAGTTTGCTATATAAGGTTTCTAGGCCTACCATAAACATTCATGATGTGGCCCACAAATCAGTTTAGTTGGTCCATTTATATACACATCCGTTCACTCCTAAACATTAAAGTCCTCAAGCCACTCATCAACCCAAAAAGCAGTTCGAATTTCAAATGCCTGATCTCTCTCCCAGTTTATTCGCGGGCAGTCGAGCAGCTGCTTCACTAGGAGTGTCAGCAGCCCAGGCCTGGGCTCGCGTAGCCACTCAAGTAAAGGAAGCTGCAGCTGCAGCCGACGCAGCTTCTAAGGCTGCTGCGGCTGCCACGTCGCTGGCACAGGGCAACGTGCCAATGGCGACTAGTGCTGCGAAAGGGAAGGCTACTTCGGAGGATCTGAAGAGGCGAGGTGCTGCTGTGTTGGCGAAAGCTGAAGGTACGACCTTTTACTTAGTAAACCATGATTAATAATTACCTGATTACCATTTATATTTAAATTTACACCACTCCGATTTATCCAATTAGCAATTCTTTTCACCAGGTTTATTTACACTTATTCATTTACACTATTTCATAACAAATCTTACATAATATTTTTCTTTTGACAGCCGACCATAGATTTCTATTTTCTTCCGTATTTTTTTAAATAAACCACTCTTTGCGCGCGCTCTGTCGGTTGTCTACGGTTTCGACAAATGATCTTTGAGCATCGCGTTTGTATATATGTTACGGCTAATACCCGAAGTGCGGCTACACCTAGTTTTAGCCGGTTAGAACTAGGTGTAGCCACTTACTCGTGGTTAAACCTAGTACGAGCCAATTGTTTTCGGGTAAAACTAGGTCTAGCCTTCATCATGCCGGCTACAACTAGGTCCAGCCATTCCCTGTTGGATAAAACTAGGTCTATCCGATATCATTCCGGCTAGAACTAGGTCCAGACAATCCCTGTGGGATAAAACTTAGATGCGTGTCCCGAAGTCGACGTAGCCCCGCTGCGCGGGGCTCCTATTTCTGTCTGCAGGGTCAAAAACAACCTAACACGAACGAGATGACGGGAGCTGAGTTCGCTCGCTTTGCTCGCTCACTTCAGCTCCCGTCATCTCGTTCGAACCTAACCTGTCCGTGTCGGGGTGCCCTAAGTTCCCGAGCTCGCTTCGCTCGCTCTTGGACTGAAGTTTTATCCAACAGGGAATGGCTGGACCTAGTTGTAGCCGGCATGATGAAGGCTAGACCTAGTTTTACCCGAAAACAATCGGCTCGTACTAGGTTTAACCAAGAGTAAGTGGCTACTCCTAGTTCTAACCGGCTAAAACTAGGATTAGCCGCACTTCGGGTATTAGCCGTAACATATATGTATTATACTTACACATACTTTGACCCACATTCAGTGTTTCATTCTATTTTGTTTGTTATTTATATATTATTCTATTTTATTTTATTATATAAGTCCTGTTTCCGTTATTGTGTCCGTGGCATCAACAGTAGGCCCTATCAGAATATCAGCGCAGCGTTATTACTTTTTTTGGATATCGCTGCACATGCTGAGATAGGAGCCTTTTTGGTCTCGCATAGGGTTTTTATTTTATTATTGTTTAAGTGTATGCTTATTTTCTCGTGTCTCCTGTGCGGGTCACAAATAAATATTTTTCTTTCTTCTTTCTTCTTTTTCTCTTTCTTTATTTATTATCCAAGGAGTGCCGCTTTCCAGCCTACACCATACATACGAGTAGTTTTTCCAATGTGTGACACATCAGCGTAGTTTTTCCAATGTGTGTTTTCACACACCAGCGTTTCCACATATGTCAGACTTGGTTTTAGATCAATGCTCGTGCCTTCTCTGTATGAGAAGAGGCCTTTGCCCTGCAGTGGGACAACATGGGCTAAAAAAATCAACCCGTGAAGACTGCCAAAGATGGAGACCCGACAGTCGGGCTTTACGAGACGCGGACTGATCTCCAAGAAATTGATCGCTTGTTGCTTAGTCAAGACCCCAATAATATTCCCTCTCCATATTTGTTTCAAACTATAACCACTCTTACAGAGCTACGCAACCAGCTGGAACACCTGCGGCGCGGCGCCGACGTGGTGAGTGTGGTTCTGCGCGGGCTCGGCTGGCAGGAGCGCGAGCTCAGCGGCCGCCCCCGCGCGCACGTGGACACTGCACTGCAAGCCGCCAACGAGCAGGTGTGTTGTAGTGTTATAGTGTAGCGTACGACGTGGTGCGCGTGGTGCTGCGCGGGCTCGGCTGGCAGGAGCGCGAGCTCAGCGGCCGCCCCCGCGCGCACGTGGACACTGCACTGCAAGCCGCCAACGAGCAGGTGTGTTGTAGTGTTATAGTGTAGCGTACGACGTGGTGCGCGTGGTGCTGCGCGGGCTCGGCTGGCAGGAGCGCGAGCTCAGCGGCCGCCCCCGCGCGCACGTGGACACTGCACTGCAAGCCGCCAACGAGCAGGTGTGTTGTAGTGTTATAGTGTAGCGTACGACGTGGTGCGCGTGGTGCTGCGCGGGCTCGGCTGGCAGGAGCGCGAGCTCAGCGGCCGCCCCCGCGCGCACGTGGACACTGCACTGCAAGCCGCCAACGAGCAGGTGTGTTGTAGTGTTATAGTGTAGCGTACGACGTGGTGCGCGTGGTGCTGCGCGGGCTCGGCTGGCAGGAGCGCGAGCTCAGCGGCCGCCCCCGCGCGCACGTGGACACTGCACTGCAAGCCGCCAACGAGCAGGTGTGTTGTAGTGTTATAGTGTAGCGTACGACGTGGTGCGCGTGGTGCTGCGCGGGCTCGGCTGGCAGGAGCGCGAGCTCAGCGGCCGCCCCCGCGCGCACGTGGACACTGCACTGCAAGCCGCCAACGAGCAGGTGTGTTGTAGTGTTATAGTGTAGCGTACGACGTGGTGCGCGTGGTGCTGCGCGGGCTCGGCTGGCAGGAGCGCGAGCTCAGCGGCCGCCCCCGCGCGCACGTGGACACTGCACTGCAAGCCGCCAACGAGCAGGTGTGTTGTAGTGTTATAGTGTAGCGTACGACGTGGTGCGCGTGGTGCTGCGCGGGCTCGGCTGGCAGGAGCGCGAGCTCAGCGGCCGCCCCCGCGCGCACGTGGACACTGCACTGCAAGCCGCCAACGAGCAGGTGTGTTGTAGTGTTATAGTGTAGCGTACGACGTGGTGCGTTTGGTGCTGCGCGGGCTCGGCTGGCAGGAGCGCGAGCTCAGCGGCCGCCCCCGCGCGCACGTGGACACTGCACTGCAAGCCGCCAACGAGCAGGTGTGTTGTAGTGTTATAGTGTAGCGTACGACGTGGTGAGTGTGGTGCTGCGCGGGCTCGGCTAGGCCATCACCAGGTTCCACGGTCTACCTAATCGGAAGCCTTCCAACGGTGCGTCTTTCGGTTCGCAGTCACCGCTTTACGAACCTTACGGCCTCATCCACCATCCGTTCTGCGAGCAATGTGCCCTGCCCACTGCCATCTAAGATTGGCGATTCTTCAGACTATGTCAGTAACCTTGGTTCTCCTTTATTTTCTACTAGTTTCTGCCAGGGCTTCGCGCGTGAATGTGGATAATCGAGGGAACACATTCCCGGAATAAAGATACTTCGTATATGGTATTTCTGACTATAATCTATTGCCAAATTACATCCAGATTCGTTCAGCCGTTCTGGCATGATTGAGAAACAAACATACACACTTCCATACAAACTTTCGCATTTATAACATCAGTAAGAAGATTCGATCGCGCAAGGAAACTCCGAGCATACAATTGTGAAATCAATTATTTTGATTTCAAACAAATGTTTGCTCTTTGTACCTAAAGATATCACTCAAACTTACCTACAGTACTGTCTTTCCTTTCATTTTTAAAATCCATCCAAAGGTTGTCTTGAAAAGATCGCTTTTAGCGATAAGGCCGCCCAGTGTAATATTTTATTCGTCTATATTTTCTGTAACTTATATGGTGTACATAATAAAGAGTATTCTATTCTATTCTCATACGCCAAATTTTACATAATTCTACGTAATATTTTTTATTAATAAATCGATTATTCAATAAACAGGCTGACAGGGTATTCGCAAGCACCAGGGTGCTGTACGACGAAGCCAGTGAACTAAGGCGAAGGGTGAGGTACCACCTGCGGAGACAGCTCACCGAGCTACAGAGACACGGAGACACCGCGCTCGGGGCTGCGCAGGAGCATGGTGAGTTATTTTTTAAATTTTTACAAATGATGTCGCATTAAAACAGTTGACTTTGATCAACCGTCATTTGGTTGCCTTACATCATACTGGATCGATCTGTATGAATTTGCTTAGGGCTGATTTTCCTATCGATAGAATTGTTTATTAGAGGCAAAAACATCATTTTTTACAACCCTTGCTTTCATATATGTGTCCGGCAACTAGTTATCCATTTAAGCACTTTCTGGCATCCGATCAATCTGAAACTTTGCGTACTTATGTAACTTTGGAAACATTGAAATAAAATGGTAATAATAATAATAATAGCCTTCTTTCGGGCGGAAACAAGGTGCGCGCCTTCAACGGTTGGGTCATGCCGGTATTGATGTACTCTTTCGGCATACTCAAATGGACTCAAACGGAACTTGACGCCCTGGATAGACGGGTCCGTACACTGCTGACTGCATATCGAATGCATCACCCACGATCGTCGGTCATGAGATTGTATATCCCACGGAAGTGTGGAGGCCGAGGCTTTTTAAATGCCAAAAACCTCCACAACCGCGAGATATGCAATCTCAGGGAATATTTTCTAAACACAGACGTGGGTATGCATCGAGATGTAGTAGCAGTGGACAAGGGACTCACCCCGCTCTCCTTGGCGAATGAGAACTGGCGCAGGCCTGTAGTGCTTGACACTAACGACCGCAGGGAGGTATGGCAAAGTAAGGAGCTTCACGGACGCTTTTTCCGGGCCCTACATGGGTCCGATGTAGACCAATCAGCGTCCGTAGCCTGGCTACGTTTCGGTGACCTCTTTGGGGAAACCGAAGGTTTTGTCTGTGCAATTATGGACGAAGTTATCATGACGAATAACTACCGGAGATTTATTGTGAAGGATGGCACGGTTGACATCTGTCGGGCATGTCACCGTCCGGGTGAATCGATCCGCCACATTATCTCTGGTTGTTCTCGTCTAGCTAACGAAGAGTACTTGCATAGGCACAACCTTGTAGCCAGGATTATCCATCAGCAACTTGCTTTGAAATACACTCTTGTGGCATCGGAGGTGCCGTACTACAGGTATGTGCCCGACCCAGTTCTCGAGAATGGCAATATCACATTGTACTGGGATCGGTCCATCATCACTGACAGGACTATTGTAGCCAATAAACCTGATATAGTGGTGGTGGACCGAATCGAGAGGCGTGCAATGATTGTTGACATTACCGTCCCTCATGATGGGAACCTCGTGAAAGCCGAGAAAGATAAGCAAATCAAGTATCTTGACTTGGCTCGCGAGGTTGTCGACATGTGGGATGTGGACTCAGCGATCATTGTACCGATTGTCGTGTCGGCCAATGGCTTAATAGCCACGAGCCTCGACCAACATCTAAGGAGGCTCTCGTTAGGCGGCTGGGTCAAGGGCCTGATCCAGAAAGCAGTATTGCTGGACACGGCTCGTATTGTTAGGAGGTTCCTCTCTCTGGAGCCCTGACCGCCGGTAGCTTGGACCCTGTTCCCGATACCGGTGGGTCTCTATTTTCTATATTTTTAAATGTTTTTGTTTTTTAATTTATTTTATAAAAATATTTAAAAATGTATAAGATAAGATATTGAATGAATAAAAGAGATAATAATAATAATAAATCAAAAAGTATATTGGGACCGAACAATAATTACAGACAAAACAATACATTATAATAGACCTGATATCACTGTACACGACAAAATAAATAAAACAGTGTACCTAATCGATATAGCTATACCTAATTCACACAACATTCAAACTACAATATCCGAAAAACTTAGTAAGTACCAAGAACTTGCCATAGAAATAAAAACTCAATGGAAAGCGCAAACCGTTCACATCGTCCCAGTAGTACTTTCATCTACCGGTGTAGTGCCAAAGGCTCTCACACAAAGTCTTGATACTCTACACATGCCTTCTCACACACTGTACATGCTCCAAAAAGCCACCATACTCAATACCTGTCGCATAACACGAAAGTTTCTGACTTCCTATACGTTATCATCCACCTTTTCAATTTAAATCCCCCCTACACACTTGGCTCTGGCCCGTGTGTATGGTCGTATACTCTCTTAAAAGAGAAGCAAAACAAAGAACTCGATAATAATAATAATAATAATGATTTGTTTTAATATATGATTTGTTTTTATAAAGAAATATTTAAAAATGTAAATATGAAATGTGCACAAAATTAAATAAACGAAATAATAATAATATTATTCACCAGCAACTTGCTTTGAAGTACAATCTAGTGGAATCGGAGGTCCCGTATTACAAGTATGTGCCCGACCCAGTTCTCGAAAATGACCGTGTCACGTTGTACTGGGATCGGTCTATCATCACTGATAGGACTATTGTTGCCAATAAGCCAGATATAGTGGTGATAGACCGATTAGCGCGCCGCACAATGATAATCGATGTCACGATCCCGCATGACGAGAACCTCGTGAAAGCTGAGAAAGAGAAACAAATCAAGTATCTCGACTTAGCACACGAGGTTGTCGACATGTGGAATGTGGACTCTGCGATCATTGTGCCGATTGTCGTTACGGCCAACGGCCTGATGGCCAAGAGCCTCGACGACCATCTGTCGAGGCTGTCATTGGGCGGTTGGATCAAGGGTCTGATACAGAAGGCAGTACTCCTCGATACGACTCGCATTGTGAGGAGGTTCCTGTCTCTGGAGCCCTAACCACCGGTAGCTTGGACCCTGTTCCCGATACCGGTTGGCCTCTATTTTTTATATTTTTAAATGTTTTTAAGTTTTCTTTTTTTTAAATATTTAAAAATGTATTGAATAAGAAAAAATATAAATAAAAGAAATAATAATAATAATAATTGTTCTCGAAAATGGCAATGTCACGTTGTATTGGGATCGGTCTATCATCACTGACAGGACTATTGTTGCCAATAAGCCTGACATAGTGGTGATAGACCGATTAGAGCGTCGCGCAATGATTGTTGATATAGCGGTCCCCCATGACGAGAACCTCGTGAAGGCTGAGAGAGATAAGAAAAGTAAGTATCTTGATCTAGCTCGCGAGGTTGTCGACATGTGGGATGTGAATACAGCAGTCATTGTGCCGATAGTCGTGACGGCCAATGGCATAATAGCTAAGAGTCTCGATGAACATCTGAGGAGGCTCTCGTTGGGCAGCTGGATCAAGGGCGTGATCCAGAAAGCGGTACTCCTGGACACGGCGCGTATCGTTAGGAGGTTCCTCTCTCAGCAGCCCTAACCACCGGTAGCTTGGACCTTGTTCCCGATACCGATGGGCTACTAATTTTTATATTTTTAAATGTTTTTTTTTTTATTTTATTTTTATAAGATAATATTTAAAAATGTAAAAACTATGTACAATAATGAAATAAAGGAAATAATAATAATCTTTATTCAGATAATAAAATGGTAAAAACACTGTATGAATCATAGATAACTAATGTAGGTATAATAATGGAAGATGCCTGTACTAGGTAATCCTGTATCACAGGCAGTAAGGAGCTCAAAAATATGCTTATGTTAGAACAACAGAATTTAAACAATATTTAACCCAAGAAATTCTGAAAATAGTAGCAAGACTAAATAATTTTGAAAAAATAAAATACCTAATTTAGTTAAACACTATAAACATAGAACTAAAATACTAGGGCATAATTATTTATATAATTCAATTTCTTATTTATCTATATTGTAAAACAATCAAAGTGCATGTTACACACACAAATAAATTAGTTGCGTATGCAGAATTATAACAATCAATGTTGTAAAATTAAAACACATCTTTTTTACGGTAAGTAGGCCACTGTGGTGTCAGCAGCAGACGTTCAACGCGTGTGACCTTGAGCATGATAAAATAATATTATGTGGCGCTCTTAGGTGCCCTCATAGTCTATTGAGTTAATGTAGTTGGTCTCTGCATACTTACGTGCCGGACAACTTAAATCACCGGTTGGATGGTCACATTTCCTCTTAAACCGCTTGCACGTCGCACATTGAGGGGAAGAAGATTTGCTGCTGCATTCCTTCAAGGAGTGTCCAGATTCTCCACAGTGGCCGCACGTAGAACTGCTTTCACGGCAAAACTTGGCTGCGTGGCCAAACTGCTGACAATTGAAGCACCTCGTGACTATAGTAAAGTCTCGCACAGGGCATGAGGTCCAGTTAATAAAAATTCGGCTTTGGTTTATAAGTACTTTTCTTATGCCAGCAGATAGTTCAACGATGTAGTTGCAGGTAGGAAGGCCCTTCTTTCCCGATTTGTGGCTCAACTTGATGTTCTCGAGGAAGGTCTCTCGACTTGTATTGGGCAATTTGTCTGACAGATTTTGCTCATAGATACAGTCAAATACCTCCTTGTCGGTAAGGGTTACAGGAACACCAATGACTGCGATTCTAGGGCGTCGTTTAGACGGCTCTTCTAAAATTAGGTCTGAGGTGACAATTTTCTCCGACTTTTTTAGTTTTTCAATATCGCCTTTGCTTTCCGTGCTAATTAGTACGCCCCCGTTTTTCACTTTCTTTAGGCCACGGACTTGGATCTTTAGTTGTTCGGGCGAAATCAACTTCTGAACGAGTGACTTGGTGTCGTCACTCGTTTTAGTTTTATCGCTCGGATAAATGGCGATTGAGCTTAGATTAGCAGGACGGACGAAGTTGTCGGAGCCTTTCTTCACCATGCTGGCATAAGAAGAGGAGGGATTCAGCTTCGATTCAAAAACCTCTTTGAATTGTTCCAGAGAGTTCACCACGTTCTGCTGATGTTGTAGGTGCTGCACGGTACTGTGGCTCTGGATCATCTTCTGCTTCAGCGATTGGTAAAGGACAGCCATCTGAGAAGTTCCACTTGAGACCTTTCGGCAAAGAGTTGACACACGGAGTTTCTGTTCAGAGTTCATTTTACCGTCACCGACAATAGTGCACACTTCGTTCAGAATGCTTTCTATAGATCCTAACCATTTCTGGATGTCTGGCGTGCTGATAACTTCACTCGGCAACTCATTCTCCGCAGGTGCTGGTGGGTTTGGGTTTCTCGGGGGCAATTGTTGGTTAGGCGTCGGCGGAGGACTTCTTATATGGCTAAGACCAAACGGGCTCGATCCTGGGATAGACATACTACCCGCAACACTTTATATAATGTAAATAGAAAGTAAACAATATTTCAGTTCATCTTGCACATAAAAGTTGGAAAAACTTACTAGTGTCACGTATGACACACTTAACTTTGGTTTTAACTGACGCCACAAAAATATAATAATAATTTGTTGCAATTGTTTATAGATATTTCATTTTAGCAAGTACAAATAAACACGTCCGCCTAGTCTCGCGACTCAATGGTACTTGTACTATGGAGCTGGCAGGTGGCCATAGCAACTCTTCAGCCAGAGAAGATAGCACCATCGTGTTTAGGTTCATTGGATGTAATCATCATCATCAGCTTTATGTTCCCACTTGTGGAACACTGGTGCGTTTGGATGGCCTGCTGACGTCTTGGATGTGGTGACAAATGATATTATATGGTACCTTTCAGTTCAAAAGCTTGTTTATTAGCTTTTGACTAATAACAGTATCTTTCCCCAGTATCCCAGATCCGCGGCAACACCGTCCGCGGCGCGGAGACAGCAGACGCCCTAGCTGCCGCAGCACAGGCGCGCGCCCGCCAGCACGCGGCCGCCGCCACCACGCTCAGCCCCGCGCTGGCCGCGCTGCGCGACAAGGTGACCCGCGCCAGGCATGCTGCTGACTCGGTGAGTATACAGCATGATACAGCAGAAGCGGACAACAAGTTAAGGAGAGTAGATTGATATTGTACGGAGATGTCATGAGAAGGACTAAACAGCACGTTGTGAGGACGGCTCTGAGCCTACCTGAAGGCTAAAGAAGCAGAGGAAGACCTGCATTGACAAAATGCTTAACGCGACAAAAATCGACACATCGTCTTAGCGCCGAGAAAAAAGGAGAGCCGGCCCCTCCTAAAGGGGGAAAAGGCTAGGCAGAAGAGGATTTAATGAAGCAATGTCTATAATTGCGTGACATATTTTAATACCACTAAAATAATACCAGCCTGTATCTGTCCCACTGCAGGACAAAGGCCTCTTTTCATACAGAGAAGGCACGAGCATTGATCACTACGCTTGCTAAATGCGGGTTAGTGATTTCAGACTTATATTAACTATACGTCCAGGTTTCCTATCAATGTTTTCCTTCACCGATGTCAGTAATGTCCAAGATAAACTTAGAAAGTACATGAATTTGAAAAAGGCACATTGGTACTTGCTATGACTTCAAGCATGAGAGGTGAGGACTTTAGCCATTGAGCCACCACGACTCACTATCTTAGTTTACAGTCAAGCAAATAGAACGGTATTCCTAAAGCTGTGTGTTCTCCCCTCAGATCTCAGTGTCGCTCACATCGGGCGCAGGCGCAGGCGCGGGCTGCGTGCGCGCGTACGCGCTGTCGGGCGCTTCCCCCGCCGTGTCGCGCGTGTCTCTCGCGCTGTCCTTCGACACCAGGCTGCGGGACGGGCCGCTGCTGTACCTCATGGATGACACACAGGTCAGTTGTATCAACATGGCACCGTTTCCCACCCATGACTAAATCAAAGACAGTTTAATCTATCTAGAACTAAACTAAATAAAAACCTTGTCTGAAATATTTTCCAGGAAACAGAGAGCTACATGAAACTATCTGTAGCTAGCAGCAAGCTGCGTCTAGCCTGGAACCTGGGGGGCGGGGAGGGGGTCATAGTGCACCCCGAGGTTCTGCAGCCCACACATGACGATGCCGACCATACTTCGTACAGGATCGAGATTGAAAGGTGAGTTAGAAACACATCTTTGAAGTAGCATGCATAGTGTCGTCTAACTTCTTTTTTTAGGGTTCAAAAGGTAAAAACGGGACCCTATTACTAAGACTGTGCGGTCCGTCTGTCTGTCTGCCTGTCACCAGGCTATATCACATGAACCGTGATAGCTACACAGTTGAAATTTTCACAGGTGATGTATTTCTGTTGCCGCTATAGCAAAAATATTTAGTATTTTTAACAGAATAAAATAAATATTTAAGTGGGGCTCCCATACAACAAACGTGATTTTTTGCGATAATGGTACGGAACCCTTCGTGCGCGAATCCGATTCTCACTTGGCCGGTTTTTGTAATTATTGTAAATAGTGTTGTTGAAAAGCCTGTTTAGAGATATTGCTTAGAATAAATACTAAACGGTTTGGGACTGAGCTAAATCTATTCGCCTGGATTCACATTTTACAAGCTTTTATTAAATTTAGCTTCACCCGTCCCGGTATGTGTAATCAAATTTTGCCCGTTATATTTAACCCACTTTACAATGCCCGATTGAGTAGAAAATTTGCCCGTTAAATTTCGCCCACTTCACAATGCCCGATTAGGTAGAAAATTTGCACACACGTTTATTTGTTATGACAATATAATTTTTTAAATATAAAGTTTTTAACTCCTCTAACCTTTTCTGTTGCCCAAAAACATCCTTCAATGTGGTGACAAAGATTATGGTGATTAAGTAATGTTAAGTTAAGCAAGGTCTAGTTTAGCTCTTGGTGGTTCGTAATTATAAGCGCACTGTAACGGATTTCGGTACTGTTTAGAGACGTTCGTTTTACGTGCGAATAAAGATAATGATTTCATCAACATCATTACAATCAGCCTACAGCAGTCCTATGCTGAATATAAGCCTCTCCAATCTAATTGAACGCTATTTGTTTAGATCTTTGGCAACTCTCTTCCAGCTGCTACCTGCCACCTTGCGAAGACTTTGGTCTTAGAAGATTATGGTCTAAATTAGCATAATTGAATTCATATAAAACTTACTGTAATTCCCCCAGGATATGGAACACAGCGCGCCTAGTTGTGGAGCGCGCCGGCGGGTCCGCCGTCTCGGCCAGCAACAGCAGCGCGGCCGGTGCGGGCAGCCTGCACGCGGCGCAGCTGTGGCTGGGCTGGCCGCGGCACGAGCAGGGCCTGCCAGCCTGCGTGCACGCACTGTACAGCGATGACAGGACGATAGGGCTGTGGAACTTCGTGCACCAGCCTAAGGAGGCGCAGTGTACTGGATGCACGCAAAGGTTAAATTCTGCAATTTTCATGTGTTTATGCGACGTCTTAATGCTATCATGAATCAGAGATTAACACGACACAAAAACCTCTAAAAGTGAACATTATTATGTTGTATCGTGTCGTGGCGTACACCAATCCAACGACTCAGTTCAAGCCTCCGTCATATCATAATGAGTTTTGTAGCTAATCAACTGCGGCAGAAGGCGCCATGACACGACACAACACAGTAATGTAGCCCCGGCTAAGCCGCCAAAGTTAAGTATTTATTATTTTGGTTTTATTTGATTTACATAGCGCTCCCCCGACGCGAGTACGAGGCTTATTTTTTACTTTTGTGAGGTTTTCATAACGGTGGTTTTATTTGATGCTTTTTAAAAACTAAAGTTGCCGTGGTAAAATTTTGTAAACGTTGTTCAACACTGGGTCTTTCCCTTGTGTTGTGGAAGCGTATACACTGCGACCAACCTTATAAAATATGGAACAGCTTTCAATAGACCAACATTTTTGTAATGGGCAATCTAAACCGAGTCTAAACTTTATAATCTTCTTTTTCCCCCAGGTGGTACAGCGGCCGAGGCGCAGAACCCTCGATGGTGTGGTTCAACGGCGCTGGCTATGTGGAGCTGAAGAGATCCCGCGCCAGACCAGCAGACCGGAGGCAGTTCAGCGTGGCCTTTACCTTCCGCACCAGGGATGAAGACGCACTGCTCTTCATGGCGCTGGACACTGCTAATGTAAGTATTATAAGGTCTGAACCTTCTGGCTATGGAATATTTCATTTCGAGTTGTATAGCTACCTTTGTACCTGTATATTAAAACCGAAGCCCCATGATGGCCACAGACTTGGAAAAAGATGAATGAAAAAAAGCCGATTATGTCCATTCGGGTTCAGTACGTTTTGCCTTAGAAGAGAGAGAGAACACTCCAGAACATTCAGGGCCCTAAAATCTAGATATTATGTTCTTCTTCTTCTTTCGTGTCGGTTAACGCAAACTAAAGTCTCAACCACTCAGATTTTGTCTGACTAGCAGCCTAATTGCGCAAGTGATTTCGGCAAGGGTTTGACCGCCATCAATCGACCAATCGCATGCGAAATGAAAGACGCGATGTGAATTTGCGTCTATGCAGCTACTCGGACAGCCCTATCATTCGCCATGTTCAAATTTAGTAAGGTGCAGGTGGTCGGACATGAAGGGCAGACAAGAAAGTGGGCCATATCTTGCGAAGGGGCCCCACACCGGCACTTTGTTTTGGATGGATCTATAATACTTCCATTTGGCCAGATTGTTTCTACAGCGGCGAATCTGAGTCCGCAATCGGTTTAGGGATTACATTATGTTAACAACTGTTCTTTAGAAAATGTAACTAACCAGCTTTTTCCTTGGCCTAGGCTGACGTGTCGGTAGAAAAACTGGCAATTAACAAACTGGACGAACTGATTTGCTCGATATGATAATGGCGATTTCATTATTCAGTGTGCTCATAGATTAAAGAAGAATGCTTTTGGGGTTTAGAAAACAAATGGGAAAACGGTATCCTGATATTTATTTTAATGACGACTTTTATAATAACAGTAAACTTTATATTTCCTTTATACCTTTGGTCTTTTCTTTAGAATTTTTGTTAACTTTGTTTTTGTATATTATATGTACCTCTTGTGCGGGTCACAATTAAATGTATATACTCGTATTTTATTATTTATTTGTGGTAGGCTTATAAGACCCCTGGTTGTAGCTAACAGAAACTATTTTATATTTATTTATTTTTCTTTATTCTGTGTGTACTTAATAGCTGACCTTTCCCTGATTCTCCCCAGAACCGCTCGGTGTCCGTGTCGCTGGTGTCATGCCGCGTGGTGTTCACCGTGGAGTACGGCGGCGCGCGGCTGCAGATCACGGCGGCGGGCCGGCACTGCGGCGGCCGGCCGGCGCACGTGCAGGCCATCCGGGTGTTCGCCAGCAACAAGCTTGAGAAAGGTAATGTGCGCTGGACTATAGGGTACACAATGTTGTATTTGTGTTGAGTGGTGGCACAGTGGTAACGGCCCCGACTTACGTGTCTTAGGACGTAGGTTCGAACCTAAGCAGGCGCTTTACTTTGTTTGTGTATGTTATTTCGCCACCACTGCTCTAAAGACTTTGAAGGAAAACATCGTGAGGAAACCGACTAATCCTAGAACCAAACATTTGATGATATGTAACATCCACCAACCCGCACTGGGTCCACGTAGTGGATAAAACCGCCATTCCCTCTCTCAGAGAGGAGGGCCTGTGTCCCAGCAGCATATTAAAATGACTGATGATGATGACTTCATAATTATACATCTCATAACAGTACAGAGGCTTCAAACAAAGCGTCATTATATCAGCGATGGCAATGGCGATGGTCGAAAAGCCAAAATGTAAGGGATTCACTTGACATTACGATAGCTTGACATTACCTATGTTACTCGGGAATAATGTAGCTTTCCATAGGTGATAGAATTTATAAAATCGGTCCAACAGCTTCGGAGCCTATTCGGTACAAACAAACAAACAAAAAAATGTTTCCCCTTTATAATATTGGTATAGATTACCGTTGACTGTAGCAATTCTTATAATAATGAATCTCCGTTAGGATTCTCCAAACAGTGGAGTCCGACACCCATCTGGTGTTGTGTCTGTTAGACAACTGCCCAATGGCTGATGATGGCTGTTGTATATACTATACAAATCGCACGGAGAACTTTAATTGCGCGATTAGGATTGGTGCGACTCAGTGAACCATAGATGTCACTACTACACATATTCAGTCCCCTAGTGCATTCCCTGTGTTGTGTGTATATTGAGTGTATTGAGGAGGTCCTGTGGCAGGCAGCCTGCGCGTGAACGGCGAGGAGACGCTGGGGTCCCCCGCGCCGCCCGTGCAGTCGCCCGCCGCGCTGCCCGACCTGGCCCAGGCGCCCTACTGGCTGGCCGGGGCCCCGCCGGGCCACCGCCTGGGGCCACCGCTGCTGGGCTGCGTGGGCGCCGTCACGGTGGACCGCGCGGGGTACGACCTGCTGGATGCACCCACGAGGCACGGCCTGGAGCCGCGCTGTGGAGAGAGGGTAAGATCATACCTACTATTATTTTTATCCTATTATATCAGTGGCTGTGTGACAGGTTGAGGTGGCAGGCTCAGTGGTAACGGCCCTGACTTATGTGTCGTAGGTTATAGATTCGAACCCAGCCAACAGGTTCTTTACTTTGTGTAAATTATTTCATCACACTGAAGAACAGTGAAGGAAAATATCATATCGCGAGGAAACCGGCACGTCCCAGAACAAAAACGAGGGTTTGTGACATTGCCCACACTGGGCCCGCGAAGTAGGTAACGCTAACAGAGAAGAGGCCTGTGTCCCAGCAGTGGGAACGTTCAAAAAGGCTGATTATGCTTATTATTTTATGCATAGTATTAAAGAGGAGAGAGTGAGGTAGATAGTTGCTAACATCGATAGCTTTATCGATCGACGTGGACCTTAGAAACCTATTTTGTAACAGTCAACCTTAGGGTCATGCCGTAATTAATTAATTATTTCAAACTTAACCATCCACAGACTCTCCGATCAGCTATCCTAAAAGGCACTGGCTACATCGAGCTGCCATCCCCGCTGCTCCGCCGCAAGGCAGCACTGGGGCTGTCCTTCCGCGCGCGACAAGCTGACGGCTTGCTGCTGTACCGCGCGCCATCTGTCGGCGCAGAGAATGAAGTGAACGATGAAGATGGAGACAAGCATTATCTGGCACTAGTCTTGATTGCAGGTATTGTACCTTGTGTTTAGGGGATACGATTCAATTTACATTGACAACTTGCTACTGGCTCGACCAACGGCACGGAGGTTTGTATTGTAAATTCTACCTTGAAAGTTGGGAATAACGTCTAATTTAAATTATAAACGCTAAAATTCTAGATATAAAGTCCTGAAACAACTTAATACTGATGTTATTTTGCAGGAGAACTAGAAGTGGTGGCAGAGGCTGGCAAGGGAGAAGTGCGACTGCGGACCAACGGCACCAGGTTCGATGACGGGAGACTACACACCGTGAGGATTATACGGATGCATAAACAGGTACAGATCATATTAATTTTGTACTTCACAGTTCGGCTGATTCTATATATATTAAAGATTATAAAAAAAAAAAAAAACAAAATTACATAATAACAGTTACGAAATGATTTTTGTATGGAGATTGATATCATTATGTAACTGACAGAATGATACTGAACCTGTTACCTCTCGAAAAAGCACGCGTTGATTGTGTGTATATAGTCTGTGGTTTTTAGTCTGAACGTTTCTAATAAATTGTTGTTGGAACTTATTTGCATTTAATTAAATAAGCTCATCAGGTAGTGGAAAAATCGTTCGTGTCGTGTCATGAAATGTACTATTTCGGAAACAAAATTCGTGGCCAAATTCTGCTTTAAGTTATGTAATTTAGAACTGAAAAGCCTGTTTGTTTTTACCGGATAACTACCCTACAAAGACCATTTATTTTCTTAACATTTCATGTGTGGTTTGTGTTCATGATATGATAGCTAACCGCATAGAGTTCAAAATTGCATGTTTTTTTTTACATGTACTATCGACCTACCCGAGTGTTGTTATCATGTCATGAGATCAGATAGCAATTAGGTAACCAACAATAATATCCGTGAACATTATATTCTTCCAGCTAGAGCTATGGGTAGATGAGGAGAATTTCGGCAGCATCCCCCTGGCCGGCAGCGCCTACCCCGCGCACCCGGCGGGGCTGTTCCTGGGGGGCGTACGGGATCTTATGCACGCCTCAGTTCCTCTCACCTCCATCAAAGGGACCCTCGCTGACCTGATAGTGGATGCGCAGTGAGTTTATTATACTTCTCGATTATAAATTTGGATGGATGGATGTTTGTTACTTAATCACGCCAGAACGTGTGAACGGATCTGATTGAAATTTGGTACAGAGATAGACTATAGTCTGGAACAGCACCTAGGCTTCTTTTTTATCCCGGTATAACATTCCACGTGAACGAAGCTGCGGGCAACAGCTTGCTATTTATAATACCCTTCTGTCTCTTTAAATCTCTTAGGTCTTCTTGTTCGGTCTTAGGTACTGGGTTGTCCAGGTCGGGCAATGCGAGATTTTGCTTCAGTGTATCAAGCCGTAGACTTGATTCGTGCCCGTATCGCTTAAAAAAGCTAATTTAAAAATCAAAAACCCGACTGCTTAAGAAGCGAACTAAAAAGCTGTAAACAAGAAAAAAACATGTTGTGCAGTCGGAGGATATATATTTGCGAACTGCCTGATCCTCCGACTGCACAGCATGATTTTTCTTGTATACAGCTTTTTAGTTCGCTTCTTAAGCAGTCGGGTTTTTGATTTTTAAATTAGCTTTTTTTTATATAGGTACAACTTTTTAGTGAATATTTTATTTAATAAATACTTTTAAACATATAAGTGGTATATATTTTTATAATCACCTTTAAAAACCCTTCATTTTGGTACCCCACTCATGGGTGGGGAAGAAAAAAAATTTGCAACCTCTACAATATGGAGCCCAAAATCCGCCATGTTTCTTTTTTTTTAACGGCACTTATCTTAGAACACTTGGGCGGCCAAGACCTATCTAACAATGTCTTAATTGTAAAAATCCGTCACGTGGTTTGAAAGATACGAGGTAATAAAGAATATTACATACATACAAACATACATACAAGATATGCGCGAAAAACATAACCCTTTCCTTGCAGCCGGGTAAAAAGTACATATATCTATCGGGCATGGCATCACTGTCTTATATCCCTTCATAGAATATAAGACAGTGGTTGTTTGATGTGTCTAATATATACGTAGGCTAAATAATATGTACTGAGATAGTTATTTAGACTATGAAATTAAATTATCTACATCACAGTTTAAAAAAAAAAAAAAATGTAGTACTCCCGTCTGCCAATATTCGTCTTAATTTGAAGCTGTTCTTTTTGTTTTTTTTTTTTTTGCTCGCTTTTTTTTTGTTGTGCTCGCCTTTGGCCACTATCTCGCCTGATAGTAAGCGATGATGTGCTCGACGGTAAAGCACGCTTGCCTAAAATAAACCTATTCACTCTTGACTTAAAGACACATGTTGCTCCGAAAGCCTCTATTCGCCAGAATGATGTATGAGTTGCGTTTTACAGACTGGTGGGGCTGGAGACAGCGGTGTCGTGGAGCGGCGCACAGCTGGGCCGCGCGGACGGGCCCGCTGCGCACGCGCCGCGCACGGAGCCGCGTGCCCTGCAGGCGCAGCCCGGGGGCGCCGGCTGTACTAAGGTAATAGCATCATTCGGCCGAAAGGTCCAGAGACAAGTGCCATTTGCGTCAGCTATGGCAATGGTCATCACCATCATTATCAGCCTTTTAATGTCCCTTCTGCTGAGATACAGGCCTCCTCTCCGTGAGAGAATGAATGGGCTTTAAACCACCACGCTGGCCCAATGCGGGTTGGTATTCACCCACATGTCATGTCATTCACATGTCTTGGAAATTTTAACTTTTCTTGGTACATGCCGATTTCCTCAAGATATTTTCCTTCAGGCGGGTGTTCGCTGGATGCGAGACGTACGGGATCGGTCAATGTACGCCTGGGGGAGGCCTATGTCCAGCAGTGGACGTCTTTCGGCTGAAATGATGATGATGATGATTTTCCTTCAGCGTTTTTGGATGGCGATGATCGTAATGGAAAAATCTGAATCACGTGACTATTCGATAGCGTTTGACGTGTCCATACATTTTTTCAATCGCTATCGTTACGCTTTCGTTTATAGAATTAAAATTGTTTAGGGCCTCTGGGTATAGCTGGTTTGCGAGTTGTAGGTCGTGGATTCCACCAACCAAGGCAGTCACTTAACCTACCTCAAATAATTTATTTGATTATAAATCCGTAAAAAATCATCGTGCGGAACATGTACTGAAACCAAATTTCGATATCCGCCGCCTTTGGAGGGTGGCGGGTATCCGCTGGATGCGAGGCGTACTGAACCGGTCAATATGGCAACGCTTATTGAACGTTGTGGCGATGCCTGAGGAAGGCTTATATGTATTCAGCATAATCATCATCATCATTTCAGCCAAAAGACCTCCACTGCTGGACATAGGCCGCCCCCATTCGTCACCACACTGATCGGTCCTGTGTGCCTCGCATCCACCGGACTTCCGCAGTCTTAACCAGGCCATCGCTTCACCTAGAGGGAGACCTCCCAACGTTGCGTCTTCCGCTTCGCAGTCGCCAATCCAGACCGCTTCGGCTCATCGACTATCCGTTCTGCGAGCAATGTTCCCTACCCACTGCTACTTCAGCTTGGCAATTCTTCGGGTTACGTCGATGACCCTGGTTCTCCGGCGGATATCCTCATTTCTGATTCAAGCCCTCTCCTTTTCGTCTCCTTCTTTCCTCATGAAAGAACCTAAAACTGGTAGGTTGCTACCAAAAATAGAAATTCTGGTTTATAATCTTGCAGTTGTAATAAAATATTGTAATCATAGTTTACAATCATAGCAATATTTGTACCATTGTTTTAGAAATTATACTACTGCACCTAATGTATATTTTAGTGAACGTTCTTATCTTATTCTTTGCCCTTTATGTGGCTTTAAGCCTTCTGACAAGGCCCATTGCGAGCAACCACGTCTCAGTGCCATAAGTCGTCACTGGCAACACACACTGGTAATAGACTTTCGTTTTGAGACACTGTGCTAAGTTGGAAGAGAATATACCGCGCAATTTCCCGAACGCTGCTCAGCAGAGTCGGATTCTACGGTTGACCTCTTTCTCGTGGTTAGACCTACCCAACTGGACCGTTAACATTGATAATTGTCATTGAATGTTTACAACTCTTCTTATTCTATTTGTGTAATGCCCACAGACATCGTCGTACACAGTGGAAGCCGGCGCGGTGAAGTTCGGCGACAGCGCGCACAGCCACGCCTCCCTCAAGCTGAACAGGCGCGCCAGGGAGCTCACACTGTCGCTGCAGATACGGACATTCGCGCAAGACGGTCTCATTCTACTGGCGCCGGTAACGAGGACTACAATTCTTTGTTTTATGTGGCATAAACTGAATAGATATCACAAAATATATAAATAATGGTTGATGCAAATCGAAATTCAATTGGAATTCATAACATTTCACTTCTAATTCTCATGTCTGTATTCTAGAGGATTATATTATTTATTTAAATCTTTTTTTTTATAAATTGAGGCACAATACAATTCTTTTTTAGGGTTCCGTACCCAAAGGGTAAAAACGGGACCCTATTACTGAGAGTCCGCGGTCCGTCTGTCTGTCTGTCTGTCACTAGGCTGTATCTTATGAACCGTGATAGCTAGAGAATGATGAAATTTTCACAGATGATGTATTTCTGTTGCCGCTATAACAACAAATACTAAAAAACAGAACAAAATACATATTTAATTGGGGCTCCCATACAACAAACGTGATTTTTTTGCCGTTTTTTACGATAATGGTACGGAACCCTTCGTACGCGAGACCGACTCGCACTTGGCCGGTTTTTTTTTTCTATCATATTCAACTCTTATCCAGGTAACTGAAGTCTCGTCTATTCGATTATCTATTGGCATATCTTATTCATGAAACATTTCATCCATCACCAGGGTTCCAAAGCCAAGCCGAAACATTTCATGGCTCTGATGCTGCGCGAAGGCAAACTACGCCTGGTGATGCGCGGACGCAAGCGGAAGGAACTCACACTCGCACCTATCGTTAGTGACGGAAGCTGGAGACAGGTTAGTGGAACAAACAACGATAAAAATATGGATTCTTAAAATTGTGTATTTTTGAAATATTCCAAGTTTGTTCAAAATCATAAATATTTTAATTCAACTAAACCATACATCTTCATCTTCATTCATTTCATTCATCTTCATTCATCTCTTCCGTATGGTGTCGGACGTAAACTTCCGTATGGTGTCGGACGTAAAGAATCTCACCATAACATATCTTCCCGTGGGTGTCGTAAGAGGCGACTAAGGGATACACCAGAGAATGGGCAGCAGCGTTCTCTGTGCTCTTCAACAACAAACTGCGATCGCCAACCCGCCTGCCAAGCGTGGCGATTAAGGCAAACCCCCCCAAACCAAATGAATAGCACAAATAAAAAACGGCCCCGAGTACCCGGCAGCCCGTCTACCCTCGACTACGGTAGCGGTCGAGGCGATGGCGTGGCAAGGGGTGCGAAGAATCCTCGGAGTGAACCCGGCTACCCCAATAAACACCGACGACTGGCCCTGGCAACATACAACACGTGAATTATCTGAAGTCCGAAGAGAGGGGGAGGACACGATAATCCTCAAATCCGGTAACCTGCTCTATTTCCGAGAGGGTGACCGGCAGTCCCAGGGTGGTGTCGGGTTTATCGTCCACAAATCCCTTGTGAACAACGTGGTGAAGATCGAGAGTGTGTCGACCAGGGTGGCGTACCTTATACTCAGAATATCCTCGAGATATTCGCTGAAGGTCATACAGGTCTACGCACCGACCTCGGCACACCCCGACGACGAGGTAGAGACCATGTATGAGGATATCTCTATAGCCATGCATGGTTTCAAAACTCACTTCACCGTTGTCATGGGGGACTTCAACGCAAAACTGGGCAAACGAGACGAGGATGAGCTGCAAGTGGGGCAATTTGGAGTTGGACGTCGGAACCACCGGGGTAACCTACTGGCCAGTTTTATGGAGAAGGAGGGTCTCTACATGATGAACTCCTTCTTCAGAAAGCGTGAGCATAGGAAGTGGACCTGGCAAAGCCCCGATGGTGCAACAAAAAACGAGATCGACTTCATCATGTCAACCAAGAAGCAAATGTTCAATGATGTCTCTGTGATCAATTCGGTGAAAACCGGGAGCGATCACCGAATGGTAAGAGGCACATTGAACATTAATATCAAGCTTGAAAGGTCTCGACTGATGAAGTCAACGCTCCGTCCAGCGCAGATCCAGATCCAAAACCCCGAGAGCTTTCAGCTCGAACTCCAGAATCGTTTCGAGTGCCTAGGGAGCTCCGTGGACGAATACAGCGACGGGTTCGTGGAAGCTGTCCATACGGTCGGGTCTAAGTTTTTCAAGACCCGCCGTACAGATATAAACAAAAAGATCTCCGATCCTACTCTCAAGCTTATGAAGGAGAGGCGTGAGATGATCCTGCAGTCTTCAGACGATGCGTTGAAATACCGGTAGCTTAAAAGACGGATCTCAAAGTCCTTGAAAAGCGACCTCCGCCGCTATAATACTGAGCGTATTAAAGACGCAATTGAGCGGAATAAGGGCTCCAAGGTCTTTGCAAGAGATCTGTCTATTGGGCAGAGCCCGCTCACGAAACTGAAGACCGACGATGGCCTGATCATATCCGCCAAACCGGAGCTTCTGAGGGAGATCGAGAAATTCTATGGGCAGTTGTACACGTCAACCAGTAAACCCGTCGCAAATCTAGTAAAAGACCCTAGAGCTAGATTGACCCGTCACTATACCGAAGACATACCGGACGTCAGCCTGTACGAGATTAGGATGGCTCTCAAACAGCTTAAGAACAACAAGGCACCGGGTGATGACGGCATTACGGCCGAACTCCTGAAGGCGGGTGGAAAACCAATACTTAAGGCCCTTCAGAAGCTGTTTGGTGCCGTCATACTCGAGGGGAAAACACCACAGGCATGGTGCAGTGGTGTGGTGGTACTCTTTTTCAAGAAGGGTGACAATGCCCTGTTGAATAACTATAGGCCCATCTCACTTCTTAGCCATGTCTACAAGCTGTTTTCAAGAGTCATCACGAATCGTCTCGCGCGCAGGTTTGACGATTTCCAGCCTCCCGAACAAGCCGGATTCCGAAAAGGCTTTAGCACCGTAGACCACATACATACGCTGCGGCAGGTTATACAGAAGACCGAAGAGTATAACCTGCCTCTCTGTTTAGCGTTTGTGGACTACGAGAAAGCCTTCGTTTCAATCGAGACTTGGGCTGTACTGCAGTCTCTCCAACGGTGCCAAATCGACTACCGGTACATCGAGGTGTTGAAGTGTTTGTACAAAAACGCCACCATGTCAGTCCGACTTCAGGATCAGGCCTCGGAACCTATCTTTCTGCAGCGAGGTGTGAGACAGGGAGACGTCATATCTCCGAAACTGTTCACCGCTGCACTGGAGGATGACTTCAAGGTTCTGGACTGGAGAGGGCTAGGCATCAACGTCAATGGCGAGTACATCACTCACCTTCGGTTTGCCGACGATATAGTGGTCATGGCTGAGACCATGGATGACCTCAGTATAATGCTCGATGACCTCAGTAGAGCTTCCAAAAGAGTGGGTCTTAAAATGAACATGGACAAAACCAAGGTTATGTTGAATGCCCATGTAACACCCACTCTTATCAAGGTTGGAGACTCTACACTCGAAGTTGTGGAAGATTATGTCTACCTGGGACAAACGATCCAGTTGGGTAGGGCCAACTTCGAGAAAGAGGTCAACCGTCGAATCCGACTCGGCCGGGCAGCGTTCGGGAAATTGCGCGGTGTCTTCTCGTCCAACTTACCACAGTGTCTCAAGACGAAGGTCTATGACCAGTGTGTGTTGCCAGTGATGACCTATGGCTCTGAGACGTGGTCGCTCACAATGGGCCTCATCAGAAAGCTTACAGTCACGCAAAGGGCAATGGAGAGGGCTATGCTCGGAGTATCCTTGCGTGATTGAATCAGAAATGTAGAGATCCGCAAGAGAACCAGGATTACCGACATAGCCCGAAGAATTGCCAAACTTAAGTGGCAGTGGGCAGGGCACATTGCTCGCAGAACGGATGGCCGATGGGACAGAAAAGTTCTGGAGTGGCGACCGCGAACCGGAAGAGGTGCGTTGGAAGGCCTCCCACCAGGTGGACCGATGACCTGGTGAAGGTTGCGGGGATTCGCTGGATGCGGGACGCACGGGACCGGTCAATGTGGCGACACTTGAAGGAGGCCTATGTCCAGCAGTGGACGTCTTTCGGCTGATATGATGATGATGAAACCATACATATGTACTTTTGAATTGTCAAACAAAATATGAATCTAGTTGCACGTTCGCAAGCGTCAGTAGGTCTATATGGAGAAGAACGTGCAAGAAACGCCACATTCTTTTTCATCATTTTTAATTACAATTATTTGGTTACATCATTCTTGTTGGCAAAATACATATGTGAGAACGATGTAAATAAACGTGCACGTAAAAAAACAAACAACCAAAAGATAAACAATTCAAAAACAAAATAAGACGTAATTAAAAGCAGGCCGAAGCAGTTAA
The DNA here is from genome assembly GCA_949775005.1 of Orthosia gothica. Classification (NCBI taxonomy): domain Eukaryota; kingdom Metazoa; phylum Arthropoda; class Insecta; order Lepidoptera; family Noctuidae; genus Orthosia; species Orthosia gothica. The sequence goes on along the minus strand of OX459062.1, from coordinate 16,688,794 downwards.
GTTATGATGGCGCCCGTTCACGAACATGATGCATGAATCGGCACCACTCAGCTCAACCATCATGAAAGGAATCGAATGATCCATTGTTGCGTAGCGTTGTTGACGCCATCTTTGTTTTGGTGGCTATTAGCGCCGCAGTGGAAAATTACTGAACTAAATTTGAATAACTTGGCAGAGCCTTGGTCAGTCATCTTTAAAGGGCTGACTTTAACGGCCTAGGCATTAAATTGGATGCCGGCGTTTAATGAACGGCCCGGGCGTTCAATTAGCTGGCTAATTTAACCAGGTGGTTGCGACAGATACATCAGACTGGCATGATACAAAACAAAACAAATAAACATATAACAGTAAATGACCTTTGCAACAACCCACGAGAAATGGCATAACAGCGACCCACGAATGCACATAGTCTTGGTGAATCGCAATCTTCCACCATTATCATCTTTCGAATTCTATTTGATCTCAGTTCGGACTGATCCCGGATGCTTATAGGCTAAGCCTATCCTCTAAATCTGTCTCCCCCAGGTGTCAGTGCGCGTGTCTCGCTCGCGCGTGCAGCTTTCGGCGGGCGGCGCGGCGGCCGCAGCACGCGTGCCGCCCGCGTCCCGCGCCGCGCGCCTTCTGCTGGGCGGCCTACCTGCGTCGCCGCTGCATACCAGCCTGCCTAATGCGGTAAGAGATGTTACTAATATACATAGTTACAAACACTCTTCAAAAATTCTCAATATAAGCATCTGGTTTACCCAAAGCCTTACAAATTGTCAAAAATATTTCTAAATGTTTTTAAGCGGTGGCCTCCCTTAAAAAGCCTTACAAATTGTCAAACATATTTCTAAATGTTTTTAAGCGGTGGCTTCCCTTAAAAAAGGGGGAGCGAAATAAAAAAATGACCTGCCCCATGGAAGAATGGGGTATCGTTGTTTAGAGCTCGTTTTAAAAAAATATTGGAAAACAAAGGAATGAAAAACCACCAAAGTCAGCCTTTTTTTAAAAAAAATGTTCCGGAGAATTTTTTAACTGATTGACTTATGAACTTTAATTTTGGTGATAATGTTTAAAGTAATGTATATTTTACTAACAAATACCAATATATTGATATAACAAATTTTTCTTTATAAGCTTCTCATTTTTCACTAACTTGTTTTTGCGGTTTAGTACGGAACCCTAAATGTGCGAAGACCGACACGCACTTGGCTGGTATTTTTTCTATACAATCCAGTAAACCAGAAAATGCCAATAATCCTGCACTGGTTTTCAATAGTGCCGGATTAGATTATACTCTGCTCTATCTAGGAATTACGCAGACATTTGAGTTTTTCTTCCCAGCATGACAATAATTTCGAATACTCTTAAGCCAACTGAAGAAGCTATTGTTATCCTCTAGTCCCAACAACTCTCCTTTAACTACACAAAATGCAACTGACTAAACTTATATTTGCCAGTAACTTCAATCCATGGATCGTTGCAAATATCTTACAGCTTGCTACGGAAGACTAGCGAATTGTGTCTTATTATCTCATAGAACGTAAAAACAGTACAGTCTGCCGCTTGTGACCCTAACTAAACCCGTATCAACTAACCTCATATTCTATAAACTAAACTTCATATTTCATTAAAAAGTATGCACTCATCTAGGTTTAAATCTAGGCCAACTCAGGGTCAAAGTGTTACTACTGATACTGACCTGCTACCTATTCTACCTGTGCCATGAAATGGTAAAATTGATTTACTTATCGATGAAATGTTCAGATAACGCGTCTCCCCGGTTTCCGTGGCTGCATCCGACGTGTTACAGTGAACGGTCGCGCAGAAGACCTAGTGCGGGATGCGCAGGCACACCACGGCGTTGGACAATGTTTCCCCAACGTTGAACAAGCTGCGTACTTTGGAGGTAAGACATGTCTACCTATTTGTCAACATCATTTTTTAGCTGGAAGATTGCAGGAGAGGAAAATTTTGGCAAGCGCTACAACGACCAGTTCTATACAAAAAACTTTTCTGTAGAATTAATTCCAGACCGCGCTAACGACGAAATGGATATTAACTGCGAAAAGAACACGTTATGTTGTAGAACGCGCCGTCATTGTGTGCGGTAACTATTTAGTCTAGGCTCCCTGTGCTTCTCGAATCCATCGCGAACTTGCGGGTATGAAAATTGTAGGCAATTGAAAGGGCGATACTTCTAGAATTTGCGTAGAAAACTTTTTAACGAAAAACATAAAGCTCTTCGGAAGTCGGTGTCTTTGGAACCTATTTTTTTCGTTATTCACATTGACTTACAAAAAGAAAGTTATATATCGCTTTGTAGTGTTTTGTTTTGGGAGTGTATTTTACCAGGCCCCTCAGAAAGTATTGCGAAAAAAAGTTTTTATATATGGGAGACTGGCCAGTTATAATGTTTTTCGAAAATATGATTATTTATAAGTAAAAATAAGTAAGTTCCAATTTCAAAATTTCCCTCCACATTTTTTGCGAGTTAATTCAAAGTATTGTGTCTCACTGAAATATGGATCTGCGCCGGGAACATTTTAGAGCTATGATTTTATACGATTTCAAGTGTCGCCTGAAACCGGATGAATCGTACGATAGACTTCAAATGGCATTCATGGATGAAGGCCCTTCCAAGGCAACCGTGTATCGTTGGTATAACGAATTCAAGCGCGGTCGACCAACTTTGGGGGATGACGAAAGAAGCGGTCGCCCTTTGACGGCTGTTACCGAAGAAAACGTGCTAGCAGTGAAAAATTTAATCCAAGACAATAGGCGAATTACATATCAGGAGATTCAACACATATTGAAGATTGGATCGGGAAGCGTTCACGAGATTCTACACAGCCATCTTCGCGTGAGGAGGATAGTATCACGCTGGGTGCCGCACAACCTCACCGATGCTCAGAAGCAGGCCCGGGTGGAATGGTGCCGTGATATGCTTAACAAATTTGAAGCAGGCTCGTCTCGGCGTGTTTACGACATCGTTACAGGTGATGAGTCCTGGATTTATCAATACGACCCAGAAACCAAGCGCCAGTCGACTGTTTGGGTGTTTCAAAATGAGCCAACGCCTACCAAAGTGAAGCGATCTAGAAGCGGGGGTAAGATTTTGATCGCTAGCTTTTTTAATTTGACTGGCCACTTGGTATCAATTCCCTTACGGGATCAAAGAAGCATTAATGCCGAATGGTATACTACCAAATGTTTGCCAGAAGTTTTCTCTGTTATAAGCAACAAGCGACCAAACACAGGGCTCCGCGGGCTACTGCTCCACCACGACAATGCACCTGCGCACACCGCACTCAAAACGAGGGACTTCCTGGACAGCACGCCAGTCAAACTCCTGGGTCACCCTCCTTACAGCCCTGATCTAGCACCGTGTGACTTCTTTTTATTCCCAAAAATAAAAAATCAGCTCAAAGGGATACAATTTTCGTCGCCGGAAGATGCGCTGGCTGCGTTCGAGCAGGCTGTAAACGAGGTGTCTGCGGCGGACTGGAAAAAGTGTTTTGAAAACTGGTTTAGGCGCATGAATCTTTGTATAGAGGCTGGTGGAAAGTACTTTGAAAAGATTTAATAAAAATATATGTACGTATAGAACAATTTTTTTTAGTTTCGCAAAACTTTCTGAGTGTCCCACGTATTTTTCTCTTTTCAGTTTTGGTAGATCCCTTTTATTACCATGAAAATCATTTATATACAGCTTCTCCTAACAATACCAAAAAGCCTAACACGACTGGGATACATTGTTTAATTACGGATTTCCGATGCCTACCTTCCGCCTTCATCGTCAGATCAGTTCGATGGTATACCATTTTCATAAAAACCGTTTATTTAAATTTGCTTCATCACAGTCATTTAACAATTCGATATATCTTATACCCAAAACATACTCGTTAGCCTATAGCAGTTTATAGGCTTCTCCAATCGGAAGCCATTTTATTCGCACATTTGCCATTTTATTATGTTATACTTATATTGCTTTCTATGCCTGTAAAGTTGTTCTCTTACGCTGTGCTATGGCGTTGTTGAAAAGCGTGCCTCAAATATTATATTGCCCTGAATATGCGTCAATATGTCTCGACACTTAAACCACGTGATTTTTGCAGGAGATGCCCACGCCACGTGGTCGAGCTCATGGCTGATGACGTCAGACGGCTCGGAGGCGTCCACGGAGCTGCGGCTACAGTTCAGGACCAGCGAGCCCAACGGAGTGCTGCTGGCGGCAGCCGGGCTGCTGCTCGAGGTTAAAGATGGCGCTGTAAGTAGCCTTTCGATATTTGACTTCGTATTTTACTTTTGTATTGCACCGTATAAATTTTGGTCTGACCTTTAGCGATGCCTTAAGAGCAAGTTCAGTAAAACTGACTTTAAAAAATGTGTTTTAGCCTTCTGTTGTCTAATGGTACATTTAGAGCGGTGGCTAAGCTGTTGGTTTGTGACATTATACGGATTTTGTATCTTCTTGTTTAGAGCTCAATTTCCTCTTTCAAAGTTGTTATTTGTAGATGCTCGTGCAGTTCGCTGGTTTTAAGGAACCAAGGAGCGTCTGATAGGACTTTGTTGTGAAACCATTGCAACCCCACAGTTTAATGCCATACTACGTTTTTTTGATACGGAGTTTGTTTTTTAGAGACACTGAATTCCTTCCTAGCAGCCAAGTAAGCTTTCTGAGTAGAATGTCCAGCTCATCACGCTTCATTTTCATGAGTACTCTCTACGTGTTTCGTATCCAGGTGCAGGCCGATATATTTCACCGTTTCCTGGTGAGGCAATACATCGTTGCCAAGTCCTTTCGTAGAGTGAACTTTACATGCGTTGATTTATTGGCACTCGTTCTAATGCACCACTTCCCCATCGACATTACCAAGGTGTCCCTGTAGTATAGCAGAAGCCACATGAGGATCCTTATCACTGCAAAGGACGGCAGTGTCATCTGCATAGGTTGCCAAACCTACATGTTCAGTCGTGGCATAGCCAGCAGTGTAAATACGATGTAAAGTTGGGCCCAGGACCAAACCCTGAGGTACAACTGCTGTTATATTACTAACATGATCGCATTTATAATTAATTATTGACATTACTTGACATATTAAATTATACAAAAAAAATGACATTGATCACGGAATTATTATAAATTAATTTACCTAATTGGCAAAAGCCTCATTGTATATTTGTACGCCACATGGCAAAACATATAGAAACTGTTTTTTATTGTAACATCTTGCACACTGCTGTAACCTACTTATGTTTACAAATAAAGACTGATTGATTGATATGTAGTAAGGATGAAGGAAGTAAGGAAAAAGTAAAGTAAAGTTGAAGTATGTAAGGATCGTAGCAGGTGGCGTTCTGTAGTTTCTGCCTACCCCCATGGGAAAAAGGCGTGAGTTTATGTATGTATGTATGTATGATTGATATATTGTAGCATCTTGAGTAGTTGTCGTTTACTCGAAATAATCTGTCTTCCAAATAAGATTTCAGAAGGGAATCTAAATTGTGAGGAAGCTGACACTTCATCACTATCTGCTTTTACACTATCTAACTAGATTTGTGTAGCGAAAACATACTAAATCTATGTCCATATCAATAATCCCTGATGGCAAACCTTATAAACAGCCTGCTGTACGTCCAGAAAGACAGCAGAGCAATATCATTTATTTTCTAATGGTGTTAATTACTCTGTGTACTTGTTCCACAGTTGAGTAGCCGGCTCTGAACCTAAACTGATGCGGTGGTATTATATTGTTGTCTTCCAGAATTTGATTTAATTGCCGTGAAACTTTAAACGCCTCTGTAGAAACAACCTGGCCAAATTGATTATCATAGGCCCATCTCCTTAACTGCCTTTCATCCCCATAGTAGCTACATACTGGTCTGACAAAATTGGAACGATTGAGACTATAGTTTGAGTTAATCGACACGAAAGAAGAAGAAGAACAAGCCGTGAAACAAGTTTTTTAAATAATTTTGAGTTTATAGGCAACAGACATGGGCCTTTAAGACACTACTTGATGTGGTGGCTTTTCCGCTTTAGGAATCATGATAATATCGGATATGTGCCACACTTTTGGGTGTAACGGTGTCCTTGAACGTACAAAACTCACCACATACTACATTTCTCTCTTGCAGGTGGTCCTCTCCCGTGTGACCTCTGGTTCGGAGCGCGCGCGCATCTCGACGCGCGAGCCGGGCGGGCTGGGCGGGGCTGGTGGAGTGGGCGGGGCGGGAGGGGCGGGCGGCGCGTGGTGCGACGGCGCGTGGCACGCGGTGCGCGCGCGCCTGCACCCGCGTGCGCTGGCGCTGCAGCTGGACGCAGGCGACGTGCTGCGCGACGGACCGCCCACGCAGCTGCTGGAGACCAGCGCCAGGGAGGAACCCACGCCTCTGTATATCGGAGGACTGCCTGGTACGTATTACTTGACGTCGCCTTCTTCTTCTTCTCGTGTCGCTGGCACGACAGTCGTTCATATTTTATTTGGCCTAAAATTTAGCCACTTGCACAGCGTCGTCGATAGCAGCGTATAGATCATCCTGGTTGCATGTTTTGGGGCTGGGACAGGAGAGGTTCGGCTTGAAGGACCAATGTTTCAATCTTGATTTTGTGTACTGTATTGTTGATAAGTTGGTTGGATGGAAACGACTTGCTAGATTCAATGATCATTTACTTTCACTGGTACCGAATATTACTGAAAACGTGTTGATGCATGAAGCATCCAAAGGACCGAGAGTCAGCTTGACGTATCTTTAACGACTAAAAATACAACAGTAAAAAATAAATATTGTTAACTTTGTGTTGCCATAAACAGGAGGTGGAGCATAGTTTCATACATTACAACAACATAACAACAACAACACAGCACGGCACACGCACGGCAGCACGGTTAACATTCAACCAACTCAACACTACACAGTGACATCACATAGACACTAACATCATACACTCTCTTAGACACACACATACAGGCGCTCTGCTTAACTTTTTGTTTATAACTTCGTTTTTATTGCTTCTACCGTCAAAATGTTTTAAATTTTTAGTCTTGAATCTCCTTATCTATAACTTTGGATTGTAATACCATATTTTTTGGATAAAATCTATCTGTCCTTCCGTGGGGTGGGGACCTGGTGATTTGTAATACAGGCATTTTATGCCTAACTCAGACACCAGCTCCTCACATTGCTAATTAGACATATAATATGTAAAACTTAGAATAAGTTTGTCATTGTGAGGAGAAATAAAGAATTATATTATTATTATATACTAAATCTAACCTATTTGTTTCCAGAAGGTGTAATGGAGTCCACAGACGGCGGTAAAAACTTCAACGGCTGCATTCGCGAAGTCACTGTAGGAGGACAAAAAAGAGACTGGACAGATATGGAATCTCTACACAATGTCCTGCTCGACTCCTGCCCTATACCACAGTAGACTTTAACCTACACTCAAAAAGGTTCAAATTCCAATGTTACCGACGACGGTAATCGTTGATTATTGAAGTGCCATGTTTAGCCTAAAAGGGACTGTATTGCACTCGATAGAGGGTATAAAATTGAATGAAACATACGTGACATGTATAAATCTTCAAATACAAAGTATATGCTGAATTTGAATGCTTGTTCTAAATATTTGGCAGCGATGCGTCTTTGTTTAATTTTGGGCATTGGCCAAAATATCGATGGAAATGATTTTGTAAGTAGGTACCTTTATGTCAGGGAACCATTGAACGGTTTATTTTTGGCCTTGAGGCTATTTAATTATGCTGTCATTTTTATTATTTTATTTTATTGAGCCAGCATTATTTGTAATTATTATTTCCTAATGCTTAAATCCTCGGCTAAATTGTCCGTCTCCAGTGTTGGTTTTCGCTGCCTTATATTTTGAATAGACAGTCTGCAACGTGCCTTATAATTATAGACTAAGTTTTACCAAGTAGTGCCATTATAATTATGCAATAATTAAGATTTCAAAGGCTGATTCTATTCGTGTATCACGATTCCTCCATTGAAACTGAGATATTGAAAATACACTCTGTGATCATGGTCGTGGATACTAAAACCCAATGTCTCAAAAACACCTACTTAATATTGACTTTGTTCCCTTGACAACGAGGCTTATAAGAGGCTATGTAAATAATATTAGATAAGTTAGTACATCACTCTAGCGAACAATATACTCGTTGTAAATAGAGTACTTAATATTTCCACCAGTATTCTTAAAATAATTGTACATAGTTACTTTAGTTTATTTTATCTACGCCAAAGTTCGTAGCAGTCGCGGTCATGAAATGTGGAAGCGAGATGGCATGACTCATAAGATAAATATTCGCCATCTCACTCGTACGTTTTATGACCGTGACGATCAAGACTCTTGACGTTAAGTTATCTTAGATTTTATTGTACTACCGACAGTTCCTTGTTTTTCTGTCACATATAATCTGAATCATGAAAGTTAGCAGTTTTAGCAATTGTTTTGGTTATTTTTGTCTTCAATATATTGATGCATTTAAATATAGTCATTAGGGTAGGATAGAACGTTGTAGCCAGTGTTTGTAATGAGCGAAGGCCTATTTGTGATTCCGTGTTCAATTTGAGACGGTTGTACACTGTTTTTAATACAAGTGTGTAATAACTTTATTATAAGTATCTGTCTGTGGCATCGCAGCTGCAAAACTAATGAACTGGCTTTGTTTTTTTTTTTGTAAAAACAAAACAAGATGAAATCCCTTGAGTGCCTATAAAGTGGATCTATTGTTTCGGTAATTATTGGCATTCAACTGGTAAGTAGATTACTAAATAGTGTTTAAGTGACGCAAATCCAGCATGGTTTTGCTGGGGGTGTATTACAAAAGCACGCAACAGAGGCCTTAGTGAGAGATTTTTAACTCGTGGTAACGTAAACGATCTATGTCAATTTGTAAACAAAAAAGAGGTTGCTTCTTACCGTCTCCAGACGGCGTTTATCCAGTTTCAATACAAATTGACGTTTACGTTAACGCGATTGAGCGTGAGTAAAAACTCGCACTAAGGCCTCTGTTGTGTCTATTTGTACACGAAAATGCAAATACGCGTGCAGTAATTATAATATTGTTCTTGCTATTGTAAAAATGAGACCTGTAAAATGTTGGAGGTTCATTTACTCTGAATGTATTCAAATTCTTAGAAACAAGTACTACAGAACTACAAGCTCTTTTCTGACGTTCTGTTGACTTTTTAACCGACTTCCAAAAAGGAGGAAATTCTATGTTCGACTGTATGTTTTTTTATGTGTATGTTCACCGATTTCTCCGTCAATCGTGTAACTATTTTGAAAAAAAAAAAAAAATATAAATGTTTGAGGAGCACTGGAATGTTCAAGCAGATGCACATTAGTTTTGTTGTAAATAAACACATAGGGGTCAGCTTTAATAGTTAAAAAGAGCGATTCTTTGTCACAAATATAATTTATTTAACAAACAAGTGTTCAGTAGATTTAAATGTACATAAATAGTTTGGTCGATGTAAATAATCTACGTATTTATTCTAACTGCTTTTCAGAGGAAGAAAATAATAAATAAAAGTCGACTGTGGCAATAAAAAAATTTTATTCTTTTTTTTTCGAATCGTACATACATCGGCACGGCTTCCGAAAAAATGAATATTTGATACTAAACTGAGACGATGCTTAGCTTAAGTATTAAAGTCACTTTTTTAGTAAGTTGTCATTTATCCGCTATACGGCTAACTTTTTAATGTAGGAAGAATCAATTATATACGTTAAATGTTAAAATTATAAGTCGTTTAAGTGAACCGTATAGTAGATTTTACCCGGAATCAAACTCCCGACAATACCCTTCGCATTCCATCACCTAGCGAGTTACCTGCAGTCGATTATTATGTCGAGAAAATGAACTAAACAAAGTCGACTTAGGGTCTTAAATATTTTGTTCGACTGCAAATAACGTAGCCACAACACTGGGCAACTCATTGCCATTTAAAATATTATTATTTTATACTCTGGCGACACAGGATTCGTGTTGCCAATCTCACTAAGATCTTCCCGCGTTTCAAATATTATATTGTACTTGGATGATGAAATTTTACTTTTGGCATGGCAACACTGGTGACCATAGAGCTACATAAATACAGCAATGATATTGTCCAGCTTTTAACTTTTACACTTAATATAGTCTGGATACTATACTCTAATAAAAGAAAGACACTGCATTCATTTTATTATAGACTAACTACAACTAAACGGATTTTTATAATATTTACGGATATTAAGGACATTTTGACAATAAATTGACTCCAACTTACATAATAATGCTTAGTTATACGTGCATATAACCGAAATGATATTAAAATCTTTGGGACTAAACAAAGCACATAAAAATATAAAATGTCTAAAAAACGGAGAAACAATCAAATAATTATATTATTACAAAATTTTGACAAAAAAACAAAAAGTACTATTCAACCCTCCTTCGTTTTAAAATTACTTCTACATCACATTTTACAATGTTACTGTATCTATTTTAGTTTTTTTTTTAGTTCAGTATATTTTATACTATTATGGCCGAAACTAAAAATGGCTAACGACGATTTTTTTATTTTTAGAAGAAAATTTAATAGTTGGTACACATTCTTGTCATGGTCAGTTCGCGAATTATCCATGGCAAAGGTACTAACAAAAGAACAAAAGGAGAAATTCTTTTTTTTAAATAATACCTGAATCAAATAAATATGGAATAATCATTATTTTGTATAATTTTGAGCAAATTCAACTATACACCATCTGCCCGCTATAAACTAATGATTTTGAATTATTTTTTAACATAAAGCCAAAATATGGAATTTTACAATCAGATCCAGTTATTACCGGTCAATGTGGAAAAAGACGTTGTGAAACCAAAGGAAATTGACATTGACACATTGACAGTCAGTAAACACTGGTGATTTATTTTAACTAAAATGGAACCCTAAAGCCCAGCTGTTAAGGATGATTATGGTTTGTTGCGTGACTGTAATAATGAATGGTACAAGTACAATGAGGGGTAGGCAGAGAAGTGGAATTTAGCCACGTTGTGTGGGGTGCGGGTAAATGCGATGCAAACAATGTAGGTATAACTGTTTTATATATTGACTACTATCGCCGAATCTCTGCGCGGCTGATACCTGAAAAAGAAATTGGCTTTATTAAAAACTGTTACAAGTATATGTTCCAAGGAACTTCGGTTTAAAGAATTTATTCTCATAAAAACAATACATAGGTTCACTTACAATGAGATACAAAGTAATTGCTTATATCTAAATAAATACATTTTGCCTCCGATGCGTGCTGGTGAAGTTATACAAAACAAATATATAGGAAGTATGTAATTGCTAACATTTAATATGCGGTATGACTACATTTCATAAACGTAATTTCTCAGTTTTAGCTTAAATCTGTTAATATTATCACAATCTTTTAGGTCATTTGGTAGGTCGTTAAACAGCTGTGCTCCTTCGAACAATATGGTTTTTTTACCGTAGTTTGTCCGAGCTTGACTTCGTTGTAATTGATTTTTATTTCTTAGGTTGTATGAAATTGTTTTTTTGTGTAATTTTAGCTTTGATTGTACGCTGTTTGTGGTGATTTTCTTTATTAGAATGCAGGTACCGTATGTGTACAGTTGTTTGAGATTTAATAATTTGGTCTTTTCAAATAGTGTTTTCGTTGGAGTAAGGTAGTGATAATGGTATAACTTGTTTTATTGTACCTAAACAAATGTTTAATAGAAGTTGTTTATAAAGGTTCAAAAAGTAGACAATTGCTTTTTTAGGGTACGTAAACTATAGGGTCACTTTTGTTCGTCAATCACAGCGGTTTTATTTTGCGTTGTTAAATTAAAACAAGCTAATGGCAAAGCATTACATATGAGTTGACATCTCTAAGATAGAAATAAAGAGCCTGTTTAGCAAATGTAATGTAGGCTCTTTCAATCAATTGCTAAGCACCGTCGAGAATTTTAATACATAAAGGTGTTTCTTATCGGCAAATTAATGTGTTTATGTACATTTTCTTGCTGAGAGCTTCGCCACAATATGGTGCTACTTGTGCTGTCCCAGATTTGTCGCTTTTCGATCAAGATGACTTTGACAATGTGTTGAAGCCCCCAGCAAACTACCCCCTATGAGGTTAAATATATTATACTTGGCTAAACTGATCAGAAAGATGATGCTTTTTACCCGACTGCCGAAGGAGGAATGTGTTTATCAGTCTATGTATGTATGTAAGTATGTATGTATGTATGTAAGTATGTATGTATGTATGTAAGTATGTATGTAAGTATGTATGTATGTAAGTATGTATGTATGCATGTTCCTATATGGCGTTCCAGAGACCAAACGCGTTGGCCGATTTTGATGATTCGTACGTCAATCGATGCGTCTTAACCCTGCGAGTGTCATAGGCTACATTAAAATTGGATAATAGAAAAATGGCAGATTTTGGGTGCCATATTGTGGGGGCCCAATTTTTTTTTTTCTTCCAAACCCATCGTGTGGGGTATCAAAATAAAGGATTTTAAGAGGTGATTTCAAAAATATATAACACTTATATGTTTAAATGTATCTAATTCGAAAAAAACTAACTAAAAAGTTATAAATAAAAAAACTTAATTCAAAAAATTAAAAATCCCGACTGCTTCAAAAGCGAACTAAAAAGTCGTAAACAAGGAAAAAATCATGCTGTGCAGGCGGAGGATACACCAGATTTTGGTCAGCCAGCCCGCGAATATGTATCCTCCTACTGCACAGCATGATTTTTTCCTTGTTTACGACTTTTTAGTTCGCTTTTGAAGCAGTCGGGATTTTTTATTACAATTATTGATACTTTGATAGGCTCGCGTAAGAACACTATGTCAGCCGATGGTAAGCGATGATTTGGCCGACGATGAAGCACACTTCGTCGTATTGATTTTACCAATTTCTTTTGCTATTTTAATGTATTTCAACCAGAATTCAGCTACGTCGACAGCGTCAGTATTTACCCCGTAAAGGTCTTTCTTCAGAATGTTGGTGTTTTTGTATAGAGAGCTAGACAAGAGGCGATGTTTGTTTGCGATATAGCTCCACTATCATATTGTGGCTCGTTGAATTACCCCCATCTGACTGAGTTGTGCCTGAAGCGGGCTAGATTTATTGGTAAGAAACCTGTTCACTGTTGACTTAAAGACCGTTAAGGCCTGTTAACTTACCGGTGCAGTCTACATAGAGAGGTAGCCCCGGGCGGCAGAGCGTCTGCGGCCCACCAGGTAGGCGACCAGCACCACCACCACGAGCCCGCCCAGCGCGATGTACTTACCGGTGCAGTCTACATAGAGAGGTAGCCCCGGGCGGCAGAGCGTCTGCGGCCCACCAGGTAGGCGACCAGCACCACCACCACGAGCCCGCCCAGCGCGATGTACTTACCGGTGCAGTCTACATAGAGAGGTAGCCCCGGGCGGCAGAGCGTCTGCGGCCCACCAGGTAGGCGACCAGCACCACCACCACGAGCCCGCCCAGCGCGATGTACTTACCGGTGCAGTCTACATAGAGAGGTAGCCCCGGGCGGCAGAGCGTCTGCGGCCCACCAGGTAGGCGACCAGCACCACCACCACGAGCCCGCCCAGCGCGATGTACTTACCGGTGCAGTCTACATAGAGAGGTAGCCCCGGGCGGCAGAGCGTCTGCGGCCCACCAGGTAGGCGACCAGCACCACCACCACGAGCCCGCCCAGCGCGATGTACTTACCGGTGCAGTCTACATAGAGAGGTAGCCCCGGGCGGCAGAGCGTCTGCGGCCCACCAGGTAGGCGACCAGCACCACCACCACGAGCCCGCCCAGCGCGATGTACTTACCGGTGCAGTCTACATAGAGAGGTAGCCCCGGGCGGCAGAGCGTCTGCGGCCCACCAGGTAGGCGACCAGCACCACCACCACGAGCCCGCCCAGCGCGATGTACTTACCGGTGCAGTCTACATAGAGAGGTAGCCCCGGGCGGCAGAGCGTCTGCGGCCCACCAGGTAGGCGACCAGCACCACCACCACGAGCCCGCCCAGCGCGATGTACTTACCGGTGCAGTCTACATAGAGAGGTAGCCCCGGGCGGCAGAGCGTCTGCGGCCCACCAGGTAGGCGACCAGCACCACCACCACGAGCCCGCCCAGCGCGATGTACTTACCGGTGCAGTCTACATAGAGAGGTAGCCCCGGGCGGCAGAGCGTCTGCGGCCCACCAGGTAGGCGACCAGCACCACCACCACGAGCCCGCCCAGCGCGATGTACTTACCGGTGCAGTCTACATAGAGAGGTAGCCCCGGGCGGCAGAGCGTCTGCGGCCCACCAGGTAGGCGACCAGCACCACCACCACGAGCCCGCCCAGCGCGCAGCCCACCGCGATGGGCACCGCGTCAGGGACGTCACCGCCGCCGCACTCGCGAGCTGGAACATCACATACAAGGCATTAGCATCGAGATAGTCAGCTGTACATCATCATCATTTCAGCCGAAAGACGTCCACTGCTGGACATTGGCCACCCCCAAAGCATCGCCACACTGATCGGTACTGCGCGTCTCGCCTCCATCGGATTCCCACAGCCTTAATCAGGTCGTCGCTCCACCTAGGGATGCCTTCCAACATTGCGTCTTTCGGTACGGCCGTCGCAACTCCAGAACTGTTCGGCCACATCAACCATCCGTTCTACGAGCAATGTGCCCTGCCCACTGCTACTTTTACCAATCCCTTGGGCTTTGGCGGTAAACCTGTTCCTCCTGCTGATATCCTGATTTCATATCAAGCTGTACAATCGGAAAATTATTTGGCAATACCGTGTCAAAGGAAAATGAACTCTAAAAACTGTAAGAGTCAAGTTAGAATTCAATTCGGCACGTTTTTTATTTTAACTAACTTTTAGTTAGAATAAAAGTTAGTTAAAATAAAAAACGTTCCGACAAAGACTTACTGGTTCTTCGTCTGTCCCTTTCACACAATTGAAATATGTTATGTTATTGGTTGTTTTGGCTAAGCTGACTGTCCCTCGAAACAATATTCAACCAATCAACCATCATAAGAAAGGGACGCGTGCAGTTTTAGAGCCTCTCTTTCGGCTCGCGTTTTGGTAACAGTGAACCTTCTATTTGTACAGCTTACTTCCATGATAGAATCATAGTATTATTCGAAAGACTTTCATGGGGAACACAACCAACCATAGAACATGCATTATGCATTACAAATTTGTGTGCCTGTTTCACGCATACAGCGTGATTGAGCGATCGGCAGCTGTGCTACGAGTCACTGGTTCGATTCCTGCACGGAACAAATATTCATATGGCCTACAGATAGTTGTTCTGTTGCTGGTTGTTTGCGTATGTGACTTTAAATGTTAATAAACGAACCCACGATATTGGAGAAACTCCTGTTCCTAGGGGCAACGTTTAAAAAAAAAACGCACTATCTCGCGACTACGCTTGTGTCTAGAAGCACTGAAGAGATTATAATGTCAAGTTCAAGGGGCATTCGAGCACTATCTATGGTTTAGTGCAGAAACAGAAATAGAATCAAATTAAAATACGTCATGGATTTGCCTCTTTATAAGAATTTCAATCGTATGAAGAATACAATAAAGTTCAATTTCGTTTTTGTCAATAACCAACACGGCGAATGGTTTGCGATGACCCTGAATGCCACTACGATTATACTACGTCTGTTAGTTTATCAGAGTTTAGCGTCCGCTTAACATGGCCGTAATCTGGGTCGAGCTATGTGTGAAAATTGTGTTTGTAAACGCACATTGCGATACAGGAATAAATGCAAAGGCAATTAGATTTGGTTTAAAGTATTTTCTAGCAATTATTTAATAGTAAAATCTGTTTAGAGAACAAAAAAAAAAAAGTGTATGACCATACATAGTTTTATTTTTAAAGAGCAGACTGAAATCAAATGGTAACTACAACTCGCAAATTATAACACGTTTCTGTGTCCTACAATATTGTAGCAATACAATTCAATGTGCTTATCATTTGCTTACTCATAAACAAAACGGAACAGGATATTTATTTCAATTTCTCGATAAATTGAAAATATCACGACACATCCGACTTTAATAACAATTAAACAATCGCATGAAAACGGCTATTACTGTACATATTTTCATACCATAATCATGAAAACCGGTCAGCAGTCATCACAAACACATTCCCGATGCTATCAGTTCGTTCAGTGCTCGTTATCAGGAGCTTATCAGGCGTCTGGCAGCGTGTGTAGCTGCGCTTTTTATACACAACCAACTTTATTTATTTACTTTCAGGCCTTGGGGTTATTTATTGTTTTATTGCCCGGTACTGTTAACGTGCGTGGACCTTTTCCAAGAGTGCTAACAATAATGGATTCTTTGTACCTTAAGACAAGTCTTAATCAGAGTGCCTTATGACTGAGATCCAATGAAAATCCTATAGATTCCTGCGTGCCTCGGCAAGCACGTTAACCCGTTGGTCCGGGTTGTTATTGGGCGATCTTTGACAGTCGTTACGGCTAACAGAAGCTATGACACCAGTCTTGCTAAGAAGTATCGTGTTACCCAGTTACTGAGTTGAGGAGGTCAGATAGGAAGTCGCTCCATATAAAATACGTGTACTCAGCTAAATCCGGTTAGACTGGAAGCCGACCCCAATTAGTTGGAAAAAGGCAGGCAGATTGATTGACTCATCAAAATCATTTCAGCCAAAAGACGTCCACTGTTGGACATAGGCCTTCCCCAAGCGTCACCACACTGATCGGCCCTGTGCATCTCGTATTCACCGGACTCCCGCAGCCTTGAGCAGGTCGGCTCTCCACCTAGAGGGAGACCTTCCTACGCTGCTTCTTCCGGTACGCGGGAACTTTGATTGATTGACTCACCAGCGCTGAATCCACTGCCATTGGTGGTGCGGTATGCCTCCTCCTGCAGCCTGGACAGCGTGAGTACGGCCGCTGCGCTGGGTGAGTCCGAGGTCATGTTCAGCAGGGTGGCGGTCTTGCAGCGGTATGAGGTCGCCAGGGGCGTCTGCCATTCCGCACCGTGGTACAGCTCCAATGGGTCCTTGGATGCTGGAATTGAGAAGGAGGTTTTTAAAGATCTGTACGAGAATTTAGTTGACAAAGAAGATAGGTTACAGAATATAGAAGAGGCGACAAGGAGGACAAACAAATGTGGATGTATCTTCTTTTCGTTTCGATGGTACATTTGATCAAACTATTTGGGTCTAGTAGGTGGCCACGTGTATTAAAGCATCAGAGGCGTTGTACAGGTCATACAGGTGCAAGTGAATGGACAGTCAGGACACTCCAGCAAGTGAGGCATAGCCTGTACAGGATCACCGCATTTGCACCGAGAGTTATATGGACTGAAATTCCCCTATTTTGCCTATTTATATTTGCGGCGGCATGATATGAAATAAAATGGAGGGAAGAATGCGTATTGCAGAGGAAGATGATATTAAGATACGTTATAGATTTACAATTAGTTATCTTATTTAATTGATGCATAATTTATAAACTTTTGCGTACTTAATGATGCATTAGTAATAGTAATATGAAGTCAAAGATAACATCAAGATCAAATGTCAACTGATTTGTATATTGTACGCCAAATTATTACAGAAATAGTTCGGGAACCGATATAAAAATATAGAAGATCAACAGCCCATAAAGATTACATATTAGTCTACTATGTAAATCTACCACTACTTATTTTAGAATATACTAATATATTTCCAAACGACATAACATGCCATGTTTATTTGGCTTCATCTTAGGAAGAAATAGACTCGAATATTGCGTGTTTTATGTATAACGCCATCTGTAGGTCTACTCAGGTACTACGTATTTTTTGTAATCAGTAGTGAACCTTAAAATAGGTACCAGCCTGTCACTGTCCAGTGTGTCCTGTGTCAGACAAAAGCACGAACACACGGTTGCCCAAGCCGAGTTGCGATTTCAGACCTTTAGGTCCTGGTTTCCTCGATGTTTGCTTTCACCGTTGTTAGCGATGTCCAAGATAAACTTAGAAAGTACACATGAATTTTAAAAAGACTACCTTATACATAGAAAAAAGTGAATCAACATTTAAGTATGTACTCACAGCTGTTGACAAAGTTCTCAGGGCTGAGCGTGATGTTCAGACTCTTCAGTCCATAGTTCTTGGTGGTCTCGTTCCTGTGGTAGACCAGGGTCATGTTGTTGGCCTGCGTCGATGTGTTGCTGTTCATCCAGCTGACCTGGATCCACTGGTCAGGGTCCGAGCAGTTGCCGCCAGTGACGTTCGCGTGGGCGGGCACGTTGAGAAGGACATACCAGAGAGATGTGGCTGCGGGCAAAGGTTTTTAATGAGAAGATTGTAACTGGGCTGTGGCGGTCAGACAGTCAGTCGGTTTATACTCGAGCCATTTTGAAGATACAACGTTTACTAACAAAGTAAAACAACACATATTTTAAATTAATTAAACGAATTCGATATATAATCTTGTATTTGTTGTATATCGATTTAACTGAATTAGATATTAGTACAGATGAAAGATAGTTTTAGAACATAAAATATCCAATGCCATAGGACTAGAAAATAAGATTAGAGCGAAACTAAAACTAAAAATGTTGTTCAACCCTGCTGTCAGCTGCTTGAGCTGTCTGTGCTTTGTTAGCAAATATTGTACCTTCATGTTGGCCAGAGTATTAGTATAATACTGGCAGATGTGTCTGGCAGAGGAAGGATGCTTTTTTGTATTTGAGTTTGTAACTGGGTTGTGAAGGTCAGATAGGCAGTCGGTCTAGGTCAGGGTAGAGTCTTGAAGGAATTCCATATAAAACTATCGACATCAACCAGGATAGCAAGCTTGGAATGTCAAGATGATTGTTGGTTATTTACTGTGTATCAGAGTTCCTATATATGTGGTGTGTAAGAGAAGGGTTTTATGAAGAAAATCACTGAAAGACAAGACTAGGTATTTATTTAAATTAGGCTTGTCCATTAATTAATATTGAGAAGGCTCAGAGAGCTTACCACCCGTTCGCTAAACTAGTTCTCGTGGAGAAGAAGGGCAAGAAACTCCACGGAAGCTATTCTATAGTATTTATAGATATCTTTTGAACACTGGCAGATGTGTCACTGGCAGAGGCAGGATGTTGACAACAATATATGTAGTTGGGCAAAGGCTAGGCATACGATGATGGATTCAACGGATTTGGTGGTGGTCATTTAAAGACGATAATAAAAAAGAAGTTTATTGTTGAAGTTCTTAAACATATTGACGTATATAGATTTTTTTATTATTATGTAAGGTTTTGAGGATTTCCTTGACTGTAGTTAGACTGAGGTATAGCTGATGATAATAATAATTTAATCGATCCAGTGATTTATATTGCATCTTATGAAATACTTTCAGTTTTTTTAGGTAAGTTAGTAATTTAAATACGCTCGGCACAAGAAGCAACTCTTAGCATGATTCATACTTATTTCAAAACAATTTTAATCACGAAGAATATAAAATTATTAACATTATGGAAAATACTCATTGGTTTACATATTATTGTAAACTAATAAGTAGTAGTATTGTTTTGGTTTTCGAAATGTAGGTGTACGTCTGCCTAACCTGTCGGGACATATAGGCGTGAAGTTGTGTTAATATTGTAAACATTGTTGAACTTTAAAGAAACACTTGAAAGATATAGTGGCGGGCTCATTATAACAGCTTGGCAAGGCAATCGTATAGACAACCAATATTGGATCTGTTTTTAACCGAATTCCCAAAAAGGTGGTGGTTTTCAATTCGGATGTTTATATTTTTATGACTCCGTCAAGTATATATTTTTTTTGTTCGAAAGGAGTTTATTCTGAAATGGTCCCCTTTAAATTTAGCAAAGATCTGATGAAGAACTTCGGAGATATACAACAGAGCTCTTCAATAAATGACGACAAATCTGCATGTCTGTTTATTGTTTACAGTTCATTTCATAATATACCATCACGCTAGTATGCTCTAAACGGGTACGCAGATGTGTACAGTTCACTACACTCTCATTCCACCGGTTATGTTCAAGTTACATGTTATTATTCGGGTAAACTATTCTGGCATCACTGTGGGCATTATAGGTACCTTACTATAGCACTTGTCCATTATGAACCACTACACTAAGAAGTGAAAAATAAATAACTTTTTACAAAAAAATGACTTTAATTTCGGAAGTTGGTTTTACTGTTTTCGTTTCTTCGTTTTTTGACACCGCCTTCCGATATTAAAGTTATTTTCACTTTATAGTCTTTTTTTGGCAGTCGGTTGTATTTTTTTTGTAAAAAACTTTTTTTTATTATGTAATAGCTTCTGCCGACGGCTTCGCCCGAGTAAATGTTGAAAATTATCCCGACAGAACATATACCAGGGATAAATAGTATCCTATTTGCTATTCCTGACTATAATCTATCTCTGTGTCACATTTCATCAAAATTGGTTCAGCCGCTTGAGCGTGAAGAAGTAAAAAACATAAAAAACTCACAATCTTTCGCCTTTATAATATTAATGTGACGATTTTCAGAAGGTCGTGAATTTGTCTGATAAGGCTAGAGTTTTTAATTGTTATATAATGGCATTTAAATCGGCAGACGCTTGTCTTGTAATAATAATATAGCAGTTCTTCTGGACACGACTCGTATTTTAAGGAGCTTGGAACTTGTTCCCGATACCGTTGGGCTATTTTTTTTTTATGGTTATGTTTAAAATATATTTTTATAAGATATATTTTTAAACGTATTTTAATAAGAATGAAAAATAAATGAACGAGATGTAAACATAACTAAAGGACGTTTATTCAACAGTCTGATAACTTTTAAATGAGGAATTTGAATGTTAGAAAAGCAAAAACATATTTTCTGCCATATTTAACGCTATCTAGTGTCAAATATACAAATCACATAGTTATAGGCAGATAATGATTTTTTGCTTTTCAAAGTAATGAAATAAGAGTACATAATGAGTTAAATTTTTAGGCTTGCTCCCGTTTCATCACTTCTATGCCAGCTGGAATTTTAGCGTGGTCGTGCTGGGAGAGAATCTTGCCAGCACGACCTTTATATCGCGCGATAATTGAGAGGTACAAGATTTTAGTACCATCTAAAGTTATAATGAATTCGTTCATGGTCGTGCTACGAAGTACAACACGACAATAACACAGTCTTCCCTACAAGCTGGTTTAAAGTAAGTATTTACCTATAACGAAAATCTAAAAAAATATAACTAAATTATCTTTCAAAATGCATCGTGCATCAGAAAAACTGGTATCAGGACTAACCTTCGCGTGTTGTCGACCTCATCGAACGCACGTCAAAACACAAATAGTATTGTTTGATGGAGCTGCGACCTCTGACAACTGTGCAAACCTTTATTGTACTCTCTATCATTGACAATATTCTATTATAAATGACCTACTTTATAAGCACTGTTTATTTTCTAACTAAAGTGAATAGGACCTTTTATTACATAAGACGAATTGACTTACTGGCCGCAGTAAGTGCGTTTAAACTAATTTGGAGATTGCCGAACAGAGTGTGGAGCCCCGCAACCTCCATTAAAAAGGAAGGACTCTCCGACCAGCCGAGTGTTGCATCTGGTGGGCAACTGTCCGACGATTGTTGTTGGACATTATTATGTCCAAATCTCGCCGATAACTCTGCTTGCGCTATGCAGCATTTTGTGCGACGTCTAGTCATTATTTCGTATGTGGCGCCACGACAAATTTTCATGAGAATTTCGAGGCCCACAGCCTGTTCAATCGTCTCACCTAAGTACCTAAACTTCCTGATGTCTACAAATAGATTTACGGCAAAATCAATAAATCGTCCGTTCGAATCAATTAAAACTAAAAATAACGACACCTCTGCAATCCTCCAAACTCTGCGAACTTTAATAGTTCGGGAAATTTCGTAGATCAGCCATAAACAGAGAAAATGCATATGAAGTACCTAAATACAAATATAAAATTGCGAGAGAGGTTAATGTAGCGCAATCTATGCCGTCACATACGAACTAATGACCTGACGTCACACAAAATCCTACATAGCGCAAGCAGTTTTCGGCGCGAGTTGAACACATACAACAGTCCGACATCAACCGTTGCGCAGTTGCCCACCAGACACAACACCCGTCTAGTCGGAGGTGCCTCCTTTATTAATGGAGGTTTGTGGGACTTTACACCCTGTCAATTCTGATTCGGCCACGTCACATGCTTGCACAGCACACATATGTCCCGACGACCTACTGAAATAAGCGTAGTATTGGTCGCTCAGCCACTGTCTCTTTTAACAGAGTAGTCAATTTTGTGTGGTTATTGTTCAGTCACAGAGCAGAGCGCAGCATTCTGGGTGTAAAAAGAGCTGACAGAATAAAAAACACCACGCTGCGCTCTAAAACGGGGGTCATCTATGAAAAACAACTGCCAGAACCGGCCCAGAAAGAGGTGGCGAGACGACCTAGACGCCCACTGCAGGGGCTGGTCCGAGGTGGCTCAGGAAAATAATACTTGGAAGGATTTGAGGGAGGCCTTTGCCCAGCAGTGAGACAGTATTAGATAAAATATAAAATTGCTCGGTCACTTGTCTATGATCATAGAGTCACTACCAAGTCTAACCATAGATAACTCCAATGCAACGTTCCATATATATATGTAAATCCTATTTATTTTCCATCGAAGACATTTCAAACGTTCAAATGATGCAATTGGTGAGCGTTGCGAAACCGCGAGCGTTCATCTTTTGTTTTTGTACAAAATAACACTTTCACGATTACTCTGTTTTGACAATTTCCGCAATACTGGCGCACGCTAGTTTCCACATGCAATATTATTATAACCAACTAGATTTGGCATGTGGCTTCGCTTGAGTGAGAGATGGAAATTATCTCACGGATGCAAGCTATCATTATCATTTCAGGCGAAAGACGTCCACTGCTGGACTTAGGCCTTCACCAAGTGTCGCCACATCGGTCAGCAATGAGCGTCCTGAGTAAACTATCGAGATAAAAGTATTCTAAGTTCTTTAAGAGTCTATTTTTAGTCATTGAGGCGCGAGTACAAATCAAAGGATCAGAATATTTGTAATGCCGTGTCTACCAATTGCAGTAGACAGATGTTCGGCAATAGAAAGGAGATACCTTTACCTAGAAGAGGGACACCAAGTAGATTTATTAAACAAACAAGATATCCAGTTCAAAATCTGAGTAAAGTGCGTGAAATATCGGTATAAATCGACCAAATCATCGCTTGCCATCAGAAGAAATAGGAGTAAAACGCGAGCCTAAATCAACAAAAAAGTTACCAAAATACTTTTCACCTAGTTACCCTTATCTTGAAAGACAATTAAGAATTGACGTCAACAGAATAAGCAGAAATATCCTAAGTATGACATTCGCTGATGCAATAACCAATTCGTCGTACCCAGCAATGCACTAAGCCGGGGCTGTGGGGCTTCTAAGCTGACTTTATAATTATATTTCCATCGCCTGTTCACGTAGACAACTCAAGGCCGATATCGGAGGCCTATTATGTCTCCGAAAACGTTAGTTACTCGTGTAACAAAACATAACATAGAAAATAACAGAATAGAAAACATTGATTTGACAGACTCATCAGCATCACAAAAACAAAATGAAAGAGAAAAAAAAGTTAAATAAAAAAACTCGACTGCTTCAAAAGCGATCTAAAAGACGTAAACAAGGAGAAAATCATGCTGTGCAGTCGGAGGTTACATATTCGCGGGCTGGCTGACTAAAATCTGGTGTATCCTCCGCCTAAAACACATTACACTCCTTCGGCAGTCGGGTAATAGTAAATAATTATGCCATAAAATTGCGCAGAGGTTGCCAATACTGAAAGGGTTACTAAATTGGCATTTCAACATCACGCCTGCCTATATGCTCCGAAGAATTAGGCACGCAGAAGCGTTTAATGGGCAAGCAAGCCACCCTATTCGCATCCACTGCAAACCCTGAAAGTCAGAAACAACAGTGGTGACCAATCTCCTGATGAAGGCGTATGGAGCTCCCATATTTCGCTAGTTACGTTTAAGGCCCATGTGATAGAAGCTCTATTTTAGCAATCAACAGACCACAGATCTAGACTCCAGGTTGAAATAGTCAATTTTAACTGAGTTTATCCATACCGAAAACACATTACTCTCCTTCGGCAGTCGGATAAAAAAGGGTGCCAACTCAGCACTAATTGCTAGGCGTCAGACACCCAGCGCTGGTTTGCAGTTAGCACCCCGCAGAGGCAGCAGTGGTCATGAAGAATTTAAAAAAAAATACAGTAATATTTTTATAATCCGGCTTGTCGCCAGAAGCAGTGGAGACTCAGTGGTTACGGCCCCGAATTTCGAGTTGTAGGTCGTGGATTCGTACCCGACTAGGCGCTGTACTTTGTGTAATTTATTTCATCACCGAGCAGTGGTGCAAACGGTCAAAACGGTGAAGAAAAACATCGTGAGGAAACCGTCACGTCCTAGAACCAAAAATTCGAAGACATTATGTGACATCTACGAATCCGCACTGGACCAGCGTGGTAGATTATAACACACTCCCTATGAGAGGAGGTCTGCGTCCCAGCAGTGGGAACATTAAAAAAAGATAGTATAATCATACAAATTTATGCTAGAAACCCAGATTATAACCTTCAATACTAGACGAGTTAGTCAAGCCAATTGTTTATAAAACCTATCGTAAGTGAGATAGCCTAGTTTTTAAACAAAGCGGTAGTTTTTAGGGTTCCGTACCCAAAGGGTAAAAACGGAACCCTATTACTGAGACGCCGCGGTCCGTCTGTCTGTCTGTCTGTCTGTCTGTCTGTCTGTCACCAGGCTGTATCTCATGAACCGTGATAGGTAGACAGTTGAAATTTTCACAGATGATGTATTCCTGTTGCCGCTATAACAACAAATACTAAAAACAGAATAAAATAAATATTTAAGTGGGGCTCCCATACAACAAACGTGATTTTTCGCCGTTTTTTTACGATAATGGTACGGAACCCTTCGTGCGCGAGTCCGACTCGCACTTGCCCGGTTTTTTGTTTTATATCTAGAACACTCGCGAACAGTCACCGGCAGCGTGAATGATGCTGTGATAGTGTGCTCGTTTTATTTATTTCAGATTTCCTCGTTTTGTGAGTTTATGACTCATAACCAGAAATTTATTTTACAGATTGCCATGTATAAGTACATGGCAATCTTCTATTTTTTTTTAAAGTGACACTTCTCGCAGTTCAGCTATAAGGTTATCAACTTAGCTGAACTTTCTTATTGGCGACCTTAATAAACACTAAAGTCAGGCAGCCAGGGCACCAAAAAAAAACGACTTATATTAAAGTCGGTTTCCAGTCTAACTGGATGTTGCTGACCATCAGTATTTTACATGGAGCCACTGCCTACCTGATCTACACAACCCAGTAACTGGGTATAACGACACCTTTTGGCAAAACTATAAAATATTATATACTATTCAGCACCATTTGAAGGGTCACCACATTGATCGATTCCGTGGGTATCGCATCCAGCGGATTTCCGCAACCTTGACCAGGTCATCGTTCCATCTAGTCATACTACTACCCTAGAGTGATTCACGAATCATTAGCTCACGACTTTCAACAATCATCAATCATAAGTCGTAACTTATTAGAAAATATGACCGATTAATTAGGAGTCGGAACCTAAGTATCTAATTGTTTTTAGTTCACTAACTTTGTTTATAATTCACTTTGACATGCATGACATAGCTAGTGGGGAAATACCGCATAATAGGCACGGTAATGATATCGAACAGTATTGTGACTCGGCCCTGTCATTGAAATAATTACCTAAAAGCGCGCGTCATGTAAACACGCGTTAGGGCTGCCCGCGTCTACCTACTTGAGTTTCTTTCTAGTTTCGTGATTGTAAATATTTATTTTAAATCTTACTAGGTAGGTACCTACCGTTTATTAATCTCATAGGTAATCATTTCATAATGATATTTCGTCTAATCCAATAATATATGTAAATAGCTAAGTACATAAGTAAGTAGATAGCCTAGTCTAGGAAACTACCTACAATTTTTTTTTAACGCGAGCGTAGGTAGGTCACTCGTGTGTCAATTTATCACCCTATCCACTTATTTATTTATTAGTGCAGGTATTTTACTCGGTGGAAAAATCAAAATACCAACTATTAAAAAATAAACAAATTACGTACTACTTAGTAGGTTTGGTATATAAATTTGTATAGTCTTGCCTTTCAGAGGTTCCAGATAATGTAAAAAATGTTATCTCTGGGTGCGGACTCATAACTTGTTTTACATCAAAAATCGGCCTGTCTTATGTACCTACTGATAAGAAAAATCAACTGTTGAGTTTATTTTACTGGCAGATAACATATTATTATGTTTCACCCTCGGGAATTCCGAGTTACGGGTCAGTAATAACAATTCTAAGGTTAATCGATAATTTACTTATCATCAACTTTTATAGAAGAATTCAAGCAACCAAGAGCAGCACAATATAGTCTATAATAGGTATCTGCCATAAGTAAGTACTTCTACATAATTCAATCAAATATTCACAAATCACACGCTTACTGCTTACAAAACCATCACACCGTTCGTGACTGTTTGCGACAGTAGTGTATCGAGTGTTGGCTGAGCTCGATTCGCGTAGGTATGACTCGCGTTCCGACCGTTTGTACGAATACAGTATTCTACTGTTAGATATCATTGCCGTCCCTAGGAAACGGAAACCACAAATGATTATAACTTTGACTGAATACCTAATAGTTCTAGTGATGATATAATAAAAAAAAACCTTTATGTTTTATCGAATAGCTAAAAGTGTGCAATCCGGGATCTATTCACAGAAAGGACTTTTGATATCAGCCACACTGGAACAGAATAGGTGAATCACCAGATGGCGAATCTAGAAAGCGCATTTATTGGATTTTACCCGCTAGATTTTTGATTGCAGGGTCGCAATACCAAACAAATAATATGTGCTGTAGACCCGAACATGATGTTCCCAAATCAGCCCATAATGTTTCCTAAGCTGGGACAGAGACCTTGCTGTAAGAGAGTGTTCTGTAATCCATCACGTGTGCCCACTGTGGAGAGGTAGATGACTTTTTGGTTCTAGAACTTGCCGGTTTAAGAGTAGTAGTACCTTACAATGTAATAAATTAATAGTAAAGTCCCTATCGCATTACTTTGTGTCATTTATTTCATCACCACTGATCTCAAAACAGTGAACGAAAACATCGATGCAACCGGCATGTCCTAGAACTACACGTAAAATTTCAAAAACCCGCGACACATTTTTATCTCCTGCTACATATTTTATTTAGTAATAGACACGCTTCGTCGAACAATCTATTGAATACGTAATTGTAACACGATATCTTGCGAAAACACCCCGATTCAAACAGTAAAACGCCCACACCTTTTGAACGGCTGATCTGATTTTCATCGAGCATAGCTAAGAACACTCTCGGTAAAGTCACATTTCAAAATTTGTTCATCCGTTTAGGAGCTATGATGCCACAGACGGATACCCAAACACACAGGTACACACGTTAAACTTATAACACCCATGTCCTGTGACATCTACTAACCCGCACTGGGCCCGTGTGGTGGAGAAGGCCCACTCCCTCTCACAGAGACCTGTGTCTCAGCAGTGGTGACATTGAAAGGCTGTCTATGCTTATGCTAAAGCGCCCGCCTGGTTCGAAATCAACACCAACTCGTAATTAGAGGCCGCTACCACTGGGACTTCTTTTTAAATACACTTACAGTACTGTAGATATCCCGACCCTATTATTTAGCATCTAACAAGTAACATGTCTGTGACAATAGGGGAGTATTAAACATCTATTATGCGGGGTTTCATTGTTACAATAGTAGAGTTTAAAACATATCATATTCAACAGTAGTGCTTGGTAGTTCGCTAGTAACTCTTGGCATATAACGTACAATGATACAGTACAGTTCAGCTATTTTGCAGCACACATGTGCGGCCGCGTTTTCTTTGACACAGTTTGCAAACAACCACGACACACGTTGGTGCAGAAGTCTCACTTGATTGAACAATTCGTATATGGAGAATACCGTTAAAAGACTCAAAAGATGCTCAAAATTGTGCTGTCAACACACAAATAGTGTAAAAAATTTACAAATATAAATGAAAAAAGGAAAACATAGATTTTCTTTTTCAGTTTATGGAATATCTATGTTGGAGGAAAAAATAGGCGAGAGCCAAACCTCGAATTATGACTTTTACCTTAGGATATTCAGTCGGATGTCTGCGACCGCATTTCGTCTTAACTGAAAAACTTGCAGTGCTTATATGTGCATATGCACTGGATATCTGACAGATGGTGGCCCATAGTAGCATTTGAATTCCTTATATGGGACGAAGTAGACAGTGGAGAAGATGGTCGTATCATGATCGTCATCTCGTTCTTTGGTTCATTTCAATTTGAAAAAGGAATAGTGCTGTTCATCCTGAATAACTCTATATCTCACTGGAAAATGGCTTTTGTTCTGTCCTTGAATCTGTGATGGATTTAGTAGACAAATGCCGAATACGATTGGTGTTTTTGCATTCCTCTGTCTTGTCCACTATACATTTGCATAGAGTGCACGTTCTGCACCTCTCTTGCAATATGACATGTACAGTACGTACTTAGAGCTCGAGCCGTAATGAGTCATCTATCTGAATCACCGCGCACTGACGCCGGAGACATGTTTACTTCTCACTCTTTTTACACAGAATTGAATATATCGCAGTGAGTGTACCTATAGAAAACTGTTATTTGACTCTTTATTAATTCACACTATAGTACGAGATCCCACCGCTAAAATCTACAATTACACATATTGTTTTTGTTAAAAAATATTTTTCACGAATGATAATAATATTATAAATGCAAAAGTTTGAATGGATCGATGTTTGCTACTCCATCACGTCAGAACGGATCTAGATGAAATTTGCAACAGATATAGACTATAGTCTAGCTGGAATAACATATAAGCAACGTTTGCCGAGGTCGGTCCGTGGATGGGTGACCATTTCAACATACCGAGTTTCTTCCGTTGATCCCGGCTGTCATTTGAAGATCTTTGACAGTCGTTACGGGTAGTCAGAAGCTTCAGATCTGACCCCAGTCTTGCCAGGGGGTATGGTGTTACCCAATTACTGGGTTGTGGAGGTCAGATAGGCAGTCGCTCCATGTAAAACACTGTTACTCAGCTGAGTCCGGTAAGACTGGAAGCCGACCCCAGAAAGTTGGGAAAAGGCTAGGCAGATTGATTGGTTTCTTCGTGACTTTTGCTGTTGTGTAGTATCGAATAAATATTTTTATTACTCATTCTAATCTTAAATCTTAAAAAAAAATACTCTCAACTTAAATCACGTCCCCTGTCCTGACGACTATTTAAGTAAGATTACATTATGTACCTATCACGTATGTATCGAACGTGACCGATAAGTAGGTAGGTGACACGTCTGCGATAGCTTGCAGTCTGCGACATACCTCATTCGAGTTATTGAGGGAACTACACTGTAGCCCACTCACACGAAAATTATACCACAGGGTTTTAAATTGACAATATTATATGACAAACTGTCAATTTAACCTCGTGTTAGCAACTAACTCTGAGTTAACTTTTTAGTGCATGTGGGCTTTGGATGGTTAAATTGAGGATTATGAGAAAAATACCTCCTGCCATCCTGCGCCGACACTTATAAAATGTGATAAAATCCAGAATTTTTTGTTGGAAAGGAATTCCCAGTCGGAGTCTGTGTTTCCTGGTAGCTACAAACTTTTTTTTTTTTCAGCTACATCCTGGGGAACCTTTAAGTCAAGAGTGACTAGGTTACTTCTAGGCAAGCGTGCTGCAACGTCGATCACATCATCGCTAACCATCAGTGAGATAGTAAATGCAAGCCTATCAGTAATAATAAAAATAATGCTGTGTGAGTCAACTTTTTTTAGATTGCTAGAAGGTAATTCTGAAAAAACCGGCCAAGTGCGAGTCGGACTCGCGCACGAAGGGTTCCGTAATTGGTAAATTGCAGTTTACGATTTATGACGTATTAAAAAAAAACTACTGACTAGATCTCGTTCAAACCAATTTTCGCTGGCAGTTTACATAGTAATGTACATCATATATTTTTTTCAGTTTCATCATTCTCTTATTTTAGAAGTTACAGGGGGGGGGGGACACACATTTTACCACTTTGGAAGAGTCTCTCGCGCAAACTATTCAGTTTAGAAAAAAATGATATTAGAAACCTCCATATCATTTTTGAAGACCTATCCATAGATACCCCACACGTATGAGTTTGATGGAAAAATTTTTTTTTAGTTTTAGTATCAAGTATGGGAACCCTCAAAATTTATAGTTTTATTTTTATTTTTGTGTGAAAATCTTAATGCGGTTCACAGAATACATCTACTTACCAAGTTTCAACAGCATAGTTCTTATAGTTTCGGAAAAAAATGGCTGTGAGATACGGACGGACAGACAGACAGACAGACAGACAGACAGACAGACAGACATGACGAATCTATAAGGGTTCCGTTTTTTGCCATTTGGCTACGGAACCCTAAAAATGGATTATTTTAGTTTTAAATATCGGTTATCTTATGGAGGGGCCGAGAAGCAAGACACTTCGACCCATTGGGAACTATTTTGGTTGGTAGTTTTTGAGTTTATCCATTACAAACAAACTTACAAACAATCAAATCTTGCCTCTTTATAATATTAGTGGTAGACTAGCTCTACCCGCGGCTTCGCCAGCGTGAAAGATGGAAATTCTTCCATATTTCACAGAGTTTGTCTGTAATAAAAACGCAAGTAAATGGAGGTATTCTTCTGTAGAAGGCATTGAACCGAATATAAATATTATTCCCAGTTACACAAACATACTATTGTTTAGTTAAACATACGGACATAATGGTGAATAAGCGAGTTATAATATCATTATCGTCGTCGTAAGTATCTATAGGTAATTAAATAACATATTTTTTATAAACAATTCAACGAATTGATTCCGCCCACCAACTTTGCTCCGTGTGGAAACATTTGTTTAAATACCGAGTTGATTAAACTTTACAGAGTGTAACCCTGAAGGGGTAAGTATTATTTTTTTTAGGGTTCCGTACCCAGGGTAAACGGGACCCTATTACTAAGACTCCGCGGTCCGTCTGTCTGTCACCAGGCTGTATCTCATGAACCGTGACAGCTAGACACTTGAAATTTTCACAGATGATGGATTTCTGTTGCCGCTATAACAACAAATACTAAAAACATAATAAAATAAATATTTAAGTGGGGCTCCCATACAACAAACGTGATTTCTATTACCGTTTTTTGCGATAATGGTACGGAACCCTTCGTGCGCGACTCCGACTCGCACTTGGCCGGTTTTTTTGTTATCGGGGACTTTTGAGGAAAAGACCAGGGTGTGTGGGATTTTTACCTCACTAAAAGCACCCAGTGACCTCTTAAAAGACCCACCCGGGACCCCCTCTATCTCATCCCTGGGAAGACTCCCGTGAGCCTCGCACTGCACGGCAGCACGTGACCACTTTGCCACCGACTTTTCAGCAGCCTATTTGCGTAAGTGAATTCGGCAAGGCAAAGGGTTTGATCCCATGAAAGAGTACGACAAATACTCTTTTAATAATTAGGTATTGCGCAAAATTATTGGACTCTTTCGAACAGTCACTCCCACATGTCTGTTACAAACTTGCTACTTTTATTATATTTATGCTTATTTAATATTTTTAGGTACATGAATACACAAAGCGCCATTCACAGTTATCATTGAGCGAATGCAAGGGGCGTTTGCAATGTGTCAAACATACAACTGTTATCAATATACATACGTATTTGTATTTGAATTTGGATTATTTTATTTATTTAAATATATGGTATGGTTATTTTCCGTTGAATTGTGCCATTAGGCTTGTATAGAAATGACAGATTCTGAAATGAAGTCCGCACTATGTCTTGAATAAATCAAATACTATGTAGAGAATAGATTTATAAAATTTAGGACCTCTAATTTTCCCTTTACAATGGATTCCTATATAGATAATTTTTTAAATTAATTACCTATCATAATTTTAAAAATCAGACAGTGACGTCACGGGGTACTTATACAAGTTTTGGTACAAACAAATATCTACCTAGGAACCTACTAAATACATACAACATAAGCTCACGCCTTTACTCATAGGGGTAGGCAGAAGGTACAGAACCTAAGTACTATCAGTTGAAAATTGAAATCAAACCAAAATAGCGATACAATCAATCTGCCTAGCCTTTTCCCAACTATATTGGGGTCGGCTTTCAGTCTTACCGGATTCTGCTGAGTACCAGTGTTTTACCTCAACAACCCAGTAACTGGGTAACACGGTAACCCGTGGCAAGACTGGTGTCAGATCTCAAGCTTCTGACTACCCGTAACGAATGTCAAATATCTTCAAATGACCCCGGCTATCATTTGTTGTCATTTACATGTTCAATGCTTCGTTTGATCCCAGCTTAACGTGGAACTTAATTAATATTTAACATCAAAATTAATATTGAAACAAAACTCCTCCGTTATCTGGCTAAGCCCGGCTGAGCGAGTCTGAACCAATTTAATGAAGGCCATTTCACATTCATTAAGCTAAAATAATTTTAATAAACGAGAAATATAATAACACTATCGACTATGTACAAAATTATAAGTTAAGTATTGCTCATTAATAAACTAAACTTGTATGTTAGTTCGTAATGAACAAATTGCACATGTGTGAGTACTATGTACCAACTGTAAATCTACCATTTACTGTACCTATATGACGTTCGTTGATATATAGGTACAGTAAATGACTTGTGTGTGCCCTGGCAGTTAAATGTGTCATGCTCTCTCTGATGGTGGCACATATGTTGGATCATTCGGTTCCCTTCATGATGGTAGAGCTGAGTGGTGCCAATCCATGCGTCTTGTTCGTGAACGGGCGCTATCAGTTGGGATTGGTCATAATCATAACTTGGCTGGCTCGGCCCGATTTTAATTTGGTACCTACTTTTTGTATTTTTGATTTGTTTGTTTTATTTGTAAACGCTTTTACGCGTACGTCTTTTACCAACAATAATTATATACCAAATACTGGAAAAGAGTGTCCGTGAAGTTTCTTGTACGTTCTTCTCCATTGAGACCTACTGACGCTTGCGAATATGCAACCAGATTCATCTTTTTTTTGTTTGACAAATCAAAAGTATCTTTAAGGTTTAGTTGAAATAAGCCATTTTGATTTTGAATGCGTATTCTCTGAAAGTACTGATCCGATTTTGATTTTCGTTCACTAACACTTAGTCATAATTTTGATCCTGAAAAAAATAACGGGTCCTTTAGATATTTTTCGAAGGAACATACGAATGATTGATGATTCACCCGGCAAGCCTTTACAAAGTTATTGTCATTTTTGTCTCATGAATATACATACGGATGATGTTCTTTTCTCGTTATAAAGAATGCAAATGAGAGCTAAAATAAAAAGGCTGCCTCTAAAATCGACGCCATTATTATTTAGTCAAATATTTAAGCAAGATTCAATCAAGCGAAATCGTGCACAAGGCGTACAAAACTAATATTCAGTAAGATTTCATTATAACCAGACTCGAGTCACTATTAGTCTTAGGGAAGATCTGGATGAGATTCGCACAGACCAAGGAAGCGTTGCACAAAAGGGAGTAGGCCACCAGGCGAGATACGCGCCTAAAGGGAGTAGGCCACCAGGCGAAGTACGCGCCTAAAGGGAGCGGTAGGCGTCTCGCGAATTTGAGAGGTGTAGACTGCCAATAACGATGATGAGGATGATCGGTACTGCAAGTTACAAACACCGCTTTCTGACTAAATAACATTTTCAATAAGCATAGTATGTGGCTTGTACAAACCTACTAGAGAAAATATTGCCGAATATTTTTGGCACCATCTACCGAGAAAGAGTAGCACTGCGTCACTACAGTTATTGGGTAGTGAGTAGGTACCATAACTGCCAAAGGTCAAGTGCGAATACGTAACTTATACAAGGAATACTTAGAAACGAAGCTGCAATTTGTTTTGGGGTTGGACGTCGTTATTATTATGTAATAAAGGGCTCCACAAATGCTCCCCTTTCAGGCTTTTTAAGAAGCGCCGACCCCACGTTTGCCGCATGTCGTAAGATTCATGGTCTAAAGCTACCATAGTGGCCCGGAAAATATACTCACTCGACAAACGTCAAACATAGTCACAACGACCGCTCGCTCTTATTCGCGCACCCAGCGGATATCTGCAACCTTCATCAGGTCATTAGTCCACTTTGTGGGGGACCTAACAACTTGTTTACTACTGATACCACTAACTAATCTGACAGAAAAAAATATATTGGGAACAAAAATAAAAATGGAACTGCCGATGCCGTGTTGCGATACTGCAATGTTTTAGACGAGGCTACCATGGATGAAATAAGAAACGAATATATCCGTGGTTCTTTATAAATTCGTAAGATCCATGAAAAAAATGTTAATAACTGCTTGCGCTGGTATGAACTTGTGATGAGGCGAGAGGATGGCCATAAAATATGACAATGAATCATGAAGTGGCCGTGGACGACCACCAATGACCTGGCTACGAACAAAAAATATGTGCAAAGTCCGGCCAAGTCGGACTTTGCACATATAGGGTTCCGTACCAAACCGCAAAATTGAGTTGGTTGTAATAGGAAAAATAAGGAAATTTCTAAGAATAAATATGATTTCTCAATATATTGGTATTTAATAGTAAAATATACGTAACAATAAACATTATCACCAAATTTCAAGTTCATAGGTGGGCAGTTAAAAAATACTTCGGTACAAAATTTTGTAAAAAAGCTGACTTTGGTAGCTTCTCATTCCTTTGTTTTCCAATATTTTTTAAAACAAAAAAATACTGTATTTATGTACTCAATGAGCTCTAAACAACGATACCCCACTCGATGGGGTAGCTCAGTCTTTTTTTTCACGTTCCCTTTTGCGTGTGATGATAAAAAAAAAAAAATTGACAATTTGAATGGCTTTGAGTCAACAAGATGCTTATAGTGTGAAAATTTGAAGACTTTAATTCCAACCGTTTGGCCGTAAAACCCGTGTGACGGTCGACGGACAGACAGAAGGACACGTGAGTGACAACAATAGGGTTCCGTTTGGACACTTCGGGTAAGGAACCCTAAAAATTACATGATAACAAACGTGTTGTTGTCGTTGCTGTGTTCTAGAGACAACCCACAACCGTATGGTGTCTGTGGCACAGAAGTACCAGGAGGGCTGATCCCAAAAAAACTGGGCTAATAGCCAGAAGAAAGAAGACCTTTGATGGTATCCATAAAGGCACACAGAATGTCCTTATGCAATTATTATGAAAGCCCCCAGTAAAACCCCAGTCCTATTTTTATTCCATGCCAATGAGCCTTTTATTTCCAATGCGGGTATCGAAGTCACGACCCTGAGCGCAAGCGGACGCGATGCACCGTTCGTGGCATCAATTACAATGACCCTCCAAGAATCACTTGGCAAAAACCGCGGTGAGTAAACCCGGAACTGACATCTTGCGTTAAGGACGAATGTTATAAACAAAAAGTTTTTAAAAACACGATTTCTTCCTTATTATTCCAGAAATTAAAGGTGAGGTGATTTATCCCGGTTCATGGCGTGACAAATGGTCTTTGTATCTCATAGAAGAAAAGATTTCAGGTTGTTACTGGAGAAAATAAGAATCTTTTCGAGATATTGATTCCAAAGAGATAACGATATATTCCTAAGTACAGGGGCTTTATTATTAACTTACAGCCGCCCTGTCTCCGTCCGTGTTTAAGTTGAATTTTATCCCAAAGGACCTACTACACGGCTAAAAAGTTTTCTATGTGTAATATGAAATTTCAATCAAATCCGTTTCTAATTTTCACATTTATAATATTAGTTGGATGCATTGATTTGAAAACGTGCTGCGCCGACCCCAAGTAACATGGCAGGATTTTGATGAGATTGATTTGAGTTGTGTCTATCCAGTACACGGACGATACAGGAAGAATCTTAGCACAGCTTTTTATTAAAAGGTCAATTGAAAGATAAGCTGATCTCACTCGCATCCGCAACGCGATATAATAAATTTACATTTGGAAACAGCCTTAAGATATCCGATATCTTTTACTAATTGGATTCTCGAGGTCAGATAGCAATCGAACTGAGAATTAAACTGATATTCAGCATCTGGTAATAATCCAATACTTCTTATTAAGTTGTAAAAAACGAACAGGGGAAGATATTTAGGAGTTAACGAATTTGAAACAAAATGAAATTGGAAAGTAACAAGGTGACTGTATAGAGGTATGTGGAACATAGCCCCAACCCTGTCAGTGATTCATTGCATTCATTTATAAATCATAACAGTCGTAACACATCAGGTAAATTCGTTGTGACGATACTTAGAAGAGTCCAACTTCCAGTACCCAGTGAAATTCTTTCGTATGTGTAATAATTATGATGTGGTTTATTCATGACCTGAGAAAACATGGAATTATGGTTAATATAGCCTTGAGCAAGCGTGGTGATCTATGCTCTTGCCTTCTCTGTATGAGAAGAGGCCTTTGCCCTGCAGTGGAACAATTACAGGATGGTATAATATATTTTATTCATGACCGGTGCTCCTTCAGTAAGGATTACTGCAACTCATTTCCACGATATCTTATACCGACTGTGACGTCATACAAACGTATTTTGTTTATCATTTAAAACTAATTTAACACACTACGTAATACGTATTTATCTTTATAGATTGTACAGTATCTCTTTGTGTATGTGAACGTTTCAAAATAGATATGGTTATAGCTAGCATTGAATTATCGATTTTATATTGCAGGGCTGAATGTCGATCTTTGTTTGTTTGGCTGGACCACAGATAAAAAAAAAAAACAAAAGATGTCAACCTTTTTTACCTGCCACACAAAGAATTACATATAAGTGTTTGTTTTGTAATCATGTTTGTTTTAGACGTTTAAGAGAACAACAGAGACGGCTTCGGTAACTATGGTCTTCCTGAGGATATCCTCATTTCTGGTTTGACCACGCAAGGAAACTCCGAGGATAGCCCTCTCTATTGCCTTTGGGTGACTTTAAGCCCTCTGATGAGGCCCATTGTGAGGCACCACGTCACAGAATAGTTCAATATCACTGATAAAGTAATTTGAGTTTTGGTCAAGTTTTTTAAGCATTAACAGGAAAACGTGTTCCAAAAATAAAATATCGAGTAGGTGTATCGAATCTCATATTGCGCGTTTTTATAGTAGGTAACTTATTTTAATTAATTTAAAATCGTTGGTGAACTAGCCTACCATTAGCTAAAATAATCATAACTGATAATTATTGTCTTGTTCTAGGTAAATTACAGGTTTACTACTATTATTAAAAAGTTTCTGCATATCGTCATGTTATACCTGGCCTGCCTGGACACACGAAATTCACAATAAACAAGGCAAACAAAAACATACAAACTATATGAAAAAGGTAGTAAAATTGCCACCCTGGAAAAAAAATAGGTTTCTCATATCTGCTGGAGACTAATCAGTAATCAATCACACAGATAAGAAATAAAAATATAAAATTAAGATAACAAGCATTCAACACTCACCGTTCTCCACAACCTTTGTGTAGGTCACATTCAGTTTAGCAGCAAACTGAGCCACAATGCAGGTCACATTGCTCTTGGGATCCGTGTAGGCCCATGTTCCCTGGTCCGGGGGCGGAAGCGGTCCTGGGGCGGGCGTTGGCGCGGGCGATGGAGATGGTGATGGTGATGGGGGAACGGTTGTTGTTGTTGTTGTAGTTGTTGTTGTTGTTGTCGTTGTTTTTTTTGTTGTTTCAGGCTCTGGAGAAGTGCTTGGTGCTGTAGATGAAGAAGTGCTTGGCGAAGCTGTAGGAGCCGGCGGCGCAATTGTAGTTTCCACTTTCAAAACTTCAAGCGGTTCTGCTTGCAAAGCTTTCTCCTGGTGAGGTTGAGGCACGTCTAGGAGAACTGTTTTCGGTGTCGTTGGGGATTCAGCAAGACCTGTAGAAAAAAGAAAGAATGTTTAAAACTTGCATGTGTCCTTAATAGTTACACCCATATACTCCAGCCGTTACCCTAATTTATTGAACAAAATCAAAACGAAAGTGACCAAATGTGTGCCTATCTTAAACCACCACTGTTTACAGTTTTTCCACTGGTTTTGAGCTCTATTCGGTAAACATAAGGATGCCATAAAAAGCATAAACCTGTCACCAATACCACCTCTTACTACAGCTATTTGTCATATCATCAACCTAATAGAGGTCAAATTTGGTTGAGCAGTCAGTAAAAAAGGATTGTTTGAATATCTAATGATATTTCAAATGGAGTATAGTTACAATATTTTTTTATTGTACATTCTATTGTGGACAACTGCTCAGTAAAACTTATAACTCGTCACAATATCTAGTTCTAGAATAACTATATTCATTCCTAAACAAATCTGATAGCCACAAAGTTCCTGACTGATAAAAACATTAATTTTAGGCATCTGTTTAAGTATTAAGTTATTGATCAGGTCATTGCAACCTCTTTGTGACATGACACATACTGACTCATTAACCGCTCAACAAAGTAACATTATGATGAGTCATTATTTCATGAATTAAATTACTTAAGTTTAATATTAATAACTATATCCATTAAAGAAAACATTTACTTTACATATTCACCATACACGAGAACACAGCATTTTTAATGATGCACACACAGAATGGCTTCCAAATGCAGCATGTGGAGAGTTTGCAATGTGCCTATTATGACCAAATTGTGAGCCCATAAAAACTGGCGGTCCACCCTGTCCTACTATATCATGTATTGGCAGCTATGGGGGCCATAATAAGTGTAGGGGGAGGAGAGGTTTATAAACAATGATATGCCTAGAAAGGGGTGATATAATAGTATGACAAATAGAGAAGTATGGGAGGAAATATGCTGAACCAACCCCAAATAAATTGGGTTAATGATAATGACTGAAGTCCAGCTTTTTGATCTGTAGTTATCTCAACTAATGGTTAAATCTATACTAATATTATAAAGAGGAAACATTTGTATTTTGTATGTAACAAATAAATTTAAAAGCTTCTGGACCCTAAAGTATACCCGGGTGACATAGGCTACTTTTTATCCCTGTATTGCCACAGGAACGGGAACTATGCAGGTGAAACCACCGGTGACCGCTACTATAATATAATTGTTTATCTAATATTATGTTCAAAAAATTAACTCGCCAACATATTTCACCATTTCTGAGGCTGACAATTGAAGAATAAAAGCATTTTAGCAAAATTTTAAACCATTGGTTAGCATATTTAACCGTTGGTTAAGTTAAAAATACAATGGACTAAAATACTGGACTTGAGGCAGTTTTTTTCTTAATTTATTGAAACTTATGCATCTTAAAGACACAGGCGGTTTTAACCAGTCTCACCAGTCCACAAAGGGTGGTGAAGTTAAATCTGCGAACAAAGTTATGCCAACTATAATAGCCTAGGTCTTAGTATAAAGATAATAAAGCTGTGTGGTATTATATGCTAGTTTCAATCAAAAAAAAAACATAGTAATTTGAAAAAAGAAATCCCTATTTCTAATGTTCGGAAATGATTTGCCAGTGACCTTTTAGAGCGGTTATAATTATCTATTCTATTATTAGTACAAATATTAAATAAAACCGAAACTGCGCAGTTCATTGACATTAACATCTGGTGTGAAGACTGATAATGGAAATATTGACCACATTACTTGTATTAATTAACTAGGTACATTTTTTTACACTTTATATTGAAATCCAATAAGATCTATAGAATAGAAATATAGAATAGAAATATAAAAAAAACAGGAGAAGTGGCAAGAGGGCGTGTTGGTGTCTGAGCGACATGATCACAGTGAGCATGTCATTTATGTTTGTTTTCAAGTATCACAGCCACTGAACTATTTTTGCAATAAATATATTGCTCTTTAACCACTACCTAAGTTTGTTGATAAATGACTGGAAAAGCAATGTGAAAATCACAAAACAATAATTTATTAGACAGATGCATCGCATAGTATGCCTGCTGCTTCTTGGGACGAGCTAGTGATGTGCTTGTGCAGATAGTTTTGTGTGGTTAAGTTGTACAGTGCATGGTAAATACAACCTGTGTTTGATGAGATGATTAGATGATTTTAAGTTATTCTATGTTTTAGTTGTAAATCTAAATTTAATTTTATATTTTTTTTATAGTTTTTTTTAAAAGTGCTTTACCCTCTGTATTTTTTTTTCTTTTTTCTCAATTCTGTTTACCATTATGTTTTTATTTTAAAATTGTTTAACATAATAGTGTTTGTGAAAGTATACATTTTGCATTTTGTTACTCATGTAGATTTTTTGCTGCCTGGTTTACCATAATGTTGGTAAATCCTACGCTTAATTATGAATAAGGACACTCTATTTTATAAGTATGTCATGTTTTGATTTGTTTTACTTTTTATATGTTTTACTATTCCCTTGTAATAAGAGCTTATATTTTATTAAACTTAATCTAAAATGCATGTTTTTATTGAGGGAGTGCCCTTGACATTACTTCATATTGATGATTCATTGTGTTTTTTGTGTACATCTTTCGTTGGAGGTCCTAAATAAATAAATGAGGTAAGGTTTATAATTGATTGTTTAGTATGTTCTGATTTAAGAAATGTGGGTGTTTGTGCGACTGAATATCTACTGCTTTCACTGAACTGCATGTGTAGTAGTTGCCGCATGGTAGGGGCAAAATGGAGACACACGTTTTCATCTAGCGGGCATATCTCTTTGTTTATTATATCTATGTTCTAATGGTTATAAACCAACCAAACCAATAAAAAAAACCAACCAACCAACCAATAAATAAATTATTAAGGTATCCATTGAGAGTATTAATTTTTGCAATTATGCTGTGGGTTTTAATAATCTTAAAACATTGATTCCTTAAACCCTTAGTTGAGAAAGGCTCATATCAATAACTCTGTAGTCTAAGAGCCTCAGAAACAGGTTTGTTACACTTTTAAATCTCTAGAATCAAATACGATTAAAAAAAAAGCCTGTCTGTGTAAGAAAATTATTCTATACTGAAGCATACATTTTAAGTCTGTAATACTTACTGAAGATTGAAATTACTACCTACATATTCATGAAGTAACTTGTTATTGAAAAGTATTTACTTTTTTATATAACCTTCAAGCTTCAGACAAAGTTATGAGTTTGAAATGAACTAAAGAACACTTATTTTTATTTGTTCTAAATTAGCAACCTTCAAGTAAAATGCACATAGATTTAGGTCACAAAAACTTGACTATTGGTAACAAAAACACCCATTGTTTTTACTGTGAGATGTTTTTGAAAGTACCTATTGTGAGTTTTCCTGTAAAGGTCATTTCATTCACATCCATTTTATTGTAATACATATTCATCATTCATAAAATTCTTCTTTTTTAGTCATAGAGATATTGTGAGATAAC
The DNA here is from genome assembly GCA_949775005.1 of Orthosia gothica. Classification (NCBI taxonomy): domain Eukaryota; kingdom Metazoa; phylum Arthropoda; class Insecta; order Lepidoptera; family Noctuidae; genus Orthosia; species Orthosia gothica. The sequence goes on along the minus strand of OX459062.1, from coordinate 16,647,178 downwards.
CAAACCTGATGAATAATAATTCGAAATGTCTATTGACCGTGTCATGATAACATAATTATACCAATACCTACATGTAATATAAACAGAATCGGCTAGAAAATAGACTCAACAATATACATTAATTTGTGGGTACATCTTTCTAGAATTGCACGGAACCATGGCAGCGCAAGTTCGTGCTCTTTTTTGTCGTTAATTGCGCAAATAACGCTCAATCACGACAACAAAGCGCCCGAGCTGTGCACTCCGGCCGACATAACGATAAAAAGCAACAAAGAACCTATTGCAACATAAATAGTTTCACGAAATACCACTCACCGTACTGCGAACAACTGCATATTACCGCTAACAACAAACAAAATCTGAGACCAGACATTTTGGGTGTATTGCGACGCAATGTTTTAGATAACTGCTCACGAACTATCTCACAATTATAAATGCGGTGCAAATAAGTGATACGACGATACGATAATCCGGTTGGAGAAACGTCCACGGACGGATACGGAATGTCAGTTGTATGTAGACAGCTGAGCTGGGTTGCCAGTTAAAGAATTTTAGAAACTACTATTTGATTATGAGTGTGCCCGCAAATTATGTTTTTTTATCAATATTTTATACATTTGTGAATTCTGAATTCCATAATCTTATCATATTTTACCTGTATGTTGTATAGAAATTTTAATTTTATTACTTATGCAACACAAGTCTATAGATATAAGTTTCTAAACTGTCATGGTCACTAACACATCCGTTTATCCGTGATCATGCCGAAATATCGGAAACTCGCAACAAACAGTGGTACATGGTAAATATCTTGCTTCTAATGTTAATGTTAAGTATATAGATGTGAGTGAAAGGACTATGAAAAAAAAAGATTCATGTCTGTGGATCTGGATTTGGCTGGATTAATTTAATCCTGTAACGAAAGGTTGTGATTTTGTAAGATTTGTGTAGAGAGAATGCTTCAAAATACTTATTTTATGGTTGTAAATATAGAAACAATATTATAATAGCTTACGAACACCAGGTGTACGCACGACGCGTCAGGGGTGAGCTATATGAATAATAATGATATTTATGGATACCATCGAAAATGTTTTTAAAAATAATATCAAATGTTATTCTTCTTTCACTGCAAATTGCTATTGACAGAATTTGCGTCTTCATTTCGTTTATTAACTTTAAAACTTTCGCGTTTCATAATTGTAAAACAATATAATTATCACGGGAATTTAACGTGTTGATTTCGATTGTTTGTTATCTGTCAAGGTTAGCAAACTTTGACTTGTGAATAAGCGTTTCCGTTTTCTTCTTCGTTATGCATATACAAAGCAAGTAAATAAGTAAAAATAATAACAATTAGTATTTATTTTATAAAAGAAAACAAATTGTTTCCTATTTTAATGTATTAATATATAATTACTTACCACTTTTACATTTTTTACCATAGTAAGTATCATATTGTAACATCTTAACAAAACTAACCACCACCATTGTGAACCATTGTAAATAGTTAGCGTCTAAAGCCTGCAAATACAGTAGTAAATCTATATTTATATATATATTTAATTAAATTTATAAGGTTTTTTTTTACCGATATCCAAAAAAAAACACTAAGTCGGTCTTTGGTACCTATTGTTTTTAGTTTTTCGACACCGAGTTCGGGAAAGAAAGTAATTTTTTGCTTTGTAGTGTTTTTTGGAAGTCAGATTATGTTTTATTTATCTTTTTAACTTTTTAGTTTTAGTCCCTCTTTTCGTGAAAATAATTTATAGCCAAAGTACATCTCATGACGATTCCAATAAGCCCAAACACGACTAGGATACTTTTATTTTATTTTGGAGTCTCAGTGCCTACCTTCTCGCTTTATAATCAGATCAATTCGATGGTCGGTACCACTTTCATCAAGAGATATCATTTATTTACATGTATATGCTTTAGTGTAGGCGCTTAAACATTCGAAATATCTTATACCATACTTGTTAAGGAGTTCCATGAGATTGCATTATCTAATCTGACTTGGTGACAATGGGACCACCTCGAGAGTATATTTAAACCCTTTCATACAAAAAAAATATTTTGTAAATCCGTCTACATACGTATATGACGCAGTTATGCCCCAAAATAATATAAAAAAATATATAATATAAATTTCCGAATTGATAACCTTCCAATTTTTGGGAAGTCGGTTAAAAACAGCACCGCGCCGCGCCTGCGCATCGGAAAGCCAACTTCAGGGCTGCCAAGAAGGTTAGCGAGAGTTATATTTTTTTTAGATTCATGCGTAGTAGAAAATAATTCTACCATAAAAAAGCATAAAGTCATATGATAAAATGTGTATTGTGTGCAAAATAAACCAGTTTACGCGGATTATTTGAAATTATTTTACCGACTGAACATTATGAATTAAAAAATCTTTTGAAATATACTAATATACTTAAGTCTTTTCTTCTATACTGCTTATGACTTTACTATGAAAAAGTACGTTCTTAATTAGAGAATTGACATCAAACCGACCGTTGACCGTTATTTAATAGCTTTTCTTTTGAGAAAGGTGCATCCGTTTAACGGTTAATTTTATCTCTCTTTCTACCTAGATACGTCTATCTCTTTCGCACATCCCCACCTTTCACCTGGCAGTAGGGCGCTGTTGGCGCTGTCGAGCTAGGCACGACGCGCGATTTGGTTTGGTATTGGTAGTCATTTGGCTTGAAACAGAGAGCCAAATGACTAATGACATAGTAAAGTCATAAGCAGTATAGAAGAAAAGACTTAAGTATATTAGTATATGTCAAAATACTTTTTAATTCATAATGTTCGGTCGGTAAAATAATTTCAAATAATCCGCGTAAACTGGTTTATTTTGCACACAATACACATGTTACCATATGACTTTATGCTTTTTTATGGTAGAATTATTTTCTACTACGCATGAAGCTAAAAAAAAATATAATTCTCGCTAACCTTCTTGGCAGCCCTGAAGTTGGCTTTCCGATGCGCAGGCGCGGCGCGGTGCTGTTTTTAACCGACTTCCCAAAAATTTGAAGGTTATCAATTCGGAAATTTATATTATATATTTTTTAAAATTATTTTGGGGCATAACTGCGTCATATACGTATGTAGACGGATTTACAAAATATGATTTTTGTATGAAAGGGTTTAATAAGGGTTTAATTTATTAGAATACCTTCACTAAGGTGTCATAATTATGATTGCTTGTTTAATAAAAATCTAGTCTTTAGTTAAAAGCACTCTTTGTAAACAAGCTTATTACAAACTAGATGATTATATTCAAGATAAGAATGCTTGGAAACATGCTGGTCCTTCTCCATAGGGCAATCTTTGGTGTAGACAAAATCAAAGTATGTGAGAACCATGTTCCTACTTATCAAATTAATTAATTTTCCTGTTAATGCTTTTTAATACTTTATACCTGTACGTAGTATAGTGTGTAGAGCTATTCTGGGTGCATCGTCCTCACATAATATTAATGTATGTACCTACTTATGTAAATATTGTAAAACACCTTCTTTTTAAAAAAAGAGTAAGTATGGAGTTTCTTGTGCGTTCTTCTCCATAACAATCTACTTTCCGAATGCACGGCAGAATCATTTTCTTATTTTTATTACTTGTAAATTTTAATTTATGTGACGTTCAAAAGTGCCGTTTATTGGCCTAATTGAATAAATATATTTGACTTTGACTCTATAATTTTTAATCTGATAAAAGATTTTCCGTCTACCCTCGCAGGGTAGTTATTTGTAATTATAGTAAACTACTATTATAAATGGATCTCCTCGCGGGAGATGCCTATCATAATGTACCCTAACATGGCACTGTTTGCTATCAAAGACAACCATCGCAGGGTGATCAAGATTTGTAATACTGGCAAACAGCTGTTATGCATGATTTTCCTCGCAGGAGATGCATATCATAATGTACACTCACGTGGTACTTTTTGCTATCAAATACAACCCTTGCAGGGTGATCAAGAATTGTATTAATGGCTAACCGCTGTTATGTTTGGCTCTCCTCGCAGGAGATGCCTATCATAATGTACCCTCATGTGGTACATTTTGCTATCAAAGACAATTCTCGCAGGGTGATCAAGAATTGTTATAATGGCTAACCGCTGTTATGCATGGTCCTCCTCGCAGGAGATGCCTATCATAATGTACCCTCATGTGGTACATTTTGCTATCAAAGACAATTCTCGCAGGGTGATCAATAATTGTTATAATGGCTAACCGCTGTTATGCATGGTTCTCCTCGCAGGAGATGCCTATCATAATGTACCCTCATGTGGTACATTTTGCTATCAAAGACAATTCTCGCAGGGTGATCAATAATTGTTATAATGGCTAACCGCTGTTATGCATGGTTCTCCTCGCAGGAGATGCCTATCATAATGTACCCTCATGTGGTACATTTTGCTATCAAAGACAATTCTCGCAGGGTGATCAAGAATTGTTATAATGGCTAACCGCTGTTATGCATGGTTCTCCTCGCAGGAGATGCCTATCATAATGTACCCTCATGTGGTACATTTTGCTATCAAAGACAATTCTCGCAGGGTGATCAAGAATTGTTATAATGGCTAACCGCTGTTATGCATGGTTCTCCTCGCAGGAGATGCCTATCATAATGTACCATCATGTGGTACATTTTGCTATCAAAGACAATTCTCGCAGGGTGATCAAGAATTGTTATAATGGCTAACCGCTGTTATGCATGGTTCTCCTCGCAGGAGATGCCTATCATAATGTACCCTCATGTGGTACATTTTGCTATCAAAGACAATTCTCGCAGGGTGATCAAGAATTGTTATAATGGCTAACCGCTGTTATGCATGGTTCTCCTCGCAGGAGATGCCTATCATAATGTACCATCATGTGGTACATTTTGCTATCAAAGACAATTCTCGCAGGGTGATCAAGAATTGTTATAATGGCTAACCGCTGTTATGCATGGTTCTCCTCGCAGGAGATGCCTATCATAATGTACCCTCATGTGGTACATTTTGCTATCAAAGACAATTCTCGCAGGGTGATCAATAATTGTTATAATGGCTAACCGCTGTTATGCATGGTTCTCCTCGCAGGAGATGCCTATCATAATGTACCATCATGTGGTACATTTTGCTATCAAAGACAATTCTCGCAGGGTGATCAAGAATTGTTATAATGGCTAACCGCTGTTATGCATGGTCCTCCTCGCAGGAGATGCCTATCATAATGTACCCTCACGTGGGACTTTTTGCTATCAAATACATCCCTCGCAGGGTGATCAGGGTAAGTTATATTAATGGCAAACTGCTGTTATGCATGGTCTCGGTAATGTTACCGTGGCATGGTTCTCCTCGCAGGAGTTGCCTATAATAATGTACACTCACGTGGTACTTTTTCCTATCATAGACAACCCTCGCAGGGTGATCAAGAGTTGTAAAATTAAGGGCTGACTCGTAGTCACACCAGAGACTAACCGCTGTTATGTATCTTTTGTTCTCTTGCGAGAGATGCTTATCATAATATACTCTCATGTGGTACTTTTTCTATCAAAAAACTATTATACCTTCGCATGGTGATCAAACAAAGTTTAACATTATAAAACCGCTATTATAATGTTTGGTTCTCCTCGGGGGAGATAACTGAAACAATGCACCCTCGTGGCATTTTTCGTTATCAAAAACCAACCTTCGCAGGCTGGTCATGGTAAGTAGTTATAATATCAAAACCGTTATGAGAATGATTCTCCTAACGAGAGTTGCCTGTCATACAGTACAGTACTTTTGCTATCAAAGACCATCCTTGCAGGATGCTATACTTGTTAGAGTAACAAACCACAATTATGTATGGCTCCTTTTGTCGGTGATGCCTTTCATAATGTACATTACACGTACCAACACGTGGCACCTATTTTTACATATTGTAACTCTGTAAGTTGCTTCAAGCACATATACGCATGGCTGTCGTAACCAAACCTCGCAGGGTTAAATTTTAAGTTGTACAGTCGCAATAACGCTTGTTTTGTCTTGTCCCGGCCCCGTCGTGGGGTATACATACCTTTTCAAAAAAGAATGGAGTGTGTGCAATATTATGGCATGTTGTTGTTGATGTTGAATTGTTGTTGTTGTTGTTGTGTGACATAAGAAACCAAAAACATTAATCGAATACTCTGCACACTGGTGAACAATCATCCTATTAAAAACTTTTGCATATTCTATTACAAATATTTTCTTAATTTGCTTTATTATTCTGAGCATTATAACACTTGCAACCCTTGAAAGGAGGTCAAGGCAATTTGTACCAATAGCATAACATTAATTTACATGGCTCCTGTTTTATTATTAATTAAAATGTACCATCGCATGGTACTTGTATTTTATTGTTGTAAGCTACCTGAAACACTTGTATGCTTTGTCTTGGAAAGCACTCGTTGAGCTCAGTGCGGCTACCTTCGCACAAGGGGGTCTACCATAATTAAGATATACAATTGCCTTTCTATAGAATCTAGCTTACAAATGTCATTTTTAGTGTTCCGTACCCAAAGGGTAAAAACGGAACCCTATTACTAAGACTCCGCGGTCCGTCTGTCTGTCTGTCACCAGGCTGTATATCATGAACCGTGATAGCTAGACAGTTGAAATTTTCACAGATGATGTATTTCGGTTGCCGCTATAACAACAAATAATAAAAACAGAATAAAATAAATATTTAAGTGGAGCTCTCATACAACAAACGTGTTCTTTTTGCAGTTTTTGCGATAATGGTACGGAACCCTTTGTTCGCGAGTCCGAGTCGCATTTGGCCGGTTTTTTGTAAGAGTAATATTATAAAGTAAATTATATTTACTACTTTATACTTTGACATACCTAGTCATAATCTTCGGACTTAATCTTTGGTCTTAAATGTTGAGCGACTTAAGTCTGTACATGCAGAAGCCTTCTGTGCAGAACAGATTAGTGAGTGTTAGAGCGTAATAGTAGACACATTTAAATGAAATATTATGCGATGAATTTTGACCTTTTCACAAAAGTTGTGAATATTGTTCAAAGAAGACAGCATTGAAATAAGGACTTGTGAAATATTATGGTTAAGATCAAATGTTTTAGCTAAGCTAATCGCTCCTATTGTTGCCGTAAAATATTTTATATTAGGTCTAACGGGAGTGTAAATGGCCAACAACCACAGAGCTTAAGCCCACCGGACCATTAAGTGTGTTCGAGGCTCACTTGCAAAATATGTTTCTAGTACCAGAGGACTCCATCTCTCTCTCCATCTCTCTATTTCTAGTACCAGAGGATGCCATCCAAAATAAGTCTAAAATATGTAAAGGCATCGTAGGAGCCATTATACTGAAAGAGCCTCAGCCAGATCCTTGGACTGGCCCTTTTACATCAAAAATGAGCATTTACGAAACACCTAACCGTAGCCCTCTCTCGCCAACATTTACGCCAAGAAAATTCGATGAATCGGTACAACTATTAAGTATGACAGATAATTTACCGAAAAACAGTACACAAGTCAATAACACGCGGGTCCGCCTTTATTCACTCTTTTCATAAATGATATTTACAAATGCTTCCTGAACTCGAACATATTCTTATTCGCTGATGACCTCAAAGCCATAAAGTCTATATGTAATCCTGCGGACTCGACTCTATTCCAAAGTGACTTGGACCGGCTGACTAAGTGGTGTGAGCACAACAAAATGTTACTGAATGTAAAAAAATGCCATCACATCAAATTTACAAGGAAATAAAAAATCTTGCTGTCAGTTTATAAATTAAATGGTGAGCGGCTTGTGGAAGTTGAGACTATACGTGACCTAGGTGTTCAGCTCGATAAAAAGCTAAGGTTTGTCGAGCACATTGACAAAACGAAGGCGATATTGACCTATTTAACTCTTCTGTACCTGCTCTAAAAAAAGTCGCGCTTGCCATTTAGTGGGTATCTCTAGTACCTAATCTTACATAAATAATAAAATGTATACTAATTTAATTTAATTTAATCTATTCTAATTTAATTTATTCTAATTCAATTTAATCTGTTCTAATTTAATTTGATTTAATCTATGTTACTTAATTTAATTTATTGCAATCTATTTAGCTTTTAATAGTTTTTTATTGTTTTTAATTAATAAATTCTGTATTTATCTCCGCATAATTTAGTGCATGCTGTGCTTTTCTTTAAGTGATGAGGCACTTAGACTTAAGTTTGAAATGTACAAATTTATAAAGTAACAAGGTACTCAGTGTTGAAAAGCCAAATAATAAATAAATAAATAAACACCAACATTACAGTATCTATCTAACAAAAATATTACACTCAACTTAAGTAACTGTAGAATAGCAACGTTACTTTAAATTTTCTTAATTATTATTCCTTTATTTATCTTCATTCTTATATATTACATTTAGAAATATTTAAATAAAGAAAAATTTAAAAAAACATATAAAAATAGAGGCCCAACAGTATCGGAAACAGGGACCATGCTACCGGTGGTTAGGACTCCAGAGACTGGGACTTCTTCAAATGCACGGGGCGCAGTGGTTGAGCGATTGACTGCTGCGCTGCGTGTCGCGGGTTCGATTCCCGCACGGAACAAGTATTTGTATGACCATGACAGATAGTTGTTCCGGCTCTGGGTGTTTGTGTATGTGAGTTTATATGTTTGTAAACGCACCCATGATACAGGAAGAAATTCCTAGTGTGGGGCAACGTTTTTAAAAATAAATAAATAAAAATGCTAGCCGTATCAAGGAGTACAGGCCCTTGATCCAACCGCGCAATCTTAAAGTATCTTTCTAAAGCTTCGACAGATGGTAAACGAGGCTATTGGCCATCAGGCCGTTGGCCGTAACGACAATCGCCACAATGATCGCCTAGTCCACATTCCACATGTCGACAACCTCGTGTGCTAAGTCGACATATTTGATTTGTTTCTATTATAATATTACTAGCTGACCCAGCAAACTTTGTTTTGCCATAAAAAGACCAAACATTTATCTACCCTACCTACCCGACCCTACACTACCCTACCCTACCCGACCCTACACTACCCTACCCTACCCTACACTACCCTACCCTACCCTACACTACCCTACCCGACCCTACACTACCCTACCCTACCCTACCCTACCCTACCCTACCCTACCCTACCCTACCCTACACTACCCTACCCTACTCTACCCTACCCTACCCTACACTACCCTACCCTACCCTACCCTAACCTACCCGACCCTACACTACCCTACGCTACCCTACACTACCCTACCCTACACTACCCTACCCTACCCGACCCTACACTACCCTACACTACCCTACACTACCCTACTCTACACTACCCTACCCTACACTACACTACCCTACACTACCCTACACTACCCTACCCTACCCTACCCTATGTCCTTCTCCTGGTTCTAAGCTACCTCCCTGCCAATTTTCAGCTAAATCGATTCAGCCGTTCTTGAGTTATAAGTGAAGTAACTAACACGACTTTCTTTTATATATATAGATGTCCTTTATTTTTTTCTTATTTGTTACATTTTTAAATAATTTTATAAAACCCTGTATAGGGTTTTATAAAATTATAAAAAAAAAATCATTTAAAATATAAAAAATAGAAGCCCACTGGTATCGGGAACAGGGTCCAGCTACCGGCGGTCAGGGCCCAGAGAGTGGAACCTCCTAACACTACGAGCCGTGTCCAGCAATACTGCTTTCTGGAGCAGGCCCTTGACCCAGCCGCTAACGAGAGCATCCTAAGGTGTTGGTCGAGACTCGTGGCTATTAAGTCATTGGCTGACACGACTGTCGGTACAATGATCGCTGTATCCACTTCCCACATGTCGACAACCTCGCGAGCCAAGTCAAGATACTTGATTTGTTTATCTTTCTCGGCTTTCACGAGGTTCCCGTCATGCGGGACAGTTATGTCAAAAATCATTGCACGCCTCTCGATTCGGTCTACAACCACTGTATCAGGCTTATTGGCTACAATAGTCCTGTCAGTGATGATGGACTATGAGGCGGTGACATAGTGTGCGAGCCAATAAAAAAAAAAGAATAAGTACAATAACTATGAATAGGAATATAAATTAACAAATTTGATTTTGTCTACACTAAAGATTGCCGTATGGAGCAAGACCAGCATGTTTCCAAGCATTCTTATCTTGAAATAGCGTCCTACGCGGCTTCGCTCCCGTCAACCGGCTTCCCTACCCTACCCTACCCTACCTACCCTACATGCATGATTGTTGCGTAACTTAAACCGTTTACGCAGCGCACTCAACGGAAGTTCTCAAAAACTCTTCCATCTCTTTTACCCAGTTTTTGTAAAAAAAAAATATGCTCCGCTCCTATTGGTCGTAGCGTGATGTTATATAGCCTATAACCTTCCTCGAGAAATGGACTACCCAAAAAAATATTTTTTCAACGCCAACCAGTAGTTCCTGAGATGAGCGCGTTCAAACAAACAAACTTTTCAGCTCTTTATAATATTAGTATAGATATAATCATCTAATTTGTAATATGCTTAACAAAGAGTGCTTTTAACTAAAGTTTTAAATTTACTTTCAATTAGTTTTAATATATCACAAGGTATTTTGATATAGAATTTAACACAGTACCCCATGAAAGATGACTGTACTTTAGCTAGTCTATAAGATGGTTGATCTAACTTATCTTTATTTCTGGTGTTACAAGTGTATCTATCACTGACTTTACTAAAGAGATGTATATTTTTCCTTACATACATAATATTTTCATAAATGAATTGGCAAGAAACTGTCATAATATTAATATTTTTAAATAGTTCACTAAGAGATTCTCGGTGACTTAACTTATATATGGCTCTGACAGCTCTCTTTTGCAATATAAATATGGATTCAATGTCAGCCGATCGACCCCACAGTAAAATCCCGTATGACATAAAGCTGTGAAAGTAACTAAAATAGACCAAACGCGCGGTTTCTACATCCGTTAACTGTCTTATCTTTCTAACAGCATAAGCGCCATTGCAATTTGTCGTCTAGAGTGATTCCCAGGAAAACTGTTTGATTTACAAAGTCCAGCTTTTCGCCATTCAATATGATGTCGCATTCGGTACTTCTAACATTCGGCAATGTGAATCTAATACATTTGTTTTTTTTCATTTAGTACCAAATTGTTTACCGTGAACCAATTTTGGACCTGATGAATGGAGTTATTCACATCATCAAGTTTTCGTGACTGCCGATCTATTTGAAATATCAAAGATGTGTCTTCATCAGCAAACAACACCATCGTCGGTTGATGTTTTAGTAATTGGGGTATATCGTTAATATAAACTAAAAAGAGGAAAGGACCCAATATCGAGCCTTGAGGAACACTTATTGTCATTTCAGACCCTATTGAGTTTACGCCGTTTACCTGAAATTTAACTTGTCTGGCTTTTAAATATGATCTAACTCAAGGGCTATATTTCTAATTCTGTAGTTCTCGAGCTTCAACAATAGTGTCTCATGGTTAACGCAATCGAAAGCCTTCGAGAGGTCGCAAAAGATTCCAATGGCGTCCTATGCTTGGTCCGGCTTATTTCGCGATGACCATAAACATGAGTCAAAGGTAGACCCTGAATACCGCTGGTGTCGAGCTAAGTTCTAATTGTTTTTCCCACTGTATGTTGCATGCTCGTGGGTTGGTAATTCCTCTGAGGCAAAAACGATTAACGTTATTCGAGTATATAAAGAACTTTTTTTCAAAGTATATTATAAACTTATCTGTCTGTGATGGGCGAAAAAAAGTATTATTAACAATTAAACAGTGCGTGATAAACAGAATTCTTTGAAGAATTTCAAAATTTTTCAGAATTTTGTGTAAGTTGTGGTCACCTTTAATTGAGTGTGCATAACATGATAATGTTTTACAATGTATATATTTTCTGAAAGTTTTGTTATGTTACTCGTTGGTGATCCTTAATCAATAAATAAATAAATAAATAAATAAATAAATAATTCCACGTGGACGAAGTCGCGAGCAAGTTATGAACTAAGTATATACATAAATTAATTTATGATAATGTACAAGCGCGTATAAAAACAGACGAGGGCAAAAAGTCATTGCGCATCAAAAAAATCATTCACATCGCTATCAAAGGGAAAATTGTCGAGAACGCTGTAGTAGGAGCGGCGAACGTTAGCTCCACTACGTCATGTGATACTAAGATAAGCCCACATACTAAGTGGCACATGTTCATAAAAGTGAGGCTAAGTTTCGAAAAATCGGTGTCAAAAATAAGAATTGGCCGAAAAGTAAAAAAAAAATACCAGCCATTTCTGGTGAAAAAAATTAATGGCACTTACATCATTTGATACCGAGAGGATACTTGTGCCATCAAATAGCACTATATTGGTAGTTACAGGAAAATCTTGTCTGCCAGTTTCATGTGTGGTCGAAAGTGCTCGGCAGACTGTTTCAAAGGTAAATGATACGGACCCCCAATCTACGTCATTTGATACAAAAATGAAATTAGTTGCAAATGTTAGTCAGATGAGTCAAATGTTACTCTATAGTATCAGCTTGCCGCGCTTGACTCGGTGGAACGCAGAGCCAAGAGGCTCATCGGCGACGTTGAACTGGTGGATGCCAAGCTTAATAGCTTGGCTCATTGCCGCAAGGTTGCCTGCTTGTCGGTCTTCTACAGACTGTACTTCGGTGATTGTGCTCAAGAGCTCCATGACCTCATCCCACCAGCCCCCTTCTACCATCGGACATCTAGACGCACTGCAAGTTACCATCCTTACCTTGTTGCCATTCCACAAATTCACACCAAGCGCTTCCAAACATCCTTCATAATGCGCACAGCGAATGAATGGAACTCACTACCTGCGTCTGTGTTTCCGAACGTTTTTTTTTTTTTTTTTTTATCGTCAATAGGCTTGCGCTTGACCACTATCTCACCTGATGGTAAGCGATGATGTGGTCGACGGTGAAGCACGCTTGCCTAGAAAAAACCTATTCACTCTTGACTTAAAGACCCCAAGATTGTAGCTATCGGGAAACACAGACTCCGGCAGGGAATTCCACTCCTTAGCTGTACGCATAATGAAAGTGTCCCCAAAACGTTTTGTGCGTATGGGTGGGATATCCACCATGTACCGATGACGCATCGCCGTACGTCTGGTAGTCCGATGATGGAACGGGCTGGGCGGAATCAGATCATGCAATTCCATCGCACACTCCCCGAAATGCAACCGATAAAAAACCGACAAGCTGGCAACTCGGCGACGATGTTCAAGGCTTTGGAGCTTTGACTTGACCAGTGCCTCATTGCCGATGAGTCTCTTGGCCCGCTTTTCGATCGATTCAAGTGCATCAAGCTGGTATTTGGCAGATCCGTCCCAGAGATGAGAACAGTACTCCATGCATGATCGAACTTGCGCTTGATACAAGTTGAGCAGCTGTTCCGGCGTGAAATACCGTCTCACCTTCGAAAGGATCCCCAACTTTTTGGCCGCCAGCTGAGCCTTTCCCTCAATGTATGGGCCAAAATTGAGAGTCGATTTCAACGAAACACCAAGAAGCTCAAGATGGTCCGTTATCGGCACGGTTACACCACGGAAAGTAGGAGCCGGGTAGAATTGGCTCCTTTTAGCAGAAAAAAGACACGCCTGGGTTTTAGCAGCATTAAACCTGACCAGATTGGCATCGCCCCATTCGGAGACTGCCTGCAAGGACAGGTTCAAACGCTCCACCATGGCCTCACGGAGAGACCGGATCTGCGGCCCGGTAGCCCGTGGTCCAATTGGTCCGAAGAGCAGCCATCGATAACCACTCGAATGGACCGATCTCTCAGGAAGTCTGCAATCCAATCACACAGACCACCGGGCAAACCGAATGAAGGAAGCTTACCAATGAGGCTTTCGTGCCAGACCCTATCGAAAGCCTTCGAGATGTCGAGGGAGACGGCAAGCGCTTCCCCGTGTCTCTCAATGGCCTCACTCCATATGTGAATGGCATACGCTAGAAGATCCCCAGTAGACCGATTTCGGCGGAAGCCGTATTGACGGTCACTAAGGATATCATTAGCTTCTAGGTATGCCAGGAGCTTTTTGTTAAGTACCAGGCCCCTCAGAAAGTATTGCGAAAAAAAGTTTTTATATATGGGAGACTGGCCAGTTATAATGTTTTTCGAAAATATGATTATTTATAAGTAAAACTAAGTAAGTTCCAATTTCAAAATTTCCCTCCACATTTTTTGCGAGTTAATTCAAAGTATTGTGTCTCACTGAAATATGGATCTGCGCCGGGAACATTTTAGAGCTATGATTTTATACGATTTCAAGTGTCGCCTGAAACCGGATGAATCGTACGATAGACTTCAAATGGCATTCATGGATGAAGGCCCTTCCAAGGCAACCGTGTATCGTTGGTATAACGAATTCAAGCGCGGTCGACCAACTTTGGGGGATGACGAAAGAAGCGGTCGCCCTTTGACGGCTGTTACCGAAGAAAACGTGCTAGCAGTGAAAAATTTAATCCAAGACAATAGGCGAATTACATATCAGGAGATTCAACACATATTGAAGATTGGATCGGGAAGCGTTCACGAGATTCTACACAGCCATCTTCGCGTGAGGAGGATAGTATCACGCTGGGTGCCGCACAACCTCACCGATGCTCAGAAGCAGGCCCGGGTGGAATGGTGCCGTGATATGCTTAACAAATTTGAAGCAGGCTCGTCTCGGCGTGTTTACGACATCGTTACAGGTGATGAGTCCTGGATTTATCAATACGACCCAGAAACCAAGCGCCAGTCGACTGTTTGGGTGTTTCAAAATGAGCCAACGCCTACCAAAGTGAAGCGATCTAGAAGCGGGGGTAAGATTTTGATCGCTAGCTTTTTTAATTTGACTGGCCACTTGGTATCAATTCCCTTACGGGATCAAAGAAGCATTAAAGCCGAATGGTATACTACCAAATGTTTGCCAGAAGTTTTCTCTGTTATAAGCAACAAGCGACCAAACACAGGGCTCCGCGGGCTACTGCTCCACCACGACAATGCACCTGCGCACACCGCACTCAAAACGAGGGACTTCCTGGACAGCACGCCAGTCAAACTCCTGGGTCACCCTCCTTACAGCCCTGATCTAGCACCGTGTGACTTCTTTTTATTCCCAAAAATAAAAAATCAGCTCAAAGGGATACAATTTTCGTCGCCGGAAGATGCGCTGGCTGCGTTCGAGCAGGCTGTAAACGAGGTGTCTGCGGCGGACTGGAAAAAGTGTTTTGAAAACTGGTTTAGGCGCATGAATCTTTGTATAGAGGCTGGTGGAAAGTACTTTGAAAAGATTTAATAAAAATATATGTACGTATAGAACAATTTTTTTTAGTTTCGCAAAACTTTCTGAGTGTCCCACGTACACGCTCCATACTCTTACAGAGTATGGAGCAGAGTATGGGCATTCAACCCGAATCTCTTCAAAGTTAGAGTGAACAGGCTTCTTCTGGGTAAGCTCAATCCATCGTTGACTCTGTCGCTGTCACCTCTGACCTAGACTAGAGTCAAGAGCAAACCTATCATAAATAAAATAAAAAATACTCTAATTTGTCAGCTATTCGATGGATTTAGAAGCAAGAAATATCGTCTGACGATATAGAAAAATTGTAAAAGATGCTCTAGATAACCAATATCCGGCTACTAGGGTTAGTTAAAATAATTTTAAATATCTACGCGACTTCAGCCTGTGTTGTGTGATGAACTTTATTATTGTTTCTTTTTTCCTGGTTGTTTTAATATTTGGTGTAACTGGTGCTTGTAGGATACAAGAATTAACAAATATAACTGTAAAAGACGTAGAGAACCATGGCCAGATGTTTTTAGTGAAGATCTCTATCACGAAAAATAAAATACGAGGTCATTCACCATACACGGTCCATTCTATGAAATTGTTAAGAAGTATGAAAGTTTGCGTTCACCAAAAGCTAATTATGACCGTTTCTTTCTAAATTACCAGAATGGTAAATGTACCTGTCAGCCTATAGGTATAAACAAATTTGGTTCTATGCCTAAAGAAATCGCTAAGTTTTTAGGTTTAGCAGATGTTGATAGCTACATTGGACCCAGTTTCAGAAGAACTTCAGCTACATTGCTGGCTGATTCAAGAGCTGATATAATGACTTTGAAGCGTCATGGTGGGTGGCGATCTAGCAATGTAGCAGAATCATAAGTAGAAGATTCCATACTAAACAAGAAGGAAATTTATACAAAAATCACAAAAAGAATTAGACTTGATTCTGAGGCGCGTCCTACTGGCAAAACACCAATTTCATCGAATGATTGGATTTCACCTACCTACACGAATAATGAACCATCTCAAATAACAATAGAACATGAAAGTATTTCGGTAAACAATCTATCTGATGAGACCAATAAGCTACCAAAAACAGTTAATTATAATTTTTCATCCCACCATCTCGGAAAGAGTATTTTTAATCTTCAATATCTGAGTGGAAAAGCCGTTTTTATTCACTAGAGGATAAAGTAAATTGAATTTAGAACATCGTGTGCCGTCGTGTGCACTAAGTTTGTGAATTAAAAAAAACATTAAACCTATTTACTGCTACCTCTATGGTGCCGAATATATCATACAACTTTTTTTTAATTTGTTAAAAACTCAGACTCGGAACCTTCTTGGTGTCAACTTGTCTTCTTTTTTCAATTTGCTTTGTACGCGGTTCTTTACGCGGCATTTTTTCACGTCATTGTTAAACCTTAGGTATATTAAAAACAAGTGAAAAAACTAAAATGAGCTAATGATTCGACGAGGAAGTTTGTTTGACGCCAACAGAATTGACTGAAACTGTTAATAATGCGCAAATGAGCTTTCTCCCTCAACAATCACGCGAGAAGTATTTAAAACAGTACGATATGTTCAACACGTGGCGACTAGCAAAAGGAGCCAAAACTTTCTCAGAAAACGTTTTGCTGGCATATTTTATAGAATTATCCGAGAACAAGAAAGCAAGCACTCTATGGAGTACGTATTCGATGCTAAAAGCAACAATAAAGATGAAAAAAGACATACATTTCGATACCTATCCTAAATTAGTGGCATTTTTAAAAAGAGCCTCATCTGGTCATCAACCAAAAAAATCGAAGGTTTTCACAGTATCTGATATTGAAAAGTTTCTTAACGAAGCACCCGATTCCGTATATTTGGCGGCAAAAGTAAGTCAGTTGCACATTCAGTATCTACTTAAGTATATTAATCTCAATTAAATAGTATACTTAGTAGATGTTGATAGGCATAATTATGCGTTCATATAAATTTTATTCATTTATCTACTACAATACTCTTTACGTTACAGGTTGTTCTTATTATTGGAATAAACGGAGCATGTCGAACTAATGAACTAACACAACTTAATGTCAAAAACATTGAGAAACATTCAGATGACTTACTATTAATTAATTTACCTAATACAAAGACAAAAAGAGACCGCAACTTCGTCATTCGCAAGGAATACGTAACGATTGTTGAGAAATATCAAGCCTTACGCCCGCCTAACACACCAATCAATCGATTTTTTCTACAGTATCGCAATGGAAAGTGTGTTAGACAGCCTATGGGTACTAATAAAATTGGCAGTATCCCACGAGAAATAGCAACATTTCTTGAACTTCCAGAACCCCTGTTGTACACGGGTCATTGTTTCCGACGAACTTCAGCCACACTTTTGGCTGATTCCGGAGCTGATCTCCTGTCCCTTAAGCGCCACGGAGGCTGGAAGTCCAATGCAGTTGTAGAGGGATACATAGAGGATGCCATCCAAAATAAGTCTAAAATATGTGAAGGCATCGTAGGAGCCATTACACTGAAAGAGCTTCAATCGGATCCTTGGACTGGCCCTTCTACATCAAAAATAAGCCGTTATGAAACACCTAACCATCTCCCTCTCTCTCCAACATTCACGCCAAGGGAATCCGATGAATCGGTACAACTATTAAGTATGACAGATAGTTTACCGAAAAACAGTACACAAGTGACTAACACGCCTCTGCAGCAGAAGGACAGATAAGCAAAATCCCGGATTAGCAAAATCCCAGATTCGCAGAAGGACAGATTTGCATAATGGCAGATAATGTACTGTCGCCGCCAAAAAAGTTACAAAACGTTCTTATCTTACCACACTTAAGGATAAAAAAATTGATCAAGTTATCACGAGTTTGATCAATGACAAAATTTCTGCAATATAATGTTTGATACGTTTGGCCAAAGTTACAAAAACGAATTAATTCGTCTTATTTATTTTTTTAATTTTTTTTATTTATGATGGGTTTGCTCTTGACTCTAGTCTAGGTCAGAGGTGACAGAGACAGAGTCTACGATGGAGTGAGCTTACCCAGAAGAAGCCTGTTCACTCTAACTTTGAAGAGATTCGGGTTGAATGCGTTCGGAAAAACAGACGCAGGTAGTGAGTTCCATTCATTCGCTGTGCGCATTATGAAGGATGTTTGGAAGCGCTTGGTGCGAATTGGTGGAATGGCAACAAGGTAAGGATGGTAACTTGCAGTGCGTATGTCCGATGGTAGAAGGGGGCTGGTGGGATGAGGTCGTGGAGCTCTTGAGCACACTCACCGAAGGACAGTCTGTAGAAGACCGACAAGCAGGCAACCGTGCGGCGATGAGCCAAGCTATTAAGCTTGGCATCCACCAGTTCAACGTCGCCGATGAGCCTCTTGGCTCTGCGATCCACCGAGTCAAGCGCGGCAAGCTGATACTTTGCTGAGCCATCCCAAAGGTGGCTGCAATACTCCATGCAGGATCGGACTTGCGCTTTGTATAGGGTTAAAAGCTGTTCAGGCGTGAAGTATCGCTTCACTCTATTTAGGATGCCCAGTTTTTTGGCCGCAATTTGGGCTTTGTACTCAATGGAATGTCTACTTTGTAATGTCTACTTTGTATTTAATAATATCTACTTTCAAATAAAATTTTACGAATTGTGACTATTCAATTTTATTTTTGTTTTCTGTGTGGGTCTGTACTTCTGCCATTATGCAAATCTGTCCTTCTGCGAATCTGGGATTTTGCTATTCCGGGATTTTGCTTATCTGTCCTTCTGCTGCAGAGGCACTAACACCAATATTACAGTACCAAACAAAAATATTACACTCAATTTAAATAACTGTAGCAACGTTACTTTAAAATTTTCTTAATTATACCTTAGTATTATTTTGTTATAATTTAAAGATTATTCTGTAATACTTACCTTTCATAATGTAGTAATTAATACCTAAACTGAAATAAAAGTGTACCTATCTTGTGATTGTAAACGTTTTTTTTTTGCATTTAGTCATTTCCTCGCTGAGGTGGAATGAAAAGTTACGTGTTGCACTCGAGTGCAAAGATTTTTCACCTCGTGCTCTTTTGATTCCCTCGCTAACGCTCAGGATTCTAATTTTGAATCACTTGCTGCGCTCGTGATTCAATTTTAGAATCCTTCGCTTGCTCGGTCATCAAAATTGAACACGCGGTTAAAAAGCAACTTTGCACTCTTGTATAACAAATAACTATTACTGCACATTTACTAATTGTTCTTCTAAATAAACTTTTTATCTGTAAATGATTTTTTGTCTTATTTTCTTCACAAGTGTGTTGAAAAACGTCGTATGATAGACATGTGTATGATGAAAACCGTCCTCGGCTCTCTTAAAAGACCCTCACCTATCGGCTCGGGGCTCAATGGCGCCTCAGCGGTAATCACCAACATTTACACACTTGTACCATAATGTACTATTATTTATATTTTATTCATGACCTAATAACGGCGCTCCTTCAGTAAGGATTACTGCAACTCATTCTCACGTCTCATTTGTCTTATACCGACTGTGACGTCATAAATACGTATTTTGTTTATCATTTGAAAAAATCATTTTTACAAAAAAATACTACAGACCTCCATAAACGTGTAGTTTTGTTATTTGGAAGTCGGTGTTTTTATTTTCACTTTTTAGTTGTACCTACCTAATAGGCAAGTCGTTACGTAAGGTGCCTATAATGCCAGAATAGATTATCCGAATATCATGAAACTGAACATAACCGGTGAAATGAGAGTGTACCAAGGTGAACCGTACACATTCTGCGTACCCCTTTAGAGCGTACTGGCGTGATGTTATGTTATGAAATGGTATAAACAATAAACATACATGCGATTGCAGCAATCCCGAGAGATTTGCCGTTATTTATTGAAGAGTTTTAGTTTTTTTTTTTTTAATCGGTCCCCAATTGACGGAGATTTCGGTGAAAATACATAAAAAATAAAAACAAACAAAGTCGAACCTAGAACCTCCTCCTTTTTGGTATGTCATTAAAAATAAATTAATTACACACAACGTATTTATCTTTATAGATTGTATAGTATCTCTTTGTGTTCAAAATAGATATGGATATAACTAACATTGAATTATCGATTTAATAATGCAACTAGCTCCTGCCAGCGGCTTCGTCTGCGTGAATGTCGAAGATTAACCCCATGGGAACATATTCCCGAGATAAAAAGAGCCTAGAGTATCCAATGAGCTATTCC
This sequence comes from Orthosia gothica, assembly GCA_949775005.1. Lineage (NCBI taxonomy): Eukaryota > Metazoa > Arthropoda > Insecta > Lepidoptera > Noctuidae > Orthosia > Orthosia gothica. The sequence goes on along the minus strand of OX459062.1, from coordinate 16,626,611 downwards.
AGACTATAATCTATCTCTGTGCCAAATTTCATCCAGATCCGTCCAGCCGAGTGAGCGTGAAGAAGTTACAAACACACACACACAACTAACACTCACAAACTTTCGCCTTTATAATATTAGTGTGATATAGAAGTTTGATCTTTGTTTGTTATTTTGGCTGGGAACCACAGATTAAAAGACATTGTAGACCAAAAGAGATCCAACCTTTTTGAACTGTTTTACTTGCCACACTAAAAGTTACATTTAAGTTTTTGTTTTGTAATCAAGTTTGTTTTAGACATTTAAGTCAAAATCGTCGAAATATACGATTAAATTTAGTTTAAATGAAATAATTTTATTTGTTTCCTGTGAACCGTTCGCTTTCTGAGATGGACAGAAGAAAAAGGAAAAGGGGTTTTTCCACCCTATAATAAATTTTTAGCTAGTCAGGCAAGTATCTAAGCAGATATTGTTTACATGCTTAAAGTAAGACCGAAACTATTTTTTTACAGAATATTTTCTTCGACACAATCCCTCCGCACTATTCCCAAACCACTACAACTCCTAAAAGCCAGAATCAACAGCGGCGCCCACAAGAAAAGCGCCGAGGCTATGAAGCTCGACGAAGTCCCGGCGAATGTATTGAACTGTCTTGGATCCCGCAACGAAATTAATCAGAAAAGAATAACGGAGGAGTAGGGAAAATACAAATTTCCACTGCCCTCCATATCAAGCAGGAGATAGAATAAACAAGGCCAATAGGCACAAAGGGTCGGAAGGGTCGGGGGCCTAGTTGCCTAGCACTAAGGATAAAAATTTGCATTAATATTAATAGGTCCTAACAGTGTGAGATGCTATATTTGTTCCCAATAATAGTAGGTATGGCAAAAACGCTTGAACGCACGGCAATTTGTTCTAGTTGCCTTAAGGTCCATACAGTAAACAACTCCTGATGCAGGCTCTACATTAATCAACTTAATATTGCGTTCATTCTACCAAAGAATACACTCCCATAAGGTGTAGAACACTGACATAAAGGCGAGGCAACGAGCTTGAAGGAAAATAATTTACTTTTAAAGTTACCATGCCCTGTGAGAAATTGTGGACAACACAGTGATCCACATCCAGCCACGTGCTGGCCAGCCGCACGCGTACGGATGGAAATAATTGGTGGGGTCTGTCCCAATAGTCCCATTGGCCCAGTCCCAGGATGGGACTAGTGGGATGATTTATCCCACTAGTCCCATGGGACTACTGATACTAACATAATTTTAAAATTATGTCCCAATAGTCCCATGGGACAACTGATACTAATATATTTATTAAATTATGTCCCATTAGTTCCATAGGACAGCAAGTACTGATTAAACGAGTATTATTGCGACGTCGTCAATCGTCGTCATCGTATACTAATACTTCAGGGCAATATTTAAAAAAAAAAACTTCTGCCTTTGTAAATTTATTATTTATTTTGCGGTGTCAACGTTCAATAGAGTTGCAGCTATTCCCATTACCTTAGGGGGTATCACGTTCCTTTGTTCGCATTATATATGTCTAGGTTCATAGTTTATATGATAATATAATATAGACATACTAGCACTCCGCCCGGGGCTTTTTTCGCGTGATTTCGTATTTTTTCCTACAGACAACTTTCTTATTTACGTGTACTTTAGTAAAGGTGACTAAAAATAAGCTATTATTAAATGAATAAAAAAGATAATTCAAAAAAACGAAAAAGCCGCCTGCTTAAGCGAACTAAAAAAAGTAAACAAGAAGAAAATTCATCAATTTTATAACTCATTGTCTTCGGTGTTCGTATCATCTTTATGCCGATCACTTTCAACTATAAGCAGCTGCGCGGGTAGAGAGTTTGTCAGACGCTATAGACGATGTGAACTGGGACTTGGACGCTATCAAGGACTGGTCTGATAGATTTGGGCTGTCTGTAAACCCCTCAAAATGTCAGGCCACTGTGATTGGAAATATCACGCATGATGGATCCATTGAGGATTAGCTCTCTTCCTCCTATTATTTTTAATGGAACTGTCATCCCCATCAGCCCTAGTGTAAGAGATCTGGGTGTACATCTTGATTCGACGCTAAGCTGGCAAAGTCAGGTTTCTAGTGTCAGTCAAAGGGTCAATGGGAATTTGCGATACCTGTATCATCTGAGAAACTTTCTACCTGCAAAAACGAAGACTATGCTTGTGCAGACTTTAATTTTCCCTTTAATCGACTATGGTGACGTGTGCTACTTTGACCTAAACAAAGTATTCCTGGATAAGCTGGATAGGCTCTTAAACAACTTCATCCGGTTCATATTCAACCTCCGGAAATATGACCATGTTTAGAACTGCAGAACTGAACTCAAATGGATGCCCATTCGGCAGCGAAAAAAATGCGCACCTTTACTGCGCTTTTCTCTCTACTCAACTCACCCACACCTCCTTCTTATCTCATACCTCACTTTCAATACCTATGTTCTTCACTCGTTAGGAATCTGCGTTCTTCTATCTATCTTCTCTTGCTCTGTCCTTCTCATACTTCTGATTTTGTTCATTCTTCCTTTAATATTCAATCCATTCTTCTCTGGAATGCGCTTCCTCTCGATATCAGGACGGCCACCAGTCAGTATGCATTTAAGCGTAAGTTGCGGCATTATTTTCTAAACGAATAGCAGACTCGTCTCAATATGCACCTTTCTATTAATTAATTAATATATATTATTTTATATATAGTATTTATTATAGTACCTACATATTTAAGTATGTTTATTTTAACTATATATTTAAAAACACATATAATAAATTAAAACATAATTACACATTTCATTTATACTTAAACTCTTCTATTTCTCCTTCATAATTGGTTCCTGCAGTGTGAAGTGAAATTTACTTTTCACATGCACCTGGTGTACTACCCTGCTGACTTTTTCACCGTGGCAATCATATAATCAGTACTTTCTGTCCTATGGAACTAATGGGACATAATTTAAAAATATATTAGTATCAGTTGTCCCATGGGACTATTGGGACATAATTAAAAAAATAAGTTAGTATCAGTTGTCCCATGGGACAAGTGGAACATATTAATCCCATTTGTCCCATCGTGGGACTGAGTCACTGGGACTAGTGGGACAGACCGAATTGGTGGAGGTGTCGGCCCTTGATGGAATTATCCCACCTACATTGCCATTCGGATAAAAGTTCCTCCCAGACGTAAATAGGTGGTTTAAATAATCTAGAGATTTTCTCACGGTCACTCCACGTCCATGGTCTCTCGTGCGGAATAGTACATTGCAGCACGTCACTGCACTTCAAGGTCGACCGGAAGTACGCCAGCAAGTATTGATAAGGCCTCAGTACTAACTGCCCTGTATGCTTTACATAAGAATATCAAAGCTAAACCCTGACTTTAAGTAATAAACGTCGTACCGCCCCTATTGTGACCCTATCAGCCCAAACAGGCGCCCCATAGCACATACAACCCAAGTAAGTAGCCCCATAAATAGTCTTTAAAGTTGAAAAAGACAGACCCCACGTAGATTTAGATATTCTCGTTAAGGCATAGAAGTTCTTTTCTGCTTTTTCACAGAATACCAATCATCATCGTTTCAGATCACACACATCGACCAGTCCCGTGCGTCTCGCATCCAGCGGATGGCCACAACCTTAACCAAATCGTCGGCCTACCTAGAAGGGCCTTCCAACGCAGCGTAGAACTTTTCAGCCCCATCGACCATCCGTTCTGCGAGCAAAGTGCCCTGCCCACTGCCATTTAACTTGGGCAATTCTTTGGGCCCGTACCAGCTTCGGTAACTATGGCCGTCCTGCGGATATTCTCATTTCTGATGAGATCACGCAAGGAAACTCCGAGGATAGCCCTCTCTATTGCCTTTGGGTGACTTAAAGCGCTCTGATGAGGCCCATTGTGAGGCACCCACGTCAATAGTCCAATATAACTTATAAAGTAATTTGAGTTTTGGTCAAGTTTTAAGCTTTAACAGGAAAATGAGTTACAAAAATAAAATATCGATTAGGTGTATCGAATCTCATTACCATTTGGAATCAGGTTCCATAAATATGTAGTACGTCTACAATATGTACAATCTACCAATCACATAGACGGAAATCTACATCGCGTCTTTCATCTCGCCATGTGATTGGTCGATTGTTCATACTTTTTGCCCTTTACTTTACCGAATTCATTACGCAAGGCAAAGGGCAAAGGCTGCTGACTTGCCTGGACGCACGAAATTCACAATAAACAAAAACATATAAAATATATTAAGAAGGTAGTAAAATTGTCTCTATCGCAAAAAAATAGGTTTCTCTCCATATCTGCTGCAGACTAATAAATAGACTAAATAAGACTGTTGTTGTTGTTTTCTTTGTCATTGTAGTTGTTGATTTAGATGTTTTATTTTTTTTAGATTGTTTTTTATTTATTTTTTTATTTTTCATAGCCAGCGGCTGTGGCGGCGCAACTGCAGCTTTAAAAACTACAATCGCTCTATCCTGCCCTTCCTGAGGGCCAGTAGCAAGACCTGTTGGAAAAAGAAGGAATGTTAAAAACTTGCATGTGACCTAATAGTTACACACTTATCCTCCAGCCGTTACCCCAATTTATTTGAACGAAATCAAAACGAAAATGATAAAAAATAGGTACACGTTTTTAGTTTTCCCACCGGTTTTGAGATCTATTCCGAAAACATAAAGATGGCTTAAAAAGCATAAACCTGTCACCAATACTACGCTTACTACTACTACTACTACTAGCTATGCAGCTATTTGACATATCACCAACGTAATAGAGATCAAATTTGGTTTAACAGACTGTAAAATTGATTGTTGAAATATCCAATGATATTTAAAACGGAAAATTGTTATAATATTTTATTATTGTACATTCTATTGTGGACAAACACTCCCTTCCTCCTCATTGCTCGATGTCCGAATCCGCAGGGGCGCCAATATTGATAGCGACCACCATCTGGTAATTGCTGAAATCCGGCTTATGGTTGCAGTGGCCCGTGCGGATCGGAAGAAGGTTCGACGTGAGCAAACTGCGTGACCCGGGCATCAGTAAAACGTTCCATATCGAGCTACGTAATCATTTTTCGAGACTTGATACCGGTTCCGACACATTGGACGAGGAGTGGAAACGCATCAAAGTGGCTTATACAGAAACCAGCTCCGTCGTTCTAGGACACAAACTGACACATTCTCGCGAAGACTGGATGTCACAGCACACTGGAAGCCTGATCGAAGACAGAAGAAACCTTCATCTTAGATTGCTTGAGACCCGTAATGAAGCCATGCGAGCCGACCTTAACATGCAATACCGTCAGAAACGCAGAGAAATCTATCGCGGCACCCGCAAATATCAGTCAATATCGCAGTGGGCTGATGGTATTGCTGATCGTGCTCAACAAGCTGCAAACACCGGTAACCTGAAGGAATTGTATCAAGCTACCAAAACCTTAGCAGGTAACAGCAAGTATAAGAAGAAGCCGCTCAAGTCTAAAGACGGTCAGCTCATAGTGACGTCGGAAGGCCAGCTCTTAAGCTGGCGTAATCACTTTTGAGGAGGTCTTCCATTTGTCAGCAACATCAACCGCGCGCATTCACCTGACGCGCTGCAAGTCATTTCCACACCATCCCGGCCTCTCAATATCAACACGAAACCACCGTCAGCTTCGGAATTTGCAAGAGCAGTCCTCTCTTTGAAGACAGGCAAAGCACCAGGGCTCGACCTGATAAATGCGAAAATGCTACAAGCTGACTTATTCTCCGCCGTCAACGTTCTGACGCCTCTCATTGAGAGGATATGGGCCACCGAAGAGCTTCCGGACGAATGGTACAAGGGTCTTTTGATAACTGTACCCAAGAAGGAAGGTCTTAGTCGATAACTGGAGAGGTATTACGTTGCTCTCAATTCCCTCGAAGGTTTTCTGCAAGATAATTCTGGATAGGTTATCGAAGGCCGTGGATCCTCTCCTACGCCAAGAGCAGGCTGGTTTCCGCGCGCAATAATTATCTGTCTGTTGGAGAGTATATACAAGAATTATTTCTGTAAAGTAACTCACTACGGCCTCATCTCGGATGATATGGCAGTACACGCAGGTGTCCGCCAAGGCTGTCTCCTTTCACCGTTCCTCTTTATAGTCGTCCTTGACGGGGTCTTGCTTCGGATTTTCGGCAACAAGCGCCGCGGGATAGAGTGGGGATTATCCAACGTCTTAGTGAACTTGGATTACGCCGATGACCTATGCCTGCTGAGTCATACCTACGCTGACATGCAAGCTAAAAAATATTTAAGTCAGGAAGCGGCAGAAATGGGACTAAAAATAAACACCCGGAAGACCCAAGAGATGAGATCTGGTGTGAAGAATACCTCACCGTTGCTGATTGGCACAGGGGCAGTCGGTCCCCGTCAAACCTGGCGTCGCACCGTGTTGGCGGAAGTGACGAGCATCGGTATGACGTGGAGCGAGGTGAAGCGTGAAGCTCAAGACTGATCGCGATGGAGGCCTACTGAGGACGCCCTTTGCCCCATCCAGAGAACGTAGGACATTAAGTGACCTGGGGTCGTTCCTATATGGTATAGAAGAAAGTCTGGATTAAAAGTACAATGAGGGCTGCAACATAAATTGTTGATGTTCTGTGACTGTTTTCGCAATTTTCTTCCTCTATTGTTGGAGGTTAAATCACCTTAGGTTTCATTAATTCAATATAGTCTGTAAACACACTTTTAGTATTTATAAGAGGGTTAGATGATCTTAAGTCCATGCACCACACAATATTATTACACTTTTCACTATCATAACTCATGATAGTAAAAAGTGTAATAATATTCTGGTTAAAAACGCATGATCACTTTCTGTAGATGCCGCATATGAATAATGATCTCTCCCTGAATAGTTATTCTGTCCTTGTCCATAGTGTCCTTTACCATTACCTCGAAATCCTTGTCTACTTGGAAATCCACGACCCGGTCTTGGGAAAAATCCTCTATAACCAAATCCTGCCGTCTGTGGAGCTTGAGTGCCTCGTCCTCGAACTGGTCCCTGATAAGCTTGTCCTATACCTGCATTCTCTGTATATCTCGCTCTGCATTGGAACTTTTTGTGTCCTTCTTTACCGCATGAATAACATAGAATACTATTTCTATGATGCTTCGTTAAGTGTCCTACATGTTTTATTCTTTTCTCTTCTTCTCCAAGTAATCTATCTTTAACTATGTCTACGGTAGGATTAGGTAAGCTTTCTATTGCAGTTACAATTATTTCATTGGACTTTATTAACAGTAGCACATTCACCTTCACCTCCTCCGTCAATGCGCTCCCGGCAACCTGAAGCTGTCCGAAGATTCTTAAAACCGTTGAAAAATGTTGTGCCATAGGCGTCCCTTCTTTGTACCTTTGGGGGCATGTGGAACAGGGTATAAAGTCCCACAAACCTTTATAGAAAAGGGAGGATCCTACGGGTGTTGTGTCTGGTCCGGGCAATAATATATTGTAATATCGTTTAATTGCCGTCTCAAAAATAGCTTGCTTCTAGTTCTTTTCTTCATGATATGTTGCTCCAACTTCACCATCATGTTGTAGGTTGTGTTTACCTCTGATATGTAGTCAATATGGCTGTTGGCCACGCCGTTAATGAACAGACTTGTGCACGCGCTTCTTATTTCTTGTTCTCAGGATTGCTCGCAAATGGTGAACTTTCTAAAGCCTTTAAACAATCATTTTCTTTCAAGATGCTACCAAGAAAATTGCTTTATTTTTATGGTCTCTATCTATTTTTGCCGCATTGCAAAACGCCGGTCGCCGACACGAACACGATCCCGAACTTTATAACGCCAGTTACGTGAACCACGCTCTGCTACCACTGTTGTTCATTTGTTAATTATTTTACCACTGTTCACCGTATTACTCTTATTTAGTTCTTACTTTTCCTTTTATAATCTTTTACAGCAAAAAAAGGGAGGCGTTCTCAATTCACTGCCATCTTTTTTTAAAATTTATGTTACCCGATTACTCAAAGACGACTGAAACGATTTCAAAAATTCTTCTTTTGTTTGAAAGGGTCATCAGGGGGGTAACCACAAGCTCTTAGAGTAAGGTTATTTTGAGATCGAGTAAGTGACAGATGTATACAAGTCAGATACATCTGTCCCTTACTCGATCTCAAAATAACCTTACTCTAAGAGCTTGTGGTCACCCCCCAGGTCAGGATCTGATAATGTAATTTAGGAGAAATCGTAGGAACTCTTCAAATATTATAGGCATACATATAGCGATTTTGGTATTTTCATCAATAAAGCAATCATTTGCATTCAGAAAGTATCATTTGGTGAAGTGAAACTGATGAAGAAGACCACAGATAGCCACTGGAACTCCTTAATGCTAAGTATGTCACGGTTATAAGATAATATCTTGAATAGTTAACCGACTATGATGAGGCGAATACATAGAAAGAAATGGTACTGATGAAAATGGTACCATGGAACTGATCTGATGATGAAGCCAGAAGGTAGGCACTTGAACTCCGTAATAAAACAATGTATCCTGGTCGTGTTTGGGCTTATTGGAATCGTCATGAGGTGTGCTTTGGCTACAAATGATTTTCATGGTAATTGGAGGCCAAAACTAAAAAGATATGAATAAAAACAGACACTGATTTCGACTTGTCTTTAGTAGGTACCTATGGTTTCCTTTTTTTCGACACCGACTTTGGAAAAGAAAATTATTTATCGCTTTCTAGTGTTTTGTTTTGGAAGTCGGTTTGTTTTTGTTGTTAAACAGTTTTTTGTCGGCAATTGCGCAAATAACGCTCAATCATGTTGACAACAAAGCGCCTGAGCTGTGCACTCTGTCAGACTTAACGATAAAAAGCAACAAAGAACCTATTGCAACATAAATATGTAGTTTCACGAAATACCACTCACCGTACTGCAAACAACTGCATATTACTGCTAACAACAAATAAAATCTGAGACCAGACATTTTGTGTGTATTGCGACGCAATGTTTTAGATAACTGCTCACGAACTATCTCACAATTATAAATGCGGTGCAAATAAGTGATACGACGATACGATAATCCGGTTGGAAAGAAACGTCCACAGAGAAACTTTATTTAAAGAAACGTCCACGGACGGATACGGAATGTCAGTTGTAGACAGCAGAGCTGGGTTGCCAGTTAAGGATTTTTAGAAACTACTATTTGATTATGAGTGTTAACGCATATTAGCACGTTTTATATATTTTATTCATTACTAGCTTCTGTCCGCGGCTTCGCCCACGTTCAAAGTTCAAAAAAAATGCTCCGATCGCCACCAAAATTTACAGGAAAGCCAACAACATTATCCGCTGAGACAATCTAAGGATTCTCTGAAAATTTCATTCGGTCCAGCCGTTTCGGAGTCTATAAGGAACATACATACTTTCTCTTTTCCATATATAGATTAGATGTGAGTTCAGAATTCCATAACCTTGTCATATTTTACATGTATTTTGTATAGAAACTTTTCAAATTAGCTCTCGTTTCTTTTATTCAATTTCATGTAAAATATGGCTAACTCATCAATTCATTGTTCAAATACTTCAATTTGCGGTCAATAGTGTATGTGGATACAATAAAACAAAAGATCAAGTGAATTCATCAAGTTTTTCATTTGCCACTGATGTTCACAAACAATCTCAACATTCCAGTTGTGATTCGAACTCGCCAGCCAGAGTGAACAATGAGTTATGGCAATACAAAAATCAAAATTATTAAAAATAAAGTAAATCTGCTGCCAGTCCGCTCATGACAACCGCCGCTGTTTTTAACCCCCGCCGGGAAAAGAGGGGTGTTATAAGTTTCACGTGTGTTGCTGTGTATCTGTGTGTCTGTCTGTGGCATCATAGCGCCTAAACGGATGAACCGATTTTGATTTAGTTTTTTGTGTTTGAAAGGTAATTTTGTCGAGAGTGTTCTTAGTTATGTTTGAATCAAATCGGCTCAGCCGTTCAAAAGTTATGGGCGTTTTACTGTTTGAATCGGGGTGATTTCACAAGATAAATGTGTCGGGGGTTTTCTAAATTTTGAAATTTTACTTGTTAACATACACACAACACCTTTTATTTTGTCAAATTATACAATATTCACTGTGGTGGTCTAAGCATAAAGAATAGATAGCCAGTCCTTCAGTGAAGCTGATGCCATGGTGTTGTGTGACTGTTCCGTAACGTAAGATGAACTGTACAGCTATTTACAACCGTCCTATTATTTTAATCCCGAAACGAATGGTTGTGATTTTGTAAGATTCGTGTAGGGAATGCTACAAAATAGTTACTTTTATGGTGGGAAATATTAAAGAGGTATATGAATAATAATGATATTTATGGAAACCATCGAAAATGTTTTTAAAAATAATATCGAATGTTTTTCTTCATTCACAGTAAATAGCTATTGAAAGAAATTGTGTCTTCATAACAATTTAAAACTGTCGAATAGGTTAAATGCTCTAAGGTCGAGGTTAGCGAACTTCGACTAACTTGTGAATTGGCCTTTCCGTTTTCTTATTCATTATGAATTTACAAAGCAAGTAAATAAGTAAAAAAATATTACATTTAGTAATAAAATTAAATAATAATAAAACCTGTAGTACTTACTACTGATGAACGCAAAGAGGTTTGGCAAAGCAAGGAGCTACACGGGCGCTTCTATCGGGCTCTCCATGGGCCCGATGTAGATTTCTCAGCGTCCGTATCCTGGCTACGTTCATCTACTTAAACAATTAGATATGTATTCATATAACTTAGAAAAAAGTACTAGGAAACACCAGACTGACACAGAAGACTTGCAGTATGAACTTGACCTACTACAGGAGAAACTTAGTTCTATGACCATCAAGTATACAGCCTCTGAAAACCAAATGAGGGAATATGTATTGGCAATGAATGAGCTGGTGAGCTCACAAACCAACAAATGTGATCAGTGTCAACCACCATCTGTTGAACCCACGCCGGACCATTCATTGACAATATGTGATGCCACCATACCGCAGTCTAGTGCCAGTTTGCCATTAGAAATTACTAACTGTTTGCCTAAAAATAATGTAAATACAGAAATAGTTTTATTTTGTGATGAAATTGGAAAGGATCTAGGCCATTTGTTGACAAATAAATATCCAGGACACTCAATTATAAACTACTGTATGCCTGGTTGTTCTTTATTTGACATAATGAAAAAAGTTATTAAATGTAATTTTAACCAGGATACTACATTATTAATATTTATTGGTAATAGGGGTAATGTGAACAAAGGAGAATTACTCCAACATTATAGATCTTTGTGCGACCTTAGTTTAAAACAAATTGTGATGTTCACTTGCCCATACAGCTAAAGTTTGCCACAGGAAGAAAACAATCTTAGATTTGAATTGAATAGGACATTACATAATTTAACATATAGTAGTAAATTATTCCATTTAATTGACACTAACAATTATGTTGGTAATAACTTTTATTTAACAAAAGATAGATTTTTCATGGATAGGTACTTTCTTTCAAAGTATTGTAAACGACAGATAGCTGTGTCGCTATCATATTATTTTTCTATTACAGCCAAGAATTTGGCTAAACAACTTGCTTCTATTGAGCAATGCCAAGAAGTGTTTTTTAATTCAGCCAATAATTTGGTATCAGAAATTGATATTGATAGTAATTTAAATTACAAATTAGGACAATAGGGACAACCTCTTGCAAAACTGTACATAACGAAAATTGCAAAAAAGAATCAAATAAAAGTTTAAAATCAGTAAATGGTATTAACCTGGTGCATCAAAATATTCAAGGATTTTTGAACAAAGATTTAGAAGTAGATTTATTTATGAATTTTAATAGCATTGATATTCTTTGTATAACAGAACATTGGCTTAAAAGCCACCAGTTTTTGTTCAATTTTAATAATCACCAGGTTGGTAGTTCATTTAGCAGAGTTAATGCTATACATGGTGGCTCTTTGATTTTAGTAAGTAACCAGCTTAAATTTAAGGACCGTAAGGATATTGTGAGCCTATCTGTTGAGCGGACAGTTGAAATAGCTTGTATAGAATTGGAGCAGTTTATTGTATTAAGTGTATACAGACCCCCTTCAGGATTGTATGACTGCTTTGAAAAGGTAATGGATGAAGTGTTACACAAGATTTGTAACTCAAATAAATCCATAATCACTTGTGGTGATTTTAATGTTAATTTATTGGAAAACTCAGGTTCTTGTAGTAAAATAATAAGTCTGTTTCAGTCCTACAATCTTGTAAACCTATTTTTGGAGCCCACAAGAATAACCCCTACTAGTGCCACATGCTTAGATAATATTTATACTAATGTTATACCTGTCCACAAAGAAATTATAAATTTACTAGATTCTGATCATTTTAAAAATTATGGACGAAGCTATCCTGACGAATAACTACCGGAGACATATATTAAAGTCCTAATAAAATCTTGGTAAGATCATGTGAAGACCATGTAGACTGATGTCTGAAATGGTCTTTTGAGGAAAAAACCAGCCAGATTGAGTGAACCTGTCCAGTCAGTGCACGCATTTGTCAATAACCGAGCAGCTCAACTCTGGACAGAGCTTTGTCCTCGAGATTAGCATTAGGTATACATGTAGTAACACATACGGTGTCGCCTATTCGCACTGATTTTTGAGGTAGATTAAAAAAATAAACTAGTTTCGTTATTTTTTTTTATTTTTTTGTGGGTAGTTTTCTAACTTACTACCTAGCCTTGCCGGGGCGCGGTACTCGTCATTTAGTTCGGAGCATCATCCATATTGATCATAGACTATACACTTAACACTAATGTTGATATTTGCATGACCAGGGGATAGGCCCTATGTCCCGGGAGGGTGGGATGTATGCTAATCTCTTCGGACAAAGCTCTTCGTATAATTAGGATAGAACTTCACTTACAGGTAAGTTCGTTTAATCATTAATTATACCTACTCGAGCTTTGTCCTCGAGATTAGCATTAGGTATACATGTAGATGTTGAGACTTAATGAAAATATCAACACCTTAGGAATTAATGCCAATTTATTTAAATACTTATTTAAGTACTTAGAAATAAGCATACATAAGTAATATTAACGAAAACATTATGTTAAATGAACAAAAAGGTACCATACTTTTGGTAAAAATAAAATTATAAAGTAATTTGGGTAATCAATTTTACAAACTTATTAATTAAATAATAATGATTGACTCTTAATCACATAAAATGCTATTAGCAAAAGAGTTTTGATTCTCCTGTGGCTCACTAACTATATATCTATTATAGAAACGTCCGAAAGTATTGGAGCTACCGCTCCAACCAGCTGTCTTCCTAATTAAGTCCAAATTGATACCCATTTTATGAGCTCTAGAGGTGGCTGCGTGTCTGGTACTGTGCGCGGTAAACACAGAAATATCTATACCACAACTGCAAAGAACACTCTTTATCCACCTACTCAGAGTTTGTGACGTAACAGCCTTATGAGGCTTTTTAAGGCCAATAAATAAGTGAATTTCATTGCCACGTAGTGGATTCGTCATCAACAGGTAAGAATTTAATGTGGAAGCTGGACATATGGCTGGTTGATTTCAAAAAAACGGGAGGATGAGAGTAGGCTGAGTAGCGCCGATACGGGACGTTTTTATTAAATCGGGAATTTTTATTTGAATTTCATTTGGAAGAACTTCTATGTTATTAATATTTATTTTTGAAATGGTTTGGACTCTGTGTGCAGTAGTCAAGGCTAGGAGGGTTGCAAGTTTTTTAGAGACTTTTTCTAAGTTAAAATGTTCATTAGGATACCAGGATGTTAAATAATTAAGAACCAGGGAGGTATCCCAAGTAGTATTGTAATTGGGCAGAGGAGGTCTTAATCGGTAAATTCCTTTGAAGAATCGTTTTATCCGGCCGTCGTTCCCTAGGTCTAGATCGAAAATTAAAGAGAGAGCGGACCTACAGCTATTTAGAGTTCCATATTGAGCACCAGATTCGTATTGCTGAGTAAGAAAATGTATGACAGTCGGAACAGAAGTTACGTATACGTCAGTATGATTTGTTTTACAGAAAAAAAAACATTTTTTAAGACAGGTGTCATACTGTTTTATGGAATTGACTGATAGGGAGGCCATCATAATGGGAATTGAGTTTGGAGGTACACTTTTTCTCAGGAGCGACGTCCGGATAATATCCCGGCAACCAGGGTAGTCTTCTGGTGAACATCTCGGTTGCTGGAATGGGAAATTATTAAGTTTTCATTGGGTTTAAACATTAAAGTGTCAGACACAAGTAATTTTCGAAACAAGGGAAACCATGGTTGTGTAGGCCAGTGGGGAACTACAATAATGCCCACTGCGTGGTCATTCTCAATTTTCCTTAGTGTTTTTAATATTATGGAAAAAGGTGGAAATCCGTAAAAATATTTTTTTTTCCAAGAGATAGTAAATGCATCTACTTCATAGGCGTCGGGGTCTCGATGCCAGGATATGTATTTTTTACATTTTTTGTTTAACCTGCTGGCGAAAATATCTATCTCGGGGATACCGAATTGCCTTGTTATGTGTTTAAAGGCGTGATACGACAGCTCCCACTCGATGTCAGGGTGAACGCGACGAGATTCGGTATCCGCGATACTATTATCCGTGGAGCTTATGTATGAAGCAAAAAGTATTATTTTTCTTCTTTCACACCACTGCCAAATTTGTTTTGCAACGTCAGTTAGGTGAGGAAACTGAATACTACCCATACGGTTTATATACGATATGGCAGTGGTATTATCAATTCGTAATAAAATTTGGCAGTCATAACAAGATTTAGCAAAAACTTTTAGACCAAAAAAGGCAGCGAGGAGTTCTAAATAATTGATATGTCGCGAGCGTTCGCTGTCAGACCACATACCACTAGCCCGTTTCTCCCCGCAGGCCGCCCCCCACCCCGTTGTTGAGGCGTCGCTGTAAATAACCAAACAAAACACGTTTTGTTTGATTTTGTTTACAGAGGTATTAATTACTCGTGACCACCAATCTAGATCTGGCAATATCGACGGGGGTATAGTCATATACTTATCATAATTATCATCTTCTTTTATGTTAAGATATTTACAGCGTTCGAGTTCTTTAGTGTAAAGCCAGCCGTATTCGACGGCAGGGCAGGCCGAGGTAAGTAAACCTACGAGGCGAGCAAATTCTCTGACTTTACAACGTGTAAGTATTTTAAATTTTTCTACTTCTTTTTTTATTTTTTGTATTTTTTCGTCAGGCAATGAAACGTGTAATTTCTCAGTGTCAATTATAAAACCCAGGAATTTACATTTTGTTTTAGGATATCGTGTGCTTTTTTCTTTATTGATAATAAAACCTAGAGATTGTAATAGGTTTATTGTGTAAGAGACTTCTCTCGCGCATGACTCATATGTATTTGATATTAGCCAAATGTCATCTAAATAAATAGTAGATAGGAAGCCACACGACCGGAGTAGCCGGTTTCATTATTTTAGTGAACACAAACGGAGCAGTATTGAGGCCGAACGGCAAGACATTAAATTGAAACAGTTTTCCTTCGAATTCAAATCTTAAGTATTTTTTATGATCGCTATGTATAGGGATCAGAAAATAGGCATCCTTGAGGTCTATAGTGCTCATAAAACAACCCTTGTTTACAAGATTTATAGCTGTGCGTAGATCTTCAAGCTTAAAATGTTTTGTTGAAATGAATTTATTTAAGGATTTAAGATTTAGAATAAATCTAGTCCTGCCGTTCGGTTTTGGTACTAGAAACGTAGGTGATATGAATTGACCATCACAGGGATCGCATTCTTCAACCGCACCGATCAATAAAAGATCTTTTATTGATTGATTAATTTGTACTTTCTCTGCAGGAGTAAGTGTTTTTGCTATGGGCGGTGAATGTTGTATTACAGCTTGCGAGAAGGGAATGCGATAGCCTGTGACCCAAGACAGTATTGTCTTATCATTAGTGATAAGAGACCACTGGTCAAAAAAATTAGATAGCCGACCGGCGTACATTACCGTGTCTAGCGGCGGCCGCGGCTCGCTGCTGGACGCGATGACTGTCTCGAGGAGGTCTCGTGCCGATTTCTGGGTGCAGGTTCTTTTCTCCTCTGGGTTCCCTTCGACCTGTAGCTCTGGGGAGGGGCTCGCCAGTTTAAAGGATTTTTCTGTACTTTGGGGTTAGTCACTTTTTTAGCAGGCTGTTTGGGAGGCGTGGGTTTCATGTCGTCTCCCGTTTTAGTTATAGCTTTTGCAGCTTTGAGCGTTTCTGCTAGCTCTGTACTAAAAAGAAATTTATCAATTTTTGTCGCCTGAAGCTGATCTTTAAATTCTTTTTTCATATTCAAAAGTATGAAGTTCCTTCTCACAAGCGAGTCAGAGTTTTGGCTATCACATAATATTTTTTGCGCATCCATTAAGGGCTTAATAAGCTCTGTGGACGAGGCGGTCTGCTCAGGTGATATAAGCAAGGTGAGAACTTCGGCAATACAGGTTATAGCGGACGCGATTTGCTTCTGCTTTTGTTCAATACCCTTGTCCCTTTTGTGGACAGCTTCGGAGACGGCAACCTTTACCTCTGGATTCAGTGAGGGTGCGTCGATCAAGGTGCAGTTGGCGGGAACCAGGTATTTATGCAATAGTTCCTTCCGGGTTTCCTTGGACAGACCCGAAGTAGCCACATGCTGGAGACGTACGGCCAAGTCAGGCTGGATGTCATTACCATAGACTCTTTTTTGGGAAGGGTCCTCACCAAGCAGTTGCATAATCTCATCATTGATTTGCGGTGTCACCTGCGAATCTGGGGACGCAGGCCCTGTCCCTGCGACGTCGACTGTCGACGGCGCTGGCGGCAATTCCGTAGCATTAGCGGCGGCGGGACCCGGCGGAGACGGCACGGTGGGTGGCGGCGGCTCGGCCCGCTGAGGCGGCGGAGGTGGTGGAGCGACGTGAGGAGCGGCACTCGTCGACGGTTCAAGTATGTATTCAATCGTAGGTACACCTGCGATCGACGTGATTCGTGATACAATTTCCGTCTACACATTACGTCATATGGGTAAAGTGACAGTCCCTAAGACTGCCCGCAAAACCCTGACAAGTTATGTATTTAGATGTCATCAGTATAGTGACAGTCTAAAGTGTAAAGTGACAGTCCCAAAAACTGACCGCATTACTTGTGCTACGTATGTAGTAAAGTGACATTCCCATAAAATGCCCGCAACACCACATTTATATAGCATATTAATAAGAGGTAATTTTGTGAAGTGACAGTCCCAAAGACTGCCCGCAACGCTTATTTTTTACGCATGAAATGAACTATGTATTCGGTAAAGTGATAACCCCACAAGTTAACCGCAGTACCAAACAAAATGAACACGCGTTAGATATACCTACTAACCTTCAATACAAAACAAGTGTTCCTGGTAGGGCTGCGAGTGCGCGGCGGGGCTGCGGGCCGAGCCTGCGGAGCTGCCGCTCGACGAGCACGAGGTGCACGACGACGACGACGACGACGTGGAGGACAGGCGGCGGCGCGGCGCGTGTTGTCGTTCTTGCCGGCGGGCGCGCAACAATTTTTCTTCTAACTTTTTAAACTTTTTAGCTAACGACTCATAGTCGCTAGGCTCGGTACGAGAGCGTTTTCCCATTTTGGCGCACGAATTGATTTCACATGCGAAGCGGCGGAGCACTGAACTGTGAATGACGAGTACCGCGCCCCGGCAAGGCTAGGTAGTAAGTTAGAAAACTACCCACAAAAAAAATAAAAAAAAATAACGAAACTAGTTTATTTTTTTAATCTACCTCAAAAATCAGTGCGAATAGGCGACACCGTATGTGTTACTACATGTATACCTAATGCTAATCTCGAGGACAAAGCTCGAGTATAATTATAAATATCCTAACGCTAACGTTTTAAAGATCAAATTTAAAAAAAAAACTTTTTTATAACAGGTGGAGGGTTCATATACGTTCGTTTTTATTGTGGGTCAGGTAACAGCTATTACCGACTGTACTTACCAATGATATTAAAGAATATAATAAGTATGTTTTGCGAACATTTCCCATTGATATCGATGTGGATGAATTGATACGCAATGAGCCCTTTTCTCTTTCCCCTTTTGTATATAGGTTGTTCTGTTAGTTTTATAATTATAATATCGTTAGTAGGTAACTTTATAAGATGCGCAAGGCTTTTCATATATTAAGGGTGACATTCGTGACAGAAAGTAATTAAGCATTTGCAAATAATAATATTCCATAGCCAACAGCGAGCTATGGAAATGGTTATGCTCGGAGTCTCTCTAACGAGGTTATCCGACAGAGAACCAAAGCTGTTGACATAGAATGAGAAGCTGAAGTGCCAATGTGCCGGCTATATATACCTACGTCGTAAAACCGATGACGGTTGGGGTAGACGTGTTTTTGAGTGGAGATCGCGAACTGGTAAACGTGAGGTAGGATGTCCTCAGGCTAGGTGAAGAGACGATCTTCGCAGGGTGGTTGGTAGCAGCTGGATGACAGTTGCCGAAAATCGAACCAAATAGCGTGCAATTAGAGAGGCTTATGATCACCAGTGTGGACTGCTTTAGGTTGATGATGATGATGAATCTTCCATTCTTGAGAAAATAGTGCTCACCGACCAGCATAATTTTAATAACATGGGATTATAAAAAAAGTTTTTAGAAAAAATAAAAAAGATTTTTTATTTTTTTAAATATTTATTCATAAGATGACACATACACAAAAGTAGGCAGTCTGGAAACTCGTAAACATCTTTTTAACTTAACACGTTTATTAAATTATTTACAAAAAATCTTAAACAACAGTCAATAATGTAATTATTATACTTGTATATTAGAAGACAACAGAGATCATTCGTTTTATTTTAAATAGATTTATAACATTTATATTACTATATTAAGTAGTTAGGTAGGTAATAAAGGAAGGCATTTTGGAAAATATCATTTAAATATTAAGATACAGGTATAATAAACATTTGGCAATTATTAATAGGAGGAGGTAGATTTACATAAATATAAAATATGATTTTCTTTTTCAGGAGTACGTATGTCATAATTATGGCAAATTTTAATGACTAGGTGCTTTATTTATGTGTATATTTAAGTAAAGATAAGGAACAGTTAAATAACATTCATGTATATAATATATGCAGTAAATATATTATCTAAACAAAGCTGAAAAAGTTAACATTTATCAGAATAATCTAAATATTAATTATTTCTAAATAATTGATCTTTTTCAATACTTACGTGATATTTTAGCAGTATTTGAGAGATGTTATGTTACCTAAGTAACTATATCCAATTTAAACAATGATTTCTAGAAACTAACATTCATTTTTGTTCTTACAAAAGCAGTCTTAAAATTAATTTAGATTATTTTTATGAATATTAAGCAGTTATTGCTAGTTATCTATACACATAGGTAGGTAAGTGACTGAAACTCTAATTTTAGGTTAGGTTAGGTTAGGTTAAAACGGGCTGGTTTCCGCAACTCCACGACTAAGCGCGTATTTTGCGTACGGAAAAAAAACTCTAATTTTATAATAGTTTTGAATTCTGAGAATATTGTAGGTACAGTCAAGGGTCAAAAGTTCAGTCTTACTCTGCCAAAACTCAAATGACTAGTTTTTTTAGAAGAAGTTAAATCATCCACTACTGATTTAATAAGTTGTAAAGAAATTAAGGTATACCTACTAACCGTGACAATTTCAAATTCTTCTGCCTAAAAATGTGACTGCACTTTTGACCCTTATCATCGTGCGTGGACTGATGTCCAAGCACGATGGTATACCTGAAAGACCATGTGCGGAAACAAAACCCCCCTAATATAGAACATAGACCTTTAAAAGTACCTACTAAAAGTAAGTAAAATAATATATACATACCGCCTTTTTCCCATGAGGCAGAAACCACAGAACGCTATATCTGGTACGATTCTTGCATCTGTATAGTTACTAATAATAATTTTTCATATAAATACTTTAGTTGCAATAAAATTTAATGCATTACAATAATAGATGCACTTAAATATCTGGCAGTAGAAGACTCGATGGTAGTTAATATAAAGTTGGACAAAAGACTTGGCTTTTAATTCTTGAAAAAAAAAAACTATTTTATTTAGCCCAGTGTTGCCATCTTATTCGACGAACAATTCAAACCGGGCGCGTCCGTAGCGACTCTTGGGGTCGTAGAAAATGTCGCGGGTCCAGATGCGGCATTCTACGTTGATCACCACTCCACCTGAAAAATCAGTTTGTTTATTTAAATTTAAATAGATACTTCAATAAAAGTACGAGCTGTGCTCTCTGGCCAAGATACAATATTTACTAGAAAAGCACTGACAGGTCAGTCAGCTGACAGCAGGCAGCAGGGGTGAATAATTCGTTGAGGGGGCCTAAAGAATGCTATTTCACTATGTTAGTAAACATTTTATTTTCATAATGGCTGGAGTATACTCCAGGTGATATAAAGTTTACTAATAAAATTTATTTTACGACTATTTTTAAATTTATTTTTGCTTTATTGCAAACACTTTATGGTTTCGAGCCATGATTTTGGAGTTTCGTAATTCAGAGCACACAAAAAAAGAGCATGTGATCCATTAGCGTTACCGGACGCATAGTGGGCTACAGTGGCATTCTATTCTATTCTATTATTTATATTCTACTCATTCTATTAATAAATAAAAAAAAAAAAAAAAAAAAAAAAAAAAATTTTTTTAATTTAAATTGTAATGATTTCGATTGTGTATTACATTTTTTTAACTACGCCGACTTCTAACTATGGTTTTGATCTTGTTTTGATGTATGACTGATGTTTTGTATGACAATATAATTTAGAATATGTATTTTTTTTTGTATTATATTTTTATTGAATTTGATTATGAATTATGGTTTGGATTATCGAGTTTGTAGTTTGATTTGTGTTTTTTTTTTGGTTTGTTTTTTGGTTTTGATTTTTGTTTATATTAATTTTGAATTTTTATTTTATTTTTCAATGATTTTGACCATATAATTTTGATTATTTACATTATGGTTTTGGTTTCTGACAATTTTATTAATAATATCTTAATTATTTAAGTTAGATTTATATGTAGGTACTTATCCATTTGTATTTTTGTTTAATCTACTTTTTCTGATTTGTATTGTATAATTCATAGTTATCTCAGGGCAGCAATGTTACGATGAGTGTTATGTACGCCGTACTTGTCATATGCATTGGTCCAATATTTGTATATATTGTTTTGTCGATTTGTAATGCATGTGATGTGGCTGTGCTATATTTCAAATAAATAAATAAATTAATTAATTCTACCCCACTATCTTGGTACCTCATCATCATCATCACCATCAATTCAGCCGAAAGAAATCCACTGCTGAATGGGCCTCTCCCAAGTGTCACTATGTTATTGACCGGTCCCATTGTGGCCAAATCTATGAAAAATAAATTTATAAAAAGTAATTACGTCGTGGGTTCTCGAAGTGCACAGCAATCAGAGGCCCTGGGACCTGGTCGGGCATATTCCTGGCGGAGTAGGATATGCGATCAGCTGTGTGCAGCCGACTCAGCGGGAATCCTGGAGGGTACTCCGCTGGGATGTACTGGATAGGCCCGATGTTCTCCTTGTCTGCGCTGAACTCGCCGCCGCATGACACCCACACGAAGTCACCGTACTGGTGGGCGGGGCGGTGACGCTGGGGGAAAAAGGTTTTATTAGATCATCATTATGAAAACTACTTAAAAGCCGCACGCCACCGCGGAGTTGCGCCTGCGCGGCTGCATCATTTTCTCTGTGTGCTAAACAGTTATCAGATTTTCCAAATAAGGGTGATTGAATGCGTCTTAGCTAGGCCTAATCAGCCTACAGGCGATGAGCAATTTTAATAGCTATAAGAACTTAAAAACTACCTAATTCGTTGCTAATATACAGCTTAGAGTTTTTTTTGAATAAGACAATGTTACTTTACACTTCACCATAATCATCATACAAGACTATAAAGAGGATACGTTATTTGTAATCACTTACCATGGCCTCTCTGATATGCTGGGGCATGTCAGGTGGGATCTGCAACTGTGTCGTCAAGTTGTAGGGCTCCGGCACCCAGTAGTGGACCTGAGGATTAACATTAATATATACATATAAGTACTGGCTCAACATCAAACTATAGGCTATAGGAACAGTTACATGGTGTAAAGTTCCGCAACATCCATTGAGAAAGGAGGATCATGCGACCAAACGGGTGTTCTGTCTGGTGGGTAACTGTCTAATGGCTGTTGCCAGGCTGTTGTATTATATATGTCCAAATCACACGGAGAACTTTGATTACGCGATGTAGGATTTGTGTGACGTCAGATCATTTTTGTAGTTCCTTTGTGGCAGAAAATACCACTGCAATTCACAGAATGAGACAGCCTGAGGAAGACACAGGGCTTCCCAATGGCGTAGCCGTAGAAGTCGTCAGTGCAGGGGGCCCACAGGTGCATGGCCACGTCACAGGAGTCGGAACTCTGGTGCTGGTGGGGTCGTGGTGGAACTCACATGGGACAGCCTCAGGAAGATGCAGGGCGTCCCTCTGGCGTAGCCGTAGAAGTCGTCGGCGGTGCAGGGTGACCACAGGCGCATGGCCACGTCACAGGGGTCGGAGCGCTGGTGCTGGTCGCGGCGGTTGTGAACAGAACATGGTGCTCGGGGAGGCTCCTCGGGTATTGTGGTCTCATAAACTGGAGGAAGAAGAAGTACGTCATCAGACTGGCATGACTGTGGTAATGTGACATTTCATATAATAAACGTTAAAAAAAACTCCAGGTTTCCCCTCAAATAGGTCTGGACAAGTCTGGACCCATACCCCAACTGCGCAAAGCACGCTGCGGTGCTATTTTTGTATGAGATTTACTACTGCACAGCCATAGTAGCCAACTTCAGAGCGACCAAGAAGATTGGCGAGTAGTATTCGCAGGCACAAACTATTAAATAAGTAATAAAAAAAGTTAAATCCAACTATTTTGGTAATAATTTGAGGTTTGACCACACTGTACTGGCATCATACGTTTATAACAGGGCAGAATGACAGTGGCGAACTTGTGACGTCTGACGGTCTCATACATTAGCATCAACATCTGAAAGGTTTACTTACCCCTGAGGAAGTCGTTAAGCCGTCGGTACCAGTGGTGCCAGCTGCCGGGGTCGTTGCCCCTGACCTGGATCAGCGGCTGGTCCCAGGTGTACTCCTCGGAGCGAGGCCATACCTCCAGCTCTGTTTAGAGAACATTCCACTTTAATATAGGGTAAAATAACGAACCTACAGTAGCCCGACCCTTCTTTCAGGAGTTGCAGTGGTTTGGGAATAGTGCGGTGGGGTAGGCTCAAAAAAAAAATCGACCCCTACTGTATTTTCGTTAGGTAGTTAGTTAATTTAGCTGTTTCATTCAATGCATCTTGAATAGCCAGCACTAATCTTGCCACTTGTTTATTCTTTTAAAATTAGAAATATGTGTAAAAATGATAATACGGTCCGCATTTTAGGAATCTATGGAGCGCGAGCGCGGCGAATATCTCGCACAAGGCGGAGAGGGATGCTACATAGAGATAATTGCTATACGGAAGCTATTACTATACTTATGATCACAGAGGTAAGTAGTCTGTGACTAGGATAGAAGTAGCCTAGCTATGGTTGATTGGTTGAATATCCTTTCGAGTGACAGCCTAGTCAGCCTTACCAAACCACCCAAAAACGAAGATCTAGTGAGTCTTTGTCGGCACGTTTTTCTTTTAACTAAGAGTTCTTTAGCGGCTTTTATAATTGAGTTCATTTTTGTTTGACACGGCATTGCCGCATAATGTTCTAGTTGTACATCTTACTACTTCCAGGGAAGGCACACACCGGCCCATTTATCGGTTATGCCAAAGTGCAAAGGCCACACAGACAAAGTCTGACATTTCCGGGAAAATGGGGTCGCTATGACCTAGTACCTCTAAAATGCGGAATTGTGAAGCCAATGTTATGTAATGAGGTTTAACAAAGAATACTTACCAACATAGCGCTGGGGTAACAGCAGACCAAGTAAAAGTCCGATAATTCCACCTGAAACAAACTTTTAAATTAAAAAAAGTACTTCTACTTCAAAAACTCTTTAAAAAAATATGCGTGGTAACACATTAAAAAAAATACATTTCTAATTGAAATCTCCTTCTTTTTTCTCGTCGGTTAAAATTTTGAAATTGTGTTTAATATATATGAAAATTCTATCTCACTTCATTAAAATAATGACCCATGTAATAAACCCCATTAAGTCCCCTTTTAAGGTTTGACTATCTTAACTAATTTTTTAACTATTGTTATAAAGAGAGAGCCCAAATTATGGTAGTTCGTTCAGACCTGTAGTAATCTCTGGCACCACTACACTTATTTGAAAAAATCTTTCACCATTTTGCAAAAGGCACTTTTTAAGATGGTTACTGAGTATAAATTATAATGACCCAGGCAAGGCCGGGATAGGCCAGTATCTAATAAAGTATGAAGACTACTTACTACAAGTAGACTACCTTTTGTATATAATTTATACAGCATAACTAGTCCGTTTTCCAATTCCCCACGCCATTATCTACATACTCCCCGTACATAACGGCTAAGTGATTAAGTACCTGCCTGGGCTATGGTGACGTCAGGGTACACCTATAAACCCCATTTCCGATGCAATAAACTTTTACTTAGGTCATAGGTACGATGAAACATTGAATACTTTTGTTGCAATATACAGGGTGAGGGAAAGCAGTTCTTGTCTCAAGTTTGCCGTATGACATTACTTCTCAAAATTGTATCCTTATAAGCGACACTATCGCTATTGTAATAACTAATAATACAGCGAGTGGTATTCTTCCAAAATTTACGGGATCGATACATGGCTAGGAATATTGATTTTTCAAAAAAAATAATTAATTTATTTATTTATTTCTTACCACAAATTTACAGACAAAAATTTAAAGAGTATACAGATACAATTGTACAATTAATTTGTGGAAGACTGGTGCCTAAACTAAGTTTGAAAATCCAATGATGCAAGCTTTAGTTTTCATCAGAATCGGCTCCGTGACTCCTTTGAGTATTTTCACTATTTCTTATAGTTTTGGATAAGGCCATCTACGCCCACTTGACAAACTCAATCTGTATGTATAATATCCACACCACGTGTAAACTTTAAATGTCAATCTTACTAATATATAAATGCGAAAGTTTGGATGGCTTTTTGTTGCTCAATCACGCCAGAACGGCTGAACGGTTATGGATGAAATTTGGGCCAGAGATAGGTTATAGTCTGGAATAACATATAGGCTACTTTTCATCCCGGTTTAATGTACCCTTGGGATGATAAAACACTTTTCATGCGGGTGAAGCCGCTGGCAGAAGCTAGTATTCTATAAACAGATCAATAATAAGATCAATTTAAAGATCAAATCAAATTAATAGATCAATTCAAAGATCAAAATTCTATTAATAGAGCAGTCGTGGCCCAGTTTTAATGGCCACGACGTACGTGTCGCAGGTTGAACCCAGTTTTGAACGGTTAGAACTCAGGCAGGCGCTTTCGTCTGTGTAAATTATTTCATCACCACTGCTCTTAAAACGGTGAAGAATAACATCGTGAGGAAACCGGTATGTCCTAGAAGCAAAAATCCGAAGAGCAATCCGCACTAGGCCCGCGGGTTGGATTAATGTTCATTCCCTCTCTCGAGAGGAGTCCCGTGTACAAGTAGTGGGAATATTATTCTAATCATACCATGAAAAAAAAAAATATTATTAAAATAAACTTTATTAAACAAGCTTTTTAGCTTACTGTGCACTGTCATCCAAACCAAACGTGAGTTCAAAATTTCATCTTAATCGGTTGAGGATAACTGCCACACATACATACATACATTGCAAGTAAAATAAAATTATTCAATAAAACATAATTTTTTTAACAAGCTTTTTTGTATTCTTCTCAGCAAACCCTTTCATTTGATACCCATATCATGGCAGAGCACAACAAAATAATTAGTCCGTCATCTTGGGCCGTCCGCCATATTAGATTTAGAGTGACGTCAAAGTCAAAGTCAAAGTCAAAGTCAAATGTGTTTATTTCAAGTAGGCCATTATGTGGCACTTTTGAACGTTAAAATTTACATTTAATAAAAATTGATTCTACCGTGCATTCGGAAATGTAGGTTGTTATGGAGAAGAACGCACAAGAAACTCCATACTTACTCTTTAAAAAAAAAGTTTTATACAATATTTCTATAGGTACATACATTAATAAATTCGTATACGTGAGGACGATGTACGTCACTTAGCTAACCATGCATTGTCATCCAAACTTAACGTCTATGCAAAATTTAATCTTAATCCTTGGCAGATAACTGCTTTAAAATTCAGTTGAAAGATTTGACCCGAACACACTTAACATACATAATTATACACATACATTGCAAGTTAAATAAAAGCTTGTAAAAATGGGCAAAATTCTGAAAACGCTGGCAGCATTGCCACCGTGATGCTGATTTTTTCGCCAAAGAAAAGGCCAGTATCTGGTCACGTGAACAGTTGACTAAACGTTTACCGATGTCCTGAAATAATCTGTGAGCACTCGAACCCCATGGCAGTAATGTTTAAACCCCAAACAGCTCAAACATACAACTTCCAATAAGGTATATATTTGCGCCGTTTCTTCCACCAGCAGCAGCCGCACCAGCACAGCCAGCCGTGTTTTCTTGTTGCAATATAATTAGGGTATGAAGTAAAACAACCTCTGAATTGTAGAACACCATGATGAACTCTTTTATCTAAAATCAATAACACGCTTAACCTAAGCTAGCCTCAAAAAAGTCTACATTATAAATAATTTGACGTAATTTGGCATCAACTCCCAAATATTGATATTCACAAAGAAACGAGAAAGAAAGATGGCGGTTGAAGACAGATCGAGGCGCCAAATTGTCTGTCGAAGAGACGCGTCGGTTCAAGAGCTTTCAATTCAAGGAGATTTGTGGGTTTTTCTGCGAAATATGTTGGAAAAAATATTTATTTATTACGTAATTATATTACTAATTAGAATTTATTTATCTGGTTACGAATTAGCAATATCAATAATAACAAACTAACCATTACCTACACAGGCTATAATATATTACAGGCCATTTGCACACAACCCCAACCCTAGATGGGTTACCATATCTCAGGATTTTTAGGCTCTTCTCAGGATTGCAGCCGGCTTTTGGAAATTTCAGGCTTTTTAGATTATTCATATTTATTTTATTACAAATACAAATAATAATCTTCTCTATATAGAGACTAATTAACAAAAACAACTTTGGTCAAATGAATTGCAAAAATAAAATCAACTCTTAAAATCTATGAAACCTATTCTAATCATCAGTTTTATCATTATTTATTTTGCGATGATATCTTTTTAAGTAAACTTTTGTCTTTATCACTATTCGCAGTTAAACTATTCAAATTATACTGTGTTAAAAGTAAAGCTCGGACTGAAGTCACCGATATCGAATGAAAGAAACGACTCTTTCATTCGACTATAGAGCCCCCATGATAGACAAAACACTTTCTACGTTTGCATTCTGGTTTGTACGTAATAGCAAATACGTATTGAGAAATACGCATTATCTCTGGTTAACTTGAAACACCAATGGTCTTGAAAATGATTGTTCACAATGTATGGTTAAAAAACTTCGTTTGCCGTAAATCACGTTTGCGAGAGATTTCGCAAGATTTGAGAAAATCTCAGGCTTTTTCTCCGGACTTTTAAATTTTCTATCTGGTAACCCTACCCACAATATTATTGACTTTACATTTGACTAACTAATGGACTGGAAAAGGGTATAGTTTGTAGTTTGTCTAGAAACACACAAAAATAAAGTTGGTGCCGCAATTAGGTACCTACGTACAAATTCAATACAAATCGAAAATATTTTGTTGAGAGGAAATATAGGTACCTGCCCTGAGACTCTTTTACGATGGCGATGGTCGAAATCTCAATATGTAGATTAGGGATTGATCCTTTCATTTCGCTTGACAATCCCATTAATCCAGTAGAAATCGACATGATAATCGCAAAGCTTGATGTAGTTCTGGATTTTTAGTATGTCGTATAGACCAGTTTTTAATTTTTTTTATTTAGCCATCCTTCCAGGCAATTTCGTCTCCTGCCTTCTCCGGCCAATCCGGTAGGAACGAGTCTAGATCGCCACGCCAGAGTTTTTTAGGCCTGCCTCGGTAACGACGTCCGTCTCCAGGTACCCACTGCGTGGCGATCCTGGCCCATCTGTCCCCCTGCATCCTGCAAATGTGACCCGCCCAATCCCACTTCAGCCTCGCAGACTTGTCTCCAACATCAGCGATGCCTGTCTTGGAGCGTATGATGGACCAGTTAGGGTAGTGTTAATCCAAATTTACCACGCGAATATTTGACCTTTTTTCATTTTTTTCCTTAAAAGTTATGCGTTTTTCGACAGGCAAAATTCAAAACAATTTAAGCCCAACCGCAGCTCAATAAAACCTATAGGGACCAAGCTATGGTCCATCGAACATTTTCAAGATTGCCATGGATTTCGCATCTACCGCCAAGTGTAAAAGTGGCTGAGAATAAAGAAGGACCCTACCGAGTGGAGTTGAGAAATTGGCTCTTACGGCCTCATCCAACTAGCAACTAACAACGAGCCAGAACCACCACACCTTCTCAAAATCATAGCCAGCAAATGTAAGAAGACTTCTTCTCTCTCTCTTTTTCCTACTCCTCCATTATTCTTTTCTGATTAATTTCGTTGCGGGATCCAAGACAGTTAAATTCATTCGCCGGGACTTCGGTCGAGCTTCATTGCCTCGGCACTTTTCTGGTGGTCGCCACTGTTGATTCTGGCTTTCAGGAGTTGCAGTGGTTTGGGAATAGTGAGGTGGGACTGACCAAAAAAAAAATGTAAGAAGAGATTAAATATAACAGCTCACAATATTAGTACCCATTAATATTAATGCTAATTGTTAATGGTGCTAGACAACTGTGCTTATCCCAGTTTTAAACCGCCCTTTTGGCCTATTGGCCTTTTTAACGACACTATCGGATCGTGTAATAATCAGCATATTCATTTTCTCAAAATCAACGGGTTTGATTTCTGGCTAAGAGTATTGAGTTTAAAAAAAAACCCTTTTTGCAGTTTTCGTTTTCATCAAAACGGTCCCGAGACTTTCAGTGTTTGTAGCTTTTCCTCATAATTTCGGATTTGGCCTACTTGAAAAACGATATACGTTAATTTTATATATTTTTCCACAGTCCCGTGACTCACATTAATGTTATTATTGCCAAAGTAAGTCAGAGCAAAACATTCTACACCAATACTATATTTCGTTTGTGTACAAAATCGGTGAAATGAGGGTTCATACTAGGGGGTGTATTGAAATTTAATGTGGGTGTACTTTTTAGGTACAGCTGCCAAACCCTTCGAGAAATGCATTCGTGATATTATGTTATATGACTTTTTTTCTGATGGAAAATTTGTCCTACTAATTTTAATTTTAATTATTGGCTTTTCTTTTTAGTAAGTGCTATTTGTAAATTATTTACTAGGATAGAGCGTAATTAAGTGTTTTATTTATTTATTTATTAAAACTTCATGCAACTTATAGGTACATGGGCGGACTTAATGTGTTAAATTTAGGTAATTAGTGCAAAATTAGTGTAACATTGTGCTTCGTTGACTGTTGAATGTTGCTTTTTCATGTCGCTATCAGGTACATTATCTACTAGATATTTATTTTACTTGGTAGTGGAATGTTTGCGTTTTAATATTTTGCCTACAATTCATAAACTGAAGAAAATGTCTGTGTTTGTGTGTGTTGTGTGTTTATAAACTCCCGTTACTAGTAGTGCATTATCCTGAAGCCCTGAAGCCTCGCCCGTTAACAGGAAACCTTATAAATTGTATGTTTTGCCAACTATGAGCTTTTATTTTACCTTTGTAGTTTTAACCGAATTAAAAAAGGAGGAGGTTCTCAATTCAACTGTAAAAATATGCATCCTACATCTGGTTTTCGTCAGTCAGCACGCGAACATGTATCCTCAGACTGCACAGCATGATTTTCTTTTTATTTACTTCTTTTTGGTTCGCTTTTTAAGCAGTCGGGTTTTTTGAGTTTTTTAATTAACTTTTTTATTTATTACTTTTTAGTTATTCTTTTTTTTGAATTATGTACATTTAAACATATGATTGTTATATATATATTATAATTATAACACTTGTCTGACACCATATATTTTTGAAATCACCTCTTAAAACCCTTTATTTTGATACCCCCCCACACGATGGGTTTGGAAGAAATAAGACATTTGGTGCCCCACAATATGGCGGCCAAAAGCCGCCATTTTTCCAATTTTAATGTTGCCAGTGACACTCACAGGGTTAAGACGAATCGATTGACGTAAGAATCATCAAAATCGGCCAACGCGTTTGGTCTCTAGAACGCCGGGTCTCCCTTGTTTGACCGAAAGGAATTTGACAAATTTTTCACTTCCCAAAAAAATTTTCGCATAATTTCATTAGCCAAATTATTACTTAGCAATAAATCTATTCACAAAAAATTGTAACGCAAACCTAATGTTTGGGAAATGAACGTTTAAACTATAACTTGTTTACCAACTAGTACTTTTAACATTTTTTATTTAGTCAAATATTTCAGTTGGAATAACAGTTTTAACGCAAAATCAAATAAGCCAAATATTTATACTTTTTTACTTTCCTTTTTTTATATATATTTTTTAGTTTTATTTATTTATTTATTATTTATTTAACCATTAATATACACACACACAGTAAATAGACAAGAAGAAGGAACAGAAAATAGGTACAAAGGTATGCTTATTTCTATCGAAATCTCTTCCAGCATATCTGCGAGAGGAGAATTGCAAAAAAAGATATGTAATTTAATGTAGTCGTTCAACATTTTTTTTTAAATAAGTTATTATCCTAATCTAAATAGTTCAGTTCCGGGTAACCTACTAAAAACAATCTCTTTTTTTTCTATTAATGCAAGTCGTTTCTGGCACTCGCCGGCCGCTGCCGCGGCACCGCTCGCTTCGCTCGCTCGGCTCGTGCGTAGGAGGTCACAGTTTTAACCTAACCTAACCTAACCATTTTTTAATAATTAACCTACTCTAACTACTTCCTTAAATAAACTAATACCAAGTAACCATAAATTTGACTTGTTTCAGACAAATTGAATTAATTAATCGAATTCTGCAACACAAGACTAAATACTCCGAAATAAAATTGCTAACGTCCTTTGCAATTTTTTTTAAATTGTAATGTAAAAATATTTTGCATTAAACAAATGATTATATTAAAATAATTTTTAAATTAAATAATTCCCAAAACTTCTTATTTTTTTTTGCCTTAATATTTTTTGTCTTAACAAATCATTTCACCAAACGTTTATTGTATGAAGATTGTTTGCTGTAATAAATCATTTGATTAAAGACCAAATGCCATAATGACATTATACTTGGTAATATTTTGCCAAGTAAAAATTTGACCAAATAAAAATATGCGTCCTAAAATCATTCGACATATTGCAATGGTATAAAAAAAGGTTGCTAAAATTTGTTTGGGTAATGAAATTTTGTCAAAATCTTTTCGGCAAAACGGCAGGATCCCCTAGAACGCCACATAGGAACAAACATATAGAAATTTTTGTCAGAAAATATCTAAAAGTTTTACTAATTTACTAAGGTCTCCTACAAAGGATACAGGGAGGCAGACATAACAGAAATCACAATGAAAGTAACGAAGGGTTCTTTTCCCTTCTGTTACAGGGGACATGGCAAGCAAAAATTATAATCATCACCACCATCATAATTTCAGTCAAAAGACGTCCACTGCTGGACAAAGGCCTAGCGTCGTCGCCAAAATAAATACATATACGTATAGGCAGTGGTATCTCATCCCATACAAAGAAACTGTCCCGACGTACTGTACTGATTATACTGATTAGTTTTTGTACATCGAACGCGATCGATTTACAAAAAAATATCGGTATAATCAGATGAAAAACGCTAGTTACGTCGACACGGTTTTTTTCTATGGGATGAGGCATCTGTATGCTAGTATTATATTATCTGTGGTATAGGTAAAATTTTAAAAAAATGTAGTGTTGCCTCTGTTATCCGGACCTCGGTCTTTCGGATTCGCGATTATCCGGATTGACAACCAAATCAAAATATCTTTGTAATCTAAAAGGTACGCGAGTATGTGTTATGGTAATTCATGTAAGATTAAAATGTAATGCAAAAATCGCTTTTCCTCATTAATCCATTATCCGACATTTTGATTATAGGTACGAATGACTGACGATAAAAATTTAGTCTGTTTAATCGAGTTACCACTGTAATAAACAAAATAAAGTTCAAAATGAGTTGAAGCTGAGGTTGGAGAATTTATTGGGTTACACTGAGCAAAATAATTTGATCTTGCGAACTTTTTCTTACTAACGTGTGCTTAAAAATTACAAAACTTTAATTTAGTAAATTTTAATGAACCTTAGTTATTAAAAATGAACTTTAATAAAATAACACAAAACTAGTTTTTTTACCAATAATAAAAAAGTGAAAAAGGTACCGGTCAATGTGGCGACGCTTGGGGGAGGCCTATGTCCAGCGCTGGACGTCTTTCGGCTGATATGATGATGATTATGTATAAAAAAGTTTGCAAGTTTCAATTTTTTTTTTAATATTGACTTACCGATGACCAAGACGACAACCGTCACTATGACAATGATCTTGATGGTGCGTTTCTCCAGCCCCATGGTTCGCGGTTCCTATGGAGACAGCAGCACACGACCCTCCGCTAGGAACGCACTGCACAGAGTAACTCAAAGAGCGGGGAAATAAACGGACGATGACCGTGGATGATGTTCATTGCTGGTTTGGTATGCACAGATTTTTATATTGTTGTCTTTTGTTTGTTTCGACATGGGAATTGAGTCTTCTTAGTGTGACGACGGTTATCTATGTTAAGTTGGCCCAGACCTTAGCTATATCGAGAGATAGTATGAAAAAAATACAAACTTTTTTTTCTGTGTATAATTCCATTTATTTAGTTTATATAATACATAAGTACATTACTATTTACAAACTAATATTAGAAATAATTTAATTGAATATAATTTAATTTATTTAATTTATATAATACATAAGTACATTATTATTTACAAACTAATATTAGAAATAAAATAAGAATAAAGATATGTACATTTACGGGGCGACAAAAAATTCGTGCACATCGCTGTCAACAGGAAAAGTGCCCTGAAGGCTGGCAGGATTGTCACGTTGGATGGCAATGCTGATTCTTTGGCCAAAAAAAAGGACAGCCCTCTGGTCTCGAGAAGAGTCGACCAACCGTTTGGCGATATCCCGAAATAATATGTGAGCACTCGGACCCCATGGCCCTAGTGTTTCAACCCCAAACAGCTCAAACCCATAATTACCAATTAAATTGTTGTATTTCCGCCGTTTGAGGTTTTCAGCACCTGCAGCAGCCGCACCAGCGCAGCCCACCTTGCTAGGAAGATGGCATGGTGCAAGGGTGTCGACGCAAGTTGCATCCCACACCAAAGACCTACCCAACTAAATAAACAAATAAAAAAACCAAAAAAATATTGAGTATATATTCCCCTATCTAGTACCTATTGCATTTATATTTTCACGGTAAATACTGGATTTAGGGCAATAAGTCAATAAATAATTTATAAATTGTTGTACCACAGAAAAGTAATTGTTGAACAAGAACATTACAGTAAAACATATAAACGCTTTACAACACTGAATATATTATTTAACAAGATAAACGCAGGTGAAATGAATGTAGGCTACGAAGTGCTACGTCACCGCTAAGTCATTGCTACGCCGTAGTAGCACGGCTACAGCATGCTATATATATATAGTTGTTCGTACAACTTTTATTTATATTACGAGTTTGGCCAGTGGAAAACCATCAAGCGATGGTTTTCCACTGGCCAAACATGATGAGTTTCCATAATAACTTTCATTCCCCTTTAGGGGATGAAGTTTCAATACTCTTCAGTATTTTCTTACCTTTATTATATAAGGCACTCGTTTACATCCTGTTTTGGCCATGGGTTACATAGCAATGAATTCGTTTAAGATTTGTATTTATTGGATCTCATAATTTGTACCATTTATGTATTCATCGACGCCGAGCCTGTCGGGTTTCTATCGGTTACATTTCGGGAAGTGTGCATAGCCCGTTCTGCACTACAAGATGTACGGTGATCCTATATACAACCCACCTATACGCACTAAACGCGTTTTGGGAATACTTTCCTTGTGCGTTCAGCTAATGAGTGGAATTCTCAGTGGGAGTCTGTGTTTTGTGATAGCTACAAAAAGGGTCTTTAAGTCAAGAGTGGATAGGTTACTTCTAGGCTAGCGTGCTTCACCGTTGACCACATCATCGCGTACCTTCAGATGAGATAGTGGTCAAAACCTATCAACAATAAAAAAGCTTTGTTGTTTTTTTCAATACTTTTAATTTCCAGGCAGCAATGTACATCACGCAGGGGTGGCTTGCCCGGCGCCGCAGCGCCGCCATCGGGCGGGCGTCCTCCTGGCGCCAACGTGGCAACTAGCACCGAGTTATGTGTCCCTGGTACATTGTACCAGCCAAGATGAATCGAGACGAAGGGCGTGATGGGTCAAACCACAATACTTTTACACTTTAGTGGGTAAAAGAGATCACGTAAAGGTGACTCAGATTATAATGCGCCAAGTATAAAATTTAAAAAATTTCATCTTTCATCATCAACAGCCCGAATTCGCCCACCGCTGAGCAAAGGCCTTCCTTTTCTTGTGAAAAACTACACATCTTATCTTCTTCAAGTTTTCTGTTTTCTCCATCTCCGCATTCCTATGACAGCCTCATCCAGGTTCTACTCGCGATGGCAACAATATCGTCTGCCCATCTCGCCGCTGAATGGAAAACCAACACTCCAATTTTCAGTCTTTGGAGTCATTGGACGCAGAATCGGATATTTCAAAAATGGTCATTACGAACCGCGCCACCTTAGCGAAAGTATAAAAGATTTATAATTATGACTGAAATTTCATACAATTTCACTGCCTGGTGCCCAGAAGCGGGCGTGAATGTGTATATGTTGCTGTATGCCGAGCTCATAATAACATATGACGCGAATCACGTACACAAACACTCAGTAAAACATGTGCAAGCTAACTGTCTTCACATGGCGTGCACAGCATGTATTTTGGGTTTTAATTTAAGCCCATTCCAGGGTCACGAACGAAGGGCAATTCGTGTTCCTTGTGACGCAGCTGAACTGGTGAGTTGGTAGTTTGTGTTCCTGCACATATGCACCCGACTATTCTAAAGAACATGACCAATAAGATGTCCTTCTGTAGAGTGTCCAATCGCGTCTGCCTTGTACTACTATACTACTTCTTCTTCATATACTATTTCTTAAATTTTGGGATATATAGAAGCTAATGCACTTAAAAAAGTTCTAAATCTTTTTTATTTTATCTTGATTGGTGGCAATTAAGGTACCTATAACAATGAAGAAGGTGACAAGGTGGAAGTTACAGGCACTTATTGATTTCTGTAATCCCAGAGACATTGCAAGTACGTCACCATCGCAGAGAGCTTTTCCGAGCGGGAATCGAACCCGCGACCAAATCGCTTTAACTACTGCACCAAAAATAAAAATAAACTTTTTACAAAAAAATACTACCGACTTCCAAATAACAAAACTACAAAGTGAAAAATAACTATATTTTTGGAAGTCGGTGTCTTTTTTGGTGGGTACCAATTTGTTTGCGTTATGGACACTGACTTACAAAGTTATTTTTCACTTTGTAGTTTTGTTATTTGGAAGTCGGTAGTATCTTTTTGTAAAAAGTTTTTTTATTTTTACTTTTTGGTTGTACCTCCCTAATGGGCAAGTAGTTACGTAAGGTACCTATAATGCCAGAATAGATTACCCGAATATCATGAAACTGAACATAACCGGTGAAATGAGAGTGTACCAAGGTGAACTGTACACATCTGCGTACTCCTTTAGAGCGTACTGGCGTGATGTTATGTTATGAAATGGTATAAACAATGAACAAACATGCTATTGCAGCAATCGCGAGAGATTAGCCGTTTATTATTGAATGTATATCTCCAGCTGCTTATTATTGAATTGTGTTGTATGTCTCCGAAGTTCTTCATCAGATATTCACCAAATTAAAATGGGACCAATTTCGGAATATACTCTTTCAAACAAAAAAATAAATTTCAAAATCGGTCGCCAATTGACGGAGATATCGGTGAAGATATAAAAAAAAAACATACAATAAGTCGAACATAGCACCTCCTCCTTTTTAGTTAGTCAGTTAATAATTTACTGTATGAAAAAATTACATTATATACACTACGAGAAGCAGTATTTCTAAGAAAACAGAAACTAATTTAGTCTCCAAACATAACGCACCCTGTATGAAAAAAGATGGCAGATACTATCGTTGTAAAGTGTGACAGGGATGGAGAATGTTATATAATATCTAGAGGTTGTTGACACTGGATCATGGCGGGCTTTTATGCGTAGTACTAACTTATAACATAGAATTATCAGACATTATGGCGCCAGTACTGTTTATCTGTTCTCTGTTAGCACTACAATTTTTATTACAAGATTTTATTTAGTTTCACCTATCGCAATTCCTGTGTGTATTTAATCAAAGCATGCAAGTTAATATTAAACCCATTTTGCATTAGTTTCTCGTGAAGATCCATGTTTTTTACAAAAGCTTGATCTTCAACACTTTCAGTTTTTGCTATGAGTTTGAAATAAAAGGAGATCAACCAAATTGATACCGCGTTGTACAATATTTTTCAAAACATTCCCCTTGGACAATATTCTTAATTAATTCATCTCTGTCTACAAAAAATTTAGTTAATGAAATCAATAAACCCGACTGCTTAAGAAGCGAACTAATAAGATGTACTTAAACAAGAAGAAAATCATGCTGTGCAGTCTGAGGATACAAAATTATTTACGAGCTGGCTGACCAAAACCATAATGTATTCTCCACTGCACAGCATGATTTACTTCTTGTTTACATCTTTTTAATTCGCTTTTTATGCATTCGGGTTTTTTGATTTTATGAACTTTTTTTATGTACAACTTTTTTGTGGCTTTTTTTTACGAATTACTCTTAAACATGGTATACATTTTAATCACCTTTAAAAACCCTTCATTTTGATGCCCCAATAAACGAGTGTGGAAAAAAAAATTGAGACCCCACGATATGGCACCCAAAAGCCGTCGTGTTTTTTTTAACGTCACTTACGTCACTTATCTAAGAACACTTGGACGGTCAAGAGGTATCTAAGGATATCTTAATTATGTAAATCCGTCTCGTGAGGTAATAACAATATTACATACATACAAACAAACAAGATACGCGCGAAAAACAAAACCCTTTCCTTGCAGTCAGGTAAAAACGCATTTTGTCTTGATAGATATTAACTACAGAAAAGGGCCGTTTTATATCAATATTTAAATCAAGTTATCTACACAATCCCACTATTCATTATGTCAGTAATCTTGTACTTACATTAAGGTTAATATTGAAATAAGTTTTGTTGTTGTACAACGTCAAAGCTCAAAAAAAGTGGTTGTTGTCCTTTAATTGTTTGATTTGATTAAATCAGTTAATAAATATTTAAGTTTTAACAAGTTTTAACAAACGATGAAGAAACATTGATTTTCTAACCAAGTTAGGAATAGAATACCCAAAGCTGGGAGGGAGGAATGCAAGGAACAAAAGGACAACACAGGTTCAAAACAAATAAATAATAAATATGTATAGAATAATAATTAGGAATTGAATAGAATCTCATAAAAATCTACATCACTTCAGTGGATAACAGCTGACGTTGATGTTGAGAAGAAATTGATGCTGTGGTGTTTAGAGCCAGTTCCATCGTCCATCCATCTTCTTCTTTTCGAGTCCATGGAAATCTCTTTTTATATTTAGGGCCTAGTAGGTGGCCACGCCAATAGCAGCGTCAATGGTGTGCATAAGGTCTTCCAGAGTGCAGGTGTATGGGCACTTGGAACACTCCAACATGTGTGCCATAGGCTGCGAAGGGGCACCACACAAACACTTGTTCATACTAGGTCATACTGGCTATATAGACGGGTCTATAAAACCCCATGCCAAAATGTGCTTCCAGCGACCTAGCTGAGTACGCAATCGATCGAGTGCTTTCCATATAGGCAACTGCACTTCACATCCCGGTGATACTAGGTGTTCCTGAGGTTTCAAGAAGTCCGGTAATGGTAGGTGGACCATCCATGATATTAAGTTTGAATATAACATTCAGACGAATTGAGAACAGCCTTCTTTTTATAAGTTGGATAAAAATACACCTCTTTATCATCATCATTCACAGCCCGACTTTGCCATTCATAGCTGGGCACAGGTCTGAATTTTCTCGTGAAAATACACTTACTACGAAACAAACAAACAAACACATAGATTGACTATCTATAGTATATCTCTGTATGGGGTAGACGACACGCTGGGCGGATTACAGGGGGTGACTATAGTTAGTGAAAGTACCCATTTGTATGTAGATTATTGACTTCACTGCATTTTAGTTATAAAAGGGGTTTTTGTTAAATTAAAACTGATTTTACGAAGTCGCCTGTGTCGAACAGTTAAGTAAGGAACAGTTGTTTGAATCCTCTATTTTTTCCTTGGTTTTCAAGAGTCGTGGTGGCCCAGTGACTAAGGCATCGCCTCTCGTGGTTGAGGTCCTAGGTTTAAATCCAGGCACGTATTAACCAATGTGACTTTTCAATTCTTATTATATGTACTTTGGTGAGGAAACCTGGATTTAGGTTAATAATACTTTGAAATCGCCAACTCGTCTTGAACAAGCGTGGTGGTCAATGCTCGTGCCTTCTCTGTATGAGAAGAGGTCTTTGCCCTGCAGTGGGACAGTAAAGTGCCACTGCGGGTAAAAAAAAAATTAAGGTACCAGTTGTGTCAGTTTTTTTTTTCTTTTTTATTAACGATAGTCTCATGTTTGACCACTATCTCGCCTGATGGTAAACGATGATGTGGTCGACGGTGAAGAACGATTGGCTAGAAGTAACCTATTCATTCTTGAATTAACTTTTTCATTAAATTTGTGAATTACAGGCTTAAACCACAGCATCGATGCTGTGGTTTAAGCCTGTAATTCACCCTACCTAAATCGTCCTGGGATCCATGCCAATAACCCCTTAACCGAACTAGAACTGTTTATTGTCAATAATAAATAACATGGTTTGCGTTATTTTGCAACGAAATAATACCCTTAAGTTTTTTTTTTCTATATTAATAAAAACTAATGTTCTTAATAACAAATTACAATCTAGCCTTAATAGACTAATAAGAAAATTAAATCTAACTTATTATTATATTGTAAAATGTTATGACTAAGAATAGTGTCAATTTGCACTTTTATACAGTTCGGTAGCAGTTTCTTAGAGTCTGATACGTTAAAAACACTTAGTTCATGTGTTACATGTATAGCACAGTATTGTTTGCTATTATTTTTTCACTTATTATACACTACACTAACTCAAATGGTTTAGTTCTCTTTAGCCTACGCACTATGTCCGTGTTATCTAGCAGCTGGATTGCTTCCACATTCACATGTCGATGAAGTCTGATATCCTTAAGTAAACACAATATTATTATTCCTGCTATCCTAATTTCAGCGCATATCTTCTGCCAGCGGCTTCGCCCGCGTGAAAAGTGTTTTCTAATCCCAATAGAACATTATACCCGTATGTAGCCTATATCCTATTCCAGTCTAGCTCTATCTATCTAGCTCTGAGCCAAATTTCATCCAGACCCGTTCAGCCATTTTAGCTTGATTGTGTAACAAACATACATCCATCCAAACTTTCGCATTTATAATATTTGTAAGATGTATAAGTAGGTAACGATTCAATTTCGTCAGTTTCGATGCTCCAATACCCCATAATTAAGCAAGATTCGCAGCCCCTACACAGTGTCGTATGGCGACATTTTCGCGCGAACCCTCTGGCGCCGGGCAGTCGGCGACGTCCTCACTGGCTCCCACTTCCCCCCAACCCCCTTCGTGCCCTACTTACGTTGTTTAGCCACACTGTCAGCCTTAAGCTAAAATTCAACTAACTGACAATTGCCCGATTTTAGTAATCATCCATATTTGTAATCAGCAAAAAAAAATTAACGATGTGTCTCAGAGCTAGAGATAGTTTTCTACTACCAATAGATTCAGATAATAAAACAAAAAAATGCAATGTTTAAAACCGATTTTTGATAAGATTACGTCATTGATATAAACTAACAAGTAAAATTTCAAAATTTAAGAAACCCCCACCCATTTATCTTGCGAAAACACTCCGATTCAAACAGTAAAATGCCCATAACTTT
Source organism: Orthosia gothica (assembly GCA_949775005.1). Classification (NCBI taxonomy): domain Eukaryota; kingdom Metazoa; phylum Arthropoda; class Insecta; order Lepidoptera; family Noctuidae; genus Orthosia; species Orthosia gothica. The sequence continues at coordinate 16,586,027 of OX459062.1, read as the reverse complement.
TGAACGGCTAAACCGATGTTATTCAAACATAGCTTAAAACACTCTCGACAAAATCTCCTTTCAAACAAAAAAAAACTAAATCAAAATCAGTTAATCCGTTTAGGCGCTATGATGCCACAGACAGACACACAGATACGTGAAACTTATAACACCCCTCTTTTGCCGGCGGGGGTAAAATGCGCCTTATCGAAAGTACGCAATTGGTTTTATATTTTGACACCGGAATTATAGTTTACTACCTTTTTTCCCGCGACTTCGCCCCCGTGGACCACCCCGCGGGACCTGTTATTTTTTCTGGAAAAAAGTAGCTTGTTACTCCAGAATAATGTAGCTTTCCAAAAGCACTATTATTAAAATTAAGTAGTTTCTGAGTTTACAAACAATGAAATCGTTCCTCTTTATAACATTATTATTAGTGTAAATAAACAGAACGGTTTTTAATTATTTCGCTTTATTATGTTTCTTGATATAACTTAAAATATGATTTCGTCAGATAGTAGCATTATAGCTTGGGCACGGTAGCAAAGAGCGTCGTACTCGCAGAGGTAGGAACCTACTCTAGGAAGAACTGACGTCATTCTACTAACCTTGTGTTAACGGAAGTAGATTATAGTATTAGGTATTCCCTCATGAAACCTGGTGAAGTGAGCCCTGGATATGTGAGAAACGTCTACGTTGTAAGAACTGACGTCATAGTACCAGCATTGTGTTTCAGGAAGTAGTTCCGACACCCTTACAAAAATCTCAGGACTGCATAGCAACTCATCAGCAGATTCTAAATTTAAATTCTGTATCACACGCATATATGTAATATTATTGGAACTGCAAAATATTCACATTATTTTGACACTATAGGGCTACCAAACAAATATACAAAATTGTATAGGTTTATGTATGTTTTTGAAAACAAGCATTTTAGCTTACCGTGCATGTCATCCAAACCAAACGTGCATGCAATATTTCAGCTCAATCGGTTGGGAATAACTGTTTTAAATACCTCATCACAAACAAAGAAACCGTGCCGACGTAACTAGCGTTTTTTCGTCTGATTAAACTGATTATTTTTCTAAGAACATCGATCGCTTTCGGTTCTGTTCCATGGACATAGATGGTGTTAGCAGCGACTTGCAAGTGTAAGTGTATATTCGGTTCGTGAATCATCATCATCATCATCATCATTTCAGCCGAAAGACGTCCACTGCTGGACATAGGCCTCCCCCAGGCGTCGCCACATTGACCGATCCCGTGCGTCTCGCATCCAGCGCCTTCCCGCAACCTTAACCAGGTCATCGGTCCACCTAGTGGGAGGCCTTCCAACGTATCGTCTTCCAGTTCGCGGTCGCCACTCCAGAACTTTTCGGCCCCATCGGCCATCCGTTCTGCGAGCAATGTGCCCTGCCCACTGCCACTTAAGTTTGGCAATTCTTCGGGCTCGTGAGTGGGTTCGTGAATACTTTTTTTAAATACAGTGACGATTGGTTTTATAGTCTTTTTTTGCACATTTTAACAGTTTCGTTGTACCAAAATGTGTTACAAAACAACAAATTTAAAAATCGGGTGGATGCCTCAGAAATTTAAAATCACGCCATCTATTGGAATCAATTTTAAATGATCCATTCAAATTATCTTTGAAATGTGAATTAAGGTTGCTCCAGTCGATCACTCTTCCATACAAACGTAGTATGGATGTTACTCCACTGTTTGACGGTGTACGTTCAAAATAATAAATCATATCAATTTGTCTTATCATTTTCTAGCCCTGTATGGAAAAAAAAGTAAAAAAAAATATTTGAAAATTATGAGCGACGAAAGTTCCATATTTCAACATTAATTTTAACGTATCTTTGGGCGAAAATAAATACCATAAGAAGAAGGAAAACTGCAAAACAGTCACCATAAAAGGATAGATTATTAGTTGAACAATGCAAATAATTTTATTTTGAACAAATACGTTTAGTCGTTTTTCATGATATCCACCCAAAAGTCAGTTTATAAAATTTCGCACGCTCGTTTTCGTCCTAAATCTTTATCCATTTCGATACGAATTTGCAAAAGTGTGTATTAGTAGCTTCTTACTTCTCATCACAGCATCTATCTCTTTCGCACGTGTTGTCAGATGAGATAGCATGCATTTTAACCCCGCGCAAAAATAGTTCAACGGCACTTTGGTTTTAGGGCAACCTTAAGAGCAGAATATTCCTTAATTTTGTGATTAGGAGAGTTAATTATACAAGAACATAATTTTTTTATGATCATCTCTAGAAAACCTTAATATTTCCCAAACTCAATAATTTTCTTTCTTTTTTAAAAACAAGAAATTTTTTCATAAAAAATTGCACAATTTCGAAACCTATGAGCAAAGACGAGCTAGACATAAAACTCGACGGAAAGACCTGCCTAACATAATACAACCAAAATTAAACGTGGTTTTTCACAGTCCTAGATACCAATCAGTATTTCTATTCAACAAGTTACCCTTAGAATGTAAACGGATAAATAGCACTAACATTTTTAAAAACAAACTCAAATCATATTTATTGAGGAAGGGCTACTACAGTGTCGATGAGTTCCTGGATGATAAATGACAACCACTATAAGATTATAATTATTTTAATTAGTTTTTTTTTTTTAATTGTAATGGTATTTGTGACATATTGTGACATTTTATAATTTCTCTTGACATTTAATTTATTTTTATATAGTTGACTCGAATTGATATAACATGGATAATTGTTTAGAATTTGTGACATATTGTGACATTTTATTATTTCTCTTGACATTTAATTTATTTTTGTATAATTTACTCGAATTCATATAACATGGATAATTGTTTAGAATTTGTGACATATTATTGAACTTTTTATAATTTTGTCTTTAACATTGTTTAATTTTTTTTTTTTTTTGGTTCGAATTATTTTTGTATGGATTATTAGATATTTTAAAATTGTAATGGTATTTGTGACATATTCTGACATATTTTTTATTTTTTATTTGACATTGAATTTTTAATTGACTCGAATTGATATAACATGGATAATTATTTAGGATTTGTGACATAATATTGAAGTATTTATAATTTAATTTTATCTTTTTCATTGATTTTTAAATTGACATGTATTTTTTGTTCCGGATTATCATTATTTATTTGTTAATCTATCATAATCACTACCTAATGTTTTTTTTTTTATTATTTGACTGAGTCTATTTTATTATTTAATGTTTATATCTGACATTTTAATTTTACTGTTAAATGCTCTAAGATATATTGTTATGAAATAAATTACTTATGACTTATGACTTAAGAGAGAACGTCAAATAAAAAGGCGATTCACTCGCGTTTTCAAAAATTTCTGCAACCATTCAGTAGTTTTTTTTCTCTTCAACAGTAAGTTTATTCAAACCATACAAACAGCGTGATATTGTTGTTCTTTCCATTCAACATACATCCAAATTAATCATTTCCTTTAATTGTTTGTCTTAATGTTTGGTATTTTGAATGCGTTTATTTACGTCTCTAAATACAATCAACAGCTGCTACTTTATTGTAACTTAATTTGTATGATAATGAATTACATGCAGTTATTGTTGTGCTTTTGTTTTTTGAAGATGTTGAATGTGTCGATATATGTTATCTTTTTGAACTATTTTACTATGTCACCCGGTATTGTAAGATTTTGCTGGTTTTATGTATTCCTGGAAAAAATGTGTGCTTATATTAATATATTACCATATCTCGCTGCACTTGGTCGAACCTAAATATTATGCTCATTTGTCATTTGGTTTTGAAGCGTGTCCTGATGCTGGCTTAATATCTAATTGCAAAATTAACTTTTTCAATGGCCCCCCACCTATTTGGATCTTTATAGGCCGCTGATAAGATCACAGCTAGAGTATGCAGTCCCGGTGTGGAATACCTTCTACAATTAGTAATCGGAACAAATTGAAAAGGTTCAGTTTTTTTTTTGAAAGCCATGAATTTCCGTTTCTTCCATACATTTTTATCATATATTGTATGATTTATTGATTAAGTTTAAATTGCTTGGTTTAAAATCAAGACGCACTCTCCTAGACATGGTATTTTTGTTTGATTTGTGTAGCAATGTATATGACTGTATTGACATCCGCAATAAGATAAGTTACATAGTTCCTAGGACGACAGTCCGTCGCGGGGCGCGTGCACAGCCCCTGTTTGCAGTGACCTCTTGTCGCACTGACGCAGGGCGCCTCTGCCTCGACTTACCAATAACTTTAACGAGAACTTCCATCATATTGATATGTTTGCTCTTACTGCTGGTAAATTCAAAAATTATGTACTCAATACACTTACTCAGTAGTTATTTTAATTTTAGTTATTCAATGATTTTAATTTATCTTGAAATGTGTTTTTAGGGTTCCGTACCGAAAGGGTAAAAACGGGAGCCTATTACTAAGACCCCGCGGTCCGTCTGTCCGTCTGTCCGTCTGTCTGTCTGTCTGTCACCAGGCGTGAATCTCATGAACCATGATAGGTAGACAGTTGAAATTTTCACAGATGATGTTACCGCTATAACAACAAATACTAAAAAACATTTTAACAAAAAATCAAACCGACTTCCAGAACAAAAAACTACAAAGCAAAAAATTACTTTCTTTTCCGAAGTGATGTTTAATGTGATTGGACATATTTTGGTATTTAATGTTTTCTTGACCTGATATTTAATGTGTTTTTAATTGTGTTGGTTAAATTCTATTTATTGTTTTTAATATGATATTAAATGTTTTTCTTTTTCTTTTTTTAATTCGTTGTTTGATGATTTTTCCTTTTTTTATAATTTTGTTTATTGTTGGGTTGAAGTTTAAATCACATGTAATTAAATTTTTATTTTTTTGTATTCCGTGGGAAATGTGGTTGGTCGCACATTTGGCGGCATTATTGAATAATTCTTACTGTAAATTTTAATGTGTAACTGTTTTTTTCCCCCTCAAATAAATAAATAAATAAGTTTCATCGTCGTGTGACTAGGTGACAGAACTCAGCCTCCATTAGATCGTGCGTTAAGACTTTTCACATACACTGTCATTGGTATCTACCTCTTTTTGGTATCTGTGTTTATCATTTTTCGACACCGACTTCCGAAACGAAAGTTATTTTGCACTTTTTAGGGTTTTGCTTGTGAAGTCAGTTTATTTTTTTGTGAAAAAGTTTTTGCTATAGTCCGTTTCAACCTCATATTTTGCTATCTCAGCCCTATGGCCATTGGCCACTACATTCATCGATCATTTATCCTAATTATTTTTACAATTTTCTTTGCAGCAGCGGTCTATGCTAAGATCATTGTTTTCAGCAGTAGTTTTGTTGTTTGGTCGTTCCCAAGCAATCTACGATATTTTTTGATAGGAATAGGTTCCTCATAAATTTGGGCGGACGGTTGGCGCAGTGGTTGAGTGATTGACTGCTGTGCTGCGTGTCGCGGGTTCGATTCCCGCACGGAACAAATATTTGTATGACCTACAAATAGTTGTTCCGGCTCTGGGTGTTGTGTATGTAAGTTTATATGTTTGTAAACGCACCCACGATACAGGAAGAAATTCCTAGTGTGGGGCAACGTTTTTTAAAAAAAGAAAAAGAAAATAATATCATAATAATACCAACCTACTACTGTATCATTTCAGGGCTCATAGCCAAGAGTCATAAAGAGAAGGCTCGAGCATTCATCCAGGATTCCACGATGTTGTCCGTCACCGACGTCAGCGATGTTCAAGATTAACTTAGAAAATCATATTGATACTTGCTCGGATTTGATCTCACGACCGCACGAGAGGCGAAGTCTTAGCCACCGGGCTCCCACGACAGTTAATACAAGTAAAATTTCAAAATTTAAAAACCCGTGACACATTATCTTGCGAAAACACCCCGATTCAAACAGTTAAACGCGCATAACGTTTGAACGGCTGAACCGATTTAATTCAAACATAGCTAAGAACACTCTCGACAAAATCACCTTTCAAACAAAAAAAAAATAAATCAAAATCGGTTTATCCGTTGAGGCGCTATGGTGCCACAGACAGACACACAGATACACAGATACACAGCAACACACGTGAAACTTATTATAACACCCCTCTTTTTCCGGCGGGGGTTAAAAATAATAATGATCTCATGACTTAACGTATACGTCTTTTAATATTGTGACGATAGATTATCACGCCTTTGTCGGTGAGCGGGATGAATGATCTGAGAAGACAACTTGTCACTCATCATGTTGTAATGAGGCGGTTATTTTTACTCTTAGATAAAAATATCCACACATAAAAACTTCTTTTCAAGAAATGAGCTGGCGTACGAGAGAAGTAGTAGTCAGTAATTGGAATACTGTCGGAGCAAGTAATCATCTCAATATTTGAACGAATCACTCGTTAAAAGTTAACGAGAGCAATCTTGGTCGAACACAAATAAACAGATCAATACCCAGTGGTCAGGAAGTTCCCATTTTAACCTCCGAACGGAAAACACTGGTGTTTGTTTTAGAAGAAATCAGAATTCATTTATTTTTAACCCCCGCCGGAAAAAGAGGGGTGTTATAAGTTTCACGTGTGTTGCTCTGTATCTGTGTGTCTGACTGTGGCATCATAGCGCCTAAACGGATGAACCGATTTTGATTTAGTTTTTTTTGTTTGAAAGGTAATTTTGTCGAGAGTGTTCTTAGCTATGGTTGAATTAAATCGGTTTAACCGTTCAAAAGTTATGGGCGTTTTACTGTTTGAGTTGGGGTGATTTCGCAAGATAAATGTGTCGGGGGTTTTTTAAATTTTGAAATTTTACTTGTTCAATGAAGAATGAAGTTGTTTGTATGAAGTTTGGTAGTGCGATTATAACGGGCAATCGTTATGGCAACACTAGGTCGTTCTATAACTCCTTGAGTGCCCGAAACGTGGAACCACGCGAGACTGACCACGAATGGCTTTTTATTGTTTGGGTAATTACGGCTATTTGAGTGTTCCAAGCTCTGTTCCATGATTGTGTCAAAATGATGGGCAACAGCGTCTTTTCAACCGTAGCGTTCGTAAACGAGAACTTGGCCAACAAAGAGACATTCTACCAGCGATAATGATTATTGAAAAGTGAAAAATATATTGGACTGGCTTGCGTTATCGGTATTAACTATTGACACTTTGTCAATCCCCAGAATCGTGGCATTTCGACAATCTCTGTCGCCATTATAATGTCAATGCCTCTTGGTTTTGATTAGCAGCAGAGGTCCCACTGTTAGGCCCATCTGCGATAGCTAGGGTTATCTTATACATAATAGGCATACATACATACACTCATCCCCTTTTTCTATAGAGGTAGGCAGAAACTACAGAACGCCACCTCTACGATCCTTTCATACTCCTTTTGTTTTATTTACGTTTATACATCTAGTTCATACACCTAGTGTACTGCGCACCTGGCTTTTGAAGTAAATGATCATTAGGGTCCGTATAGGTATGTTCTTCTAGGGCTTTCCCTTTTTTTATTATCGATAGGCTCGCGTTTGACCACTACCTCGCCTGATGGTAAGCGATGATGTGGCCTACGATGAAGCACGCTTGCCTAGAAGTAACCTATACCCTAACCTTGCCTGACGGCGTTTCCACTCGCGTCTGCCTTTTGTTAGTCGCCTTTCATTCATCATGACATAGGTAAGTGTAATTTTACCTCGGGTTTGCGCAAATGTGCTTTACAGTCTTTATACATGTTTAGATCAATTTTAAGACCTGTTGGGCCTTGCCGTAGTCTTTAGGGGGATCTGGTTTTGATCTAAAGAACTAGTGTGCTGTTGCGGCCTACTAAAATCCAAGAAACTTTACTGGCAACATATTTTGAGCATGACTAGGACGAGGAGTTTTAGTGTCATAACCTTATACTGAGCGTATTTTGCTGAAATCTTTTAGAGCTCTTATCAACTGCCTTTCAGATGAATCATGATTTTTTATTTAGGATGCAGTCTGTAGCTACCTGCATTATCTAGTGCTGCCTGTCTAACCTCTCCGTGGTTTTGTCTCTCCTTTTGTGTACTTGTAAAATGTAGTCAGTATGTTTCAGGGTTTCATTTCGTTACTCCTTGTAAAGGCAGATACCGTCCTTCAAGATAGGGAGAGGAAATGAGTGTATATTCATAGCACTATGAAATAAAACACCAATAAAAACCTAAATTGGAACCAACTATTGCGTGTTTATTGACTCTCCGTCCAGAAAACATTACATAATTCATAAATATACAGTAAAATTTTAAATTTTATTAACTTTATTTGAAGCGTGACAAACAAAAGTTAAAATTAGTGGCGCCCTCTGGCTTATTCTAAAACGAATACAAATTAATCGCCGACTATGTGGCTATTGCTAATGGCGCTTGGCAGCCGGCCTGGCGTGACCTCGTGACGACCTTGGCAACCGTAGCGAACAATTGGCGACCTTGGCGACTAACTGGTAACCATGACCTTACACAACACTTAAAACAACTAACAGAGCCGGTAGAGACCGGCAACCACCAATTAGCATGACTAGTGATCAACTAACGATCTTTTGGCAGTAAGTTGATAAACTTGGCCAATTGGGGCTCGATGACCTTGGCCGGCGATCAGTTGGTGACCTTGGCGGCCAATTGGCGGTTAGGCCTTCGCCGCACAGAACGCATGAGTGACACTTTTAAGGGGGCTATGACCCTCAACTTTTAAACCAGTAAGTTCGAAACGCTAATTTTATATGGGTAATCTAGCAGTTCAGTTGAAGCTGAACTGCCTGAACTTCTGATTACTTGTCGAAGGATAGCCCCATCTGAGCATAATGCAGGAGACATATGGCGCTCGAAGAGGCCAGGTCATGCGTTCCATACAGCGGAAGCTTCGCTGGGTGGCCAACTGGCAGCAAGCGACCTGCTTAGGCGCGGTCTACCATCAGCTCGAAGTGCACGGAGCCACGTCGCTCGTAGCGGTCGTAGAAGATGTTCTTGGCCCAGGCCTTGCACTCTATGTTGATGAGGACGCCCGCTGCAAAGTGAGAAGATGCATTAGCATACGCATTACCAACCAAGAACTATAAAATAGTGCCTATAAGGCCAAAAGCAAGTCTGAATAAAGGATATTATGTTACCCAGCCCAGAAACTGTGTTAAGGAGAACAAAAGCAGTCGCGTACTAAAAGTAGAGGCTAATCAAAAAACTATTAGGAGATAGACGAGGTAAAATCTGAAAAATATATTGAAAACTATCAGAATTATGAAGAACAGATCTAGATACTCACTCCTAGGCTTCTCGAAGAGCACAGCGACGAGGGGGCTGAGGTAGCCCTCCTTGTTGGTGAAGGGGTAGTAGTAGGCGGGGAAGCCTCGGCGGGGGATGTACTGCACGGGCCCGATGTTCTCCACGTCAGCGGGGTTCTCACCCCCGCAGGATACCCACACCGTGTTCGCTTCGGGCTTGCCGGACTAGCAAAGAAAATAATAAGAAGTAAATATTTCAAGATAAAATATTTAGCGTGTTGATTCAACTTTTTCGTTAGTAACATAATGCTGGAGGGAGGACTATATTACCCCGGTATGCCCGTACCTTGATTTAAGTCCACTGGCGAATAACAAATACATCAGCAGGAATACTATCTTTATGGAGAACCTATTCAATAATTGAAGATAATGAGGAGGACTCAAGTTCAGCATAATATAGCAGAATTTATAAAGTGGTCGGCAAGGATTGGATGTGCTCTGTTAAATAACAGCATCTGTTCATGATAAAGTTGGAGTAAGGGTGGCGTATGAGTAGTATGACGATGTCGCAGTATACTTACGACCATCTTGATGTGCTGCTTGAGATCCTCGGGCATGTTAGAAGGCAGCTCCTCAGTGTTGTTATACGGCTTCGGAATCCAGTTGAATATCTGGAAAGTATCAGGTAAGATACTTAGCTTGTATTATTACTGCTGCTTACTTGGAGATTATGGTTATATTGTGAGTAAATGGAGGAAATATATCCAGCAAGTTATTTTTGACTTCGCTGTAAGTTCAGCAGCGGATATAAAAGACGGTAATAACCTCTTTTTACCAGACTGCCGAAGGAGGGTTATTTAATTCTGGTATTTTGGCGACTCTTGGGGGCCTATGTTCAACAGTAGACCTCTCATTTCAACTGTAATCTATTAAATATTTTCTGCTCAATATGAATGAATTGTTTCAGATACTCAGAGGTCTTCTAGAAAGGGGACTATACAGGAAGGTAAAGAAAAAGTCATGCCGCAGCCACCCCATATCGTATATGGCAAATGATGATGATGCCCATAAACACGAATAGAGGAAGATGGACGGATTGTGTGAGGAGTGATATGAAACATAAGGGAGTCAGTGATACCATGACGGTGGACAGGACGGTATGATATACAAGTAACTTGGGATAGGGGCAGGAAGATGGCAGAAATGGATGGCAAGATGGCAGAAAGATGAGAGGAAGATGACCTCACCTTGTTCAGCTTGAGGAACACGCAGGGCCCACCTTCTTCATAGTTGTACTGATTCCCGGAGGTGCAGGGGTGGAAGTCATCAACAGGCACATCGCAGACCTGCCTCTCGCTTGTAGCGCTGGAGGTGGGTGAGCAGGGCACTCGGTTCTCCGCGCCGCTGGCCTCACCGACGCCACTGCCCTTCTTGCGGTACTCTGGAATGAGGTTGTGTGATGTAGAGATGTTACAGCTGACATGGTAACAAAAAGATGGAAAAAGGTCCCAGAGGCAGTTAGACAAATGAAATTCTATCAACGAAAGCGTCGCAAAAGCAACTGGAAAAATGACAAAAATGTATGGAATTGTCAAACGCTATCGGAATGTCAAGTGATCAATTCCTTACATTTTAACATTTCTACCAGTGCCATCGCTAATATAATGACAGTTTTTGTAATGCCTCACATACGTAATCTTTTATTTTTAACCCCCACCGGAAAAAGAGGGGTGTTATAAGTTTCACGTGTGTTGCTGTGTATCTGTGTATCTGTGTGCCTGTCTGTGGCATCATAGCGCCTAAACGAATGAACCGATTTTTATTTAGTATTTTTTTGTTTGAAAGGTGATTTTGTCGAGAGTGTTCTCACTTATATGTTTGAATAAAATCGGTTCAGCCGTTCAAAAGTTATGGGCGTTTTACTGTTCGAATCGGGTTTTTTTTCACAAGATAAATGTTTCGGGGGCTTTTTAAATGTTACTTGTTGAAATATAATTTTGTGAAATAAACGAATTGTATTGATAGTTAGGAACTGAGGTCACCCAAAGGGCAATGGAGAAAGTTATGCTCTGAGTTTCCCTGCGTGATCAAATCAGGAATGAAGACATCCGCGAGAAAACCAAGCCCGAAGAATCGCCAAACTTAAGTGGCAGTGGGCAGGGCACATTGCTCGCAGAACGGATAGTCGTTGGGCTGAAAAGTTCTGGAGTGGCGACCGCGAACCAGAAGACGCAACATTGGTAGGCCTCCCTCTAGGAGGAGCGACGACTTAGTCGAGGCTGCGGGAGTCCGGTGGATGTGAGACGCACAGAACCGATCAGTGTAGCGACGCCTGCGGCCTATGTCCAGCAGTGGACGTCTTTTGGCTGAAATTATGATGATGACGTACTGATGATGGATGTCCAATATTTTTGTCCAGTCTTCTTTAGATTTCAAAGTTGGGTTTTAAATAGAGATGAAAAACGCGCGATCTAATCCTGAAGGTATTACAGGATTGGATGGCAGTTCCAATTTACAGGACAAAGGCCGCTTCTTGTACAAAGAAGAAACAAGCATTGATCGCAAAAGCATAATGGAAATTCTACTGATGGATGCACGTGACGTCATTCGTTGGCAAATTACTTTTCAGAAAGCCATCTATACAAATGTGCTAATTGTGAAGGTAGCCTTGTACAGCGATTAGCGACGGAACCCGTTGGTGATTAAGAGCAACGACACGATGACCTAATAAGATACACAGTAGTACAGTTCAGGGATATATACAAGACTAAATAATTATATCCATCTAACAAAAGAAGAAATTGTTTGCTTTTCTTTTATTGATATGCTCGCGTTTCACCACCATCGCATTCAACCCAAACCTTTTCAAATTCAGAGTGAACAGGCTTCTTTTGGGTAAGCTCACTCCATCGTCGACTTTATCTCTGACCTAGACTAGAAGCAAGAGCAAACCCATGCCAAACAAAAAAAACTCGCCCTAAGGAAAGCGATGTCGATGGTTGATGGTGTGGTGGCTTGCCTAGAAGGAACCTAGTCACCATTCACCTAATATTTTGGAGAATGGTCTCTATAGTTACCTATCCCAGGATTTATCTTTGCAAGTGGGTGGACTACATAACAAATAGATACTAATAGGTTGATCCCTAACTGATGAAGTGTTGCTTATGTCATTCGATTATCTTAATCTATTAAGTTACTCTATTGCAAGAAGGATAGCGGTCACTTCGTCTTGATTTAACTCAATCCTCGGATACTCTCGTCCAGCTGCTACAAACCTGTGAAGATCTTCGCTTCAATTCCTTACGTTTGCTTATGCACGATTTAAGATCCCATTGAAGTTCACCACCTGGATAGAATTAGATTAGTGGTTTACCCTGCATAGTATAAGGTACACTTACGCTCCAAGTAGTCGTCGATGATCTGCGCCCATTTGAGCACGGATCCCTTGTCGTTAGCCTTGTAGTAGATCAGGGTGCTCTCTACATTGGCGCTTTCAGGCATGGGTCGGAAGCCGAGACCTAGATAACACGAAGAAAACGTTAGTATTACTCGTATTTTATGAACAGTAGTAAATAAAATTCTATTAATATTAAGACGATAAAAAACGGGTCGATAGAATTTCGTCTAGTATTTGGTTATTCGACTCCTATATCGTTGAACAAAAGAAACGTTAATGTTACCAATCCATTAAAAAAAATGTTGTTCAAGATACAGAATTTTCTAGTTTGAAGGACAGGGGTCCTTAATCCTTAATCTAGTCTAGTCCTTAATCCTAATTCTACATTTGTGAACAGTAGAATCAATTATAATTGTTCTCTAACTTTAAATTTTGGCATTCAAAAGTAAAATTCAAATGATTTATTTTAATTAATGGCTTATTGAAATAAATGACTTAAGGTTGACTGTGAATCATGTGTAGAACGTTTTTGTAGAATTTTGTTTTGTAGTAGCAACACTGAGTTTGCATAGGCTAATTTTAAAATAAAACTTATTACTTAACTACTTCATCGTAATAATACGATATCTATTTACGGTCAATAAGTTATGGGAATCGGAAAAACGACAAAAAAAGTGTATTCTACTTTTTCTTTATTAGAAGTTTAGTCAGCAGATTTCTTACCTGGATTAGCACCAATAAGTGAGCCATCAAGCTGCCACTTAGGCATCTTGGAGTCCAAGGTCTGGTAGAAGATCGCCAGCATCGCGGCGAAGAAACCCACGAGGATCGCATAGAAAATAAGGTAGAACAGCAAGATTTTCGCTGTGGACAAAATAATTGATAGGTTATAAGAATGCTTGGTGTGCTGAGCTGTCTATAATATATGAATTGGGGAATTTTCTAGCTAGCTAAGTCTCTTCGCAGCTGTCCTTAAAAGTGGACTAAATAAGAAATGGCTTAAGATCTCGCCTCTCGTGCTGGAGATCGTGGGTTCAAATCCGGTCAAGTACGAAGTGACTTTTTCAATTCATGTGTACTTTCTAAGTTTATCTTCGACACCGCTTACGGTGAAGAAAAACATCGTGAGAAAATCAGCTGCCAAATTGCGTAAGTAAATTCGGCAAGGTAAAGAGTTTGACCGCCATCAATCGACCGATCACATACGAGATGAAAGACGTGATGTGGATTTCCGTCTATGTGATTGGTCCCTTTGCCTTGCCGAAGTTACTTGCGGAATTCGGCTGCTGGACATGAAGTTACTATTAGATTGTGCTCCATTGGTGTACTTAATTGCTGCAAGGCGTTCCAGTGTGAGCGCTGTGGCTCTGTCTCGCACATGAGTCCCAGCATTATGCTGAGCGTTAACCGTTTTGCGTAGTTGTGACGCATACTTTGTAATGATTGTATTTCAGATTTTTGTTTTTTTGGTATGCGTCGTGCCTGGCGCAAATGAACCATTTCTTTCTTTTCTTCCTTTCTTTCTTAGTTATAAAACTCACTTCACCGTGGTCATGAGGGACTTCAAAGCGAATCGAATAAATTAATAATAATAAGAAAATAAGAACAGGTCAAATTTTGATTAACTTTGCCACTTATGGCACTTTTCAATAACATATAATCTTCCTTATTTATTTAAGCAGGAGTAGAAACTTATTGGTTATGGGATAAATTATCTATTGTAATGATAAATTACTATTCGGTGAAAATCTATTATTCACTTCTTCTCGCTCAATATTTTTCACAAAAGAAGAAAACCGTAGAAAACCTTTGTACCTACTTCAAATAAAAAAAGCACGCACGTTATAAAATCAGCTGTAAGAAATAAACAAGTAAGGGTTGGCCCCGATTCTCACGCGATTGCCATCTGCATGTTACGACTGAGGGCGGCTAAATATATTGCGTTCTTTTATGTTGGCAACCCCATTTGGCGAGTAGGTCACGAATTCATGAACCTTTGGAAAAGGGCTGCTAACGTCTGCTAGGTACCTAACTATCGGCCATAAGACGAAACCTTAATTTTGGTGATAGGCATGAATTCCAACACAACATAGGTCGTAAAAAGGAGTTAAGTATTTTAATGGCAAACTTTGAAAGACTTTCAGTCGAAATTAAAGTTTGATATACTCAACCACAATTTATTATAATTCCGTCATCGGTGGTTAGTAGTTATTCGGGCTCATTCCTATTTTAAGCTTACAATAAATCCAACACTGCTTCTGAATGGAAACTTATTGCTAATAGTTTACGAATTTATATCACCGCGAATACCGCCTTCGTTGGTATGGGACAAGAGACGTTGTTAGGATCATGTGGTACAAATTGCTCTGCACCTTCCAGAACAAAAGAGAGGTAGAGGCCACCCGCTATTGACCCGGTGGTCCAATATAGAAATATACCTAAATCAAGCCCCATTGCCCGAACAGACAACTCAAGACAGATCAACTTAGCGCAGGAACTTGAGGAGTCTCGACCCCAAATAATGGGACCAGCAAAAGGAAGGAAAAGCGGAAGCAAAAACACAAAGAAGAGAGTTTACGTATTTGTATCAACAGCACGAACTGCCGAACTGTGGAACTCCCTTTCAGAGTCTTTGTTCCCTGATAGCTACAACCTTGGGGTCTTTAAGTCAAGAGTGAATAGGTTTCTTCTAGACAAGCGTGCTTCACCGTAGACCACACCATCGCTTACCATCAGGCGAGACCTTAGATAAAGTACAGGGCGAGACAGTGGTCAAACGCGAAACAACAGCAGTATTTTTAACATCTTAGAAATCTGACAAGTAAAATTCAATCTTCACAATCTATAAATAAATAATTATTTCAGCTAAAAATAGTTTGTACGTCCATAATTACAGATTCGCCGTATCCGTACGACGTATGCACTGCACATGTGTGGCCGATGAAGCCGATAATTGGTCTCAAGTGGCGACAATAGGAGTTTCCTATCAAACTACCGGTCGATCACTGACCGCATTTTTGAATTCTTACTGAATATGTGTAGTTTCCTGAAGTTTTTTTACTGAAATTTCGATTACAGGTAGCCAGAAAGAATGAAAGAAAGAAACATAGTTTATTTTTACAATGGATATGAGTGTATGTAATGTGCCCGAAACGAAGATCTACGCGAGGAAATATGCTGTTTTTAATTCGGTAATTAGGACATTCAACCGGTTGTTTTTGATTTAAAATCTCAGTAAGTTAATAACCGTAGGTACTTTCAAACACAAAGCATATATTTCCGCGTAAAAAGTGTTTTATCATCCCAAGGGAGTATTATACCGGGCTAAAAAGTAGCACAACCAAATTCAACCAAATTTCATCTAAATCCTTTCAGCCTTTCTGGCGAGAATGAGTAACAACCAATCATCCATCCATCCAACCAACCAAACTTTCGCAGCAGAAAGATGAAGCTAGTTGCCCACTCCAAAGCGAACATCCGCCGAACTTTCTTACAAATGTCCTCGACATACCCACTTTTTAGTTGACAAGTGCAGTCTGATTAAATTAAAGCCCTTAACGTAAGCAATGAGTGCTAATCAGCAATAATGTCACCGTGATAGCACTTCACGTTGTATCGTCAACCAGCGTAGTTATCGACTGTCCGCAAAGGATTCAGAATTAGGTCACCGAGTTAGTTGAGCTCAAGGTAATGGTTACTAGGGCATAGTATAAAAAGCCTATAATAATCCCGTGTGTGTGGATAGGACGGCTGAAAGGATCTGGATGAAAGAACAATGGCAGGTGCCCATACATTTTTTTAGCCGAGATTAAATTCCTACGTCTTTAAATGAAAAATATCTGGTTTAACTCAGGGTGATGCTCTGAATTAGTTGATGCAAGAATTTTTGTTCGAGAATGTCGAGAATAATAGATATCCAGTCATAAACTTTTGTAGGTTATGTCTGGGTAACTTTTAATAATGTGTTTAATAAGTAATATTATTCAATTTCGTGGAAGTAAAAGGGGAATATCGCATTAGCATTTCCCTTACCTAGTTCTTTCAGCATGAAATGTATAATATACTCTTTGGAAAGAGTATATTTATTTAAACTAAGCGACTTTGACGTTTATTAAAAGGTCGTCGTCCTCGTCAACAACTAAGCTATATTTTTTAAACTTGGATACTAGTCTTTTTGCCAATCATTAATAAAAAGTAATTCATTTATTTCTACTACACTACAATATTCTTACCTACCTGCGAGGAACATCTATACTTAGACATAAACTGTATTGTTAACTCATTTACTGCAATAAATTCATTAATTATATTATGAATTAATATAGTTACTACTTGTCACTTAGCAGATAAAATATATAATGGCAACACTAAGCTAAAGAAATTAACAAAAAAATCAAATAACTTTTTATTTATTATGATTTTTTTTTATCCGTTTTGAACCAGCCCAATAATATATTTAAAAAATGTAGACAATTAATAGAAAGTCTTTCGTATATAACTCACTTTCAGACGCTCAAATTTAAGTCAGCTAAAATCTCGCCATTGTTCTTTGGCACAAACATAGATTATAGTCTGGAATAGCACGTAGGCTACTTTCATCCCGGTATGATGTTCCTTTGGGATAAAAAAAAACACTTTTTGCGGGTGAAGCCGCTAGCAGAAGCTAGCATATCTATAAATGTCTGTATGTTTAAACGTTTGTGAATTTGGATGTTTGTTAATCAGTGACGCCTCAAACGGCTGAACGCTTTTGAATAATATTTAGAACACAGGTTGACCATGGCCCGAACAAGGGCAAAGGATACTTTATGGTTTAGGGAGATACGATATTTATTACCACCGTACTTCATCCCCATATAATTTTCGACCAAAACCCGTGCCAACAGTAAGTACTAGTAGTATTATTTTGTCGATAAACTTTGGATACGCGTTTTGTTTTTATAACCTATTGGCTCGCGCTTGACCATTATGTCACCTGATGGTAAGCGATGATGTGGTCGACGGTGAAACACGCTTGCCTAGAAATAACCTATTCACTCTTGACTTAAAGACCGATAAATTGTTGCTATCGGGAAACACAGACTCCGGCAGGGAATTCCACTCCTTAGCTGTACGCATAATAAAAGTGTTCCAAAAAAGTTTTGTGCGTATGGGTGGGATGTCTACCATGTATCGATGGCGCATCGCCGTACGTCTGGTAGTCCGATGATGAAACCTGCTAGGTGGAATTAGATCGTGCAATTCCATCGCTCACTCCCCGAAACGTAACTGACAGGCTGGCAACTCGGCGACGATATTCAAGACTCTGGAGCTTTGACTTGACCAGCGCCTCATCGCCGATGAGCCTCTTGGCCCGCTTTTCGATCGACTCTAGTGCGTCAAGCTGGTGTTTGGCAGATCCGTCCCAGAGATGAGAACAGTACTCCATGCATGATCGAACTTGCGCTTGATGGAGTGCATCATCCACATCCACACGTTACGGGTTTCCCGGAGACCCGGCAGCTTATTTGTCAATTGTGACATTTGCGATAACCTAAGATAACTTTGGGACGTTCACTCAAATATAATCCAATAAGCACTGAACGTATAGTGCTAATGGCTGAACGTATAAAGCAAAAAATAATAATATAATAGCTACAAGTAGTGCATCTACACGGAGAAAAGAGAGTAAAATTGATATGATTACTTTCTAACTTTTAATTTTGTCTTTCAAAAGTACCGTATAATAGCCTAATTTAAATAAATGATTGATTTTGACATTGAACTGAAAATAGTTGATAATTCTTGAACTGTGAAAGTTACATCTCTGGGTAAAATTGTAAAACGTTCACGAGTTTTTTTCATTTCTCTATAGTTGGTACGGTACTTTTGTCGGTACACAGCTTGAAACTTTCATATGAGTGAGAAGCGCTTTGAACGCCGGGTAGTGTGGCAAAGTTAAACAGCTGGAAATTACAAACTAGTTTTTATTACAGTTTCATATGCGGTACCCAGTACATACGAGTACCTGAAAAATCCCCCAGGGCAGTAGTCTGGAACTACTACTGTTATAAATAAATGAACTGTACCAATGGAACCCACGACTTGTTACAATCGAGCCATTTTATAAGTATAACTAGCTGTCCAACGCGGCTTCGCTCCAGTCAACTGGCTAACTAACTATCCATCTACCCTACCTACCCTACATACATGATTGTTGCGTAACTTAAACCGTTTACGCAGCGCACGCAACGGAAGCTCTCAAAAAGGAATATTTTTCCCGTTTTTGCAACATTTTTTGATTTATGCTCCGCCCCTATTGGTCGTAGCGTGATGTTATATAGCCTATAACCTTCGCCGATAAATGGACTATCGAACACAAAAATATTTTTTCTATTCCAACCCGTAGTTCCTGAGATTAGCGCGTTCAAACAAATAAACTCTTCAGCTTTATAATATTAGAAGATTAATCTAAGATTTTAGTAAAATCAGCCTATAATGCTTAGGACACAAGCCTGTGAGATGGAGTGGGCCGTAATCCACCACGCGGGCCCATCAATGTCTTCGAATTTTAAGTATTGAGGCAAACCGGTTTACTTACGTAATTTTCCGTCACCGTTTACCGAAAATTACACGATTACTAACTAACCAATTCACGTGTTTTCAGTGGGCAGCTATCGTAAAAATAAACACGCAATTTTAAGAATTCGATGTGCCGCCATTACAAGCTATAAAACCATTACTGGTGATCCGATCGATAGTTAACATATACTTAGAAGCCTCGGCTTTTCCAGGGACCAATCAATCCGTCAATATTGTATGCAACCTGCACCAATGCAGATACACGGCGGCATAGGACGACGGACTGACACGGGTCATGGAGCATGCGCAAGAAGACACCACGTTTCGACTTTTCAGACAGGAAGTGATGCTAAAGACAGGCTGAGGTTGGATCTTATGTGATTTGCCACGCCTTTGGGAAGAATGGTCTGTTGTTATCCTTCGTATATGCGTTTAAAGAATGCTTTTATATTAAAATAAAATGATGTCACAAGAAACAAACGTGTGCGCCTAATTTCAGCTCAATCAGACACTGTGAAGTGGATCAAATTGAATTGCATGATTTGATTACAGACACTGGCAAAGGTGAAAGTTAAAAAAACCAGCCAAGTGCGAGTCGATCTCGCGCACGAATGGTTCCGTACCATTATCGCAAAAAAACGGCAAAAAAATCACCTTTGTTGTATGGGAGCCCTACTTAAATATTTATTTTATACTGCTTTTAGTATTTGTTGTTATAGCGGCAACAGAAGTACATTATCTGTGAAATTTTCAATAACCTAGCTATCACGGTTCATGAGATACCTACAGCCTGGTGACAGACAGACAGACGGATAGTGGAGTCTTAGTAATAGGGTGTAAAAAAAACTTAATTCAAAAAATCAAAAAACCCGACTGCTTCAAAAGCGAACTAAAAAGTCGTAAACAAGGAAAAAATCATGCTGTGCAGTCGGAGGATATATATTCGCGGGCTGCCTGACTAAAATCTGGTGTATCCGCCGCCTGCACAGCATGATTTTTTCCTTGTTTACGACTTTTTAGTTCGCTTTTGAAGCAGTCGGGTTTTTTGATTTTTTGAATTAAGTTTTTTTATTTATAACTTTTTAGTTCGTTTTTTTTCGAATAAGATAATTTAAACATATAAGTGTTATATATTTTTGAAATCACCTCTTAAAACCTTACCCTTACTTACTTACCTTTGATACCCCACACGAAGGGTTTGGAAGAAAAAAAAAAATTTGGGCCCCCATAATATGGCCCCTAAAATCCGCCATTTTTCTATTGTCCAATTTTAATGTAGCATAAGACACTCGCAGGGTTAAGACGAATCGATTGACGTATGAATTATCAAAATCGGCCAACGCGTTTGGTGTCTGGAACGCCATATAGGAACAAATATACATACATACATAGACTGATAAACACATTACCCTCCTTCGGCAGTCGGGTAAAAACAGCTATACTCTTTGCGCTGTAGCATGGTGCGGGTGACAGTTTCAATAATATTTACATGGTGCGGGTGACAGTTTAACGTCATACAGGCAACTATGGTATATGGTATAACCATGGTATGACGTTATACTACAAAAAATGCGTATACGTATATGCGTAAAAAATGTTATTGGAACTGTCACCCGCACCATGCTACAGCGCGAAGAGTATAGTAATAACGTGTTGTTGGCTAGGATCAATATTCAGTGTCCATAGGTAGGTGAATGTGGCGCCAAAACACAGACAATGTGTCACCTGTCCTGCTCGTTGTGCACCTCAATCCATTTTAAAAGACCAGTGCGGGGCCATTGACTTGACTATAATCAATAGTGAGTTGTATTACCTCCATAAAGAAGGAGAACTTTCATAATAGTTATGTTCATAACTGGGTAGTGTCGCTAAGATTTTACAAAATTAAAGTGAATGTGGTGTATATTGCTCGGGCCTTCTCTGTATAAGAAGATACTTTTACCCAGCAATGGAACAGTAACAGGCTAGTATTATTAGTGTATATAAAAACCGGCCAAGTGCGAGTCAGACTCGCGCACGAAGGGTTCCGTACCATTATCACAAAAAACAGCAAAAAAATCACGTTTGTTGTATGGGAGCCCCACTTAAATATTTATTTTAATCTGTTTTTGAAATACATCATCTGTAAAAATTTCAACTGTCCAGCTAATATCACGGTTCATGAGATCGATCCTGGTGACAGACAGACAGACAGACGGACCTCGAAGTCTTAATAATAGGGACCCGTTTTTACCCTTTGGTACGGCACCCTAAAAATTGAATGAAGAGTGTATTATAATAGCACCTTGATTAAAAGTCTTTTGATGGAATTACTATACTCCACTTAACTAAGTCGCCTTGACAAACGAAACAATCCTCGATCAAATAGTTGATTGAGAAGGCTGAGTCGAAGTTGAGTCGAGTGGAGGATCGGTATGAAATATAGGGCTATTTGAGCCGTTTTTAGTTAAGTACAGGCTTAATATATCAAACGTGAGTGAATTATTTTAATTCAAAGACTGCACTGTGCGTGAAAAAATGTTGGTGTTATGGTGCCAATCCCTAGCACCGGTTGGATTGAGAGTTCACTTTGAGATCGCACCCTGTTTAAGGAACTTTATTGAAAGATCAAAGCACATGCGCATGCTATCATTTTAACGATTCAACAGTATTCATTGCGGGGTGTCGGGGTGTCGCTGGGGAGCAGTGGTGACCCAGTGGTATCGGCCGCGACTTACAAGATGTAGGTCGTGGGTTGGAGCCCAGGCAGGCGCTTTTCTTTGTGTAAATAATTTTCATCACCACTGCTCTCAAAACGGTGAAGGAAAACATCTTGAGGAAACCGGCATGTCCTAGAACAAAAAATTCTAAGACATGTGACATTTACCAGCCCGCACTGAGCCCGCGTGGTGGATTACGGCCCATTCCCTCTAACAGCGAGGAGGCCTGTGTACAACAATAACATAGGAAAGAAATCGCACGCGCGTTCTTTCAGCTATCAAAAAGTTACAAAATTAAGGGGCTGGTCATACACGCATAACTGCATCAACACTATACATATTTTTACCCGACTCTCAGAACGAGGGTAATGATTTCACACGTCATTTTCTCAGCAAAGGAAACGCGCCACTATCGCTCGCTCGGGGTGTCATTAAATGAGACTCACGGAAGCCTATAACAGCGCCAATCCGTCTGCCAAGCTTGGCTTATGACAGTGGCATTTGCCCCTTTTTCCGTACGTATGTAGGTAAAGCTATTAGTTTGTGATAAGCTGTGGATCTTTTTCTGACCCTCATGAAAGCGGTAAAACGTAAAATATTAATTGGTATGATGGCTTAAAATAATATTTTAGTCCGTTAGGTGGTGTGGTGTTGGTGGTGGTGTTTAGGAAATATAGGACACGTAATTTCCTTTTGACTCAGAAGTGACGTCACACGCCTCCTGAACTTCGATGCCCTTTTTTTTTCTATAGTTCTCGTCATATTTTTGCCTCCATGAAGTTGGCTACAATAGCTGCGCAGTAGTAAACCTCATACAAAAATAGCACCGATCCGTGCCTAGCGCATCGGATAGCCAACTTCAGGGCGGCCAAGATTGTTGGCGAGAACCATAAATTTATATTGATTTGGTAAAGTGAAAATAAGTATCCAATAGTTTTTGATAAAGGGTTAAATATAATGACCATTTTTATCCAGGATTCATCCCTATTGTGCTCTAGACGAAAATACATCATATATTCATTCATTAATATTTTAGCCTAAGGGTGCGGTCCCATTGAAAGCAGTTTTTATTTATAAACTAGTGAACTGCTACTAAACTCTAATAGTTTTAATTGCCATTTTTATTTATTCTCGTAGATATCAGTATAGCACTTCTTGAACTACAAAACTAGATCGTTAATAGCTCTCAATGGGACCACACATTTACGGTTAACACTATGGCACATCATCTTTACTATTGTCAATTCAAAATCTTTAGGTTAAGATTTTGGTTAAGATTAACCACGTGATTTTTCGGTAGTACATTTCAAATTTCAACCATATACTTTTCGAACTTTTGGACTATTATCATTGACAGAATATTACCAGGCCTTCTTGTTGGTATAGAACTGTAAAATCTTTGATTTCTGTTAACTTTTGAATGTTGGTAGTTTCTAAGTTTATCTTGAACGTCGCAGGCAACAGTAAAGGAAAACACCGTGAGGAAACCTGGACTTATATCAAATATCAAATCGAATATTGACAAATAAATATTTACACCAATATATTTGAAACCATGACTTTTGAGCTAGGTAAAAACGTGTGTTCCAGAAATCAGTATATAGTCAGAGATATATTATATTGTTAATGTAAGTCTGAAATGCGAAGTCAGAGGCCTGTTGGGTTCCCAGAGGCGGCTTAATTAATTTTAACACCAGAGATGGCCACACCTCACACGAAAAGAAGAGAATACTGGAAAAAAAGCTGTGGATTCTATGGATGAGAACGCTTGGTATATAAGACGCAATGCCCGTATTGTGAAGGAACAAAATAAAACGCAAAAAGTTCTTCCCATTTTCCTTAATTTTCACAAGTTTTTGATGTTGATTGCGGCCGAGATGGGATTGCCTACTTAAATTTGAACTTGTGTATTCTTATACAGTTCATACGTAGGTATAGATTATAAAATAAAAAAAGTGTGAGCGGAAATGAGCAGTGGTGGTGTATAGTGGTAACGGCCGCGACTTACAAGTCGTAAGTTGTGGATTCGAACTCAATCAGGCGCCTTACTTTGTGTGAATTATTTCATCACCACTGCTCTCAAAACGGTGAAGGAAAACATCGTGATGAAACCGGCATATTATCTTAGAACCAAATATTCGGAGACATGTGACATCCACCAACTGGCACTGGGCCCGCGTGGTTGATTAAGGCCCATTCCCTCTCACAGAGAGGAGGCCTGTGTCGCAGTGGTGGGAAAATTAAAAAGAGCAAAATGATGATAAAATAATAAGAATAATTCGTAAGACATAAGGTACAATATTATCTTGAATAGCTATGGGAGACTCGGGTGACTTGGTTCTTCGGGAGACTTGGTACATAGAAATTATAAATCCCCTAAACATTTTCGGTTGATAAAATCAAACCTAACTCTACTACTGGTTCTACTTGCCCGGCTTTATTGCTTAAGTAGTTTTTTTTTTGCTTACGAAGTCGTCCAATGATTTCTCTCGCTCTGGGTGAAGCGGTAGTGTGAACAACTTCTACTGACTAAAACCCACCCGTGTTCCTTCAGTTGCTTGTGCCAGAGCCGCGGTAACTCTGTTTCAATAATGCCGCGACCCACTTTAGTAGATTTGGAATTATCATTTTAAAACAATTCGAGATGCTAAGAAGCTTAATTATGTTTATGAACTAAGTCTTCTGTAGGATCAAATCTCCCCAGTCTCTCCCCTATATGGTTACAGTTAACCACACGCCCATGGTCTTTGCCAGCACTTTCATTTCGTAACATTTAGCACGATATTTGTAGTTCAAGTTGATTGACTAGCTTCAGCTAGCGGCTTCGCACGCGTGAATGTCGAAAATTATCACTAAGGAACATATTCCAGCGATAAAAATTATTCTATGTGCTATTCCAGAGTATAGTCTATCTCTGTGCCGAATTTCATCCAGATCCGTCCAGCTGTTTGAGCGTGAAGAAGTAACAAACATACAAGCACACACACACTCACAAACTTTCGCCTTTATTATTTAACTAGCAGTTCCCCGCGGCTTCGCTCCCGTGACCCGTTTTCGGGATTAAAAATAGCCTATGTCACTCATGAATAATGTGAAATCGGTCCAGTAGTTTCAGAGCCTATTCGGTACAAACAAACATACAAACAAAAAAATCTTTCCTCTTTATAATATTGGTATAGATATTAAGTGAAACGAGCGGTTGATTGTACATATGTGTGTAATTCTGTTGTTTATTTACTTCGCGCAAGTATATAAGTCTATATGTGCTGTAATCCTGTATATTGAGTGCGCCACGTGTATGCCCTTGAGTACATAATAGTACCTTGTATGTACCTATATTCAACTGTCTCGTTGGTCTAGTGCTCGCAAGCGCTACTGCTGAACCGTGCGGTCTTGAGTGCGATGGATTTAAAAATAACTGGTTAAATGTCGGTGTGCTATAGGCGCCTGCCTAACCCTTTGGGGAATACTGACGTGATGTTATTGTACCTATACCTATGTACTAAGTAATGTCCCTGTAAGTACTGCCAACCCTTAGATAATGAGTATGGATTAGTTGGGTTGAGATCCAGTGGAAAACCAACGCTGAAACTAATGGGAACTGACCTTTCAGTGTCAATTTTACAGGTAGGTCAAACCCAGTCCCAACTACCATTTTCTTATGAATGAATAAAATATCTAGGTAAATCGAAAACCTAAGGAAGTCCTAGCAGAGAAAACATTATAAGCTGCTTATAAAAAAAGAATATGCCAAGACGACCAAATCTGGGTGGCACAAGATCGCAAAGATTGAGAACATCTTACGAAGCTATCTTAAAACCACTGATTTAGGCTAAATGAAGAGAACTGAAATGTTCCAATTGAATAGACAATAAGGACAAATTTCAAGTCGGATTTCTCTGAAATGTGGTTCCGTACGTCCTTGGATCGATCGACGCAAGGACGATGCGCGCGCATCCCTGCTCGCCACCCTGCGCGCGCCCCCTACTAAGGCGCGAAACATAATTGCAATCTTTGCACCCCTTTATTTATCCAAAACAGACACTCCTTAAATCTAAATAATTGTTATTTTTTAGCCCGATAAAGTTCTCACTGATAAGTGGAGTTCAATTGAGTTTAAAGACCTGGCGGGCTAAGATCAATCTTACGTAACCGCCATTTTTGAGAGCGCCACCTGGTGAGTTCTCTATGGAAGTCCTTGAAACACTATAATAGACATCCTGCCCTATTGAAAGAATCATTGAAAGTGGCCTTCGAACTTGCAAAATGTATTTAAAAAGTATTATTGTCGTCAATAAGTTAGGTATTTTTGCATTATCTGAGCTAAACGGAAACAACGATACACTTAACAAAGTAATTAAAAATAATGATAACTTTTTTATAACGAATAGGTATGTTATTGATTGAGGCCAGTTACATGTATTAGTTAGGTACTTATTTACTTACGACTTACTC